>JAZAYU010000006.1:8214488-9414488 GCA_038501625.1 Corbicula japonica | reverse complement strand
ACTACAGAAAGTTCACATGGAATCACGATATCGGTATAATTAAACATGTATTACCACTTTTCAGACAATTTTTATTTTAGAGAACATTGTTCAAGTTTAAAATGTTTCATTATTTTGCTTTAGAATCGTTTACCGTTTTTATCACTCTTTTCATAAATAACTGGACTTTAAAAGCTTTTTCGTGTTATGGAAATTTTAAGTTACGTACATACGAGATAAAACGCGGATGACACTATTAAGGCATCAGTGTCAACGGAACAGCAAGCATTCATTTTTCATAGATTTTCGCATTTTAATAGGCGGTGATCACGATTATTATAATAATAATTGTATGAAAACATTCCTTCTTTCTTTGACACTGTGTATTGGTTCTCATCATAACATGCAGTTATAGGTCTTATGAAAGTTATATTGCTAGATTTTCTTTGAGTGTACACATATGCACTTTAAACTTAACGCTAATTTTTTAATCATTTCAATCTTGCAACCGAGGTTAAAACAAGCAACAATCAACAATTAAAAATCTTATGCCGGTAAATAAATTAAACTGCTGATAAACCATTTTATTGAAAACGACGAAATAATTTTGTTAAGTCACATTTATTTCTCCCACTTTATATTTTACATATTTATATGCGACCAACAAAGGAACAGGATTTAAATTCGAAAACAAATAGCAGCTAACTGTGACATTTAAGAAAGATAGGTACCCTTGTTTATTAGCATGCAATACAAACAGCAAGGGTTGATAATTGGGTTGTTTAGCTATTTTATTTGGCATAAAGAAAACTTGTAGGGTAAATGACGTTAGAGGTACAGTTTCACGTACGCTACATAATAAATTAACTTTATTACCATTCGACTGATACAGATTGCAGCAACTACAAATAGCCCATAGGCTGATATGAACAACGCAGATGAACGTTTGAATTCTCTGCAAATCTCTCAAAGAAAATGACGGCTCTGAACTAATTCAATTGACGACTACATTATAAACGACATCTAATAACTTTAAGAGGCTTATTTGGAAATTTTTGTTAGATCTAGAAAACGTGACAAAACACAAGAAAGATTTAGAAGCATTAAATACATATATTTTTAGTTTTCGTCTAATCTTTGAAAGAGGCAGTTCAAAATAATGAGGTTTACTGTTTAATGGAATTGTAACGAAAGAAAAAAGACTTTAAGTACCTACAGCTTTGTTCGTTATACATACTGAAGTTTCAATTTGTTAAAGCTTATTCATTGGCAGTAACAGAAATGTCTTATACTGTCCACTCCACCTAGCCCCGGGCCGAAGACATCCCAAACTTTAGCATACTGCAAAAACTACCTCACCGGGTTATCCGATAAGAGAAATTTTCGCTATATAGAACAAAGAAGGCACTTACAGGTTTAATGTGCATAACTTTTTTTCTGCTCATCTCAATCCTTAGGTGCAAACGGTTTCATAAAATTGAATCTTTGCTTGACATTTATATATTTATATCATAAATATTGAAGAATATTGCAATAGTCTGTTTTGAGGTTAAAGTTAACCATCTCAGCCTCCTATATATTCTATTGAAAATCGTGCAAAATCGGCGATCTGTTCGTTTTTAATGAATTAATTACACTATTTCAATTGAAATAAAAGCTTAGGTGCAAACGGATCCAAAAAGAAGACAAATTTATCTTTCAAGTGATATATTTTTTCTTTGGAAAAATTATGTTGCGATAGTCTGTTTTGAGGTTGAAGTTAGACTACTTTTTAATTTTCTCAAAAGGAGGGAGCCGATACATATTGTGCTGAATCGATAATCGTTCTCGCGGCATTTACCTTATTTCGCGGTTGAATGGAGACGGTTTAACAAGGTACCATTTCAGCATTTAAATAAAACTATTTTACTCCAGCTGTAAAATGAAAAAAAAATGCAAATTCGTAAAATCACACGATCATGTATAATTTTTGTGAGTTATAGAGATTAGATTCAATCAATGCTTTGTGTTTTACATTCAATATGTTTGGTGTTGTTGTTTTGCTAGTGATAGTAAAGTCCTGAAAGATCGTACTTCAAAAAACACTGTTTGGATGTATGGGATTACATTTGACAGCCGCTGTACAAAACAAAAACTGCGAATGTGATATATATAACACTCGTTATAATAACTTCCATCTCTTCTATCTCTGTTTTTTAAAATAAATTAAATGTGCAAAACGGAGATTCTGAAAATGTCTGGCTTACATTGAATTAAACTTGCCAGATGATTGTTTCCATTTGTTTCCAAATGTAATCACACCAATTCTCAATCAATTAATTGCGTAATAACGATGTCGTAAGTTGCTGTTTTGATGTTCAATATGTCTTGAATTTATCTATATCTGGCAATGGCCCATTTAAGTTATATTCTTCAAGCCTGCTGTTGTCATCTTGCTCTTAGAAATACAATGTACTTAAAGTAACTTGAAGAATTGAAAGCAATAAAATCTTATGAAGATATTAATTTACAGTTCAGATGTTTTATTGTTACATGTCAAAGTGGTTGTTGGCGGTTTTCTTAAAGCACTAAATATAATTTTAGATACAAATTCTTAAAAAGAAATCAGGAAAATCATATAGCTGATCAATGGAACAAAATAAACGTCAAAATGTTCTATTTATGCTAAGACAAGGTTTATAATATGGCATAACAACATTAATTCATATGTAAATATGATGAATGATTGCCATCGTATTTCCAAAATTCATCAATATCAAGACATTACTATTTAATCTTGTTTTAAATATACGGTATAAGTAGTTGTTTAGATAAGTTTCATTGAAATTATTAAAATGGATATGTCCACATGCACTCCTTAATCTTTTTGACTGCATGACGTCATTTATGGTAAATAACAACCATCTTGAAATAAACTTCATTATTACGTTTCCGTGATATTTTGTACATCTGTCTGAATTTATCTCGACTAAGATAGATTTGTAAAATAAATGTTTTGTTTGTAACTGGATATATTTATCATGACATAAAGTCCACTTCAAATGCTTATTGTTAAATATGCATTTAATTTGTAAAACGTAAGCCACGGATAAGAAAATGACATGTACATGAAGTAATTTGTAAGACGAACTAGGTGATGAAATTTCGTAGCAATCAACGCAAATTTGACTGAAATATCGGCTTTTGTTGCTTGAACGCGGGAAAATTGACAGACGTCTCAAAAGTGACGTTAGTGGCATACTTTGAAGACTTGTAGTTTCGAAACGGCTAAGAATACTAAAAACGTAAGCACACATCCAAATCAGGCATATGCTCAATAATATGTATGCGAAATTTCGTTAGGAAACTCGAAAAAAAATTTTGAGGCGCGTTCCACCTTAAATCAAAGGTATTTCGAAGTCTAATACTAAAAAAACAAGGCATAATACGACTCATTTATTTTCTTTGATTTAATTCAGTCATTAATTGCTGTCAAAGGCTAAAAAATAATAGCTCATCTTTTTTATATAAACATATAGGGGAAAGCATTACGAATCATTGTACAGTAAAAGATGTAGACGTGTACAATGAAAAAGACCAAATTGTTTTACATTTATTGTTTTATATTATACTAAATCTACTCCCTTTTTTTCTTCTTTATCTAATAAACATTCAAACAAAAAGTGTACGAGCAAATACTTTATTTGTTTAACCTAAGATATTGATTCTAATAAAAAAGACGAAAAACAGAAAATTTAAATTGAAAGCCATCAATCACGTCAAATATAAAAAAATGGAGTTTCGGTTTGATTGAGCCTGTTCATGAACAGTAATGGAATGCAAAATTGTATTCACCTAATTAAAAAATTGAGGATTTTATCTAAATGTAAATAGGGTATATTAGAGTGTACTAGCGTAGTTTTCGGCTTAACCAAATATCAGTGTCTTACTTAAGATAATAATAAAAAAGAAAAGTTAACAGCAATGCTTATACATTTTGAATACATCTTAAATTGAGGACGTAAATACAAGTCCATTTGATTAAAAAACTAATTTGATCTGCTATTCTGGCATCAGACTACACCGTCCAAACAGGGGATGTTAGGTTAAATAATGAGAAATGACAAAGGTTCGAAACAACACGTGTGGGTAAATATAGATACAGGATTTTTTTAAATGCCAAGTGTGTGTTAAAGGTAACTTCTCATGTAGTATATTACATTTCATGTATTATTTGATTCCAATAAATCACATTATTCTTAATTCTTAATCGAAAAAGTGTTTACCTTTTGGACTTGCTAAAAAGTGAAATATGCTTATCAGGAATCGCCACTCTCCCAAAAGCACTGTCTCCACATGCAGCGAAAAAGAAGAGGGGAAAAGAGAGCATGTGTTTATAAGTAAGCCAAATTCAAATAAGACACCACAAACACTTAACGAAAATAAGAGCCCTAGGAGTTACCGCCTTGGGACGGTCAGTGGCAAAATAATTTGCCACTCGAGGTTTAAACCAGGTTTTAGGGTGCATCAACCTCACACTTTGCCCCAACAGGTTCTCATATCAACAAAAACACGTTGTTTTTGGTGAAATAACTCAAACTCACTTATCAGCTTATCAATGTTGCATGCAAAAGCACACAAAAATATAAAACATAAGAAGATTATAGCATTGCAACGCCAATGGGGCGAGTAATCAGAGCCCCAGGAGTCAAATTAGCAAGAACACGATGACAGGGGTAAAAGACCCGACATTTAAGCTTTTGAAACTGTTAATTTTACATTGTAATTAAGTAACACAAAATATTATTTCTTACAGGAAATCACAATTTCTACAAAATAATAATTCACAAATAAGAAAATATGATGAAGCAAACTTGCTTTTGATTTTTGCCCAGAAAATACGCCGTGACTTTCATATTCTCTAAAAAGATTTTGACACAGCTACTTTCGTGTAATCAAAACTGGCCGAAAATTTTAGAGTAGTTAGAGGAATTATTTAAATTATTATTTAAAACTCGAAATTTGTTCTGCAATATAACTGCATTTTGATTACATTTCGAATACCCCTCTTAGATATAAGTTTCGCTAATTTCGATCTTTGCCTTAAAATATAAAAACACGATACTAAATATTATTAACCTATGAAATACATTAATCTATGTCGTAATTTATTTTCTTCTGTGTTTAAAGATATCGGAACTGTCAATAAAAGCATACTAGTGGTTATTAAAAGTATTTATCTCATGTATATTGATAAGCATCTATTGCAATGAAGAGCACTTCTTAGAAAATCGTCGTAAGTGGTTTATTTGTAAATATATACACGTATATGGATACTAACTTAAACAATTTCACATTTAACAAACTTCTTACATTTATTTGCTGGACTGTATATATAATTTTAATTTTCAATGCCGCTTTTTATTATGCTGCCCTTGCGCAGAAATTCGTAAAACAAATATATTGGCTATATTAATTTGATATTCAAAATTAAAAAGCGCACAGAAATAAGAGGCTTAAAAATTTTTAAAGCAATGGCCTTACCGATAACAGCGTCTTGGAGTCAAATTAGCAAGAACATGAAGACAATAGAAACAGACAGAGCCCAAAAGCTCTTTAACAAGATTTCTCAACAAACCCCCATGAACTCCCAGACCCCCGATACAGTCGTGCAAATAAAGAAGCATGCGTAACGACCAAGTGTAGTCCACCACCAAGCAATATTGTGTTGTTTGCCAAGAAAAAAACTACATTATGTGACTAATTCGATATCTTTCTTATTTTTCGTCATTGCAAAACAAGAGGTCTTGGTAAACATATATGTATATATGTATTATTTAACGTAGGACTTATGCTGTCTCCAATAATCTTTGAAGCCCACGCAATTTATTAAAGTTGCAGATGAAAGAAATCTCCCTCCTTAACTCTTAATATATACTCTTAATGTGAATTATCGGTTCAAAGGAAAAAAACAAACGTTGATGCAGATTATGGACACAAATAAGTTTGAAAAGTCTTAAACTTTAAATGAGTAGTTGTTTTTGTAATTGCTAGAGTGGTTGTTTATATCAAAACGAGAAATGAAGCAATAATAATTTTATTGATTTGGGGTCGAACATTTGCTATGAGGTCGATACTCAGGATTATATTTTTATGAGAAATATTAAAGTAGTAAAGTAAACTTTTAAGATGCTTAAGTTTTTCATCTACGTTTTCCAAACTATGAACGAGCTCAAACAAACCGAGCCTGCAATATTTTCATATTTGTCGTGTTTGATGGCTTTTAAAGTTCCATTTTTCATCTTTGTTATCCTTTTAAACAAATAATTGTTGTAGGACTACTTGATTAATATACAAAACAATATGCGATTTGTCTCGGTTCATGTTATTCTAAAAGATCCTGACACTTAAAAAACGATTGTTGTGTTATTCTGCTTTGTAACATGATTTATGACATTGGTCTTCAAATATTGCGATTATTTTGTCACGTAAGCAAAATATGCACCCTTCCTAAATGTCGGCGACGGGCATCTTATGAAATAATGACACGCAATCATAATCAGAATGGTTTTCCAAAGGTCTTGTGACAAAAATGCGTACAAACTTAGTAGACTTGATGAAGACTAATAGCGAAAGAAAGTTTGAATGGGAAGGGACAGATCATAAACTGTTTAATTTTCTGAAAATAAAAAGTTAAAAAGAAAATATCTTTTCAGTCTACTGCACATGTGAAAAGGTAACCAAAACTTCATGTTAATATCATTATATTGCTGTAAACGCAAACACCTGCACTATTTTACGAGAAATGTACAAACCTTTTCCCGAAATATGATACCAAAATCACATTGTTGTTTGATTCAGTAAAATTGGTAGTCTGTAACAGATCCAAATAAAACTGATCAGTGTTTGTCCTACATTTCTGAATCCCATATATACAGATTATTTTCCACTTCGATACCTTTCGGATATTTTCGATTAGCTGCCACAAAGATGTATTTATTTCAGAAATCGCCATATTTGGCATAGATGTCTTTGTATTACTTTATTATACTTATTAACAAATTCTTAAAAGGCCATCAGAAGTGGGATAAATTCCTCCACGAACAAAATATGACGGCAAGATTATAAAACTGAGAATAGAAACCAGTCTCAAATTTCAAGGATCTGGATAGCTGAAATGGCGACTGGTTGTCATTTTAGCCAATCAGATGCTTGAGATTTGAGACTGGTTTCCAATCTTAATTTTATAATCTCGTTGTCTGGTTAATTAGAGTCTACGCAAGACATGACAAATGACACTATTAACCTGTTCATTAAAGAGCAATGTCGGAGTTTCTGTAGATGTTATCTTATAAATGAGAATATTTTTCACACTGACATTGTCACGTATTCATTAATTACTTCGTTGTGCTTGTTCATGTATAAATGTTTCATTGCGCATTTGTGTGTCTATGACAAATTGACATAAACAAATTTACTTATTCATTGCAACAATTATTAACTCGGAATTTTGTTTGACACATTTGGTCAGATATTGATGTCTTTAATTATGAATAATGTTCTTTTATTAGACCATTAATTTTACATTGAAAACGACAATAATCATACATTACGAAACCCACTGTTACTTTACTGAAATAAACAACGTGCAATTTAAAAGATTTTGATAGAGCCGAAAAAAATTCTCCAGTGGCCATATTTGTATAAATATTCAAATAAAGACATAAACGGTTGATAAAGTCAAGAAATGTTAAGAAGTTATTTTGATTTTTTTATAAACTATCCAATGATTATTTTCCTTCTAACTGTAATGCGTATAATAAATGTTTAGAACTGTGTCATTTGTATCTAGTGAACCTATTTGCAGGCCTGTGTCTGTTTATTTGCACTGGTCTCGTAGTGCCTGCGGGGCGAAACGGTCAGCTGGTGCATTCGCTTAAGAAATAGATCTTAGCTATCTAAGTTGTGTTCATCTTGCTTTCCGATAGAATTTACTAAACAAATCTTAATATTCTGAAAAATAATATTTTACCAGGATTAAAGAAAACCATCTATTTATAAAAGGCTATTTATAGAGATAATTTTACTTTTCGTCATTTTTCATTGACTATTTATAGAGATAATTTTACTATTCGTCATACTTCTTATTAATAAAATTTAGAATTTTATTTGAATAACTGACCACAAAATGAAATATGCTAGATGTTGAAAATTATTATCAGAAAGCGCTCTTCGTGACATTAGAAAATCAAACTATTTTGGACTGGCATAGATGTGCATTCTTTATTGCATTTATTTTCTACCAATTTAGCGACAAATGGGCATCAGAGGTTGGATTTCCTCATTCCTCCATAGAAATGGTTAATTAGAGTTATCACTTCTCCTGACACGCGTTACAAATGAAAATATAATCTACAACGTGCAAAGGGGTGCATTATTGTATATCAGTAGGACATTTTTCGGCGTAGCTGTCTAAGCTCACTTTTGACCTAATTTATTAACCAATGAAGTGTTGCGAATAATACTCGTATTCTATTATTATGCAGCGGGAAGAATGAAATAAACTATTTGGATTGGTAGCTTTTCACACCAGAGAGGCATCTAGCAGGGTGGAGAGGTATCTAGTGGGATTTTCAAACAATTAGTTTACTCTGAAACGATTATTGCTGTGACGTTTAGATCTTTGCTATTCTGTTAAGTCGAAAGATGTTGAAATCAGGCACACTCCAGTAGTCGTCCAATTGGTTAGGTTTATTTGTCAAAAACAATACAGTCACTCTTTATCAACCTATCTAAAATGAAAGTGAAAGTAAGTGGAACTGCCTTCTGGCACTGCATATAATATGCTACGCGATATAAACAATGAGTTCGCTATTTATAATCTTCACTAAATATATTTTATTCTTTCAGCAACAGATATACATCTCATACATTGTGTTATAAGAATAAACAAAATCAAGACCTTTTACAATACGTTTCTTATATAAAATTCATTCTTTATCACGACTTAATCAATAATTTATTAAAAAAACTAACATGACGACCTTTTTCAACACGTGCATGGGCATTAAAACAGCAACAGAAATGCGCGTTATTGTTAGTTGATATTTTTTAACATTGATGGTGAAAATATAATTTTACTAAGTTTATACACGCATGCTGTTGAACAATCAGATGGGCCTCATAATAACATCCATTGGTTTGAACGCTAGAAATACTGTTGTAACTACAGTTGCACATGGAGAGCGTGTATACTTATACAGTATAAATTGAGAAGGCCGTATACCTTTCCCTTTTATGGTCCAAGTATACCAGTCTATATAGTCCGATGTTATGCATTAAGCCGTGAATGTACTTTAATAGTTTGTATTTTGTATTTCTGAATGTGGTGGTTCCAGCTATGCATATTTTACGTTTTCAAAAATATGAATGTTATTGTATGTTATTACGGGGTTTCTGGATGAAACTACCTCTTGCTTTCCAGTACAAATTGTGTATATATCGGTCTTAGTAAATGTAAAGTCGGCAAAAGTCGGCAATTAAGCAGTTTACTGCTTATAAATAATAAAAATACGGAATCCGATAAGAAAAATCCAATAATTGATGGTTGTATATATTTAAACCGTTACATTTTATAAGATTTGTGCAGATATATTTATTGGAGCATGCTGAGAAACGTGTCAATAATATCTACAGAAGTACGTATTTTATTTTATGAAAGCAACATAAGTATTGCCTATTTGGGGCGTCGGGCATCTGAGAAGACAGCAGCGGGGTTTCCGTGGGAAACGCTTATATAGTGGCATTGAATACAAATACGCCAACGCTCTGCAGACAACAAGTGATTAAATTGCAACAAAGACATGGGAAGATGAGATAATAATGTTATCCTAGCTCTAAATTGTGACATTTATAACCAATAAGAAATGCCCCAGTCTTCATCCCTCGGGGAGAAATACGAAATATATGTTAGCTATAACCATTTAATTGATAGGAATTACAGAAATATCATTGGATTTCAGAGACTTATATGTACTTTTACATGACCTGCAAAGTTAACGTTTTTTGATAGATGTTAACATGTAGTGTTTAAATGTATTTAAAATGGGTTTCAAGATTTGTATTTTACCTAATTATGTCAAAAAATTATCATAATCATGATCCTGTGTTGTGCAAAACAAAACTGTTTCCAGATTTCAACATGCAATGATTTACATATAAAAAACATTGACAGATGCATTATATTTTCGGAACTCATATTATACTGTAAATCATCCGATATAATTGCAAATAGCTCAAAGGCGTGAAGTAGATGATTCATCGCGCTATATTTTTGTCTTAGTTCATTTAAATGTTTCCCTGCAGAACTATTAATAATAAATGATATCGCAGGTTTCTGCAAGTTCTGTCTTTTGTTTGATATTGTATCGATCAACTACCATCAAATTTCAGTTAAAATGCATAATTTGTTTAAACCGGAAAAGTCAATGTCTTTAACATGTTTACAATTGGGATGATCCCTGAGCGCAGAAAGCACTTTTATATCTAGAAAATCGTTGTTCAAAATTCGATTCCCTTCAAAACGCCTGGCACATACCATAACGTCTTAATAACTGTTGTAAAATCAGGATTGCCTAGTGATGCTGTACATCCAAAAACATTTGTCAAATCAATTTATACTGAGTTAAAACGAAAACTTGACAAAATAACATGGGGAAACTTTTATTACATTAATGATTCTAGTGAATGAAAATATCTGACGGACTTTGATCACCGATATGATGATGTCGAATGTTCTCGATTTACTATCTTTTAAAAAAACAATAAAACAAAAAAAATGTTTTTGGCAAATTATCTTTTTTTAGCTTTCTTGAATTTAAAGGGAGATAATTTGCAAAACGAATTTATAAAAGTTGGTATGAATTGATATTTAAGTAACTGTATCTTATTTCAATGCATCAATGTGCTTAAAGTATTGAATGTTTTCTCCTGTTCATGCCTTAAATTCTATATTTGAAACTATATTTGACTTTTATGTAAACAAATTTCGATCTCAACATTATTTAGAAATGAACAAATAACCTTGACCTCTGTGGAAAATAACAACATCTTCCCGATTTATCAAATGTCCAGATGTGTTAAACCTTAATTAAGGGTAACATATATCATTATTGAGCAGAAGTTATCCATGTTATATTTTAAAGTTTGCATTTTGGCTCAATACAGCTTAACTCCTGATATTAACTGTTCGAATCACAATACTGAAATTCCTTTCTTGATTAATAAAGGAGTGCTTGTACTGAAAGAAAAACAGACAGAAAGTCTATAACAACATCCCTAAAACTGTACGTGTATGATGAACATCGCATAATTGTCTAAAACAGTTGGCTTTGATATCGCGAAATACAAAAAAACAGCAATCTAATCTTGATGTTGCAGTGTCACCAGGCACACCTTCAGAGAAATGTTTCCAAACCACAAGAGATGTGATAAAACCAAATGAGATCTGATCAATGCCGCAAAACCAGATTTCTGACTGAAACATATTTGTCATTTTATCTGAAGAATTCATGCACAACTGTGAAATTCCATGAAACTTGATTTCTTGATTCACTTGTTAGGTAAAATTGGCTCTGCATTTTGTGGTTAATATAGTTAACAGCTTAATGTGGTGAATATCTGTGTGAAGTTTAATTTGGAAATAAATTTTTGCATGGCCAATGGTGAAGTTTTATTTGGAAATAAATTTGTGCATGGCCAATTTTTTTCCGGATAGACCGCGTTAATATAATTTATAGTTACGTTACTCAGACTTTAGAGACCGGAAACATTTGCCCAAGATCACAAAATAAAAAGGAGAACAGACCATTCTTTAATCGCAGGCATCAATGGCTGAAATGGAAACAAAATAACTGGTCTCCAATCTAAGTTTATGATCTTGGTCAATTGTCTTGATACTGCGAATACTTGAAAAGATCCTAGCATAACATGCCTGTCCAGAGGAAAACTTGTGGAATTCAGTGACATTGACATTGACCATCGGTGTTCTGCACGAAACTACATATTTGGCTGCTGTGACCGAAAACAACTGTCTTAGAAAATAAGAACATATATGTCAAGTTATTTAGATGTATGTTCAAGCATGATAAGGTATAATTCTGAAACAGCCGTTAGGGTAAAAGTTCATTTTATTTAAAAGTTACTGTAATTTTAAAGACTGGAATAATGTGAAACAAATGATGTATGTTTACGAAAAGTTATTCGGAGATATCTTCGTTAATAGCAAATTGAAATTAAGGACGCAAAACGTTGACAAAACTCTTTTTTAAACAGCGAATTTGACCTTAACATACAATTTTCATGTGGTGCAAATTTAGGACAAGCCTGCCATTCTGCACGCCAGCGCAGTGCAGACCTTCGCTTAAAATTTTGTTCGTAAATCTGATTGAAAACGTGGGCATAGAAAATAACGCAATGAAGGGGTAGATTCACGAAGGCTCAAAATTGGCCTAAAATTATCTCAAATTTTCAAATTGCATTGACATCACTGAAAGTGTGCTTTTTATAATCTATAATGGTTGTTTTCTTGAAAAGATAAAAAGTGAAGACGGACCCATAAACCAAAATAAAAAATTAAGTATGTCAAATGTGTCTGAAATTTGAAAATAATTGCTAAAATGCAATTTTTTGTTAAATTTTCGTCATATTTTGGTGATTTTCATATTGGGCACAGGCTTCGACCAAGCTAATTTAAAGAATTTTCTTTGTATAACTGTGTGCTGAATTCATGGTCAAATTTTGATTTTGGTCGAGAAGTGTGCCCATATCAAAAACCTCTAAACTCTGCTGTGAAAATGGACAAAAATATGAATTTTTGCACATTTTTCTCATTTTTAGCAATTTTGATGGCCCCTTGTCAAACTCCTTTAGCAGTAATCAACATAAAATTTTAAGATATGAAAAGTATAACTATTTATGTATTCAATGGCATTAAAATTTAAGATATGTAACAAAATTTAAAATTTTACATATTTTTAGGCCAATATAAGGCCTTCGTGAACCTATTCCTTTCAAAATGATTATTTTCCGTAAACAAGAGTGTTTATCAAAAATAAATATATATTATCATTCTGTATGGATCTAGTTCTTGTGAGCAATGACCTATGTTTAAAGCCGAAGAGCAACCATCTAGTTCAGATTCTAAGACAAACTTGTTGATGTTTCGGAAATGTGTTAACTATGATCTGCTACAATCTGAATAGAAATCTACGCTTTTGCCGCAGATCTACCAACCATTCTACTTTTAGCTTTCAAACTACGTTGAATGCGTTTTAAGAATTGAAATATTGAACGTCAAATAATACTCATTTGATAGTTTTTGTCAATCAAGAAAGAGATAAAATCAGACGATAAACATATCGTCGTATATTTTTATCTTGTATTTATCAATTTCATTTGTGCACTTTTCTATTTCTTTTAAATGCTGCACTAGGTATTTTCGTTGAATATTATGTACTCGAATGGACAGGGCCCAAGATCATAAAACTAAGTTTTGAGATCAGTCTCAAATCTCAAGCATCTGATTGGCTGAAATGGCGACTGGTCGCCATTTCAGCCAATCAGATGCTTGAGATTTGAGACTGATCTCCAGATTTAGTTTTATGATCTTGGGCACTGGTGTTCGCTTTTTAGACACGTAAGTGCATTTTTTTGTTATAATTACATGAAGTAACTGAATATGTTCCTTATATTCCCTTCTTATAAATTTTAAACATTGTTTTGATACTTAAATACCACAGTATACAACATCGTATCTTTGGAAAAAAAACTGAACACATATTGGGAGTATGTTTGTCAAGAGCTACCGAGA
The DNA here is from genome assembly GCA_038501625.1 of Corbicula japonica. Taxonomy (NCBI): domain Eukaryota; kingdom Metazoa; phylum Mollusca; class Bivalvia; order Venerida; family Cyrenidae; genus Corbicula; species Corbicula japonica. Next base: position 9,400,660 of record JAZAYU010000006.1, on the reverse strand, counting down.
GAACCTATGTCTTTATTGAAGACTGTTCAATCTTTTAGCTTTGAACAATATAAAAGGGTTTGTTAACAAGGCGGCGATGCCTTAAACTGTGGTTGATATACCAACTATATAGTAATTTTTCTCAAGCTACTTTGCTTATATGATTGAAATGAAATGTTGAGCTATGTGATTTACAATGATTTTTATTGGAAACTATTAGAATTGATCACAGACGTTTTGGCCTCAACAAGTTTCTTTCTAAGCCACGACTTTCTATGGACTATCTATCTGGATTATCTATCGAGCAGCTTCAACTCTGTGGACGTGAGCCACTACTATTATGTTGGGACTATGAAGTCCAACTCCTATACACTCTATAAATCTTGATAACAGATTGTTCGATCTATGCTGCCTTCTCAGAGAAGCTAGGCTTTATAAGAGACTACGGCAGCAGTCGAAGGAACCGTACACTGTGTATCAGATTCCGCCTTCGTGTTACAACACTACAATTGTACTACGTAACCTCTCTGAGGAGCGATCTCACGGAGAGAACGCGGAAACCTTTCGGTAGCACAAGTATTGGCCTCGCTAACTACTTTAAGCCAGCCAGTTGGCCTCGCTAACTATCTTAAGCCAGCCAGTGTTGTATTTACACAACTTTTTGGTTGCTGTTAAACAATTTTTTTTTAAAGTTGAAACCGGTCCCTTTATATTTACATTATGTTTGACAATACAATGGTTACAGGCTACCATACAAATTTGCATAATTTTTCCTTAAGACCAAAACGTCTTCAAATCACAAAATCCACTAAGTTAATAACTTTTACAAAATGACATTACCTATGTCAAGCAGAATTGTTAGTGCATCAATCTGTGTGATGAAAACAAATTTACTCTAATCATTACAATTATTACACATGAATTTATGATTTCACATATATATTATATATACATATATAATAAAACAAACAATTACAATCATTCCTGACAATGTTAATTCTTACATTTTTGGAGCACGCATTTAACAAAAGATGAAGATGGAAGACAAACACCCCTGCATGCAAATAATCGCCTGAAGGGAACAACATATCTGGCCAATGTGTTATAACCTAATTGAACGCCAATGTTATCACGAGAAACGTGCAACACAATCTAATTCTAACATCCTTGTTTCTGTCTATATGTTTGTAATTCACGAAATGTTTGTCTGCGAGTGTTGTCGGCTGAGAATTTAATTTATATGTTAAAATTCAGAAAACTGCTGAATGCTGCTTGAAAATGCAAAATGATGGTAACAAAAAAATAAATCTGCCTCTGTATTCAGTCTTTGTATTAAGCCGCATGTCGAGTTATGGTCAACTTCGAAAGGCTATTGTATCTCAGACCTCAAAACTGATGGTAATGTTCTGATTTTTCGTCGGCATAATGAAGAGATGTAAATTAAGACACTACGAGGGTGATTCAAAATGTATTGTTTATTTTAATGACATGTAATATCATAGAGAATACCTCTACCCAACATCGACATAATGATAGATACCTGAATGAAAACGTCAATGGGATTGTAGAATGTATTATGTTTCAGTTCATACATTATTTCATTAATTTTGCTGAATCGGTTGGAAAATGAATATCAATACTGAAGAAATTCGGTATTGCATACAAGTCTACACTTAGTTCGATTGTTCTGTGAAGAAATTTAATCGTGTTCTTGCTAATTTGATCTCGGTAAGATCATCGAGTACTCGCCCATTTTGGCTTTGCAATGCTATTAGCTTCTTATGTTTTATATGTTTGTGTGCTTTTGTTTGCAACCTTGTTGAACTGATGGGTGATTCATTTCATCGAGACAACTTGTACTTGTTTGTTTATATTAGAACCTGGTGGGGCAAATGTGAGGTTGGTGCACACTAGAACCTGGTTTAAACCCCCAGTGACCGTTCCAAGGCAGTATTCCCAAAGGTTCTCTTTTTCGTTAATTGTTTGTGGTGTCCTATTTGAATTGACATACTTATATCAAATATACTCTCTCTCTCTCTCTCTCTCTCTCTCTCTCTCTCTCTCTCTCTCTCTCTCTTTCTCACTTCTTTTTCGTTGCGTGGGGAGGCTGTGTTTTGTGAGCTTGGCGATTCCTGATATTTTACTTTTTTTAATCAGATGAAAATGAAAAAAAAACAACAAATTCAAACAAATGCTAAATGAACTCAACTTGTACTTGTTTTGTGATATGAGAACCTGTTGGGGCAAGTGTGAGGTTGGTGCACCCTAGAACCTGGTTTAAACCCCAAGTGGCAATTTGATTTGCCACTGACAGTACTAAGGCGGTAACCCCTCGGGTTCTTAGTTTTGTTAATTGTTTGTGGTGTCTTTTGAAACTGATCATTTTATTAACCATGCTCTCTCCGTCTCTATTCTTGACTGTGTGGGAAGACTGTAATTTCTGAATGTGGCAATTCCTGATATGCATATTTCACCTTCTTGTAAAATTCAGATCAATATTAAAATTATATTAAATTTTGAATAATTTTATATAAATTGTATTGCGAAAGAAATACATACCCAGTAAAAAAAGCTGTGTTAATATTAAGTAAGAATTTAAATTCGAAGACGATTCTGGAAGGATTTTCCATTAAAACCTGAAATGTAATTTCATTAACCGAAATACAGATTTTCATTATTATGTGGCAGGTACCACATCGAATGCATGTTTGTGAACTAAAATACAAATGTTTACCTAGCTCGCCATAACGTGATGTTAAATATCCAACAACTTTGCTTGCAATGCCTAAGGTTTAACAAACCTGGTATGGACGCCAGCTAGAATTTTTAGAAATTTATTTCTCGGTTAATGTTGTTACTTTCCAAGCGAAACTTAAAACTGATAAATTCACGTGCAAAACCCAGAAAACGTACGTTTTGCGATCGTGTCAATTGTCATGGCATATCGCCCACATGTTCAGACTTCTTGTTTAGAGGTTATGGATAGTAGTCATTAGAACTTTGAAGTAACGAAAACGTATTTTTAAATACCGTTTCGATATTTTTTATTCTATGCATATTTTAATAACTATTTTAAAATATTGTTTCGTTCCTTTAAAAAACGTAGTTAATAAAATAATTGGGGGAAATAGCTTTTAGAAATTGAAACCAATACTTAATGAACTCATACATATTGTAAAATTCACATCAATGTTAAAATTATATTAAATTTGAATAATATAATATAAATTGTATTGCAAAAGAAATACATATCCAGTAAAAACAATCGTGTTCTTGCTGATTTGACTCCAGGAGATCTGGTTTAGGTAAGATCATTGAGTACGCGCCCTATTTGCTTTGCAATGCTTTTAGCTTTTGTTTTATATGTATGTGCGCGTTTGCATGAAACATTGTTGAGCTGGTTAGAGTGATTTCACCAATACAACTTGTAATTGTGTGTTGATATGAGAAACCCCCAGTGGCAAATTATTTGGCTACTGACCGTTCCAAGGCGTAACCCCTAGGGTTCTCATTTTCGTTAATTGTTTGTGGTGTCTTGAATTTGACATACTTATTAACACATGTTCTCTTTTCCTCTCTTGTTTTTGTTTGGGAAGGGATGCTTTGTTTTGTGAGTTTGGCGATTCCTGATATGCATTTCACTTTTTTGGAACTTAGAGCTTAAGAAAATATCCATACATAATTTAAACGTAACCCCTTAATCCCTTTAGTGTCTGTTTCATACTAGAAGTGTAACATATTAAAAACTTAAGTATATTAATGTTGAATAGTTGATTGGTGTTTGTTTTATAACAGCATTGTAATGTTAATCTTAAATCAACTGTATCTGTTACACATGTACAATAAAAATTTACACTAAATCCAAAGGTTTCCGTGAAGATTCAAGATCTGTCATGAGTAGCAAATGCAACCAATTCAATTGCATTTTAATGCATGCCCTTGTTTTTAAAAAACTTTTTTTTTTCAAATTAATCAGCAGCAGCATACAATTGTGTCATATTGTGATAAAAACAAACATTATTCTCACCTGACAAATATACGCACCGAAAATTTCAGAAATAGTTTGCTTCGTTGTTAACTTATTTATTTCGTTCGTATTCTTTAACAACAATTCAGTCATGTTACGACGGCCAGTTGATCTACTTGCAACTTTCGTGGGAAGGCATAGCCGACCAAATCGGTATACTGATCATGGGTAGGGAGACAAACATTTAAACTACACATTTGACTCCGCCTCAACTAATAGGTCTTTCATCAGGCTAGATATTGGCCGATAAAGATGAGCGAAATGAGCGATGTTTTAGTTTTCTCTTTTTAATTATTTTTATATAACGAAAATATCTGAATGCAGTTCGACCGCATATGCATTTTTCCGTGGTTGAAGAAACACTAGATAAAAATCTGATTTTCCGACGAACAATGTGGAATATGAGAGCCGTCTAGACTGGTAGTCCGATGCGCTACCACTGAGCCACGGGACCTTGTATTTTAGTTTAACTATGTGTAATCTTTTGTGTACTTTTGATGTTCGTCTCGCATGGCAAAACAAAACTTCAAAAACTGTTGATGATTTTTAAAATGATAGTGCCTTTAGCTGGGAGCGAACCCGCACCGTGGCGGCGACGGCGCCTAGCACTGCAATTCCTGCGATGCAACCAATTGAGCTAACCGGGACAACCCCAAAAAAAGGTTTGTCGGATAGACTCTTTGAAGACCAGTTGATTCATCTTATAATTTTTAAAAAGATTTTTGGGTCAAATAATAGCCAGTTCCTACTGAGAAATGCCGGGCCCAAAGCATATTTACATTTTGCTGTTTCGTTGAACAGTAGATATTCAACAGAAAATATATTAAATGCATTTAAATCTTAATTCAATGAGACTGTTTTGAAAGCAACAAAATAATTAAAAACCATCAACAGTTATTTAGCTTTGTTTTTGATACAACGTTTTGAACGGTTTTTGTCAGGAGAGAATAATGTTTGTTTCATCACAAAATAATACAGTTGTTTGCTGCTGCTGTTGTGTGTTATTTGAAAAAAAAAATTGTTTGAAAAACAAGGACATGCATTAAATGCAATTGAATCGGTTGTATTTACTACTCCTGATATATCGTGAACTTTCAGGGAACCTCTGGATTAAGTGTACATTGTTATTGTATATTTGGAACAGACATAGTTGATTTAAGATTAACAATACAATGCTGAAATCCACTTAAAAGTAGGAGCCTAGGAGGTAAGGTCTTTTAGCGACATGATAGATAAATACAGTAAGCCCAGCTTTTTTATGCAAAAAATGCTCCAAAAAGCCTAGCTTTGTCTCGACACATGATGTTCAACGTTTTGTGTTAGTGGGAGTACGGAACGGTACGGCTCTTTGTAGGAGATTACGAGACAGCAGCCACCAAATATGCCTTAAAAGTACATCAGCCACAAGAATTGAGCTTAAACCTTAATTTTTTGCTGATAGGACGTTTTCTCATGAACATATTTTTACAGAAAATTAAAACAATCCATTTTGGACATATTTTGGTGTAAATGTGCTCCATCGGGGCATGTGTCTAGCAGATATTGAAAAACACAACAGATTATCGCGAGGGACAATAAAATCCACAACAAACTTTGCAAGGTTTTGTTTCATTAACTTATTTGTTTGGACAGCTTGGAAGCACAAATAAAAAAAACCGAGTCAAGCGTAAACATCGTAGATCCGAATGGGATATGTAATTTAAGGAACTATTTGTGTAATGTGCTTACCGTGTGAAAATATCCGCACAAGTATCAACATTTCACGATTTTATCCGCCATATTGGAAAACAGCCACCAAATTCCTCGCTTAAAGTACGGTAGCCACCATTTAGGCTCTACCCCCTGCATATCGAAAGCCGAAAAATGAAATGTCGTCTCTGTTTACAAACATTGCGATGTTTTTACGCCATTCATAAATTAACTATTGCGTTACTATTGTTATTACTACTACTATGTAAACCCCGTTGTTGACTGCAATTTTGTGGTTAAGTGTATTGAATTTTTTAGCAAGAAAGGTATATAATAAATATGGAATATTATATCAGTATGCATTCTGTAGGTTCGTATTTTTCGAGTTGGGTATGTAAACAATATCGCGCGAGACCGAAGGTCGTGCGTGATGTGGTTACATACGCAACGAGAAAAAATACGAACCTATGAACGAATGCATACTGTCATAATGTTCCTTTTATTATATACCCTTCTCGCTCAAAACAAATTAAAATAAACTAGACGACAAAATTTTAGTCAAAAACGTGGTATACATAAAAGCAGAAATAAAAAAAATAACGCGATAGTAAATTTATGAATGGCGTAGAAAATTTATGAATGACGTAAAAATTCCGTAACGTTTGTAAAACTGCGAAGGAAAGGAGTAGGTTCACAAAGGCCTAATATTGGCCTAAAAATACGTTAAATTTTTAATTTTGTTACATATCTTAAATTTTAATGCCATTGAATACAAAAATGGTTATACTTTTCATATCTTAAAATTTATGTTGATTACTGCTAAAGGAGTTTGACAAGGGGCCATCAAATTGCTAAAAATTAGAAAAATGTGCAAAAATTCATATTTTTGTCCATTTTCACAGCAGATTTTAGAGGATTTTGATAAGGGCACAGTTCTCGACCAAAGTCAAATTTTGCCCATGAATTCAGCACACAGTTATACAAAGAAAATTCTTTAAATTAGTTTGGTCGAAGCCTGTGCCCAATATGAAAATCACCAAAATATGACGAAAATTTTACAAAAAAATTGCATTTTGGCAATCATTTTCAAATTTCAGACACATTTGACATACATAATGTTTTATTTTGGTTTATGGATTCGTCTTTACTTTTTATCTTTTCAAGAAAACAACCATTATAGATTATAAAAAGCACACTTTCAGTGATGTCAATGCAATTTGAAAATTTGAGATAATTAAGGCCAATTTTGAGCCTTCGTGAATCTACCCCTTTCCTATTTTGGAGTTCGTTATGTGCCGGAAAATTACAACAACTTACCGTGACGTTGTATATGACGTCACATATAACACGGAAAGCTGGACATTGTTCGATACGGAATTTCTTATCCGACGAGTTGCATCAATTTTGCGGATTAACGATGCACTATGCTAAAATCATTCATGGGTATATAATAAAAAGAATACAAAATGACAGTATGCAGTCTGTATGTAAGTATCATTTGGTGTTACGTATGTGTAAAATTATATTGCCTCCCCTGGGGAGCGAAACCGTACCGTACGGCGACAGCTCCTAGCAATGCAATTCTGATTACACTACCGACTGAGCTAGCCAGGACAACCCCCAAAACGTTAACTCTGATAAACAAGACAGGACATCGGTTACCGATTATAAACTAATACTGACCACACTAATATTGACCTTCGGTCTCCCGTAATACTATTTATACACGCAAATAGACAAATACAAACCTGCAGACGGCATACTTACTCTGTTACATTGACATTAAATTTTATATTTTTGTTGTAAATATTGCTACTCTGATTTAACAATAAGATATGGAAACATAAATAATAGCTACAATTTAATCTTGTTTGTTGAGAAAACACAAAAAATATCGGAGCAAGCTTTTTATGAGTTGTGTGACACATTAAATTCATCGAAATGTTTATTTGTCACAAGGCAGTTGATAAAGTTTTGAAAAATTTCATTTAGTCAATACGGTCGAATATGACACATCTATGTCAAATGTGACAAGAAAATTGGTTGTTGATGTCTGAAGTAAATCATTTCAACAGTTTTGAAGTTATTGAAAAATATCCAAAACTAGACAACTTCATGTGAACGAAAAGTGTTATTAAAGATACTGCCAGAGTTACGGGCGATGAAAGTTTTGGTTATGATCAGTTGTAAAAGTTTGATGTCAATAAATTTAGCAGTCTTTAAGTTACAGAGAAATGATCAGTTTCAAAGTCGTGTTTTTATAACAGATAGAAAAATGGATAGACAGACTTAATTAATCTAATAGTTAAAGCGTTATTAACTTTCGCAATCCTGCTAAAAATACCCTCAAATTAATGAAATAATGATATAAAGAAACTCTAATTCAGCACTTAAAGCGACAGAAATAAGATTTTATACATACATTTACTTGATAAGAACTCTAGAAATTCTTCTGTTATGTTATGACTGGAAGGTGAAAGACACTGTCACTAAGTACAATATGTACTAATCTCATTAGAAACACTGTAAATAAGAATTTTAAGGACATTAAACCGAGAAGATTGGCTATATCTAGTTATACTAGTATCTCGCGGGAAGACATAACCTACTTAAAGGCAAAGTTCGTCTCTTTATTTGATTCAGTGATCAAATTTAGTGATTTAAATTATTATATGTTGCTGACTTTCGTAAACATCTGAAGGATGTGGGAAAACGCTAACATTTTTTTATTTGACTAATTCTTATTATTTTCAAGAAATCAGTTCTGCTTATTTAGATTGTTGTTTAATTTTTGTATCATTGGTAAATATTGTACGGAAAAAAGTGCGGACAATGAAACAAATTTGTCATTATGAATGTCTGATACACACCATCGTATTTTATCTTATTTACGCGACAGCATTGAATTAGCATTGAAAGGGTGGACATGACATTTTACTGTAATATTATATAGTGCAGTGTGTTCGCAAAAACTATTTCCTTTCCTATGAATTAGGACTGAAGTGTATAAATTCGAAGGAAATGTGATATAAAATTGGCTTTGTTTTTTGTTTCAACTGATTTTGCCAAGTTCGAATATTATTTTTTTTGATTTGATTACGTCGGGGTTTTATTTTACATGTATACCTTAAAATATTTTATTAAACACTTCCCAATAGAAAGATACTGTCCACAGTATCTTTGTCATATAGTGGTACATTTAAAAACGTAATAATTGTTCGATTCAAATGAATATCATTGAAATTAAGGTGATGTATAAAAAATATAACGTACCTGACTTTTAAAAATGGGTGAGTCATTTATAAGCTGAAATTCATGGACTACGTATATCAAGAAATGACCCCATTGTCATTTTACGTAAGGTGGAATGTTTATAATTGGTTTTATAAAGTTATTAATGTAAAATTGTAATATTTATTTTTTCACAACTTACAATGTGCGAATACTGCGTTAATTGACATTCAGTGAGTAGCCAAACGTTCTAGTTTCCTTTTGCAAGTTGAAAAACATGTACTTCAATATGAACTAAGGCACTGCCTCTTATCGAGCTGTAGCTTTAATAATCTCGGATAATGATTTATATTAAAAAAATAATTTGTGTCTAACATTTGTTAGCCTACTCATGCATGATATAATTATGTGATTTTTGGAAAGACTTTAAGTCTGCATCAACTTCCTCTGAATTCAGCTGGAAAACTGGCAATCTGACTTTTACTAAACATTTGGGTTTTTAATGTGTAAAACACAAGGGCTTCTTGCTTAAATTTTACAACCCAAATGTTTTCCATTAACTCAATTAATGCAATATTGAATATTGATAAATTCTTCATTGATACATGTAATTTCTAATTATTATGTCACATTGTGCATGAAAATTAATATATTATTGTCTGAAAAATAAATTTTATTTTTTAAAATGTTACCTTGATTACACTTGAATTTGTAACTTGCAATTGCACAAAATTGTGCCATGCTATTCAAAAACATATATATGCATGTATATGAATAAAGTTATAATCTAGACCTAAAAAGTACTGTTTTTATATACATCACATTAACACCACATTGAGACTTCAATATGTAGTGTGATACATCATCTAGAATTTGGGGCATATTTGTGCAAAGTCATTTGAAAATATTTCCAGGAATGACAATGCCATAGGAATTTTCAGTTATTAACAACAGTAATTTGAAGCTATAGATGCTGTGTGAAAAATATTGTGACAATATGGTACATATTTGGTGACAATAAGGTACATATTTGAGCCAAGTTACTTGAATGTGCTTGATAGAATTACTTATTTAAGTTGAAAAATAGTTCAGCTATTGGTCCAAAATAGATGAAATAATCTCAGTCAATTAAACATAAACATGTGCAATGTCATGTAGTCTGATTATCCATATGTAACACTCCTTTACAGGTCTTAGTAACTGATTTGAATTAAAATGCTTTTTATATCTTTTTTCTTTACATAAATGAATTGCGGTTGCCAATCAAATCATGCAATAAAAATGTTGTTGGTCCAGTTTTATAAATGTATAATAACAATGTTAAGTGATTATTGTTTACAAAAAAAAGTAAACCTGGGAGCACATCAACTGGCAATAAAAATGCCATTATTCATAACCACTTTTGGATCTCTGTCTGGTAAGTATTTTATACATGTAATATATAAACTGGAAAATTTGAATTTCAAATTCTGAAGCTCATTGCAGTTGGTATTTTCTTGATTTTGTATTTTTTATTGCAGAAATGTAGGCAGAACTACTGTAAAATAGGTAAATTTCTCTTAAAAATGTACCATATATTAAAAAATGTAAACTTCTCTACTGTTACAATTGCTTAAACATAAACATACAAAAGAAAAATATCATTGTATTTATTATTAGTTCAACTTCCAGTTTTCTGTGTAAAAGTCCAGCTTAAGCAGATCCAAGTACCGGTATATACAGATTTTCACATGTATTTAAAAAGGCCAAAAACCCACTGACATGGCAAGAAATGTTTTTTTTCCTCTTAACAGCAATGTATATTTTTGTTTCAACAACTTAAATGATTATGAAAGCTTTGATTTTTTTATTTTCTAAAACACATTTTTTGATGCTGATCAAATTTAGTGCCACCATGCATATTTAATAAAATTTGCAAAAATAAAACAAAACAAAACAGACACCTTGTAAATAGTGTTTTTGATTATACATGTACCTCACATACATATTTTGATTATGAAATCATGTTGAAATGTGCACATGACAGAAAATATGGTAATAATAGAACACTTTTAATTCCCAAAATGAGCACTAAGTTGATATTTGATGCTATTCTTGGTACACATGTATTCTGCTTTCTGGTCAAACTTTTTCGTCCCAACTGATGATAATTTTATGTGGAGATTAACCGTTTCCTCCATGTAAACCCCTTTATGGCATGGAAGAACTGTGTAGATTCAGATCTGCCAGCACATCCATGATGTCTGATCAGGATCTGCAATGTTCACTTGTTTAAATCATTAGGATATTTCTGACCAAAAAGCGAACAGTGCAGATCCAGATCAGATGGCACAGATGTGCCAGCTAATCTGGATCTACACTGGTCTCACATGGGTAAAAAGGCATGGAGTAAAAGGCATGAAGGTCTGTGGAGTAAAAGGGTAAATTTCTCTTTTATTCAAAATCTCATATAGCTGTGTATTAAAATTAAAAGGGTAATAATCAGAAGTTACTTTGAGAAAATTATTGTCTATAAAATTTATAAAACCTGAAACTTCATACATTTAGGACAATCTGTCATGTATTTGGCCAAAATATTTAAAAAATAAATTGTGTCTGGAGGTATCATGTCAAATAGGCCACAAGTCAATTCAGGTACTACTTGTAAGTCTAGTGTATATGAAAATCACTGTAAAGAGTTAGTTTTCTTTTTAGATTTACATAAGCTTTTTAAAAATAGTATCATTGTTTAATTGATATCTAAAACTGTGCTTGTCATCCTGAAACCCAAGAACAAATAAAAACATCATCTGATCGTCATTTTTGCTTTAAAAATTGGACCGTCATCAAAAAGTAAATTAATTTATGTTATAGTCATAATCTGTTCCCTACACCTACCCAAGGTGTTGATTCAATTAGTTTTGTCAGGGTGTCACATTGTTATATAAGATCACAATTTACAACACTTGCAGTAAAAGTCAGAGGTGCTACTGCAATCAAAGGTGTCATATTTAATAAATAAATAAATTTATTTCTAAACCAATTTCCATGTTGGACAATGCAAAATAGACAGCTTATGTTGCAACCATCAATATTTGATTCTGTGCTAGTGTAGACCAAGTGACCTTTGTAGTCTAAGGTCATTGATCAAAAGAGCATATTGACACATAAATGATGTCTTTTCTTTTGTTGCAACAAATTTGTCAATTGTTTTCCCACCTGTTTAGTCATGATAGTCTTGGACAAAAATCCGGAAAAAGTACACGTTGCTTTGTACAAAATGTCCAATCAATGAAGCAACTTGTTCATGAAAAATATTTTATAAAACATCATAAACTGATATAGAACATATTAACACAATGATAATAAAATCTTTATAAATAAAATAAAAATGTGGCCTATTTTTGTGGCCTATTTGAGCTTTTTCAAAATAAAGTGTGGCCCATTTGACTTGTTGTGGCCTATTGACTGTAATCCATATACCAAATCCATGGTATTTGATCATAAATTTGGTGTGAATAGACTGATAACGATCCCAATCTATCAACCAAAACAATAAACATAAACATTATGTTTATGCAGTGTAGCACAATGTAGACCCTCATTTTTTTTTGGGGGGGGGGGCGGCCAGTTTCTTCAATTTTTTAGAAAACAGGATCAGTCTTCAAAGCCCCTGTGGTGTAGATTTGCTCTTGTGCCATGTGTTTTATAAGAATAAATAAAAGAAATCTCTACCTCGTGTTCAGTTTTCAGCTATTTACTCTTGGTTACAACGAACGACAACATACTCCCTAAACTAACGATTTAGTTTTTTGCTTTCCAAAATGCTAGTCCGATAATAATGCTAACGAATAAAAAGTTTTAATTTTTAAAGATATTTTGCAATTAGCGACTTATAAAAATAAGGCCAATAAACCAAAATTGTCGAAACAATACTTTGCCGTAAGTTTTTACCGGTCAGGTTTTTTCCCGTGTTTACATTGCCTTATGCTGTGCACAACCGGTAACCAGCGCAAAAGTCGGGAACATCGTTTTTTTAGCCTCAGTGAATGGGCATTCCTGCGACCTAAAGACGAGCTTAACGCTCGGGTCGCTTCGCGACCAGAGCTAGAGCTCGATATTATTTACTGTTAATGAAAGATTTTACAATTTACGCAGTCATTTCTAATACAATTCCTTCCAAAAGAATCTGTGTACTGCGAGGAAGACTTTAATGCTTCTGGAAAACTATTCATTCCATGACAATATTATGGTGAGGTCATTCCGCAAACAATTTCTTCCTGTATAACAGTGATATAATTTATAGATAATTTGAACGGAAAACGTGTGTTGATTTTTTGTGTTTTTAAAGTATGTTGACGTTGTAATTTGTTTAAATTTAAATGCCACCGATGCTGGTGATAAATTTCAACTGACTGAAGGAAGTAATAATAAGACAAACAGACACTTTTCATGAATTTTGTTATACCTCATTTTGGACGTAAAAACAATATTGCAAGGTAGGCCGGCGGTGACATGCTAGTTGCTAATTGCCAAGTGCCAAATGCCAGTTGCTAATTGCCAAGTGCCAGTTGCTATTTGCTAAATGCCAGATGCCAATTACTACATTTGCTAGAATATGGGCGCATTTGATCGACTGCCGTGGAAATAATTTCCGGAAAAAATAATAAGACTTATTGTTCTCCACATTCTGCCTAGAAGACTTAATGCAGACCCTATAGAACTTATTGTCAAGTGCCAGATGCTAATTGCCAATTGTTAGTTACTTATTGCTATTTACCAGATGCTTGCTGCTAATCGCCAAGTGCCAGTTGCTTATTTCTAATTGCCATGTGCTAGTTGCTTACTGCCAAGTGCCTTTTGTGAAGGTCATTTCTGAAGTTGCGTCCTTCTAATAACAATAATAGTTTAATATTTACAAATAACTAAGCGTGCCAAGACATTCAGTGTATGCAAACTGATTGCAAACACAGCACGCGATGATTAAAGGCTAACATTTATCATATTCATCAGGGTTTCACGGAATGGCGTCTCGTGTAGACATTTTCAAAAAGCGCAAAAAGCTCTATTAAATGGCACATGACAGGTATTATCCACACCTAACTTAATTATTTCCGCTTTTATTCCAGAACGTAAGCTGTGGTGTTAATACTGTAATTTGCTTTATTCATTTATTTCATAATAAGAAATTTTAATTTAATTTATGTCTATTTTTTTTCTAACGAACGATATCTGAAGACTTCGAAATACAAATACGTCCTTGCCACATTAAGGATTGGCTGTTTGCCACATCCAAAGTGTAACAGTGGAGTTTAACCCTTTAACCCCGAGCATGTTATACATCGACATTTAATTGAGCGTTTTAAGCTTTGAATCCATCATCCATAACATAAGACACAATTGTCAATAGAAGTAGCCATTTTAAAAAGATTAGCAAGCATACTGGCGTAGTATAGCTCTAGAGAGTTCTCCTTACTATCAAAATATTTAAAAGAACACTATTATTTAAAACATATCTGTGTGCCTATTATTAATACATGTAATAGGTCATTTCTTTTCATAACATATGATAAACATTACTGATGCGAAAAAGAAGCATTGCAACAAAGGACGTTAAATGTTGTAGCTACTCCGAATGAAATGTTTATACCGATATTTTTAAGTACTAGTATAGCCAGTTAAAACAAAATGATTTTTATCACATTTGAAAAAAAATCTGGGTGCATAAATCCTCACTAACAAAAATAACATTAAATTTAAAGCTTGATAATTATTTTTAAATTAAATTGTGAAAATGTATATAATCACTATGTTTTTCTTACTTTATAATAAACCAATCCTTTCTTCAGATATTATCCCTATCACGCGAATGTGAAGGGGATGTGAAACAAAGATTGTTTATTTTTGCCTTCAAGATATTTTGTCTCTAAATAAAAAGAATAATATAACTGTATCCTTAGTTGTTGCCCTTCATTTGACTAAGTATGAAATCCTACGAAGGCTTTAATCAATCAACCTTTTCTGCTGCAGAATTAGGCCACAATTACGAGAGCGTGATCTTAACTTTTGAATATTCACTGTTTATAAAAGATATGATAAATATTCTTTTATTATAATATTTACTAGACTTAGAGCAGTTTTTGTTAACGACTTTATATATTTTATGAATGACAAGTACTTCATCAATTTATAATTTAGCTGGAAGTTTTTAACTTTTATTTTTAAGGTCAATAACCATTAATGTTTTGAACGTATGGAGTCGTAAACAAATGTCACGTGACAAATAATTTTTTGTTCACATTAAGTTTAGTTCATCTCAAGGCTAGATGACATAGACTGCAATTTGCAATTTCTAACTGCCCATTAACAGGCTCAAACATGTTCACCATTCATTGGAGAACGCAGTAAGTTTTTTCCTATCGAAATTCTTTATATGCAAAACAAATTCCGAGTTTTTTATTTGGACACTGAAGGCTTTATTTAAACCTTAGCATTTTGAAAAAAAAAAACACTTATAAAGATGCTTTGAGGATCCTTCTGAAATCGGTTCCAACTTTTTCCACTCTTTTTACTTTGCCTTGTTATTTTTGCTAAGATGATATTTATAAATATGCCGATAGCGTCAATTAGGAAAGTGGTACTCGGTAAGGTACATTGACCTTTTCGACTGTTTAAAGCAAAATATACTCTGTAAGCGATAAGCGCTTACAAGTAAACAGAGCTACTTTCTAAAAACAAGCGGAGATTGACCGCCATCAATACGTAATTTGATTCCATTGCAATAAAATTCGGTTTTTATACACCACTTTTTATGTTAGGTCTTTTCGACTATTTTGGAATTCCATTTTGTTTCAGCTGTTGAAACAACCAATTGTAAGACAATCTATTGATCAAGTTATGTTTCTTTATTTCACCTTCTTTCGTTATATTTCAGTAAAGTCTCATTAAGATTTTAAAAAAAACAATGGACTTGTCATAAACTGGTTAAATTGTATGTTAGATTTGGTACATCTGCCAGTAAACAAATAATTGGCACCAGTATGATATCGTTAGTGCACATCATGTTTATATTTGCTTTTATACTTATATGAAATGGTTTTTGTTAGCTTATTCATCCGAACAACATGATGGCGTTGTAAATGCATAGAACACCTAGCGATATATTGAAGATTTTTTGTCAACTTGGAGAAAAATTATTTTCCATATTTTGTCCCTAAAAATACCATTATGCTTAATCTTATACCTTTCTTGATTCAAATATTTTTATTGAATAGGGATTTGTTACTAATACATGTACACTATTTGATAAAATTGATGATATTGATTTTAATATCGTTAATTTTCCATTTTCAGGTGGCGATGTCCCGCGTGCAACGTGTTATGGTGTTTATATTTCCCACTTTGTTCCTTTTTGTAAAGCTTAACACAATTTTTAAGATTTCAATAAACGCAGTATTTTGATAACAAATACGTTTTTTCACCAATTTCCAGAGTGAAATAAAGAGTTTTCTGATAAATCTGTATATCATTGCCGTCAATTAACTTCAATACAGTTTTATGGCATGCGGTTAGCACAATAATTACTTAAACTATAGGTTTAACTGTTAAACCCATAGTTTAACAGACTTAAACCCAGGGTTTAACTGTTAAACATATAGTTTAAGAGTTGAAACTATGGGTTTAAGAGAAAATTGTGCAGAATGTTACTTAAACTACAGGTTTATCAGCTTAAACCCTATGTTTAAGTGTTAATCCTATAGTTTAAGACTTTAATCTATAGGTTTAAGAGATTTTCGACAAAAGTACATTAAACTATGGTATTAAGAGACTTAAATACATAGTTTTAAGTGAATTTTCTTTAAACCTATAGATTGAACTCTTAAACCCATAGTTTAACAGTTAATCATATACTTTGAAGTTTAATAAGCACAATAATCCTCAAAATCTGTTAACTATATAGTTAAGACTTTAAACTACGGGTTTATCTGTTAAACCTATGGTTTAAGAGGTATCCAATCATTTTTCGAGTTTGTAATCACGTGAGAAGTTGTTGTTGTTATTTAAACGGAAGTAGCCGTATGTATAACATATCGAGGGTTTTAAAATCTTGGAGAGGATGTGATTCATATTTTTGTTTTGTTATCTAAGTGACAGTTGACCTTGACAGGTCTAGAGAGTATGTTACATTTTCCTCACGGATAATTTCGTTTAAAACTCGCAAGAGCATTGAAAAGAATGCCACGGACAAGGAGAAACCAAGTTGATGAAGCGATTAGGGATTCTTTTTTGTGTTCAAAGAAACTCAACAGTATACTCCATCAGTTTCTCTTTTTTCCTGAGTTTGGTTTTAACTTATTAAATTCATATTCATACAACAATACTATAATTAATCTGTAATATCAAACGTTTATTGATAAACTTTTGATACAAAGTTTATCAATCATAAATTAAACCTGTGGAAATAAAAGCATGTAAATACTCGATATCGTTTAGAATAAAGGTAATACACACTCTAAGATTTTGTGAAATTATTATTTAAAAAATGAAATTCAAATAGGATTCCAAATAGGTAATATCAGATATTAGTAATTTAGTAAAAGAATTGCAGAATATACAGCGTGCTGCGTTGATCATTAAATAAGACTTTTTACGGTTTTATTTCCAGTCTTAATATTTAAACTAAAAAATTCCACAATTTAAGTCGATAATGGATTCTCAAATAATAACATTTTCCTTAATGTAAAATGCCTTCTGCATTATTAGAAGTGCATAACTTTTGTTCTGTTTTGTACCTGTCTCATGTTGTTGTTGTTTTTTACCAGAGAGGTAAAACTAACAATGTGGATGGTCAGTGTATGTACTTGTTTCCTGCTTGATGGGGCACTTAATCCGGATGTCGATAATTAAACTACAATCGTGCAATAAAACACCAGTCAACGTATAGTTAACACCTAAGGGTAGATTCTTTGTTTTAAAACCAATCAAAATAATACAGAAATGTAAATAGTTGTTGTAACATGAAAAGACTGTTAAGTTTATAAATCCGTTAAAGAAATAATGCAAAACGGCGTTCAAACTGATTGATCTAATTCTGTCATATTAAAGTCAGAATATTATAATTATATGAATTAGTGCTGATTTTAATTCTGTAAATTTACTGTTTTGACGCGATAATTTCGAGAATACCGGTACTTTGTAACTGAATTAAAATTAACTATATTGTAAGGTAACGCAAATTCTCTGAAATTCGGTCTTATACATTTGTTTAGATTACTTAGCCTTATCTTAAGACAATTTGTTGTTGTTGTTGTTGTTTTCGCTGAGAAGAATCCATAATCCGAATTTGTGTTAGCTACCAGATGACAGGTGGGCAACTGTGGACACGTGTAAAAATGTGGATTCAAATCTTTCAATCATATCAAAAAAACACCTGAGAGATATTCTCCGTTTGCCATTACTTCAATCAGGTGTGAAATCTTAAACTTTTTAGTACAAAAATACGCAACCTCCGAAAGATAAGTGCATATAGATGACTTTAATAAAATCAGAATTTGTTTCGTTTCTGGTTGGACACGTTTACGCTTCGGTGCCTTAAAATGTAAATTCTATTTTTATTAATATTACAACAGCAACAATAATAATTTTAAATTTTCGAAATTTATTAAATACACCCCTTGTTCACCAGCAAAAAAAACAAAACAAACAACAACAAATAATAATATTGAACATAAAACACAAAGCATCCATTAGGTCTAATCTCTATAACCCACTAAAATTATACATATGTTTTTTACGATTTGGCTTTTTTTTCATTTTACAGCTGGAGTAAAATAGTTTTATTTAAATGCTGAAATGGCACATTGTTAAACCGTCTCCATATAACCGCGAAATAAGGTTAACCACGTTAACGATTTTCGATTCAATATGTATCGGGTCCTTTTTTTTCAAATTAAAAAAAAAAAAAAAGAAACTGTTTGCACCTTATAATTGTGATGAGCAGGAGAAAAGTTATGCACATGAATGTTACTGCCTTCTTTGTTCTATATAGCGAAAAATTCGTTGATCGGATAACCCGGTGAGGTAGTTTTTGCAGTATGATCAACACATATACTCCCTGTGTTTTGGACCCTGATGTTTGTTGAACAGGATAATATAAAATTTCTTTATTGTAAATGATGACGTTTGCACGATGTGTTAAAATATCAAAGAGAATTTTTAACTTGGTAAAATTTATTTGATCGGACGTCGGCAGTGCATAAGTATGATTCAGAAGTCCAAAAAAGTGAAATATCATAATCACGTCAAATCATTTTGTGTATCCATCTATATTATATTTTTATGCCGCGACAAACTTACTGAGCCAGTACTGCCCCAACCAGAAGAAATCTTCGGGGCTTACTACATGGTTATTTGCTCATGGTGAGTCCCAATGTTTCCGACCAAAAACAACAACAAAAAACAAAAAGATAAAATGCGCATAGCATTTCCTTCTGCTTTGCATACGAATAGAGAAAACTGCAAAACTGTCCATATTCGGATACGAAGTGTCTTAGCTTTCCTGTATCTTTCTAAGAAATCCTGTCCAAAATAAAAAACTACAGTTCCAATTTTATTGCCTAAAGAAATCAAGTATATACATGTTAATTTATAAAAAAAATAATTCTGACTTAACAACAACGCCAGATAATCATTATTTTGCAAATGGCCGTTTACCTCAGGTATGATTCAAAACCTCGAAAATGTCGAAGTCGACAAAACCTGATTTCGGTGATTGAAATCGGTTAAGTTTGATTGGGTTTTAGGTTTTAAAATACTATTTGTCAAAAATCTTGTGTTAGAATTGAAAAAAATCTTAATTTTGGGCACCGGACCCTATTTGGTATTAACTTTTACACAATTGAGTTGCCTGTGCGATCTCGTCTTAATACAAAAGATAGCATTAGCACGTGTTTGTGTTGAAAATCAGACTCAACAAGTTTCTTCTATTAAAAATAGTTGCTTTTAATACAAAAATTGAAAAAAAATGTCTGAAATTAACCAATTTTACAGAAATATACTGGAAATTTTGACGATTTTTTCATATATGGGCGGGCCTCATTGAACCCTTATAAGTCGAGTTTTAGAGCAGATATCAAGTTGAAATTTCTACAGTGTATTACAAATACACAACACAATGAAATAATATCATAATCATTACATCTGGAAACTCAGGTATTTCTTATAGGTTGTATTAAGGTAAATAACTCAGTATTCCTCCGTGGTCCATTCGAATGAAGTCCGTTTCAATATATGCTATTTTTTCTCTTCATCTGGGGGCCTCTTAACCGTTAGAAATCGACCTGTTTGTGACTTGTTTGCAGGAATAACATGTCAGGAAAATAAATGAAAGCAATTTCATGCCTATATCTCGTTTGGTAGAGGCGTACTAGTTCCGGAAGAGCGGATGCATATTTTTGGCACCGTATTTGCGATACCGCGTTTAAAATAGGGTCTGTTCGGTTAGAGATCAGTGATTTTCTTACAAGTAAGTTAACCCCCCCATTTGCTGTGTGTTTTTGAAAAGATGAAATGTAGATCTTCACAGTCATATATGGTTGTCTAGAAATTAAAATGATAGAAATCATGTTAAATGTGCATTGAATATCGGGAATTTAACATTGAGGTCTATGGGAATTGGATTTACCTTGGTTCAACCTTAACCATAAACAGACGACAATTTACCTTATCGACAACGCTAATCACGTGTGAAACATCATGTGCGATTTCATTGGTTAAACGGCTTAATACTATAGTTTCTATTGGTTCGCTGTTAAACCTAGGGTTTAAGTGTTAAACATATAGTTTAAGTAATTAATGTGCAAACGGCACTTAAACCCATAGTTTAAGACTTCTATCTACGGGATTAAGTACTTAAATTTCTTAATTATTTAGTTTTAAGACAAAAATACATAAAATGAAACTATTATCAATGGGATTTAACAATGTCGCGATTATGGATCCATTTTTTTGTGTGGTAAGAAAATTAACACGTATACTTCCTCATGCGTTTTTATGTCGATCCCTGATGTTTGTTGAACAGGATAATGTTACATCAACGTTGTTTTATTTCGTTATTGTAAATGACGATGCTGTTTGCACGACGTGTACAGTAAATATATTTGAGAATGCTAACCTTGATAAAAATTATTTGATCGGACGTCGGCAGTGCATAATTATGATTTTTATTCACGTCAAATCTTGTCAAAATTTTGTGTATCCAATCTATCCGTCAATATTATATTTTATGACGCGACAAACTTGCAGAGCCAGTACTGCCCAACCAGATGAAATCTGCCAATTCGGGGCTTACTACATGGTTATTTGCTCATGGTGGTAGGTCCCATCGTCTCCAACCAAAACAACAACAACAGCAATAAAACAACAACAAAAAGATAAAATGCGTGTAAGCTTTCCTTCTGCTTGTGAATACGAATGAGAAAATTGCCATATTCGGATAGGTAGGGTATCTTAGCTTTCCTTTAACTTTCTATGAAATACTGTCCAAAATCCAAAACTACAGATCCAGTTTTAGTCCATAAATAAAATAAGTATATACAGGTCAATTTATATAAAAATAATTCTGTCTTATTTACGAGGCCGTTTAAGGCTATTATTACTGAATAATTATTATTTTGCAAATGGCCGTTTACCTCCAGTATTTAACCATAAGCAGACGACATATTTACCTTATCAACAACGCTAATCACGTGTGAAATACCAAGAGCGATTGCATTGGTTGAACGGCTTAATGCTATAGTTTCTATTGGTCCGCTGTTAAACCTAGGGTTTAAGTGTTAAACATATAGTTTAAGTAATTAATGTCAAACGGCGCTTAAACCCATAGTTTAAGACTTCTATCTACGGGTTTAAGAATATAAATCTCTTAATCATATAGTTTTAAGACAAAAACAAGAAAAATGAAACTTTAATCTATGGGATTAAGCAAATAAGTTGAAACCAATGGTTTAAAGTCTTAATCTATAGGTTTAAGAGAAAACAGTGAAATGAAGTCTTAAACTACGGGTTTAACAGTTAAACCTATAGTTTAAGACCTTAATCTATATGTTTAAGAGAAATAAAGTTTAATCTATAGCTTTAAGAGTCTTAAACTTAGGGTTTAACTGTTAAACATAGGGTTTAACTGTTAAACATATAGTTTAAGGTCTTAAACTATAGTTTTAATTCCGAAAAGTTGAAACTATAGGATTAAGACTCTTAAACCCTGGGTTTAAGTCTGTTAAACTATGGGTTTAACAGTTAAACCTATAGTTTAAGTAATTATTGTGCTAACCGCATGCCATACAGTTTAAGGTTAATAACACCAAACCTGTTCGATTTGTGTCTATTTGTAGTGCATGTTATTCATGAATGCAAGTGTGAACTATATTTTAAATATCGTATTTCTGAATTTTTGTAATAAGAATGGTATTAGCATAGTATCTTTTTGAGAGGACAAACTGAAATAAAATATGGCTGACGTAATTACCCTTTTTGATGATGGTTTTATGCCAGTAATGCTTTGAAATGTCACTGTATGGAATAAATCCACTTTGATAAAAATTGAAGGATAAAGGAAGAAGCTTGTTAATAGCTAATTGGCTTTCTTTTTTTAAAGATTTTATGTTGTTACATCCTTGTTAATCTTATGAGTTTTTGCCGCTAATGACTGTAGATTAAAACATTTTTATTTTCATTACTTTATATAAGACTGGATGAAAGGTATGAGCTTTTATGCTACCCAAAGGTTAAAACGTTTTTTTTTATTTTAGTTACTTTTTTCTGTGTCGGTCAGAAATAAAAAAAAATTGTTTCTTTAACTACTGATATGAATCGGAAATAATAATCTATATTTACACTTCAACTTCGTCCTCTACAAAGTCTTATTCATCTTACGAATCATAATTTCTAATGGTAAACAGTGTGACGTTATAATTTGAAAGGCGTGGCTAAAGTAGAACCGTTCACAATTTATTGGACGTTGCATAATGTTGTGACGTGTGACGTCGCCGAGCACGCACGTTTTGCCACGAGTTGCTGCGAAAAAGCGTGCCGTCATTCACTTTGTCGTCAATGTTGCTGTTCCAACAGCCATTTGTAAAAAGCCGTAATATCACAAATTCTTCTAATGATTTCTGTATAAAAGAGAGTATTAATGTGTGTAAATATAAGGATTGAATCGATATTTGATGGTTTTCATTTGGGTATCAATAAAAGTCGGGCGTCACACACTTTAAACAACACAACTGTTTTCCATAAACAAATGAAAACCATCAAATATTGATTCAATCCTTAAGTACAACTCGGATCTTTTCTATATTCTGTCTTCGTTTTAAGAAAAAAAGGTGAACTATGCATATCCGGAATCGCCACACTCACAAAACACAGCCTCCCCACGCAGCGAAAAAGAAGAGAGAAAGAGTGAGCGTCTTTGTAATAAGTATGTCAATTCAAAAAAGACGCCACAAAAAATTAACGAAAATGACGAGAACCCTTGGGGTTACCGCCTTTGAACGGTCAGTGACAAAACAAATTGCTAGTAGGGGTTTTAACCAGGTTCTAGGTTGCACCAACCTACACTTGCCCCAACAGTTTTATATGATATATCACAAACAAGTATAAGTTGTCTTGGTGAAAAACTCCAACCAACCCATCAGCTCAACAATGTTGCATGCAAAAGCACACTAACAAATGAAACATAAGAAGCTAATAGCATTGAAAAGCCAAAGGTGTGGGTACTCAATGAACTTATCGAGATCAGAGAACCATGAGTCAAATGAGCAAGAACGCGATGACAGGGATAAAAGAAACGAATCGAGCTGCTAGGTTCTTTTAAAAAAGATTTCCCTATAAACCTTTATAACCTCTTAAACCCCTGCCACAATATCGAAAAAAAATTAAAGAAAACAAAAATGTGCCGAAAAAGATGAACATATTAAAATTTTCCTTGTTTGAATAGTTACGTCTTTGATAATGTACAGTAGCCTCAGGTTAATTGTTTTGTGCTGAGAAATATTAGAACAACCAGGTCTAAAAGTCGTTTAATTAAAATCGCAGATTGAAGTTAGCTTTGATACAAATACATGTTACTTAATATGTTTATAACGACAGCAGTGTATAAGCATTGAAATTTAAGTTTACTCTCAGACGACAACAGCCCAGTGCTCTTTTTTGTTAGCTCTATGTGATGAGTTGTTAATGAATTTTTGATCGTATAAGTAAATAATTTCTCTTGCTGACCGTCAAATGTTGTTTTGATTTTAAAACTTTTCAGAATGTTTATAGGAAAAAGTACTGAGAAAGATAACACCAGTAACTAGAAGCATTAAAATTAACACGTCCGTACACGTACAAAACAATACAAAAGACAAAATGATTTAAGACGAGTGGCACAACTTGCATATAAGCCATATTCAAAGCAAAAAAAAAGGGTAGCATTACTCGCCTTTGACCTCAGTCTTCAGGTTTGAAATGATATCCAAAGACGCAGTCACAGTCTTGACCTAACGACTATGTAATTCCAACAAAACCAGTGCAAAACAAGCATCTCTCGATACGGCAATCCCAAAAAGAACATCAAAGATTTCAAAGCCATATAATGCACTTCCGTATTCTTAGATGTTTAAAAAAATCATGCATTAATACAATGGAATTCAAAGAGTAATTAAAGCTGTCAGTAAATAAATTACGAACTTTAAGATAAAAATACGAGAAAGGTTAAAGCTGAATTTGTGTGATACTATTCTATACATAATTCATCATCTCAAACATTTATATGGTTTTACTAATGTAGTTATTTAATAACTGGCTCCACAAAAGATAATATTACAATGTATGAAATTATTTGTCTTATTTGCATTTTTTCGGAAGTCTGGGACGATACTTCAAACTGATTAAGTTTTTAAACAGTTTGTTTATGGTGATAACAATTAAAATACTTTTTTATTTCAATTACTGCTCATAAACAGACTCAATCAAAACGATGGCTCAATATTTTAAAATGTTTCGTGTTCCGTTCCGTTTCGCAAAATACTAATAGCCATTTGTTGTTAAGACAAAATCAATTAACGTTCCATGTTGTATATTTTGAAATAAAACTGAAAATGACTTTGAAGTAGTAACGCTGCTAATCATGATTTTTTGTTAATTTAAATATTTTCTTACTGTCTAGCATAAAGAATACAGGGATTTTTATTGTAAATGTATTAGCCCTTAAAACTATATTGAATACGCAAGGACAAACTGCGTTCAGATATGCAGTGCTTGAAGAGTTCGTAGAGAGTGTGATAAAATCTATGATACAACAAATTCATTACATGTCTAACGTCAATAAAAAACGTGAAAAATGAATTTAATGAATAGCCACATTCAGAAAACAGGTCTCCACTCACTGCCAATGTGTAGACAGGAAAAAATAATGAAACTCTAAACAAAATATATAATACAAATAAGGATGGATGTTCTGTAGAAAAACATAGACATAACGTGTACTTTTTACTAAATCTAAGAAATAAAACGATTTGGAAAGGTATCTAAATAATTGTATAATTGCTTATTAACTACACTCAATGTGCGTTTACCAGATTATGAAGGTTTCTGGGGAATATTGAAAAAAGTTCAGAGCTAATTAGTTTAGCTCCATATGGTCTAGAATCGGAAAGGTCATTGAACATTATGTTAAAAGGCAAATAAAGATAATTGACAAAACGTATTGCAAACAGACCAATTGTAATGAAATTGCATTCTTAAATTTAAAAAATGAAATAAAAAAAAACAACTTTTGGCAAGGACTTAAACGTAATTTTCAAACGGAAACAGTATTGGTCGGCAGGAAAGGGTAATGAAAATATACAATCTCTTCAGCAAAAGGTTCATATATCAGATATGACTGGTTGGCTTTTAGGCGTTTTCCTGTTAAATACATAAAGATAATTATTACATGAACTATAAATAGACGCAACGCGATTGGTCACACCCCCAAAATAACCGAGTCAATAAATCTAGTTATTACATGTGTTATAAACAGGTACTGCTAACCTGTTCATTAACCTCTAAATATTGACCCGCTTTCGCTGATATTGACCTGTCTATAAATAGAATTCAAAAGTTTCCATCTTTTATATTATTTATAGTTCATGTAATAATAGTTATTTTAATGACGTCATTTACGTCGCGTTACCTTTGACGTTATATTTCGCGCCATTTATCGTTCAAATTAGCTTGATAAGACGCACGGAGTCCACTTAAAATTAGTCTTAATTGAAGATTTCTAAAACATAACTATTTATAGTTCATGTAATAAAACAGTTATTTACTTATTAGCTGGGAAATATGCTGTTGATATTGACCGCAAAAATCGTTATTGACCTCGGCTATCGCCTCGGTCAATAACGATTTTTTAGGTCAATATCACAGCATATTTCCCAGCTAATAAGTAAATAATTGTATAATATTTTGCCAAGCAAGTCAATACAGCAAATAAACGCAAATTACGTAATTGTATTCTCTGATACGCTTTTAAAAGTAAAATATGCATATCAGGAATCGCCACAATCAGAAAAAAAAACAGCCTCCCAGGCAGCCAAAAACGAGAGAAACAGAGAGTAAGTGTTTATAAGAGAATCAATTTCAAATTCGACACCACAACCAATTATTGATAAAGCAAACCCTTGGCGTTTACCGCACTGGAACGGTCAGTGGCAAACAATTTGCTACTAGGGTTCTAGGGTGCGCCAACTTCACACATGCCCCAACAGGTTAATATGTGAACAAACAAGTACAAGTTGTCTTGGTGATATAACTCCAACCGCCTATCAACTCGACAATTTTGCTTGCAACAGCACACAAACATAACATAACAACAAATCGTAACATCGGATGCTTCCATGCCTTTTCATTTTCAACAATTTTATAGTCTTACATGTATGTCAAAATTTAAAACAAAAGTCTTGCTCCAATTTATAGAGTTTAACAGCTATATTCTAAATGTAAACTTCCCAAGGATGTAATTTGCCTTAAAAAGAGAGAATGCTGATTGTATCAACGTCATCAACATTTCCTAAATTTCGTCAGAGAATATTATTTAGCAAGAAGAACAATAACCTTTGGTCATAAAAGTACCCTGCAGACGCTCGTAAAGTTAGACAGCCGGACAAATATTAATATTATATTAATTTTTCACTAACACAAGATTGAAAACTCAATTTAGGTGAGAGGTTTCTGTTTCTTTAGCTTCATGAACTTTCATTTGTCTTTTCATGATGTTTACTGTTTTCCGTGATGTGCAAATTATGTAAATGTCCGACATTATAGACATTTATATATCTGCTACTTTGTATGGTGTCCTCAGTTACTGTAGAACCACAATCATTATGAAAACAAAGTTGAGAATTGACACCTTACGACTTTATCAAATATTATGTTTTCTTTGAAATCTTCAAAGATGCTACATCAAACATTTTGTATTTGTTGCGTTTGTCTTTTATTTTATACTAAAGACAAATATATATTCAAGAAAAAAGACAAGAGAAAAAAAATAAAATTCTGTGAAGAAAATCAATTCGTCGGTCGTGTCGTGTAATTGTCAAGAAACAACTCTTCAATCAACATTTTTTATTTTATTTTCATTAAAGGGAGATGTGCGGGATTGATGAATGGAACAGATTTGCGAAAAGGGTTATTAATCAGTTGAATATCATTATTTGAAGCTCAAATATTGATTTACACCCGAAATATTTCAAACCAATATTTAATAAAAAAGATATATAAATGGTGTTTCCTATCCTATGCGACGCGCATAGGTTAGCTATTTTTGTAAAGCCGCGGTGGTTTTGGGGATTTTCACGTGATCACTTCAACCAAAATACGCATTCGGTGTACCTTGCCGACTATCGACGTCGCCATTTGTCTCAAAATGCCTGGACCACCACGAATAGTAAGCTCAGCGATGAGCTAAATATAGAATGATCGCTAAATATAGAATGTATTTTTTGTATAGGGATTTCTTCAGCGGATTGTTTTCAGGCCCGGTAAAATGGTAAAATTAACTGAAAACTTCCTCCTGGAGGGTTTGAAATGTAGAGTTTAGTGAAAAGTACACGTAAGTGTTACATATATAAATCTGTTTACGATTTTACCGAGTACACCTGCTCGACCCTGCACATCTCCCTTTAAGTTATATAGATGTGTAATTTTAGTTTGGTCAGAAATCCGATCATGTTCAGTATTTTTTAAGTTTATTGGTTCAAACTGTATATAAATTGAAGAATCATTGATGCTTGTTAAATCCTTTCAATAGTTGCCATTTTATTTATCAATGAGAGTTTCTTTGGCAAAAATTAATCCAGTTTTTCTAACACCTGAAAATGTTGACTGAGACATACACATGTCAAACGTTCTAAGTGCACAATTTTCAATTTTTAATATCTCAAAGTTAATTTATTCTAATTAAAATAATAGTGCCTTTAGCTGGGAGCGAACAGCGCCTAGCCCTGAAATTCCTGCGACGCAACCAACTGAGCTAGCCGGGACAACCACAAAAAAGGTTGATTGGATAGCCCTGATATACGTAACAATCACTGCATGAAATCGGTAACGGGTTATTTTACTGATAACAGTACTGACTTTATGAGACTTTTTAAGGCCGCCACACTGCACAAATAGCGCTACTGTGAATTTCAAATGATAGTGCCTCTAGCTTGCAGCGAACCAGCACCGTCACGGCGACAGTGCCTAACCCTGCAATTCATGCGACGCAACCAACTGAGCTATTAGCGCGATCGTAACTGTATTTCATTTACACATATACCTTGTACTTCAAATTTTGCAAATTCTAAATTCTTTTATGATTATCGAAGAGTTCACAGTTTTCTCATAAAAGCGTCAAAGAAATTATAGCAAAACAATAGCCAAGTTGTTAAGTGGTATGTTGCTTGAACTTTTGTTTGTGACAGTGAGAATCGCACACAGTGAGAAACGACACAAGAACGGTGAAGACCGCGGTGGTATAGAAAACGTCCCTCGTTTTCTTGTTTATATGTACTTTCTCGGAAACTGCTGCGACACATACACTAACCAAGCAACATGTTCCTGGTTCCTGTACGTGTCTATTTCTTATCCGCCATAGATTGCTGAAAAAGTTTAAGACCGGCGATTCCGTGCATATGTGCCGTGTCTGTGGTTATGTGCAATATGCGATTTTTACTGTCTCGACATTCAACATAGAAATATACCACGAAATAAAGCAGCATCAGACGAAGAAAATTGCTGTAAAAATTGATTTAGAAATAATCCGAAATTCGTTTAACCCTTTCCTATAATATAAATATTTACGCATTTTATCGCATTAGCAAACAGCGTAGATCCAAATCAGCTTGCACATTCGATCTAATCGATTTCTCTTTTAATATTTTGTCTGATCAGGATCTGCACTGTGCTTTTTGGTCAGAAATAACCTTATAAATCAAAAGCGAACAGTGTAGATCCTTCGGGACCTACACTGTTCGTCCATTCCATATAAGCATTTATATGGAAAAAGGCGTTAAGTGAAATTTAAAAATTAAAATTTACAATACTGCAAACAATTTAAAATATAGACCGCAGTCTGTGTTGTCCTATGATTTTTGTTTTGAATTATAACAGCAGCTACTGTGATGCAATAATTGAACATTGCATTATTTCCCTTATTATAAATTAATTGAGATTTCGCGTAATGTGAAAAAGTTGTAAAAATTTTACACATATTGGTTAAAGACTGTTGTTCATCTACCCCGAAAATATCTAGTGTCAATAAATTTGATTTGCGGCATCAAAATTTTCATAACGAGTCAGTCGTAATGTTCATCGAGCTAAATGAAGCAAATACAATTACATGTATACAGACAAGTTTTGCTCTTTTTATTTTATTTCTGTAGTAGCATTTTATTTCGCGGATCCAGTTTTCGCGCATTAGCCATTGCGGTGCCATAAAATTGCGCAGTTACATGTATATTACATTCAGAAGCATTCAGTATAAGCTAACACATGGTTAAATTTCACTGCCCTTTCATTTCGCGCAAGTTTTCTAGTGCGAATTACGCGAAAATTAGACTCGCGTGAAATATAATGATACGACAGTATCTCCAGAGGTTTCTCATAGCAGCCTTATGACGAGGATTTAGCTAAAAAGCCGAGTTTAATAATATAACTTTAAAATTATCGTGCAACATATGTAAGGCACGCTGACAAAATAACACCAGAGGGAAAATTTCTTAACAATGTAAAACTCCAAAAATTGTGAAATTATCGTGCGAATTTACCTGCCCTTAAATCAGCGCATATTGTGTAAAAACATGTTTTATTTATTTTTTCGTTCTTCTTAAATTACCATAAGTCATTGTAGTTGCTGTAATATTGTAGAATTTGAATAAAGAGTAATAAATTTTCCGAAACGTCACTTTTCTTTACACGTTTTTTTTAAAAGGGGGAGGGGTGCTGAAAACGGCCATGGCGCAATAACGAAGTCGGTGACCCCCAAATTTTATTCGCTTATTCTATTGGATAGCTTTTTTCAAACTTTTTAAGCAAAAAAATCAAAAATTAAATTCGGGAATTTTTCACAATTTTGAAAAAGTCGACAGAAAAAAAAGGAAAAACTCGACGTCATTTTTAACGCGAAAACGGCGTTTAACGGTACACAACGTTGCCAAAACTAGTCACATTATGTTAATTCCTATATCACCGGATAGGTATTTTCAGCGCCAATTCATCAGTGAACGAATAAATGAAATTGGAAACCCCAATTTTCAGCCAGCCCCGAAAAGTGTTCGGCGAGCGTCGTTGACGTCAGTGCAGAAAACTGGCGTTGATAGCTAACTTTGAAAGTAAATATCTAAACAACTATTTGATTAATCGAAAAACGGTTTGCGGATTCATGCTGGAATCATCGTCAATAAATATCATGCCAAATTTCATAAAGAAATTCAAAAATTCGCAGTGTCGCGTTCCATCTTAAGTATAACGTCGTCGACGTCGCCATGAGCTATTTATGCGTAATCCCCGTGCGGAAATCGCAATGAATTTTTTTACAATCGAATTTGTTTTCAACAAGTTTACCGACATCGGACAGTCGAAAAAACACATCAACAAATTAAAACTATGGAACGTTTGCCGACTAGAAACCACGAAAGTGTCGTCAAAATGCTCTTAACTGGCACAACTTTAATTTTGTTATTAAAACATCTTGATTTTATTCGTTAATGTAAAAGAAATACCTTATTTTTGCATAGTTTATCATTATAAGAAAAATATCAAATCGTATTATTTTCTAGATTGATAACGTTGCTTATGTTATACGCTGACGTTACTTAGTTACGTCATTAAATATTTACGTAAACGAACGTGAACACAATAATGTTAGTATTAAATTTGTTTGATAAGTGTCCACTCATAAAAAATCTAAAACAAAAATTAATAGAAATTAATTACACCTCAAAGTCGAATTATTCGACAATGACTTTTATTTGATCAAAATGTTGAAAAAGCGTCTCCGAATACGGGTCAATTTTATCGAAATGAATACATTTTTTTTTTCGTTTGGAGAGGCTGTTACACATCTTTCGTAGAGAAAGAATATTGATACTCATTCATTGAAATTTACACTATTTTGAAAGATTCAATTAAATAGTTAGAACTTTTGAGTAGTGAATGTTTTGTTGCTGTAGTGACTTTTGTAGATCATACTAGGAAATATCATCATGTTTTATTCAAATAAAGAGGTTAGAGTAAAGCATTAAAGCAACTACTTGACACAATTTTCAGAATATTTTTCACTTCCTTGATTGTATTCCTTCTCATAAATGCTAATTTACATATACCCAGTAAATATGTTGTTCAAAACATGAAATAATGAACTAACAACAATTCAAACTCCAAAGCATTACAGAATTAACAGGAAAGCATACAGTCTTTAATTATATACTGAATCAATTTTTATACGCAAAGTATCCTTTGTCGGAACTCGTAGGTGTAGTTATTTTGTCGCGAGTTTACTACTTTCAATAGAGGCCGTTTTTTCATAAATTGTATTTTTTAGATAATTTTTAAATCAAATTCTGAGTCTTTAAAAAATTCAAATTATCCACCGACAATATATGTTGTGATGCATAAATGTTTTTAACAGAAAAAAAAATATGCATAATTAATTTTGCAAAATCATGGGTCTCAAGTAAACCATTGACAATCTCCAGATTGTTTTTGATTTTCCTTGTATGTTTGATTGATAATAAAGTTGTTTATAAAGGATTCAGACATATTTGTTCAACAAGATTTAATAAAGCCGATTAGCAACACATGCATAAGGATGTTTCTTCAAGAAAATTGCATAAATCATTAATTGTCTTTCAAGACCATGTTGTATTTTTTTAAGTTAATATTTCGATATATTTATCAAAATACAGCTTATTATATTTTCATAACATCGCAGGAATCCGGTTTTTATCGATTATACTCCCTGCAAGATGTTCTTCAGTACTTAGTAGTTTACCAAAGTAATCCTAGCGTTATGCTTTCTGGAAATTAATCCATAGAATAAATGTATGCATGTCCAATCATGTGGAGGTCTTTGAGAGTATAAAATGAAAAACGGCGCGATGTTCAACTATTTAGTCCCCCCCCCCCATTGTTTTCTTGTTTATGGTTTAGGACAACATATTCTTTTATCTGGGAACCATAAGTCGTTGATCACGGAATGGTGTTCATCTAAAAAAACCGTATTGAAGGTTCCATGATCACCGCCATATGCAAACCATCGTTTGTGATGGATCAAAATTGTACTAAATAATGGTGTCAATATTGAGTTAGACGGCGTGGGCTGTAATAAGCTTTTCCATTACTTATTAATAACTCGTCATATACACTCGTCCAAAGTACTAATTGATCATCGAGGCTCAACAAACCGAACCTGCAATGTCTTTATATTCGTCGTGTTTGGTGGCTTTCAAATTTCCCTTTTCATTTTCATGTTTCTATCAGATTTTAGTGTTACTATCTGCAGTACACAATAAATTTTGAATATTCTTCCTAGTTGCGTTGCTAGGCGCTGCTGCACTAGCAGCGATTCAATCTCGGACTTATTCTATATCGTAAAAATATTTTATATAAGCACATTTTGTTCGGTGTGGCGGTCGAATAAGGTCTTCCCGTGTAAAAAGGTCAGTATTCTTATCGGTATAAATCGGAACTAGTGTCATATAGTGTTGGCCATGTTGGCCATGGTTATCCTTGCCTCCTGTTTAAGCCTTCCAGTTCAGTTGCCAGCATGCCTGGAGGTGTGTGGCTAGATACTGTCGATTTATAGGCTCGACTCCCGGTCTGCCATTTCGTTTGTACTCAACTAAGAACACAAAATCAAATTAAAAGACATAGTAAGCCTTGCTATACATCATTTTTTTTTCAAAATTTCAGAATCAGTTAAAACACCAATCAATATAACAATCCTTGGGGTGTTTACGTCGGATTTCCATACGTTAAATACAAAAATATGTTTCCCAAAAGTCTAATATAATTTACAAACTATTTTAAGATGCTTTTGTTTTCAGTAATATTTTTCACTGTTACACTGTTAACACTGCTACGTTGAACACAATTAATTGTGGTATGTATACACTCTTTAGCTGCATATGATATTTTTAAAATACGACTACATCAGTAAAATTTTATAATAAATTGAATTTCATTTTAATGTTTTGCAAAGTTATGAAATCAAACGTTTAATCGGTGTGTCTGTATCTGCTCAAGTTAATGAACAATAAATAGTCAAAACAGATCTCGATTACAACAAAGATATCACGAAAACCCTGTAAGAAAAAAGAAACATCTCGAATACAAAGTCGGTTTGTTTCGCAAGATGTAATCTTCAGCGAATTCGACTCATTTTGATCAAGATGAAAAGGAAAGTTCGAACACGACTAATATGAAATATTGAAGGCTCTGTTTGATTTAAGCCTGTTCATGGGCAGTCATAGAAATTCATATTATTTCCCACGCCGCTTTGCCCAGGGTCACACCAGTAACTAGTACAATTTTGTTCCATCCCATTTAAGTATCAGTTATCAAAATTATATGACACTAGAATCAATTGTTAATCTCTAAATAAATTGTTTTCCACATTGTTTTCCAGATTTCCACATTTAGAATTAAATTATGTTTCCTAAAAATATTTTATGAAGAGATTTTAAGGTGTTTTTCTATCAATTATATTTGAGATGATTAAAAACTCTATGATTTTAAGTTTATCATGTTCTAATTATGGCGTTTAATGCATTCTTCTTACAAAAAAAGTTAGGAGGGCTTTATTTCACTAAAGGTTCGTTTTTCTAGAGATTTTATCAATAATGATGATTTCAATGAAAACAATATTTCACTGAAAACACTTCACCTTATTTAAATCATCAAACTGTTTCATACTTTTGACACATGGGATCCTTACCATAGCTAACGCAAACGTTTTGTTAGATTTAACGTTTAAATAAAAGTTAGACAAAAATACAATAGGAGTTTAAAATACTTAATCACCAGGGTTTTTCTCAACGAGATTCGATATACAAATTGGAGAAAATAAAAAGATTATCTTAACAAGAAGAATGATTGATAACAGGATTTTCTACTACTCTGTTTTCATCACTACAGCTGATCATTATCGGGTTTTAAAGAGCTTATAATTGTTTC
Organism: Corbicula japonica; assembly: GCA_038501625.1. Lineage (NCBI taxonomy): Eukaryota > Metazoa > Mollusca > Bivalvia > Venerida > Cyrenidae > Corbicula > Corbicula japonica. Next base: position 9,366,015 of record JAZAYU010000006.1, on the reverse strand, counting down.
TAAGGAAATTTTAGCCTAAATGGTCTACGTTACTCCTGCCATTGTGTCCTTTCTGTTTCGAATCAAAGTGCTTGGTTTTATTAAGTCATCGTATACCTAGCCAATAAGCTTGAAAGTACCATTAGCGACTTGTTCTTGAAGGCGTTGCATACATGCATCATTGTCCAGTATGAGGGAAGATTAAAGTTCTTTTTTACTTTAACATGTTTGTTCATTAGACCTGGCAAGCATGAGAACCCGCGTGATGACCTCACTAGAACGGCACCAGCAAGTTTACAGTTTAATACGAAATTTTCCTTAATGTCCATAACAGCATCTTATTCATTTTCTTGACGAAAATTTGATAATTTTCTAACATTTTCCTATCTTTCAAAAGAGATTGCATTCCAATCTGTTAAGTCTATTTTACTGGCGGGTTTATGTTGTCAACGACGAGATTAAACTGCCAGAAATTGTTCTCTAATGAATTAAGAAGGATGTATTTTCTAAGCTTTTTTATAAATCACTTCAAGTTGGCTTTTCTGATACGAGATTACGTAATAAAATAAGAAGCTTGATCATATTACTAAAAGGTTTCTCTAGCAGATCGTTGCCACTGCAGCAGCTGTGATAAATCGCAAATAAGACATGTAAACGACCTGACTCTTATTTAGTCAATTTTAGTAGTGTCGTTTATTCTAAGGTAAATGTGTTTTAAATATTTGTTCGCGAGTTAATAAACTGTCGCTGCATTTATAAAATCACAGACAAGAGGCAACAATCGAACCCGGGGGTTCACTACTGCAAGACATACATAGGCGATTAAAATACTTAAGGTAACAAAAGCTGCAAACCTCCTTTTGCAGGATTTCTAAATAAAAAGCAGTGTAACGTGCAACATAATGAAATCATTGCTAGAAACAGGTGAGAGGATAACCTTTTGAGAGTTTGTATGATACAAGCTTGCCTCGGAATACTCGTGTATGGTCATTACACTTTTGTAGCGGTAAGAAACATTCTCAAAGGTTGACTGATGAAAAGACAACAGCTACTTACAGCGGCACAGGATGTAATCAATAACATATTCGTAGGGCATTGCTACCATCTTAAAAGATCAGAAACAGTATTTGTAGAGAAATGCCTTTTTAAAATTACTGAATGCTTAAATTAGTGTGCGGCCATCCCAATACGGTCACTGACACGGTATTAAAGATACGACTATCTTCTAGCAGCGTCATAATCACTGTTTTAAGAATTACTTTGATTTTTTTAGAAAATTGTTTAATCACATATTTGTTAAAATTCTAAACATACTCTGAAAATTGGTATTTGTGAACAAAACATCGTTTGTTAAATTAAAATGGTGTAATTTGCCATGAAAATGGAGGAGTGGATTGTCTTTATCCAATCATAATTTCATAAAAGTTTTTGTTGATCTGACTTCTATGCCTCTTTTAGCTTGATTTTTCTTTTCAGAACATATTTATGTTTAATGATGTACATACATAAAACTTAAAGAGAAATATGTTACAGTAGTTTGTTTTTTTAATTGAGAAAACCACCAACTTTCCTAATTTTACACTAAAAGGTTGAGTTGCGGATAATGGCCTATGCTAAGAGAATGCTTAGCCGAAAAGAACCGGATATATTTTATTCGATTGCTTTTGATATAGAAGCATTATATTAACCTCTCGTTACTTCTCTCTTCCTCTATGAATATCTGTTTTCAATTCAGAGATTTACATCGTTTCTGTCGGCAAAATGTATTAGTAAAGTAAATTACAGTGTAATTAACTTAACTAATATCATATTATGTCTTCTATTTTGGGGTTACAGAATAAAGTCTTCAATACAAGGTTTATAAGGACAGTAGCTGGTTACGATATAACCTTTCTCGTGGCATGTCGTGTACTTTCGATCTCTGCAGTCTTAATATCTAGTTTTTAATACTAACAGCGAACTATCGACCTGTCGCATGCAGACGTTTTGTCATAAAACGATCACTTACGATTGACGATTGCTGTTAATTTACAGAAATGGTAAAAATTAGCCGTTAAAGAATTTGGTGACCGAGTGATCGGATGAGCAGTGTTGTATTGACGTGTTGCTCTTGTTGTTATTGCTGCTGCTGTTGTTGTTGTTGTTATTTTGCTGTTCGTAAAAGTCCATGTAATAAAGCTTGTTTCCTAAATATTATTGCTGGTAAATCACATCTATGCTGAGATTCCTGAAAATACAGACATTCCGATTCAAAAATAAATGCCATTGATAGTAAGGTGTCAATTGCATTAACTTTACAACATATTTGGTCAATTAAATAGTTCAGTGAGCCCGGTTTGTATTTAGCCATTTAAACTTTCTCAAAAAGGCAAGAAAAATACAATGTTATGTATTCTAAAATGTGAGTATCATTACAATTAGAAGTACGCGTTTTCGTTATTTTTAATAACTATGGTCAACCACAGAGATTTTATTTAATTCTCTGAAAGGTATTTTAATTGACAGAATGCCCCGTGCTTTTAAAAATGTAATAGTCTCTCACAAAGGTTGAGTGTATCAATGCTGCGGTTTGTAAGTTTCTAAACTGATGAAATACGAGACACAACGAAAGCATATTCGTAGATGTATTTATTGTTTTGATCACACTATATTTGTTCAGTGTTTTTTCCTCGCATGTATTGTTATATCCTATTTGTTTCAAACATTTAAAGAGAGAGCCTGTGATTTTCCTTATGAATGAAATTATTTGATATTTGTGTCTTTATTTTTACAATAATCGTGATTTAAAATTTAAAAGTAATTTTGCATTGAAATTATTTGTCTTGAACGAAACAGAAAAATCGTGACACATGCAGAAGTGGTCCCAGTTCAGTAGTTTCAAGTAAAGTTTTATATGATAATTGTGATTGAAACACGTGCAAAATCAATAATTATTTCTAAATATACCTGTCTCATTAATATGTCGTAGTGATATATGTGTTCTTAACAAGGTAAATTACTATGTAAGATTTCGCCTTGAGCTTGCTAGTTTATTGTTAGTTAATTTATTTTGCGTGTTTTTGTGAGTGTTTACGAACCTCAAAAGGTATATTACTCTGAATCCTCGGAATATTTTTTTTTTGTTTTGCTGTTGTTTTATAAATTTTTCTTTCGGTGTTTCAGACACGGCTGGAGAATCTAGCCAACATTAGTGGAGAAGATTTAGTAGCCTTCATAACTCAGTCAGACACCACAACAAATAAACAAAAAAGAAATCACGAGGGGTTACCGCCTTGGAACGGTCAAGTAACACTGGGGTTAAAACCAGGTTCTAGGGTGCACCAACAGGTTCTCATATGAAAGAAAACAAGTAAAAGTTGCCTTTGTGAAATAACTCCAAAACGCCCGTCAACTTGGCAATGTTACATGCTAAAGCACAAAAACATATAAAACTCAAGCGTTTTAAAATAAGCAATGTAATAGACAGCAGTCCAGATAGCTCAAACCGGAGACCCCGCACACATACTGTAGCAAAGAATCCGGGGTTCAAGTCCTGGTCCTGCTGTCCCTGACACTTCCTATGAAACGCAGGATTTGTTATGCCGGATTAAGGTTTTAGGTCGATTACGTTGTTTAAGTTTAAAATAATCTCATATTTTATCTGGGGATCATGCTTATAGCGAGACTGCAATAATTTTCGTCGTGTTCTTGAAAAATATCCTTTCCGTCTGTTTACATATACATACATTATAGTTTTTGCAAAAAAAAATGAAATATGCATATCAGGAATGTCCACATTCAGCAGACACAGCCTCCCCACACAGCCAAAAAGTAGAGAGGAAAAGAGAGCATAGAATTACAATAATCAGTTTCAAAAAGGACGCCACAAACAATTAACGAAAGTGAGAACCAACCTACATTACATTTTTTATTTAACTATAGATGCTTCTGAAACCCGATTTGAATTGTGTTTGCTGTTAAGCAAAATTCGTGAAAAAAGCAAAATGTTAGTTGTCTTTTTTGGACGTCGATTTCCTGGGACCATAAACTTTCCTGTCTTGTCATAAAAAGATGTTTTTTCTTTCGAAAAAATGTATAATTATATATGTAGGCTTTTTCGCGTCAGCCTGTCATGGGAAGTAACAGAACATCATGTTTCTACCCACGATGCATAACCAATAAAAGCCGGTAGTAATCACGATGTCTATTCATGACTGGGAAATACCAAGATTACGCTTATTTAATGTTGCCATAATGTCGGTGACAGATAAAATTCCTTCCGCCTCTCTTATTTCATTTGTCTTTCTATTAGCGTTATTTTAAATAGGTGCAGCAATTCCACGTAATGCATTTACGTGGAGAGTTATCCGAAAGTACAAAACCAGTCCAGACTGTGTCGTTTGTTTAGGCACTTTAATGGCGAATTCTTATGCGACTGAATATTCCGATACTTGAAATCTTTGCGGCATAGCTATAGCAATTTCCTTCATACGGCGAGGTTATGCCTGTAGGCAATGAAAGTAATTATCTTTTCTTTTATTAATTCTTCTACTATAGTTTTTGCATGTTCTTTAATTATCATTTTCGAAAACTCGACTCTTTAACGTATCAAGCGTGCATTTCAAATTAGATTCTAAAAGTACTTTGTTACAGATTCCGTATGTTAATAGGACCTCAAAAATGTACTTTTGTTTTATTATTTCTTCCAGTTTTAAGATGGGTTGCATATATACGCCGCATTCAGTATGCTATGTTGCAGACTGAATTGTCACATGTCAAAATAGTATACTTAATTATTCTGAGAAAGATATTTTACAGAACCCATGTTTTAACAGTTGTTGTTGGTATTGCGTTAATTGACCAGTAATTGCTTTTTTGCAGCCCACATTTATCTAACACGGAATGATTTGCAGAGTTAGTTCACTCAACTTTACTCCATCCTAAGTTGTACTTCAAAATAATTATTTGAACATAATAGCTTCAGGATCGTAATCTCGTGGTTTTTCATTCTGACGTTTTTCTTGTTGTCTCATTACCAAAGAATTATATGTTATGTTTGCTGTCTCACGGTGATTAAGCTACTCGGAGTTTCGTTTAGCAAATCTACGTCCCCTGGCTATTTTTGATCAGGAGAACGTCTTTTGTTCAATATAACAATATCATAAATATGGACATACAGTCTAATATTTCAAAATATCACCATACAGTCGGGTGAGTTTGTAAAATTAACATCTCTGCGGAATATAAGGGTATAGCCGTTTATACATGTCTTGATATACCGTTTTAGTTATGGATTTAACTCGTGGCTGTCTGCAACGCAAGTGGGGTTTTAATAATATATAGAAAAAAGTGTGTCAATATTTCACCGATTTGCGTATATACTTTACTTAAATTTCTAGAAATCATAGCAAGTGCTAATTTGCAATACATATATTTTCATCATATTCTTTGAAGAGTGTAAAGGGTTCATTTAAACATTTTTTTCAAAGCTTTTCAGCATTTTGATATATTGTACTGCTACAATACGATTTTGTTTTTGCTCTCTTATTAAAAACTTATTGATGTTTCTGAAATATGGCACTAATTTTATATACACATACCACTGTGAAATTCCGTTAAGCATTTAAATTAATCATTCGCCACATAATATATGCTATAACGAGATAAAAAGTCCGAGTAGCTTAACCACCGTGTGCCTTCATTTAATTTTCATTTTTATCTTGAAATAGTATTAAATATGAATCAATGTTCTACGTACTTAATTAAATATCAAACGTACCGTTAAATAATAATTTACTTATGAATATACCTGATTTATAAACACGGTAACAAAATCTAATTTCGGGTCATTCGGACGAGAATGTTGCCCTCATTTTACAATATCGTTCTAGGTTCCTGCTCGAAAAACATTGTTTTTAGATCTGTCTATTGGCAGTTTTCTGCAAAATTATAATTGTTTAATTAAACAATTATGATACTGTTATTTTAATTCAAGACAATAAAAGAGTACACGATCGGGGCGGCGTTCATTGAAGTGGTTTTTAATGCCCCCCACAACGTGGGAGGCATATCTTATTGCATTCGTTCGTCCGCAAGTACGTCCAAATCTTGTGGCATCAACTCCTCCTAAACTATCAGGCGGATTTCATTCAAACTTGCACAGATTATCGAGCATTATGTGTAGATAATCGTTAAGAAAGGATTTTTTTCCTGCGGCCATTTTACCAGAGTTATGGCCCTTTTGTTAGTATAAATGAGGGACACATTCTAGTTCTCAGCCCAGATAAGTTAAAATAACCAAAATATTTATTTATTTACAAGTTAATGGTATTTTTAATAAATACCAATTTATCATTATCATAAGCCTTTTTGTTAGTTTCACTAACAAGTATCACCAGCCTTTCAGTCTTTAAAGAACTCACGACATAAATGAATTTTATGTATTATAAAATGATTTATGTCGGGGTTAAACGCGTCTTACATTCTTAATCACATAACTTTTACTTTTAGGGCTTCGATTCCGATTATAAAAAAATCAAAACAGGCTAAATACTTGGTTCCAGTCTCCAGTCGGATTAAACCCACACCATCTTCGCTTTCTTTTTCAATCAATGAAGACAGAATTACAATTCTTGTCAGATAACCACCTCTTCCCTTCCTACCTCCACAGTACCTTCATTTGCTTGTCCGGTATATTATCTTCATTCAATTTATGTGTATGTTACAGTTTGATAATGTTCTCTTTGCTTTTCATACGCTTAGGGCGGCTGTATTTACTCAGCCAAGATAAGTTACAATAATCAAAATGTTGTTTTGTTTTACTTACAAGTTTATGGTATTTTATAAATGCCTATTTATCAATCACAATTGCCCTTTCGTATTTTCACTTTAAAAGTGCCACTAGCCTTTCAGCCTCTTTATGGAACTCACGACATCAACCAATTATTTTCAGACCAGTGTTTTGATACCCACCACGCTTGGTAAACGATCTGTTTTCTTAATAAAAATACAAAAGGCAATAAGAAATCGCTGAATTCGGAATTTAAAACGAGTCTGAAAAGGCGATTTCTAAACCCGTATTTTATGGCGGGAAAGTTGAAACTCAGACATGTCTTGACAGAAATGCAATGCCTCTTGTTCTTGATTTTGTAAGACTCTCTCCAGCATGGCATATTTAAAGGTTCTATTTTGCAAAGACATGAAATAAACACAAAGCTTGTACTCCGATACCGTTTATTGGCGAAAAAAATTATTTGCAAGTTATAGTAAGAAACGAGTCAGGTCTGTTTTGGAAAAGAAATGTCGACGACCTATAAAACAAAAGCTATTAGAAAAGACAATAAACAAAAGGGGCATTGGAGATCATGCCCTTTTAGTTTTGTCTGTACTCGATTGCTTTGCTTACACATTTGTATGGAGGATGCTCTGGAAATTGAATAATAACATAGTATAGGGGCTTGACTTGGTAAAATGATAAATGACAATATAACCAGGTATGGCATCTCGTACTAATCCAATATGTTCCAGATTACTTCTCCTCTATTGTTTTCATTAATATAGGTTCGTGTACCTTTGTATCAGGGTCGTGTGCGTGGGAATATATTAAAGACAACCTGGCGGGAATATAATAAAGTATGGTGCACAATTGAACCCTATAAAATATATTTTGCAAATGATAGTTTCCCCAGTGGTCACCCGTAGGTTGCAATTTCTTAATACAATAAAAAATCATATATTCATCAGATTCTCTGTATTCTTTTTTGCGTCTTTCGTGAGGAAGCTGTCTTTTTTAGCTTTTTCAGTTAATTCAACGTTCTTTCCAGCTCGAAGTTTTGGGGAAAATGCAACCTTGCCTAAGCGTCTGTGTAGGCGTTTGTTAAAGGTTTAGGGATTTACCATGATAGTTTTATATAAAAAATATAGGGAATCTTGGAGTTTGTATTCCTCAAATCAGATAAACTCGTTGGCAACGTATCATAACTCCATTGCAATTTAATGAATGCTTTGTATATATCTTTTCGTGGGTGTTTTTGTTTTTATTCTAAAAAAAAGGCAAATATCTGCATATCAGGAATCGCCACACTAACAAAACACAGCCTTCCCACGCAGCGAAAAGGAAGAGAGGAAAAGAGAGCATTATCTTATAAGTTGGTCAATTCTAATAATACGCCACAAACAATTAACGAAAAAGAGAACCCATGGGATAACCGCCTTGGAACGGTCAGTGGCAAAACAAATTGCCACTTGGGATTAAAACCAGGTTCAAAGTTACCCCTAAAGATACTTTTTAATATTATTTTACTTTTGTCAAATAATAGTTTCATTCCAGCATTTAATACATTTTCTTAACACAGTATTCGATAAAAGAGATTGCATTCGTTCACATTATTCGTTTACGGTGGCTTTATCAGTTTTATTTTTATACTTTAATTGTAGATAAAAACGACTGCAGTGAGCGAAACATACTTAGTCCAGAACCTTCAAATCAAACGCAATCGCGAATATTATTTTTAGATCATATATTTCGATATATCTGTTTTATCCGTGCTGATGGGATGAAGGACCTCTTCTAAAAAAATTAATACACAATATCCACTTGGTTTAAATGATAATATTTATCAAGAAGGCAACATTTACAAAAATCCTGATTATGACACTTTTGATTTGCTTCAAATACTAAAACGAAAATAGAGGTCACACAGGATAAGGACTAATGTTAACATCAAAAGAAAATCACGTGTTCATTGTTCGATTCATGACCTTCAAGATATATCAAAACATTCTGGTAGACACGCTGTATGCTGTCACGTTTGGCTTCTCTTTGCTAGAGAAAATAAAATATTTATCGCTTGTAATGAACATAGGGCATTCTTTACAGATAATTCTTATGATAATTATACTTCATGGACCTGTCAAGACCTTATCCATGCGCTAACATTTTATTGGATAATATTTATTGAGATTTTGTACCTGTATTTATAAACAAGTAATAGGCATTGCAATGGGTACTAATTGTACACCCCTTGTTGCTGATCTGTTTTTATATTGTTATGAAAGAGATTTTATGTTATCTGTTTCTGCCGAGCATCAAGATGATATTATAACAGCTTTTAACAACACCTCGAGGTAACTTGATGATTTATTAAATATAGATAATAACCATTTTCCATCACTAGTAAATAAGATTTATCCTAAAGAACTACAGCCTAATAAAGCGAACACTTCAGAAAAGCAAGCAAACTTTCTTGATCTAAATCTTTCCATTGAAAACGATTACGTCACCACTAAAATATATGATAAAAGAGATGATTTTAATTTTATTAAAGTAAATTTTCCGTTTTTAGAAGGCGTCCTATTTGTATTGAAATACTTACAACAAACATGCTCTCTCTCTCTTTCTCTCTTCTTTTTCGCTGCGTGGGGAGGCTGTGTTTTGTGAGTGTGGCGATTCCTGATATGCATATATTACTTAATTACCCTTTTGCTTTAAAAGAAGAAGTAAATGAAACATCACTATCATGAAACAAGTCTTTTCCGTAGACTAACGCAGCGAAGAGAGAGAGAGAGAGAGAGAGAGAGAGAGAGAGAGAGAGAGAGAGAGAGAGAGAGAGTTTACAAGATAACAAATTCCAATACTTATCCACAACTCTTACCACCTTGGATATTATACTGGCAAAATACTGCCAGCGGGTTTTTAAACCAGGTTCAAGGGTTCATATTAAGCATTAGATTGGCCCAGATTTTTCAGGACCTGGCTTCCTAATGTTAGGTAAGTATGGTGGCTGATTTATGCCATTTCGTTTTTTCGTTATTTCGCCGCGAAATAACGCCAAGCGAAAAGACGAAATAACGAAAAAACGCCACGCGAAACGACGAAATAACGAAAAAACGCCACGCGAAAAGACGAAATAACGAAAAAACGCCACGCGAAATAACGAAAAAACGCTATTTTTGCGCGAAATAACGAAAAGTCGCCGTGTAATAAAACGCCAATTTAACTGTACAAAATAGCGTTCTTTCTAGCTTCGCCTGGCGTTTTTTCGTTATTTCGCGTGGCGTCATTTCGTTATTTCGCTTGGCGTCTTTTCGCTCGGCGTTTTTTCGTTATTTCGCCTGGCGTTTTTTCGTTATTTCGTATTTTCGCGTGGCGTTTTTTCGTTATTTCGTCTTTTCGCGTGGCGTTTTTTCGTTATTTCGCTTGGCGTTTTTTCGTTATTTTGTATTTTCGCGTGGCGTTTTTTCGTTATTTCGTCTTTTCGCGTGGCGTCTTTTCGTTATTTCGCGTGGCGTTATTTCGTTATTTCGTATTTTCGCGTGGCGTTTTTTCGTTATTTCGTCTTTTCGCGTGGCGTCTTTTCGTTATTTCGCGTGGCGTTTTTTCGTTATTTCGTATTTTCGCGTGGCGTTTTTTCGTTATTTCGTATTTTCGCGTGGCGTTTTTTCGTTATTTCGTATTTTCGCGTGGCGTTTTTTCGTTATTTCGTCTTTTCGCGTGGCGTCTTTTCGTTATTTCGCTTGGCGTTTTTTCGTTATTTCGTATTTTCGAGTGGTGTTTTTTCTTTATTTCGTCTTTTCGCGTGGCTTCTTTTCGTTATTTCGCGTGGCGTTTTTTCGTTATTTCGTATTTTCGCGTGGCGTCTTTTCGTTATTTCGCTTGGCGTCTTTTCGCTCGGCGTTTTTTCGTTATTTCGCGTGGCGTTATTTCGCTTGGCGTCTTTTCGTTATTTCGCTTGGCGTCTCTTCGCTCGGAATGCATGTTTCTGGCAATGACTCAAAGTGCAATGCACAAGAACCGTAACTATACCTTTTTTCGTTTTTAAATTATTGCCCTTTGATTTATTTTACAGAGCATTTCTTGTGCGGAGCGTAACTGTCATCATAGGTTCAAATGACTCCAAACTTGGTATGCATGTTTCTTGCAATGACTCGAAGTGCACTGCGCAAGAACCGTAACTCTACCTTGTTCCGTTTTTGAATTAATTTTCTTTGATTTTTATAGAGCATTTCTTGTTAGGAGCGTAACAATGTCACAATATGTTCAAATGACTCCAAACTTGGTATACATGTTTCAAAAAGCAGTGTTAGGTATGCTTTGCGACAATATTGCTCATATTTTGTCCCATTATTGTCGTTAATTTATTCCCCTTTATTCTTTTAAATTATTCCCTTTATTGATTTTATTGCCTTTCTTGCCAAGGACTTAACTTGTTGTGCATGTTTCTTGCAATCAGACAATTAAAAGGTTATTTCATATGTGAATTTTGTGCAAATACATTGCTAATAACTGTAGATCAATAAACTAACAAAAATTTCGTTACGCGACACATCTGACTCCCGGAGATCTAGTTTATTTTATTTGTTAATCAACTCAAATCAACAAATGGTTTTGTTGTTGGGATTGGGTGGGAATTCAGGCACCTATCCATCACACCCCACCTGTATTTCTTTTTTTGACTTTTATTTCTCAAAACTCGCACCAATCAAAACTTTTTGGTGGTGGTGGTTGTGAAAAATCATTGGTACCGCCTCTGCCCTTACATTTCTATCCACCGCCGCGTAGCGGGTTGGGGGTATAGGAATGGTCTTCGTTTGTCCGTCTGTCTGTCCTTCCCTCCTTCCGTCCGTGAATAGTTGTTTTTACCCATATGCCCTTGCTTTACTGTTGCTACACTTTGCGCATGTCAACCGGAAGGCGAAAAGACGAAAATACGCCAAGCGAAATAACGCCACGCGAAATAACGAAAAAAACGCCAAGCGAAATAACGAAAAGACGCCACGCGAAAAGACGAAATAACGAAACAACGCCACGCGAAAATACGAAAAAACGCCAAGCGAAATAACGAAAGACGCCACGCGAAAAGACGAAATAACGAAAAAACGCCAGGCGAAAATACGAAATAACGAAAAAACGCCAAGCGAAATAACGAAAAGACGCCAAGCGAAAAGACGAAATAACGAAAAAACGCCACGCGAAAATACGAAATAACGAAAAAACGCCACGCGAAACAACGAAAAAACGCCAGGCGAAATAACGAAATAACGCCGAGCGAAAAGACGCCGAGCGAAATAACGAAAAGACGCCAAGCGAAATAACGAAAAAACGCCAGGCGAAACTAGAAAAAACGCTATTTTGTGCAGTTAAAATTGGCGTTTTTTCGCACGGCGACTTTTCGTTATTTCGCGCAAAAATAGCGTTTTTTCGTTATTTCGCGTGGCGTTCTTTCGTTATTTCGTCTTTTCGCGTGGCGTTTTTTCGTTATTTCGTCTTTTCGCGTGGCGTTTTTTCGTTATTTCGTCTTTTCGCTTGGCGTTATTTCGCGGCGAAATAACGAAAAAACGAAATGGCATAAATCAGCCACCATAGGTAAGCAAAGTAATCAGCTGTAGATGGGTTCATCGCCAAGCATGTAGAACGCTGTTAAATTATATGCAAAAAGTATTTTGTTAAGATTTAACAGAATATATGTCTCTCATTAAAGTGAAGAAATTGATAACGCCTTTCGATGTCTACAGTTCATATGAAATCTCCATAAAGCAGTGGTTGAGAAAAACTTTGTCGAAATTGTGATTTAATAATCAAGTTGTATGTTTTGATCACATTGGGTATCGGTAATAATTTATATTTTGTAATACCAAATCATCTGTTTCAAAGTTCAGCTTTGAAGCAAAGCATGCGTTCATTAAAACTTAAAATCGTGACAAGTCCTGAAATTTACAGTTAGAAAGATCAAGAGCCATTTTAATAGTTTTTCAAACTTCATTCTAGCGGAATTTCAAATATGAGGTTTTATAGAAATATTTTGCCTTAAGCATTCTTCCGCCGTGTGGAAATTAAAGACATTTTCATCACGTTTGAAACATTCGCCTGGAAAAATATAACAAAATGTAATTAAGAACATTAACATTGGAGACTTCGAGTTTTTAAAATTTCGTAAGTAAGGCTGCACACTTTTGTTTTATTGTATTCATCATTATAAGCAATACTAATATCAATAAAAGAAACGTGTAAAAACAATTAAAAAGTGATCAATAGTATTTCTAAGCATGGCGTATCCTCAGAAAAATATATTTCAAGACACATCACCGATACAGAGTCGAATCCATATACACTCAATTCGTGCTTATGAACATAACCTATTGTGTTGAAGTATGAATTATAGTATGTTTTATTATCGTTTGTAAAGAAGATTCTACAAAATGCTTAAATTGGTTATTACAAAGCATACACTTGTAAAAGTCTGATCACATAACATAATCACAAGAATTGCCTGCTTGGATGAAACCATCGAAAAACCATGGACGGTGTCACATCAAGCTATATCTTGAAACGATTATAAATATATGTAAATTGCTTACTTGGTCTTCTTTATATAGATGGTTTCAATATTTATTTATCTGAAATGACCGCATTGTTTTTGTTGTCACATGCAATCAGAAAGAAATTCGACGATAGCCTAGTAACCATGCGAGAGACATAGTCGGTAAAACCCCTCATTACGGACACTCGATATTACGGACACATCGGTATTCTGGACGATTTTTTAAAGAACAGACATAATCTCTTCTTCTTGATTTACACCCACAATTAAGGACAACCCGCTATTAAGGACACTTTCCCTCAGTCCCTTGGGTTTCTAGGTGTCCGTTATAGAAGGGTTTCATACCGTCCGTATCCCCAAATAAAGGATTGTTCAAGCACGCCTATATACTGCCACCCACGATCATTTACATTCTGCAGGGTTCCTTTTTCATCATTTCATTTACTTTAATACAGGAAATTAGATCCATCATTTTCATTTACTAATCTTCCTAAAGAGACAGTCTCGTAATCAGTTATGTCTAGTTTATGTTGTCTGCTAGATGATCAAAGTACAGCGAAATCTTTTCTCTAATGAAATCAGGAGGGTGTATTCAAAAGTCATTTTCTATAAGTAACTAAGATTTACAGATATAATATCTAATGACATAAGAAGTTGTTCATTTATCTAAAACGTTTATGACAAACCATTTCGAGAAGTAATAATAAACGGTCTGCACTTCAAGTAGAAACAGACCTGGGTTGAAGGTTATAAAACTGAGTTTGGAAACCAGTCTCAAATCTCAAGCATCTGATTGGCTAAAATGGCAACTGGTTGTCATTTCAGCCAATCAGATGCTTGAGATTTGAGACAAATTTCCAATCTCAGCTCTATAACCTTTATGCCTGGAATTTAAATTGAAAAAGACAAGGAAACCCCTATAGAGATGTTCTCTATGATGAGTACTTTTCAGGTATTACTGAAAACAAATATGCTTAAACGATCTCATTCAGAGGTAGTCAGATATATGAGATAACATGTATATGATAAACTTGTAAAACTAAATTGTCAATATTCAAAAAATTAGTATCTAAGGCTATACAGAAAATGAAGCAACATTCATTTTAATTTAGCACTTACCCGACTTGAATAAAAAGATATGACAGACAAATCTTTACATCATCAAAATGTTGTGCACATTCGGGAAATCTCGTCTCTAACTTACAGGAAATAACTTAACATGATGATTGTTACTCCAAAAAGCATTTTTAGCAATGTTTCTGGAGAACCTTAGTTAGTTACAGCCTTAAAACGGCCGTATACTGGTAAAATATTTTGCAATTGGGATGTTAAAACCAAAATTCTATGGTGCTCCAACCTTACACTTACCCCTTGCCATTTTGAACACATGTACAAGATGTGTTGATGAATTAAACCCCATCTAACCATCATCTGGACAGTGGTGCATGCAAATATAAGAATATAATGGTAATATCAAGCGGAAATTCAAAATAACAATTCATCTTTTTCATCGTATCTTTCACTTTTTACTCCATATATACACCTTTATTGCAACACATGTACAAGATGTGTTGATGAATTAAACCCCATCTACCCATCATGTGGACAATGGTGCATGCAAAAGCAAAGAAACATATAAATATAAGAATATAATGGTAATATCAAGCGGAAATTCAAAATAAAAATTCATCTTTTTCATTTCATCTTTCACTCTTTACTCCATATATACACCTTTATTGCAAAGGTGAAGAGTCTAGATCCAGATCAGCCAGCACATCCATGCTGTCCGATTATAATATACACTGTTTGCTTTTAGATCTGGATCTACACTGGTTGCGTCTGCATTAAAACACTTATATATAGAGTAAAGGGTTAAACATGTGCTTGGAGACAATACTCGCTAGCCTCTTTCCTAAACATCCTTAAAATTGTAAGGGTTTGAACGATAAAATATGCACATTGATTTAATAGATTATTCAAGAAAACGGTTAACAACTCGACTGTTTGAAAATATATCCCCAAAAAACGGTTTGTTTATATGTATCAATATGACTTTTACTACCGATTCCCCCGTTGTAAATACAATAAAGGCGCCTTTACTAATTAGAATGTTAGACGGTGGGAGATCTTCAATACTTCTATTCCAAAAATTGTTGACAGAGAATGCTTTCCTTAATTAATGGTGTATTGAAACAGAAGGATTTCGTGCACAATATCATATTCAGCACGTTAATGCTTTAGTGTTTTCAAAACAGCAAGACAACAGAGTGATAGCATGCACGTTCACTTAAATATCAATTTCATTACATTTTATAAGCTTACAAAACTCTAAGTCTGATGTTTTATAACTTATTAAGTTTTGCCTAACAGACGCTTTTGTTACTTTTGTTCGCTTCTTACTGCACATGAAAATAAGTGTTATAATCTTTCTTTTATACAAGTAAAAGGTTTTGTGGAGAGGCAAGGTGGCTTTGCGTCAAATATGTATATGATCCAGTTTTCTTCCTCATAATGTGTCAATATCTAAACCAGCAGTCGATTACGAGTGTATTTTAATTATGGTAGCTCAAAATAATTTATTTAGATTTGGCAAATTATCGATAAAGGAGGGAACATATTTAAATTAAAAGAAACACGAATATTTAAGTAATTGTACTTAAAAAATGGTAAACATATAGAAATATACATAATACTGCGGAAATTAATTTTGCAAAGATTATTAGTTAAACTGTTGGATACTAAACTGATTCCTGCCGAGTGGCAAAACGAATAAAACAAAACTAACACTTTAAAAATTAAAACGTTAGAACATTTTAAATAGTTAAAGAAAAGTTTTAAAGTGTTTAAACTTGATAAAAACAGGTCTAACACGTTAGCGATTGAGGATGATATTAAGCTAATTGATTAAGTAACTAACTAAATGAGTGAGGTATTAATGCAGAATGTATTCAAATACTATATTGTTTGAATAGAACATGCGGCTTGATTCCTATGAAAACCTATCTCGCATTGCGTGTATTTGTTTCATTGACGTTGCAACGTTATGCATAAAGCATTAGAGTATCGTGACAATTATCTTATGTGAACGATGTTCTGTGCTCGTATTTCAAAATGTAAAGTTTGATGTAAAGGTATCATTTATCAGAGACATCATTTGTTTACAATCCTATCTACTTTCAAACACTAAAATGGACACTACTCTTGTTTCGATTAAAATAGTGATGTTGCAAGATTGTTAGATTGACAGTTTTGATGTAAACATATAAATTTATTTAATATATACTATGAATATGTCAGGCAATATTTTTTCGGCGTTAGCTGTCTAAGCTCACTTTTGACCTAGTTTTTCGACCAATGAAATGTTGTAAATAATACTCGTATTCTCTTATTATGCAGAGGGAAAATGAAATAAACTATTTCGATTGGTAGCTATTTACACCAGAGAGGCATCTAGCAGGGTGAAGAGGTATCTAGTGGGATTTTTATTATTATTCAGCGGAAAAATCAAATAGATTAATTCGATTGGTTGTTAGTGGGTGTTGTATTGGAGGAAAAACATATTTACGATTTAAGGAACCAGTTAAGTCAATATTGATGGCTAAAATACAATATTATATGGAATATTTCTGGGTGTCAGGTAAACACTTGCATACAATACACAGTGTAAAACGAAAGAGAAGTGTAGGTATTTCTAGTTCTTACTGGTTCCTTTCTAGTTCCTTTGATACTGATTGTTAATTTCAAGTACGAAATATAAGTTCATTGTAGTGTAGTGGCTAACACCCTCGCCTCTCAAGCGGAGGCCCCTGGTTCAATACTCATGACGGACACCTTTTTTAAAGTTAATATACGTAATATACGTAAAAGTTGGTAGATTTCGCTCTTGTAACAGGCTGTTAGTATTTATATTTATTAAATTTCAAGGACATTTATTCATCTTGAATTCTCACTCTACACGAGGTATTTTATTGAAACTGAATAAATTGCTTCTTTAATCGACTTGTTATCACTGTATGAAATTGTTGCAACAGCTTCAACATTTTTTTGAAAGACACTTTCAATAAACTTATGAGTTGTCATGATTCGGTCGCTTAATCTCTAAGTCATACTAAGAAGGCAGGGAGGGTTCGTCAACAGCTATAACAAATAAAATAAAATTGCCTATCTGTATTTCTTTCTTATATACATGTATATATAAATCTTTTCCATCAACGCCGTTTATCTTTTTTAAAGATATTTCTTGTTTGCCTTTAAGAGCCGTCTGTTCTATTTGGAACGGTTTGTCGCACACACTATTTGAAAGGGCTTCATTCGGTGTGAAATTTTCCTGATTATTTCAAACCATTTTAATTAAATTAAACGTACTAGTGATAAGAACCTTTGGGGGCACGTACGAGGACCTGTTTATACCCCAATTGGCAAAACAATTTTGCCACTGACCACCACTCGAGTTGTAATAATCGTTAATTGTTTATGGTGTATACTCTGAAATCGGTCATTTTATAAACCATGCTGTCTTTTTATGCCCCCACAAAGTGGGAGGCATATAGAGTTGCACTCGTCCGTCCGTACGTCCGTACGTCCGTACATCCCCAAATCTTGTGGCATCAACTCCTCCTAAACTATAAGGCGGATTTCTTTCAAACTTGCACAGATGATCAAGCAGGATGTGTAGATGATCGTAAAGAAAGGATTTTTTCCTGCGACCATTTTTACCAGAGTTATGGCCCTTTGTTAATTTCAGTTATAAAATCTTTTGGCGTCAACTCCTCCTAAACTACAAGGCAGATTTCTTGCAAACTTGCACAGATGATAGAGCAGGATCTGTAGATAATCGTGAAGAAAGGATTTTTTCCTGCGACCATTTTTACCAGAGTTATGGCCCTTTGTTATATTCATTAATTAAATCTTGTGGCGTCAACTCCTCCAAAACCATAAGGCAGATTTCTTGCGAACTTGCTCAGATGATGAAGCAGGATGTGTAGATGATCGTAAATGAAGGATTTTTTCCTGCGACCTTTTTTACCAGAGTTATGGCCCTTTGTTAATTTCAGTAATTAAATTTTGTGGCATCAACTCCTCCAAAACTACTAGGCAGATTTCTTGCAAACTTGCACAGATGATGAAGCAGGATGTGTAGATAATCGTGAAGAAAGGATTTCTTCCTGCGACCATTTTTGCCAGAGTTATGGCCCTTTGTTATATTCATAAATTAAATATTGTGGCATCAACTCCTCCAAAACTATAAGGCAGATTTCTTGCGAACTTGCACAGATGATGAAGCAGGATGTGTAGATAATCGTAAAGAAAGGATTTTTTCCTGCAACCATTTTTACCCGAGTTATGGCCCTTTGTTAATTTCAGTAATTAAATCTTGTGGCATCAACTCCTCCAAAACTATAAGGCAGATTTCTTGCGAACTTGCACAGATGATGAAGCAGGATGTGTAGATGATCGTAAAGAAAGGATTTTTTCCTGCGACCATTTTTACCAGAGTTATGGCCCTTTGTTAATTTCAGCAATTAAATCTTGTGGCATCAACTCCTCCTAAACTACAGGGCAGATTCCTTGCAAACATGCACAGATGATGAAGCAGGATGTGTAGATGATCGTGAAGAAAGGATTTTTTCCTGCGACTATTTTACCAGAGTTATGGCCCTTTGTTTTTTTTCAGTAATTATATCTTGTGGCATCAACTCCTCATTTACTTTTGGACAGATTTCTTTCTAACTTGCACACATGATCAAGATGGCTGGGTAGATGATCATAAAAAAAAGATTTTTTTCTTCTGCCATTTTTACCACAGTTATGGCCCTTTGTTTATTTCTCTTACAAAATTTTGTGGCATCAACTTCACATTTTCTAATTGGCTGATTTCTTTCAAACTTGCACAGATGATTAGACATGATGTGAAGATTGTTGTAAAGGACATTGTCTTGCAACAATTTTCACCACAGTTATGGCCTTTTGTTTATGTTAGTTATTAAATTTTGTGGCACTTACTCCTCATTTACTAATCATGATCAACACATGTTGTTAATACTGGTACAAAATTTTGTAACAAATGTTATTGCAGCAGTGGGGGCATCAGTGTCCTGTGGACACAGTCTAGTTTTCTCTACGTTTTGGCTGTTTGGGGATTTTTCTGGATGTGGCCATTCCTGAATGCATATTTCATTTCTTAGGTAAATCACATTTTAATTATTTCAAACGCGTATGTGTGAACCATGCAAGTTACCGTTGTATCGACTTGTTTACAGTTAACAGATTTGGAAGCTTTTCTTTTCGTTATATGAAATAGATAAAAATAAAACTTTGAAAGCCACTGAACATGACAAAAATGAAAATCTCGCGGGCTCATTTGATTTAACCTGTTTATGGGCACTAATGGAAATGCATATAACTGCCCATGCCGCCTAGCGCTAGTTACACCAGTAAACAGTAAAATTTGAACCACCCCAAACGATGATATGCTTATCATAATGACATTATCCAATATGTTTGTTTATCTTTATTTTTAGATCTATATTGCAGTCAACAGTGCTATTATTTTGCAATTATGTGTCACTTACAAAAGAAATTAATTGTCACACATCCATCTTTATGAATGGCAATTCTTATAAGATTTCTGCAAGATAAATGTACACAAGGGAACGATTTACACCCATCCTTTCCTAAGCATGACATTTTTATGGCCATTAAGTTTGATATATTCATTGCTCTTTACTTCTTTATAGTTTCCTGTTGGTGTTAGCAGACGAATATTAAGCGGTTATGGACAATATATTAAAGACATTATGCGGAGAAGCCATGAGTAAATATTGACTTTTAAAAGTACGAAATATCTCCAGACATTTGTGTATTTAATTGCCGTCTTGAAAACATTGAGCAAATGATAACAGTCCTTAACAATCTCGTAAGACATAACACATACTAATTAGTTGCACAGTGTCCAAATTATTATTGTTTGTTTAAAGAAGATACCTATTACAAGACTCAAACAAATCAAAATAATTACACAAAATATCAGATAAATAGAGGAAAATTGTTTTTACCAGTGTAAGAAAGAAATATATTTCACCGAGTCAGCTCCGGAATTTGTATTTTCTCGAGTGGCCAAGCCACGAGTGAAAATACATTATTCCGGAGTTCATGAGTAAAATATATTTCCATCTTTCATTGTTAAAAACAAATGTTCTTTTTATTTTATGCTTTTAGTGCAAAATTTGGGTGAATTACAGAAAAGTTGCAAGAAATGACACCAAAACCGCCTGTTTTTGACGTGACGTCATGACGTCATATAAATAGTATACAAATTTGAGCCCGTTTTCTAAACGTTCACATTTAGTATGTTGTGTGCGTTTGGGTACCAACGTTAACAAAATCAGTGAAAATAAAAATGATATTCCACTGTTTGAAAACAGTGAAATACCACATTTATTTCACCGGAAAATTCTATAATTCACTAAAAAGCATAAAATAAAATTCTTTTTAGTTAAATATCATTAATTTCACACTAATGAGATATTGCCTGCGTCGAAAAGTGGTGAGAGCTTTTAAACCCTATGAGTGGAAAGTAAGTCGCTAAAATATTTTGTTACATTCCATTGTATGCGTTTGCGTATATCTTATGTTATTCCAATCCATTGTAACCGTGTTTTCAAGCAACATCTACATACAAAACTCATATTTGAAAAAGATATGCCTTTCAATAAGGGTCATTTTAGAGGCTCATAATACCCTTTTAACCAATCTTTGAATTTTATGGGTTGTGTTTGCTTGTTTTTAAAAAGATGGGACCGAAACTTTTAAAGTCATCGAACGCGACATACATTGCAGTCCTGGTTTCATTGCAGAAATCAAAATGTATATTTATGTATTTCTAGTTGGCGTTGTTCGAAGTAATTTACTGTTCTTTTTATTTCGGAAGACAGATTTCGGTATATGGCATAACCTGATAATTAGTTAAACAGATATTTGATATAAAGGTGAAATATGCATATCGGGAATAGCCACATTCAGAAAAAACAGCCTCCCCAAACAGTCAAGAAGAAGAGAGGGAGAGAGCATGGTTAATAAAATGATCAGTTTCAAAAGAGACACCACTAACAATTAATAAAAATGAGAACCCGAGGGGTTACCGCCTTGGAACGGTCAGTGGCAAATCAAATTGCCACTGGGGGTTTAAACCAGGTTCTAGGGTGCACCAATCTCACACTTGCCCCAACAGGTTCTCATATCACAAAACAAATACAAGTTGTCTTGGTGAAACAACTCCAACCCACTTATTGGCTCAACAATGTTTCATGCAAAAGCACACAAACATATAAAACATAAGAATTTAATAGCATTGCAAAGCCAAAGGGCGGGTACTCAATGATCTTACCGAGACCAGAGCTCCTGGAGTAAAATCAGCAAGAACACGAAGACAGGGATAAAAGAAACAAATCGAGCTTCTAGGTTCTTTTAAGAAAAGATTTCCCCATAAACCTTCATAAACTCTTAAACCCCTGCCACCGTCGTGCAACCAAAGAGGTAAGCATAATGATCAACTGTAGAAGGGTTAATCACCAGGCATGCAGAGCGCTGTAAAATATCATGTTGGTAACCTTTCTTTTTAAATTTACAGATGGTTTTTACGAATAACCGGGAGAAATTAACATTGCCCTTTATCTTCTTAAGTTTATAAATTAAATCTCCATAAAAAACTGGCTGTAAAATACCTTGTTGCAATAGTGATTTTAAACTGCAACTGTATTAATGAATTAGATCTGGGTATCGACGATAAAACTTGCAAAATGTTTTCCTTAATTTGTGATACCGATAACCTTGTACAAGTAGGTTGCAAGACCAAACAGTTAAACAGTAATTTTGTTTTGGAATTTCACTAAGAATATTTTCAACATCTGTTGGAAGCGAGAACGAAAAAATCTTTCCCTTTGTCAAAAGAAAATTCCAAATCAACATTTACAACAGGAAAACGAATAATTGCTTCATACGTTCTTAGACAAAGGTTTTTTTTTTCATTATTTATGTTTTAAAATTGCAATAATACCTTGCAACTTTCCCATCTAAACTGAAAGTAATACTTTTCCAAATGCCCAAAGCATTACGAAACATTTTGTTACACTGGCATAATAGGTAAACATAGAATTATAAATTATAAAGGAGAAAAAAATGTCTTGAATGTTAACAGAGTTAACGGCGCTCACAACAAAAATCTCACGTGACATGGTGGTCAGTGGTCAAAATTTGGCTCTGACAAAATTTCAAGAATTGGAATTTATAAATATAAAGGATAACTTTATTTTGGATATTTTTTTAGATATTCAAGTTCTGTTGGTAGTGTATCACTAGAAATGCCGAAAAAGCAACAAAAAGGTATCAAAAAGGGAGAAAAACCGAAGGACAATAGCAAGCCTTTGTTTGAAAATTGCGGGCAAAATGGCGTGAAAAGCCCAGACATGTACAATAAATCCACCCCCTCGCAAAGTAAAAGAAAAAGAAGATCCACAGGTAGGACATTCGAAACCATTGACGGATCATGCATTTCAAAAGAACAATTCAAGAATTATAGTACAGATGACAAACTTGTCGTACTCTTCGATATGATGACGTGTGTCAAATCTCTGAATGACAAAATCCAGCATGTTGAACAAAGAGTCCATAACATTGAACAAAGTAATAAAATAATGACTGACAGAGTGTAATTGCTTGAATATAAGAGTATTGATCACGAAGCGAGAGCGCGCAGAAACAATCTGATCTTCCGATGTATCCCGGAGGTTGATAGAGCCTCTACGGAAGACTGCGAAAACACTCTATCTTCGTTTATTGAGGACTACTTAGGTCTTGATCCAACAAAAATGTACGTACAAGCAGTCCATAGAATTGGTGCCCCCAATGGCGTAAAACACGACCCATAATAGCTAGCTTTATAGACAGGAAAGACACCGAGTTAATACTAGAAAACGCCTATAAACTCAAAGACACGGACTATGGAATAAACCGTGACTACCCAATAGAAATTGTGCAAGCTAGATCCAAGCTATGGCCAAAATACAAGGAACTAAAAGCAGCCAACAAAAAGGGTTCGGTATTTACAGGTTATCCCGCAAAATTGATTGTAAACAAAAAGGTAGTGTATGATGAATTTCCGGACTGGCACCTAATAATGAGACAACAGAGATTACCCGAACAAGTTAATTCTACCAATTCTACAGATACCCAACGTAGGCCTATAATAAAACAGGTCTAGAGAACTTAGAGACGGAAAATCCGTTCGATGTGCTCGCGGAATGTGAACGATCCGAGGCTGACTCAGACATGAGTTCGACAAGTATTGATCGGGATGAGAGTGACTCCGACACTCCATGTGACCAATATAGTGAGGATATGCGTACTGTACAGGCTAGGATAACAGAAAAATCCCGCTCAGAAACCCCGCTCAATCTGAGCACTAAGACTCGTGGACAGAGTAGAACGGGACCAAGGACTGTTACTAACAAGGACGTTACCGCTCCAGCATCAGCACCGGTACGGACCGACAGTGGGGCTTCCGGAGGACCATCGGACAAGTTAATCCACCATTAGGGTAATGTGGGAAATACGCCAACTCCGTTGTCTACACGTAACATTGAAACAGACTATAGATCTGCTAATGTAAATAACACTGATAGTGGGCGTAGGTCACTAAGCGCTTAATGTGTGTGGCTTAAAACGAAAGTCGGAATTTCCAGACTTTACTTCATTAGTGCAAAAATATGATATCTTTGGAACTGTTGAAACAAAACTAGATCAGTATGATGTAATTTCAGTAACTGGCTATCAGTTCATTAATAAACATAGAAAACAAAAGTATGTTAGAAAATCAGGTGGTATAGGTGCATTTATAAAAAGGTGAAATATGCATATCAGGATTCGCCACATTCAGAAAAAAACAGCCTCCCCACACAGTCAAGAAGAAGAGAGGGGAGAGAGCATGGTTAATAAAATAATCAGTTTAAAAAAAGACACCACTAACAATAAACAAAAATGAGAACCCGAGGGGTTACCGCCTTGGAACGGTCAGTGGCAAATCAAATTGCCACTGGGGGTTTAAACCAGGTTCTAGGGTGCACCAACCTCACACTTGCCCCAACAGGTTCTCATATCACAAAACAAGTACAAGTTGTCTTGGTGAAAAGACTCCAACCCACTTATCTGCTTAACAATGTTGCATGCAAAAGCACACAAACATATAAAACATAAGAAGCTAAGAGCATTGCAAAGCCGAAAGGGGTACTCAATGATCTTACCGAGACCAGAGCTCCTGGAGTAAAATCAGCAAGAACACGATGACAGGGATAAAAGAAACAAATCGAGTTTCTAGGTTCTTTTAAGAAAAGATTTCCCCAATAACCTTCATAAACTCTTAAACCCCTGCCACCGTCGTGCAACCAAAGAGGTAAGCATAATGATCAACTGTAGAAGGGTTAATCACCAGGCCAGCAGAGCGCTGTAAAATATCATGTTGGTAACCTTTCTTTTTAAATTTACAGATGGTTTTTACGAATAACCGGGAGAAATTAACACTGCCTTTAATCTTTTTAAGTTTATAAATTAAATCTCCATAAAAAACTGGTTGTGAAATACCTTGTTGCAAAAGTGATTTTAAACTGCATTTGTATTTATGAATTAAATCTGGGTATCGGCGATAAAACTTGCAAAAGGTTTTCCTTAATTTGTGATACCGATAACCTTGTTTTAAGAGTTTTTCTGTAATGTAAAGATTACGTTCATTGAAATCATTAACATTGTTGCAAGCTCTTGAAAAGCGAACAAGCTGTGAGATATAAACCCCATAAGATGTTGCACGGGGAACATCGCCGTCTAAAAACGGAAAATGTATTATATTAAAATTAAAATCATCTCTTTTATCATAAATTTTAGTAGTGACATAACCATTTTCAATGGACAGATTTAGATCGAGAAAGTTTGCTTGCTTTTCTGAAGTGTTCGCTTTGTTAAGTTGTAGTTCTTTGGGATAAATCTTATTAACCAGTAATGGAAAATGGTTATTGTCTATATTTAATAAATCATCAAGGTACCTCGAGGTGTTGTTAAAAGCTGTAATTATATCATCTTGATGTTCAGTAGAAAGAGATAACATAAAGTCTCTTTCATAACAGTATAAAAACAGATCAGCAACAAGGGGTGCACAATTAGTACCCATTGGGATGCCTATTACTTGTTTATAAATCGAGGTACCGAATCTAACATAAATATTATCCAGTAAGAAAGTTAGCGACTCTATAAGGTCTTGACAAGTCCATAATGTATAATTATCATAAGAACCATCTGTAAAAAATGCCCTATGTTCATTACAAGCGATGAAGGTTTGACATTTTTAACCATGTTGATGTCATAGAGACTCAATCTGAATATGTTTTGTGGTTGAAATTGAAAAAAAGCTTAACATTAGCAAATGATGAAATTGGAATAGTATATGTACCACCATCTCAATCAAGATTTTATAATGATGATCAATATGAAAATTTAGAAACAGAAATTTCCTCGATGAGCAGTAATTTTGAACATATATAATTGATCGGAGATTTTAATGCTAGAACTGGAGAACTGTTAGACTTTACCTGCCAAGATGACTTCATATCTGATTATTTTGATCTGGATAATGAAACTGTTCAATATCTCGATCAGAAATCACATATGGAAAGTTTAAATATTCCTATAAAACGGAGCTCACAGGATAAAAACAAAAATAACCATGGTTACAAACTAATTGAAACAATTAAAAATGTAAATATGATTATTGTTAATGGACGTTTCAACATGGGGAAAACAAACAACATGACTTTTAAGAATGTCTCTGTCATTGATTATTTAGTATCCTCTATAGCAGGCTATCTGAAAATCAAAACATTTGAAATTATTGAGACAAATGATTTATTTAGTGATGGCCATTCTCTTCTTCTCTTTGTCTTAAATTTAAATTCTCCTTTGAAAATTAATGAGAAACCCCAAAAAGCTAACAAGCCAAAGTGGGATCAGAAATACAAGGATACATTTCAAAGAAACATGCAATCCTGTGACCTTGAATCATTGTTAAACATTATAAATTCTGAAACGGATACAGATTTTAGAAAAATAAATAGCCTTACAAAACAAATGTCAGAAATTTTTATTGAATGTGCAACACAGAGTTTTCCAGTCAAAGCTAAACAGGAAAATTACCAACAAAAGTCATTTAAGACCCCCTGGTATGGGCCAGCTTGTTTTAAAGCAAAAACGGCTTATAATAAGGCAAGAAAAAGATATAATAGACATCCTTCTGAATATAATAGATTATCATATAAAATAGCTGTAGAATATATAAAAATACAATGAATAAATTTTTGAATAAATATAATAAACTTAATCAAGATTAGACTAAGGAAAATGCATAAAAGGCAACCAAAAGAATACTGGAAGTTTGTAAATAAAATAAATGATAATAAAAAAGCTGTCCTACCAAATTTAAATTCTCTCTTTGAGTATTTTGAAAGTATAAATAATAATCCATTGCATAATAAAAATGATACAGAATATGTAAATGATATTAACTTAAATGATAATGATATGACACTCAATGGTGAAATAACTCCAGAAGAGATACTTAAGAGTATCAATAATCTTAAAAATGGAAAATCCCCTGGAATTGACAACATATTAAATGAGTATATCAAAGCCTCTAAGGAAAAAATGCTCCCAATATATGTTTCTCTCTTTAATATTATTCTTCATACAGGACTTATACCATCCCAATGGTCTGGGGGTATTATTATACCTATATATAAAAATAAAGGTGATCCACAACAGCCAGATAACTATAGACCCATCACTTTACTCAGCTGCATAAGCAAACTCTTTACATCTGTACTAAATGAAAGGCTAAATAGATTTTTAAAACAAAAATACATCCTTCTTGAAAATCAGGCTGGATTTAGAAGTAATTACTCCACAGCAGACCATATTTTCACATTAAACTCCCTCATTGAAATTTTAAGACATTATAAAAAGAAAATATGCTGTATTTTTATTGATTTTACTCAAGCGTTCGATTCTGTGTGGAGGGTTGGTCTTCGGAAAAAATTATTATCATATAACATTAATGGAAAGTTTTTCCAAGTTGTTAGGAACATGTATTCAAACATAAAGTCATGTATTTCTAGGGATAATGTTAAATCCACATTTTTCAATAGTAATTTCGGGGTTCGTCAAGGAGAGAATTTATCTCCCTTGCTCTTCTCACTCTTTTTAAATGATCTTGAATCTTTCTTGACATCTAAAGGACATTATGGCATTGAACTTACTGATATAGAAAATGAACTTGAGACTTCTCTTAAAATACTAATACTACTATATGCTGATGACACAATACTTATTTCAGAAGACCCTGTAAAACTCCAGAATTGTTTAAATGACTTTGTAGAATACTGGAATAGGTGGAAACTTAAAATTAATATAAGCAAAACCAAAGCAATTATATTTGGCTCTAGAAATAACAATAATTACTCATTTAAAATAGAAGATGAACACATTGAAATTGTTAACAGTTATAAATACCTAGGAACTTTTTTCTCCAAATCTGGAAGTTTCCTTGCTACAAGGCTACATTTAACACAACAAGCAAAAAAAGCTATGTATCTTTTATTCAAAAGACTAAATAATTTAAATTTACCTGTTGATCTGGCCTTAAAACTTTTTGATAATACAGTAGTACCAATACTTATATATTCCTCTGAAATATGGGGATATGAAGATTTAACTTTAATAGAAAGAGTATGTACTGATTTTCTCAGAAAACTCACTCATTTAAGGAAGTCAACTCCACTTTACATACTATATGCAGAATTAGGCAGATACCCTCTGAATATTGTAATAAAATCAAGAATGATTTACTTTTGGAACAAATTAATTTCAGGAAACCAAAGCAAAATATCATACCGCATTTATAAATATATGCAGCAAATTCCCAACTTTGAATCTAAATGGTTAAGAGGCATCAAAAATATCCTAATTGAAACTGGAAGATTTGACCTATGGTTAGAACAAGATAACATACAAAGTAAATCATTAAAACTAATAATCAAACAAATACTTGTAGATCAAAACATCCAAAACTGGCATAATCGCTTATTACAATCAACAAAAGGTCTGAATTACTCCATATTTAAAGAAACTATCCAAATAGAAAAATACTTAAAAGAACTAAATAAATCTGATGCTTCTTATTTTCTTAAATTTCGATCTAGCAACCACTTCTTCCCCTGTGGAACTGGTAGATGGGAAAACATTGACATTGCAGATAGACATTGTTTCTTATGTAACGATCCGACAGAAGTTGCAGATGAATTTCACAATTTACTAAAATGACCTTTCTTTTCTGAGCCAAGGAAAATATTTGTTAAACGTTATTACTGGACAAATCCAAACATACTTAAATTGAAAGAGCTTATGACTCTAAACCCTTCAAAACAATTGATCAAATTATGTAAGTTCATAAGAATACTTGTTGAAACAGTTAAGCGTTAACTTAGGTGAACTTATTGATAGATATACGGTAATCATACTGAAAACTATTATTATATAAATTATATTATTATTATTATATCTCAAAGAGAACATGTTGACTACATTCTACTCTGTGTTCTTTAGTTGAATCAAATATAAATATTATCGATGTTCAAAAGCAAATAAAGAAACTGTTAGCTATTTTATTTCAAATTGCAGATTTAATTATTCATGCACTATATGGCATCCCCACTATAAACTTACTGTGTGATGTATCTACATGTAGACATTCGACATCCTCATAATAGAATCATTGATAAGACTTTTGTTTACTGACTTTTATTGCATAATGACACGTTACCAAAAAGTGCAAAACTGTACACCACTTATAAATGTAAGTTACTGACTTTATAAAACATGTTGTCAAGATTATTATCCTTTTTTCCCGTCAATATTATAATCACTAGCACATTGTATTGTTGTGTCTACACATATTACAATTCAACCAATCAAAACCTCCGATTTAAACACACCTCTTTGCTTGAGACAGACAACTATAGTCTTTTCCAAACTTTCAATCTTATTAATCCCTCGAAATATGTATAGTACACAACAAATGTTATTACACTTTAACACCTTTATTCATTGACGATTTGCATTATGTTACCGGCTAATCTCCCACATGCTCGGTTCTCTCTTCTCCTCCACCATTTCTCTGTATAAGTATTTTTCTTGTTGTTTTGTGTTGTTGTTTTTTCGGCGTTAACTGTCTAAGCTCACTTTTGACCTAGTTTTTCGACTAATGAAATGCTGTAAATAATACTCGTATTCTATTATTATGCAGCGGGAAAATAAAATAAACTATATCGGTTGGTAGCTATTTACACCAGAGAGGCATCTAGCAGGGTGGAGAGGTATCTAGCGGGATTTTTATTATTATGCAGCGGGAAAATCAAATAGATGATTTCGATTGGCTGTTAGCGGGTGTTGTTTACGATTACCGTAACGATTTTTATATTTTGTGTAAGTATTTACCTGGCACTTACATGTTCGAGCATTTTCGTTTTCAAAAGCGATAATTGTATTGGAGAAAAACATATTTACGATTTAAATAACCAGTTAGGTCTATAATGATGGCTTAAATACAATTTTATATGGAATATTCTTGGGTGTCAGGTAAACACTTGCGTACAATACAGAGTGTAAAACGATGAGAAGTGCAGATATTTCTAGTTCTTACTGGGTTTTTTTCTAGTTCCTTTGATACAGATTGTTAATTTCAAGTTTAAAATACAAGTACTCTGTAGTGTAGTGGCTATCTCTTTCGCCTCGCAAGCGGAGGCCCCAGGTTAACTACATAAGAGGGACACGATTTTTTAAAGTTTTTTACGTAAAAGTTGGTAGATTTCGCTCTTGTAACAAGCTGTTATTATTTATATTTATTAAATTTCAAGGACATTATTCATCTTGAGTTCTAACTCTACAAGAGGTATTTTATTGAAACTGAATACATGTAAATGTAGATCAAGACTTAATGTAAGACATAGCTTCTTTAATCGACGTATTATCACCGTATGAAATTGTTGCAACAGCTTCAACATTTTTTTGAAAACACTTTCAATGAATTTATGAGTTGTCATGATTCGGTCGCTTAATCTCTAGGTCATACTAAGAAGACAAGGAGGGTTCGTCAACAGCTATAACAAGTAAAATAAAATAACTAAACTGTGTCTGCTTCACCTCTCTGTATTTCTTTCTTTCTTATATACATGTATATATAAATCTTTTTTATCAACGCCGTTTATCTTTTTAAAGATTTTTCTTGTTTCTTTTTCTTTGTTATTTACTAGTGTAACTACATTAAATAGATTTACTTGACGTAAATCTTTATAATGTTGTTGACATTCTCAACTTTTTATTTATTTTTGCCCCCTATATTAAGATTCATGTTCATGTTATAATTGTTTATTACCATGTCACGTGATTATTGTTAAAAACATTATACGCATTGTATGCTCATGCACCATTATATGGTTTGAGTTGAATAAAGAAATGTTCTGTTCTGTTCTGTTCTTAAACGCTTTTGACTTTAACAGTTTTATGGTTTTGTGAAAATTGAATTGAGGGGTTGTGTAATATAATGATTATTTTACCTATGTTATCTTTTGTACCCCGAAATGATTGTTCTACACAATATGTACAGATAATTGTAATTTTAGAAAAGCGTTTCTTAATGCTTCGGGTATTTGCAAACGTATATGGAGTCTAGTTGGAAAAGACACCTGTGCCCAAGATTATAAAACTAAATCTGGAGATCAGTCTCAAATCTCAAGGATCTGATTGGCTGAAATGGCGACCAGTCGCCATTTCAGCCAATCAAATCCTTGAGATTTGAGACTGATCTCAAATCTTAGTTTTATGATCTTGGACCCTAGTATATAATCATTTGCCTCCTTTTGTCGGGCATGCAGTGAGTGTTGTACGGTTATAGTATTGTGCTATTCCTACATTTTAATTAATTTGAATTATTAATAAATCAAGTCTAAAACAGTGATAGAGATTTACTTTGTGACAGTAGCGATTTCAACGCGCAACTGTTTTTATGGATAAATATTGGTATCGGTGATAAAACGTGAAAATGTTTTTCTTAACTTACTGCACCAATACCCCTGTGGCAAAAGTTTAAAGAGTTGTTTCATTAAAATCTTTTCCATTGAAAAAAAATGTTTCTAGCAAAGCGAAAAATATATTATCGATTAAATATGGACCCGTAAATTACTCGTGGGATAAACCATTCAAAAATAAAAAAAGGAACGTTTACAATCTTAAAATCACAAACATCACGTTTTAGATTGTTAATTGTTGTTGTTACAAATCTATTTTTAATAGAAAGAAATCAAGGAAAGTTGTTTTGGTTTCCTGAAGTATTTCGGTACTATGATGAATCACATAAGGTAACATTTTGAAACGGTTATTTTCTATATTTAACAAAAATGGGGAAAAAAAGGATATGGCGAGGTCATGCTTCCGGATAATACACAAAATGTATCATCTTAACATTCGAAAGAAGATATAATATAAAGTTAATGTTGTGTGAAATGACTTTTTCCCGCGGCAAACCTAGCCTTTTTCCAAATTAACCATCATTCATAATTGCATTAATGTTGCAGAAACTCTAAATAATTTACGTAGAATTATCTTGTTTGCATATATACTTCAAAAATAAAAAATAACATAACCAACTGTTTTCAAGAAATGAAGATATCAAAAAGATAAATTCAGAATATCTCTAAACTATTCTTTTTCCAAGTTTAGCTTAATTATACTTCGACATTTTGATAATATTACTGCATGTTAAACATTAAGGAAAACGTGATGACGTCCATGCATAATTGTAGCTTTACATGCTTATTTATAATACATCAGTTGCTTCAACGTCGTTCAGACTATTAATGTACCTACCTAACAACTAAATGACATGTATGTACCTCGTGTTCTCATGTTGCACGTGATTTTAAAAGTAAGCGGATGATTGCTATGTAATAAGTATACTGGTGAGTGGAATTCTTTTAAGCATTTATAAGCCAGTTTTAATGCAGCTCAAAAGATACTTTATAAATGTTCCTCGGAAGGATCATAAATCTCATAGAATGTCTACATTTACCAAGTCATAGAAATGCAAACTGAAGTTTAATAAACGGCGCCTGGTTGTTATACAACAATTTATATAAGCAATAATAAGAGCTAAGCTAGTACATGTAACTTAAAACAGAACAGTTTTCAGAAAATTATGTCAATCTTTATCATTAGTCAGTTAAGGCGTTCTTGATCTATTGTTACAGAAACATATTAAGGATATTTTATATTTCTTATGTTCTGTAATTCCCGAAATTAACTTAACCTGTGTAAATAATAGTTTGTTTAACTAAGTATATTAATATATTTAAACTATCTTATTTGTTTAATAATCTGCGTTTTCAGTCGTTAAGATTTCTGCTTGATTAAAGATTAACAATATATATTTCCTGTTAGCTACATGTATAATGCTACTTAAAATAATGAAAGGAAAACGAATTGCCTCATGGAAACCGTGTTTACAATGATATATTTTCAATTATAAATGTTTTAAGTGCGTATATAAGGTTTTTATCTAAGCAGGTTATTCTGCCGCCGATGTTTAAATATTTTATAATTAATCAAAAATCAGACGATTTTTTCTTGACGCTGTGACCCGTTTTTATGTTTTGGTATAATCTTCTTATGAATATAGGCACAAATAATGTCTTAAATGACCTTAACTAAGAAAGAACATCCGCGATAAATGAGTACGCTTATTTAATGATGTCAGAGAAAATCCCTTCCGCCTGTTGGATTTCTTACGCCTGTCCATTAGCAGTGCAGAAGAAATCACGTCATTCGCTGATAAAATGTACGTTTGCAAAAGTACAAAACCAGTCAGACTTATTCTATCAGTAAATTTTATCTAACTTCGTTACTTCAATGCAATTTTAACTATGATATTGAAACATCCCAAACAGCAAACTTCAATTCAACTAAAGATCTTTTGTGATAACTGAATCAGCCGACCTTTAGACAAATGAGCCTCGCTGTGTGAAAATGCGTCTTTGGACATTCGACCTCATTTCCTGTTATAGAAACATAAAGTTAAGACGAATGCGTTCATATTTGGAAAGTGTCATATACTTAAATATTGTTCTTAACCACGTACTACATTTTTTAAAAAATGATTTATTAACAGCTAATGTGCTTAAAATATCTCCAGACACATGTTCCCATATTTGACCAAAAATTCAGTTTCTGCTGTGCTTGGACAATTATGCGTATTTAGAAACTTTAAGTTTAAATCTTATTTCTAACTTATACCTGTTTATATCCGTATTTCGAAATATATTTATTCCATAGAACAAATAAATAGAAGTCATGTCTTTAACGTGTGTTGTTATGTCGTGATAATTGTTACGACCAAATTACAGTTATGACCGATAATTAAAGGCCATTATCGATATAACATCGGGGCGGAATTAAAAATATCAAAAGCTTGATAATATTATCACACATTCAATTTTGGTTTGCATCATTTTAAGTGTCTATTTCGCCGTTTGGTTTTATATATATTTTACTTATAACTTGCACATTCCCAAACCACAAATTATTTAGAATTTTATCAAATTACGAAAATACGTTTTTTAAATGGTAACATAATTCGGTGTACCATGTTCATATTCATGTTTTAATTCCAGACCAAAACAATGAAAATTCAGTAAATGTGAAAATGATTACACGAATCAAGTTCGTGTGTTCTTACTGAAACAAAACACCTCTCCGTATTTTACTGCGTTTTGTTGGATCATGAGTCTTATCTATATATACATATAATTATTGAGACCAATTTCGAGTAATTTAATAGAAAATTGCACTTTTCCAACCAAAACAATTGTTTTATTGCTGTCTTCACACAGTTTTGTGTAATAATCTATATTGCTTAATATAAGCAATGGCTGCTTTAACAAGTTATAGTTATTGAAAACAAGGAAATAAAAGATAAGACAAAGCAATTATTTTATGTCAGACACTCCAAGATCCAATGAGAACTTGTTACATTGATAAAATAATACAATCTACTAGAAGGCATTTTTCTAACCATCTAGATTATAGCACATAAACAGCGTTTATAGAATTTCATACTGTATTTCAAGGATAGAAAAATATAATAAAATCATATCACTATACAACAAATATTTTTATAACTTTATCTATTATATGCATGTTCTTTTCCATGCACACCTAATGGTTCTGTAAATAACCTACATCAGTATATTTTTGTATAAACGATTGTTGTTTAAGCATTGTAATATATTTAAAACTACACATATTGTGTAATATATGTTGAATTGTCGTTTCCAATTATATTGCCGTCATTGATTATCATATTTTACATATTTCATGTTTTTGCTATTGTTGTTCTTTGTATTAAGAAACTTAGTATGTAAATAAAGTTTGAAATTTCCGTTCATTATTTTGCACCCTAAAACTCAAGTATTTAAATTTACTGTGCAAGCACGGATGATCTGGACTGAATGTTATAAAGCTGAGATTGGAAACCAGTCTCAAATCTCAAGCATCTGATTGGCTGAAATGGCGACCAGTTGCTCCAACTAAATTTC
Source organism: Corbicula japonica (assembly GCA_038501625.1). Classification (NCBI taxonomy): domain Eukaryota; kingdom Metazoa; phylum Mollusca; class Bivalvia; order Venerida; family Cyrenidae; genus Corbicula; species Corbicula japonica. The sequence goes on along the minus strand of JAZAYU010000006.1, from coordinate 9,331,001 downwards.
ATGTTATAATCAAAGCACCGAAGACACTGGGGTTAATCCGTGTACAAAAAAAAAAACAGCACTGAAACTCTTTTGTATTTTAACATGACATGACCAGTCGCCATTTCAGCCAATCAAATCCTTGAGATTTGAGACTGGTTTCCAATCTCAGCTTAAAACCTCCAGTCCTGAACTCCGGAGAGTGAACAACGTGGAAACATCTGCGTGTTGTTGTTTTTATATTGAAATCGAATATTTCTTTTATCATAAACTGGGCAGTGATTATAGTCCAGATAAGTGTTAACTTTATTTAGCATTCGTTTGATTGATATTTACTGTGTGGGGGAAAATATCATTACTGTACCTATATTCAGTGAAACAAATTGAAGTTCGTCATGTATTATTCAATCATATAATATTAATATGATTTGTTGATCAAAGTAAGTAACGGATCAAAGATATATCTGCGATAAATCTAACATTTAGAACCTATAGGAATATCTTTAATTGGTTGTATTATTCAATCATATAATATTATTATGATTTGTTGATTAAAGTAAGTAACGGATCAAAGATATATCTGCGATAAATCTAACATTTAGTACCCATAGGAATATCTTTAATTGGTTGTAAGTACATGTTGCTTAAATGACTCTGTCGTAAATGTGCTTAAAATTATTGTGAGCAATTAAGATTTTAAAAGTTTAAAATTGTGTATAACGCAAAATGCTCATGCGGATAAACATGATATTTCAAAATTTCCACTGAATACAAACTATTTTCTCGGAACGATTGGTAACATTTTATTGATCGACAGTTCTATATTTTACATTCTTGTATATATTTATGAAATAAATGTTGTAATTTTAATTAAAAAAAATAATATTCTCTCATTTTGTCTTTTCCTTCTACTTTTCAAACTGTGGGACAATTTTCGGTGTGGGTTTGCATGCTACTAATTATTTCCTTTTTTCCTTCATAGTAAACATTTTAACATGACCTCAAATCATTTCCTCTTTGATGTCATCTTGAAGCATTATCATCCCTTAATTAAAGTACCTTGACTACAATAAAATGTAATTTTTAAAAGCTTTTCTAAATATAGTTCCTGAAAACATCGGATTTTACAAAATAAGATGTTATTAGAATATTTGTATATGGATTTCGTGCTATGCTTATGCGGAACCGTATGAGTTTAAATGGATGTGCGAATGAATAACTAGGCAACTGCAGTCAAATTAATGGCATGAAATTATTGTACAGTACAGAGAAAGTAAGACTATTTTTGGCCCTTTGAATTATAAAATAATGACACACGGACACAGGTATAATTTTTTGTGTGTGCTTCCAGGATTTTTCCGCCTTATAAAAAAATCGTTGATATCAATGTCAGTGTCGGTGACGTGACGATCCTTGATTTGAACACAATAACAAGCCACAAACAACCAAGGTAAAAGGTTCGTTACGGTGATTGAGAAATCAATGTTTATTTGAATTCATAGGGTTGACCGAAGTATCGTCTAGCGTATCTTGTGTTTCCGCGACATCATTACTCATACACCATGCAGTCCCCAGACTTTCCTCTACCAAAAAGAGTCGACTAGAAGACAAGATCATCACAAGACTCCCTTTATAAACGTTGTTATATAAACGATGTTTTTATTAGATTCGGAGCGTTTGAATAGAGCCATTGCCAATCCCGTAAATCAATGTTGATGCAGAATGATAGAGATATTTTATTCCACATTCGATAAAATACAAACATTTGAAGTAGTTCCTGACGACCCATGATCGAATAGCAACATAAATACATGCACTATATCATATTTTACATGTCATTGGATACATGGTAAGCTAACAAAAAGAGTTGCCAATTAAGTACAGCCATTACCGGTGCATTGTTTACATAACTCGAACTTGTCATACAAATTTGAAGCTGAATACTCTACAGGAAAATTTAGTCTTTTTTAAGTTTTAACATTTTCAAAAAGAAATAACGTGGGTATAACCTAAATAAATGGTTAATAAGCAACATAAACTACCAAAAAGAACAAAAACAAACAATCAAAATCAACAAAACAAAAACAACTGGCATTTATTTATTTCTTCCCATGCTTTTAAATTAAATCTTTCACAATCGCGATGCAGACTTATACACTTCGATACATTACCATTTGTTGATGCGGATTACTTTTCGCGTCGCAAAACATCGGCTTTTAGCATTCAGTTAAAGTTAATCACTCGAATAAATTTGGAGCTCATTGTCTTATAGAAATAAAATAAGTATTATTCTAAAACGTGTTTGATTTTCTTCTTCACTTATTTGGTTTTAGTATTTGCTTGAAATAAATATGCATGTATGCCTTAAGCGAATTTTGATTCTCGATCATCTTAAGAGATTTTTTTCCGAACGTTGATATTTTGTGTCTCTTTGAAGCATATGTTCATTTCCTAGTGACTCTTTACCGTAAAATAAGCTCTGGTTCATATAAATCTTTATGAAATATGAATGTGGAATTACAAAGAGTTTTAAACTAACTTTACTGGGTTTTTCCCACGAGTCCATACCTCCCTAATTTTAATATGCCCGTCAGAGAAAGGCGTGTCCTGTCGTCCGTATGTAACTTTAAAAAAGAAAGATATCGTCACAAAAATATATTATAATGTCACTATGTCTTAGTCAGTAACATTAGAGATATTGCCATTAAATTTATTTTTATTTTCATCGTGGGGAATATAACACAGTTTGTGATCACATTTTGTTATCTGATCTTATACAATCTTAAAACTAAAGACATAATATACAGATCAAGCTTGAAAACCAGCCAAAACGCACTAGTAGAAGTAAATATAAGCCGGTTTTGTCGTTTCAGCATCAAATTTACTTACGCGAGACTCCAGCTAAATTTCATGTTATAATCAAAGCACCGAAGACACTGGGGTTAATCCGTGTACAAAAAAAACACACTGAAACTCTTTTTGTATTTTAACATGACATGATATAAGGTTGCTTATTATTTTGAAACGAAAACTCAGTGCTGCATGGCTGTTTTATTATTATCTTGATTTTCATGCTTTATGCTTTATTAATATTCATGTATGGGCTTCTCTATAATTACTTTAATCCAATTAGCGTTACGTCAAAGGGCATTATAGCGTTGAACTTTGGGAAAGTGATGCTGCGGTTACTCCCCCTTACAGGTCTTTTTACTAATAACAGATAACTACTTGTTAACTACCGATGAAAACATATCATACGGTATAACATGTTGATGAGCTCAAAATTTCGCCCAGATTTTTTAATCAGAAATAATTTCTGCATTTTCATGGTTTCTTCAAGAATTATTTCTAAGCCTGACTAATGTCTTCTTGGGACTGTTGCATTAGGTTTGCTGTTTGCCGTTGGAAAAGCTCTGAAAAACAAAAAACAGCTGTGATTCTACCGAACATTTCAAATGGCTACATCGTACAATGTACCAAATAGCACCAGCACGGCCTTTTTTATGGCAAACAAATAAAGCATACCAATATTAACCGTTCAAGCATGAAATCGGTACACCAACCCCTGCTATTATTATAGTGCATTTAACATCAGATTCTGTGGAAACTAATCTAGCAGAAATGAAAATAAATGTTTCCTTTATTCGGATACGTAATATAAAGTTCTTACTATTACGATCTATTTCTAGAATTTCAATGTTTTAAGTTAAGTCATTTATAGCATTCTTTATAAAGATTGGCCTTTAAGTCAATCACATAAATGTTGGCCTTACTTTAATCTGATTTTGTTTCATTTATCGTGAATTAAAATTATACAATTTTTGTAATTCGTATTTCATTTATTTGAAATTATTAAGCTATTATGTTTACTAGAACAACGACTTTATACCGTTTATTAAAACGAAGATTAAAAAAGTTTTAAGTCCGGATATCCGTTCGGATAGTTCAACGAATATCCGGAACCGAATTTCGATATTTGTTGACATTCATTCCTTGTAACTGTTGAAAGTTTTCTTTTTTCAACATTTTTTGATTTCTTAACCTTACAGTAACGGATACTTACGAGATAAGTTTAGCTACCAAGACAACTTGTATTTGTGTTGATATGAGAACCTGTTGGGGCAAGTGTGACCTTGGTGCTACCAAGAACCAGGTTTAAATCCCCCAGTGGCAATTTGATTTGCCACTGACCGTTCCAAGGCGATAACCCCTCAGGTTTACATTTTGTTAATTGTTTGTGGTGTCTGCTTTGAAGCTGATCAATTTGTTACCATGCTCGCTCTCTCTCTCTCTCTCTCTCTCTCTCTCTCTCTCTCTCTCTCTCTCTCTCTCTCTCTCTCTCTCTCTCTCTCTCTTCTTGTTCTTCTTCTTCTTCTTGTTCTTCTTCTTCTAGGCTGTGTGCGGAGGCTGTTTTTTTCTAAATGTGGCAATGCCTGATATGCATACTTCACCTTCTAATTCAATATTTCGAGTTATGTCATGGCTCTCGCTTCAGCCGCGAAAGACACGGGTCAAATCCTCAGTTTGAGTGATACTTTTTTGTTATAAATTATTTCTAATATTGTAGGTAAATAAATGTCGCTTTACAACACGCCTCGCTACTTTAATTTCCGCGAAATCCATCATAAATCAAGAGCTGTACTGATTCTTCTTCATAGCACATTTTCCCCTTTTTCATAGTTACCTGAAAATTTTGCAAAAGTTAAATGGAAAATTGTTACATCAAGGACAAACAAGTTATGGACTTATTGCTAATTTCATAACAATTGTATCACGGTTAAAAAAACTTTCCACCATACATGTGCCTTTTATTGCATGGGCGAACAGTGTAGATCCAGATCAGTCGGTACATCCGTGCTGCCTGATCAGGATCTGCGTTGTACACTATTTGGTCAGAAATAAAAAGAATCATAAAGCGAACACTGCAGATTCCGCTCAGATGGCACGAATGTTCCGGCAGATCTGGATCGACACTGGTTGCACAAGAGTGAAAAGGCGTATATATGGAGAAAAGGGAGAAACTTGTCTCGTTGTCGCATAGTACGTAAAATTTTAAATATGCTGTGAAATTATTATTCATACAGACACAGGAAATGAACAATGATACCATTAAATCATTCACAAAGATAAATTCTCGATATGAAACGCAGTATGTGGTTAGATATTAAAAATGAATTGGTAATATCAGCCATAGGAGGCTGTTTTTTTCTAAATGTGGCAATTCCTGATACGCATATTTCACCTTCTAATCCATTGTTTCGACTTATGTCATGGCGCTCGCTTCAGCCGCGAAGGACACGGGTCAAATCTTCAGTTTAAATTGTACTTTTGTGTTATAAATTATTTCTAATATTGCAGGTAAATAAATGTCGCATTTCTTACCTGTTTAACAGATAAAAGTACGGAAGCCCTGGAGGGACATTTATTATTTATATGTTATCATTTATTAATTATAAGTTATAATTTATTACTTATAAGTTATTATTTGTTACTTATAAGTTATTATTTATTTGGCATGGCTTCGAGCGCATCATTCGAGAGCATGGTCTTTTGTGAATAAGACGTACAGTTATTTTTCACAGAAATGGAATGAAGCTTCCCTGTTTCATCGAAATTAATTGAGTAAGTATTTCTTATGAAAATTATGTAAAAAAGAACCTTAATTTTGATAATACATTTAGTACATTTAAAATAATACATATAAAGGTGCTGCTAAATGAGTATAAAATGGTGTGTCTACCTAAAAAATCTGTAGTATTATTTAAAAACAATTCAATAGTTCTTACTCTATTTTACTACATATTTTAAATACCATACACCATATAATCCCTCAAAAGCTATAAGATGAGGAGTAGAAGTCTGCTTTTTTCAAATCAAGTACTTATATAATGCATTCTAAATACTAACATAGAAAGCCGACTGAAGTACAGAAGTATATTTAGCAAGCGTTTGAGATCTCCAACAGCATATTTTAGAATATGAAATACCTTATATGTACCATTTGTAGAGTAATTAAATATATATTTCAGCAGAATTTAAGCTATAGCACAGTATATAACCCACCTAATGAAATACTTATCTGATTCATGCCACTTTCCTCTTTTCAGATTTCGACGGCCGTGCTTTTGTCGTCTTGTCTGGCTTTTATGTTGACAATAGACTTGTCAATGGCAACAGGGACCTCATATGTGCGATCAGACAGTCATGATGCATTGAGCAGACTTCAGAAGATCAAAGAGAATTTTTTCGCGGGATTTAAATACTGTGAAATTGTTCTTATATTATACAGATGTCACAATATCAGCATAAGTATTCGGCATTTAAAACGCATTTTAAAAGTAAACAACTTTCGCCGTCGAAATAATGAAAGTACACCATTTGAAGACGTTAAGAATATAATTACATACGAAATTCAGTTAAGTGGACAGGGTATTGGCTACAGAAGCATGTGGCGACGTTTGGAAAATGATTATAAAATAAAGGTGAAAAGAAATGAAGTAATGCGTATAATGAAAGAAGTAGATCCGGAAGGTGTTTTATCCCGTAAAGCAAACAGACTAAAGAGAAGACGGTATAATGTAAAGGGTCCGAATTTCGTCTGGCATATAGACGGTTACGATAAACTAAAACCATTTGGGTTCTGCATTCATGGGGCTATAGATGGATATAGTCGTAGAATAATGTGGCTGGAGGTCGGAGCAAGTAACACTGACAAAAAATGTATCGCATTCTATTATCTTTATACTATTAAGAAAATGAAATGTGCTCCGCGAGTTATACGAGGGGGTTGTGGAACTGAAAATTCGAATATTGGCTTCTTACAACCGCTTCTTCGCTATAATCATAGGGACTCATTGGCGGGTATGAAAAGTTTCATGTACGGGAAAAGTACTTCGAATCAGAGAATTGAAGCGTGGTGGAGTTACTTAAGGCGACAGGTAGTCCATTGGTGGATTAATAAATTGAAGATTAACGAGATCGTGGCAGGTTTGATTCTCTGAATCCAATTCACGTAGAATGTTTGAGATTTTGTCTCATGGATGTTTTGCAAGCAGAACTGGATCGCATAGCAGACCACTGGAATTTTCATTACATACGCGCCCAAAAGATGTACCGGGAGCTTTCTTGTGGTAAACCATTTGTGCTCCATCACGTTCCGGAATTGTATGGGGGACAGGACCTTGGAAACCAGTTGACTTGGATTAGGTGGAGTTGTGCCTGGAATTGTATGCTCGCCCCCCCCCCCCCCCCCAAAAAGAAAAAGCATGTAGTAATGTGTTCACTGAATATTGTTTCAAACCAGACTTTCAGGAACCAAGTAACGCAGAGGATGGTTTCAGACTGTATGAGGAATTAATATCGCGTTATGATCCTGAAGTCAATCACATTACCTAAGAAGTTCTGCCTAGCTTTTTACACAGCTGCTAGTGATTTACTGTTATGCCATACATGTACACCTACACAAAATATGGGAAAGGCCGTCTGCTGATGTTGGTATAACTCGTGGCCTGATCCATTTGCGTAAATAGATTATTTCTTCATATAGAACTGCATGTATATTGTATGCTATTTATTGCAATAAAATATGTTTAAACTAAACTAAACACAAAATGTCCCAGTTAAGGTTATTATGCAAAATAATTATGTAGATAACGGCATGATGTGCATTTATAGCAGTATAACAGATGTTACTAATAATGTTCTTATCAATTATTATTTTTTTTATATAATATGCTTACACAATCTGTTCACTAAGGTGGTTGTTTCTTAACAATTTTTAAAACATTGACTATTTGTGATCCTATTTTAATCTCCCTATGTCATACAATACTATATCTCAAGGACCGCAATGGAAATAAGAGTAAATTACTACTCTTTTTTGTGTTATCCTTGGCATTTAATGTTGAGTGACATGGCTGTATTAGTTCATACTTTGTTATATTGTTTCTGTATGTCTTAATATTTTATGCCATGTTATTACACATTTTATGTTGAAATAAATCTATCTATCTATGTACAAAAGTACTAATTATTTTTTACTACATATTATGTTTCTCCAGGATCTTCCCCCATAAGAACAAAGCAGAAGTTATAAATAATAAGTGATAAATTATAAGTAATACATTATAAGTAATACATAATAAGTAATAAATAATAAGTAATAAATAATAAGTTACAAGTAATAAATAATAAGTAATAAGTGATAAATTACAAGTATAAAAATACACTGGTAATTGAACTCAATTTTCTATTTGGCTTTTCAAAGCACAGCAAGACCGATATAAATCCCTTTTGTTTACACATGTAACTATTTAAAATAAAACTGTACACTCTCGTTAAGATCAAAGGCATTTGGTGTGTACCCTTGTCAGTATATCCAGTTACGCCTTTTGGATAAAAAATCACAGTGTAAATTATTTTTTTCTCAGGAAGAAATTATTTTGGCTATAAGATACTGTTCCCCATCGTTCAAGATTGTTCAAATTATGCCCCTGGGGTGAAACAGTTGTTTTGAAATGACGAAAAATAATAAAACAAAATACTTTTTCACTATTGAAACCATTTGTACACACAATTGTGAATTTCGTAGCATTATTTTAGGATAGTCACCTCTAAAGCATATATGATCTTGTGTTTTTTTTTGGTCACCTGAGCACAACATACTCATGGTGAGCTATTGTGATGGGCTGGTGTTCGTGTGTTCTAAAGTCCGTTGTCAACTTTTCTTTAATGGACATCTCCTCCTAAACCTCTTAATGAATTTCGACCATACTTCACAGGAATGATGCTTGGGTGACCTTTTATCAACATTTGGTCCATTGCATAATTTAATAGTACACAGGAGCAAAGATAGAAAAAATCTTCTTGTCTGTAACAACAGCAAGGCCTGGGCTTTAGTATTTGGTATATAGCATCATCTTGTAGTCATCTATCAAGATTGTTTTAATTATACTATTTGGGGTCAAATTGGCCTCGCCCCAGGGGTCTTCAGTGACATCCATAGTGCCCACAGGTTCATTATTGACCAAATACGATTTCTTTGTGTGTGCTTGACATGTTTGTCCTTCAGATTCATTTTTAACGTCCTGTGGTGTCTGTAACACTTTAGTTCTTAAGTAAAGATGACACTGTGATGGGCACAGCCCATTTGATGTCAGATACTCTGTGTAAGAACAAGGTTCATCATCTAAATTTGTAAACTGTAAGATCTCTTCACCTCTGGGGTCAGTGAGTGTAACTGACATGGAACTTATAAGTTATAACTTCAAAGTAACTTTTGCCATCCTTAAAAACATTTTTTCCTTGTTCAATGATTTGCTCAACAGTTATTTGTTCTTCAGCAAATTATAGTTCTATTTTCCTCCACCTTTTGCATTTGTTACTTCACGGAATGCATTGCGGTTGAAGTGTTGCCATCCAAGGTGAACTTTATATTCAGATCGCCGACCACGCCAACGCCCACTTGATACATGGGGTTCAACACGTCCTTGAAAAAAGAGAAATCCAATGCTTAAATCTGACTATGATTGAGCAAAAACAAAACCTATGCATATGAATAGCAAACCTTTGTGTCAAACATTAATTACAAAATAGTTAAAACTTTATTAATGGCCTGGCATACTATGTTGATGTTGTGTTATAATCTAAAGATATTAGTTACCAGGATTATAATTATGTTAGATGATCACAGCATTAAAAAGCAATATAATCCTAAGTATATCTTCCTCAAAGTTATTCAGTGCATACCCTTGTCAGTCACCCCAGCTATGCCCCTGGATGAAAAAAAAAGCAAGAGGAAGCTGACAGGGCTAGGCAGCTCATCTGATCCTTCAGTACTCCTCTAGTATTGGCTAGATTTTGACCACCAGGGTAGTATGAATTTTAACAAACCACTAGTAAATGCAAAATAACAACTATAAAAACTCTAGACCTTGTGGTCGTAGACCAGAAGTTATTGGAGGTTTTCAAGATATATTCAGTGTAAAACATGTGACCCCCCAGGAAGGGACAACTCTACGTAAAAATAATAGGAAAGAAAATTACAAACCTTTTCCTCACTCATTTCAGTTCAGGTTGCCGCCAACAAAGGAGAAAACGGGAACAATTAATAAATGATGAGTTATAAATTATAAGTAATAAATAATGAGTTATAAATTATCAGTAATTAGAAATAACATATAAATAATAAGTAATAAATGTCCCTCAAGGGCTTCCGTATAAAAGTCTTGTCTTTCAATCAATTAAACATACGTGCAAAAACAATTCTGATGGATTATGTTCACATAAGATTCAGTATATCAAACGTTATTTTTTCACATGTGTTAGTTTACCTTAAAGGTAATGTTACCCTTTTCTAATAAACCATAAAGTTCTGTGAGAAACCAACATACATATTTTCATATCAAACACTTTGCCTTCCCATAATTGTTTTAATAACAAAAAGGAAATAGATGAAGAAATATTGTACAAAGAATGTGATTCGAAGTTAATGCTTTTTCTAGTAGTTTATTGGCTAAAATGACAAGCAAGATTTTCTAATTTGAACATGCATTTATCAGATAACGTGAGTTTTGATATGTAAGCCATTTTCAAAGTTACACTATCATAATTATTATCTGTACTTGATTTGAGATTTCAACTCGATTTGCCTAAATAGAAACCGAGCCTGCAATATTTTAATATTTGTCGTGCTTGGTGGCTTTCAAAGTTCCATTTTCACCTACTAAAATGTCACAGTACTTAGCGTTGTTTATGATCTGTGGTGGCTGTAAAAAGGCTCCACGTGCATTCAGTCAGTGCTGCTATCATTTACCATCTTCGAATGCCGATAAGCACGATACATATATTGGTGTAAAATAATGCTCAACATGGGGCTATGCGGCGCGGATAATGCGCCAAAAGGTGTTGGCAACCATGTGAGCCCAATGGTCCATATATGCACGCTAAATTTGCTTTAGGCGAAAACAAGCTTAATATCTTCGGTAAGGAGAACACTTTATGCTCAAAGCTCAGGTATCTCTCAAACCTGGAGGATTTATGCTCAGCCACGAGTCGAACTCGTGCGCCAAATTTAATGCGTTAAAGGTGTCGGCAACCATGTGATTCCCATGGTCCATAATTATATTCACAATGAACAGGCTAGAGGCGAAAACAATTCCATTAATGTCCATAAAGAGGATCAATAAAACCGAGCCTGTAAAATTTTGATATTTGTCGTGTTATGTGGCCTTCAAATTACATGTTCATATATCTAAAATCATACCATGTTAACAATCTAGATATTTAAACAGTTTCTATATTTCCTAGCAAAATGGATAGCTGGCTGATGTTCACAGCTGCTGCACTATTTAACATCGGAAATTATGATTCGTAAGATGAATAGGTCTTTATCGTACAGGACGAAGTTGACATGCCGAAGACGAGGATGTCGCTCCGACTGCAGTGATACCGTATTTTGTCACAATTTTGTGATGTTTCAGCAGTTTTAGTGCTTACATTGTAGCTTCCATAATTGTCATTGGTGGAAATATAAGTTGTCAAAGCACTGCAACATATGCATTAAAGTAAAAAACATTCTAGACCGAACTTATTGCATGTTTTTGTTCAAGATCAAACAAAAACACTAGATATTAATAAGTTATTCACATTTGGTCAAAATATAACTATTGACATCTAATCTCGCTACTTAAGATAGTAATTATCTTCCACGATTCCAGCCGATTAGCCAACTGTTTCATTAATTTCTCTCCCTACAATTATATGTTTATTATATCTGTTCCTGGAAATAACTATATTGTTAAATGTTATTATGATTCTTAGGAATGAACTTAGTCTAGTAGTTCATTGCTCTGAGATAAGTCATTGGCATCTATAGATTTCCTAATTAAAGGATGACCTTTAGGCAGTTTCGTAATTGAATATAAGGAAAACAAAGGTACAGTTATAGTGTTTTATTGTCGTTTTCCAAGATGTAAGAAGTAGGTGGGCGTGACGATTCTTAATTGAAACATCAATAGAATTTATTGAAATTTTGCTATGAGTAATGTGAGAGATTTTCACGTTTGCAGTATATATTGTAATTAAATTTCACGTTTTAACCTACTATTAATCTCAAAGAATGAAAAACTGTGGAAGTATGAAAAGGACAACTTAAGGTCTACCAGCAGAATATAGATATAACATTTTAAAGACTTTTATTGTGTATTAAAATAAAATATTTTTGCAAATCCAACTCCAGATGATTCGTTTTATTATTTTGGAAACTTGTCTTATTCTAAAGTGTTCTTGTTTCTTAATACGTTTACATGAAAGTGTGCTGATTCTTAATTCAATTTCCAGTTTCCTTATATACTAGAATTTTACAACAAACTCTGGATTGTGATAAGCAAAGATATTACTACTTTTAATGTATAAATGTAATTTATCGTAGTGAAATTAATGTCTCTCATAGTTCTATATTAGAACGGCCATTTACAAGTTATTTTTTATGTAATGTTTTATGTAATGTTTTATTATTACATGAACTATAAATAGACGCAACGCGATTGGTCACACCCCTAAAATAACCGAGTCAATAAATCTAGATATTGACCCGCTTTCGCTGATATTGACCTGTCTATAAATAGAATCTGAAAGTTTCCATCTGTTATATTATTTATAGTTCATGTAATAAACTATTATATATATATATATATATAACTATTTATAGTTCATGTAATAAAACAGTTATTTACTTATTAGCTGGGAAATATGCTGTTGATATTGACCGCAAAAATCGTTATTGATTTTTTAGGTCAATATCACAGCATATTTCCCAGCTAATAAGTAAATAATTGTATAATATCTTTAAAAAAGATAAACGGCGTAGATTGTATATGAAATGATGCAGTTTATAGCTGGCATTATTCATTTCATCTTGATTTACGTGTAAATTAAATCATTTTATCGTGTATCCTATCTGGGTTAGAATATTAGATTATTATTAGAAGTATTCTAACCCAGATCCTACACAATGACTGTTTATTAACATTACTTGAATTTGAATGTAAAACTACATCCCACACAAATTAAGGAACAGATAAGCAGATTTAATTTTGTTTATAAATGTGAATCTTATAATTATGAAAAACGGATTTTAAAAGTCTTTGCTTTATTAATACCTTAAACATAATAAACAAGGTAGTAGAGAATGTATTAATTACCAAGATATTAAAAAAATTCAGTAACGATCTTCAGACGTATTGTGAGCAATAAACAAAAATAAAGAGTAACGTATAAGTTTTTTCTTCATAAACTTGAAGAGAATTTCCTAGGAATATGAAACAATTCTAGAATATACCGCAACTTTCTACTCTATGAAAGCTGTATGGTTTAATTGCAATCTGATATAAATCATCTACTGAAAACCGTTTCGCTAACATGTTCTTAGATCTGACTTAAGTGCAATTGCTTAATAGCGGACTCGAAGTTTTTTCGCGTAACATATTACACAAAGTTGCCAGATTTAAGACAAGTAAGCAAATTGTAAAATCTTCAGCCGCGATAAAGAATGAGTTTTATATAAGAAACGTATTGTAAAAGGCCTTGGTTGTGTTTATTCTTAAAACGTAATGTATCAGATCATATATCAATTGCTGAAAAAATAAAATATATTTAGTGAAGACTTCAAGACTTAAATAGCGAACTCGTTTATATCGCGTAGCATATTATATACAGCTGCACGAGTGACGGGTAAACATTTTAATTACTGAAAGACCTGGGATAAATTTTCATTAACTAAAAACTCACAAATATAACACTTATTCAAGCTCGCAGATTTTATTACTTAAATTTTAAGCTTTACAGTGAAAGTGTAACATCGTTTTCTTTACTTTTCCACTTACTTCCACTTTCATTTTGTATAGGTCGTTATAAAAGAGTGACTGTATTGTTTTTTTTTGACAAATAATCCTAGCCAATGACAAGTACTGTAGTGTGCCTCATTTCAACATCTCTCAACTCAAGAGAATAGCAAAGATCTAAACGTCACAACAACAATCGTAGCAAACAGTGTAAACTATTGGTTTAAAAATCCCACTAGATACCTCTTCGCCCTGCTAGATGCCTCTCAGGTATAAAAAGCTACCAATCGAAATAGTTTATTTAATTTTCCCGCTGCATAATAATATAATACGAGTATTATTTACAACACTTTATTGGTTAATAAATTAGGTCAAAAGTGAGCTTAGACAGCTACGCCGAAAAAAAAACCAGCACGACGCATTGATCCATTTTCTGAGATTTATTTTATTACACAAACTGTCGTGAAAATTAGTATATCACATCTACAGTCAAAACAACGTTTTGGAGTTTATCAAAATAAAGATTTGTCGAAACCGCCCAGCTCTTTAAATGCATCAGGATATTTCCAATATATTAATTTTCTATTTATCGTTTACGTTCCTTAAGCCAAGTAAGTCCATTTTGTACATGGCTCAAACGTTTTATTAATAGAAGAAATGTATGTACACATTTCCCACTGGCCTTATTTAAATTTAACGCCGGGCATTTAGCATGTCATTGAGCATTTTGCGATGTCTTGACAGAAACACAAATCGATCAGTCCAAATAAAGACTTAAGATAGAGAATGTATATTTGGTTGTTCCTAGTGATCGGCTACCAAGCATGCACTAGACGTCAATATGATTGCTGTCCGCTGTCACATGCCGTTGTCAGTTTGACGTTGGGCTGAAGTTGGATATGAAAACCTTGCATGTTGTTAGAGATCATATCAGGTCATGAACCCCAAGCTGACATAAGGATTGATTTAAACAGTGTCTTTGCAATTAATACGACAAAAGGTTTTGACAACAAGTGCTTTCCTCGTCAATGAAGGACCCCTCCTATAAATCTTTAATACAGAAATTATAGGCTACAACTAATGTAGACTACATGTACAAATGTTCAAGAAACCTACTATTTTGACGTTAAGACTGGTGACTGCTGGGTACGTGCCAATACAAACCACAGAAATGGTAAAAGTTTTGTCAGTCTTATGAATAAAAAACTAGAAATGTGTCCATAGGAAACGGATGCCCCCGCTATGCATCGTTTCCAGATACTAAAGTGCAATGATGGGAATAATAGCATTTCAAAGACAGTGATGTTCGAGTAATTATAAGAATATGCATAAACTTGATGATCAAGTAAATTATTTGTATTTGTGGCACTGTTGTCTTCTCATTACGGAAATATCTGTGAAGAAGTTGGTGGTAATGCAATGCAATGTCATAGTGAACATTTGTGCCAAGTTATTTTGAAATCCCTTCATTCATAAAGAAGTTATAGCCCGAACGAGTAAATTCAAGTTTTAGTAACTGTGACCTTGACCTTGGACTTACAGGCATGGGTAATGTACGCAACACACCGCCTTGTCATGGTGAACATTTGTGCCAAGTTATTTTGAAAACCCTCCATTCAAAACAAAGTTATAGCCCGGACAAGGAAATTCTATTTTTAGTGAACATTTCTGCCAAGTTATTTTGAAATTACTATATTCCTAATGTAGTTACAACCCTGACAAGAAAATTCTATTTTAGTAACAGTGACCTTGACCTTGGACCTCGGCATGGACATGGTACGGGACACGCCATCTTGTCATGATGAACATTTGTGTCAAGTTATTTTGAAATCAATCTATTCCTAACAAAGTTACAGCCCGGACAAGGGAATTCTATTTTTAGTAACAGTGACCTTGACCTACAGGCATGGGCATGGTACGCGATACACCGCCCTGTCATGGTGAACATTTGTGTCAAGTTATTTTGAAATCCCTCCATTTATAATGAAGTTACAGCCTGGACAAGAAAATTATATTTTTAGTAACAGTGACCTTGACCTTGGACCTTCAGGCTTGGGTATTGTGCAGACACACTGCCTTGTCATAGTGAACATCGGTGCAAAGTTATTTTGAAATCCCTCCATTCATAACAAAGTAACAGCCCGGACAAGAGAATTCTATTTTAAGTAACACTGACCTTGACCTTTGACCTACAGGCATGGGCATGGTAGGTGACACATCGCCCTGTCATGGTGAACATTTGTGTCAAGTTATTTTGAAATCCCTCCATTTATAATGAAGTTACAGCCTGGACAAGAAAATTATATTTTTAGTAACAGTGACCTTGACCTTGGACCTTCAGGCTTGGGTATTGTGCAGACACACTGCCTTGTCATAGTGAACATCGGTGCAAAGTTATTTTGAAATCCCTCCATTCATAACAAAGTAACAGCCCGGACAAGAGAATTCTATTTTAAGTAACACTGACCTTGACCTTTGACCTACAGGCATGGGCATGGTAGGTGACACATCGCCCTGTCATGGTGAACATTTGTGCCAAGTTATTTTGAAATCCCTCCATTCGTAACAAAGTAACAGCCCGGACAAGAAAATTCTATTTTTAGTAACAGTGACCTTAACCTTGGACCTAAAGGCTTGGGCATGTATGTGACATACCGTCTTGATATGGTGAACAATTATACCAAGTTATTTAAAAATCCAATAAGAAATAACAAAGTTACAGAGCGGACAAGATTTAGCAAGAAAATTCTATTTTTAGTAACAGTGACCTTGACCTTGGACCTACAGTCACGACACACCGCCTTGTTATGGTGAACATTTATGCCAAGTTATTTTGAAATCCCTCCATTCCAAACAAAGTTAAGGGCAAAGTGTATATTTTTCTTAACACAAAATGTAAGTGAAAAAGGGGCATAATTTGAAAATATTGGAAGCATGGTTATGGGTCTTGTTGGTTATGATGTAGATTTTGATGGTGAAAATATATTTAAAGTTTCAAGGCAGTATCTCAAGTAGTTTTTAAGATATGGGCAAAATGCACAAAATATAAGAAACAAGATATATTCCTATTAAAACTAATGTAAATGGCAGTATCAAAGGGCCATAACTTCTGAACAGAACATGTAAGAGCAAAACCCCACCTTTTTGCACAACAACATATCAGGCCAAGCATTGTGGTAAAGTTTCATCAAATTCCCAGCAGAGGTGTAGGAGGAGTTGCGTTCACAAGATATATTCCTATTAAAACTAATGTAAATGGAATTATCAAAGGGCCATAACTTCTGAACGGAACATGTAAGAGCAAAACCCCTCCTTTATGCACAACAACATATCAGGTCAAGCATTGTGGTCAAGTTTCATTAAATTCCCACCAGTAGTGTAGGCGGAGTTGCATTCACGAGATATACTTCTATTAAAACTAATGTAAATGGAAGTATGTCAAAGGGCCATAACTTCTGAACGGAACATGTAAGAGCGAAACCCCACCTTCATGCACAACTACATATCAGGCCAAGCATTGTGGTCAAGTTTAATTAAATTCTGACCAGTAGTGTAGGAGGAGTTGCGTTCACGAGAATATCGGACGGATGGACGGACGGACGGAAGGACGGACGGACGGACGGACGGACGGACAGGAGCAACTCTTAATGCCCGTCGCCATTTGATGGCGGTGGCATAAAAACATTGGATAATCTATTTATACGGGTAAAAACTGTGAATAATTGTGGCGCTTTTAAATTGTCTGAAAAAAAAGTTAAAAGTTTATTACTAGCAAAACTTATCATTTTAATGCGTAATTATGTAGTTTGCAAATCGTCAAGCAAACGGAGCTGTAGAAAACAAGGTCAAAAGTTAAAAGGAAAATTGTCACATCATGTGCGTAATGTTTAACGAGTCAATATTAATTTCACAGAAATAACAGATGAAATAAACTGATTGTCTTTTCTCCCGCGGATTCAGAGACCGTGAGCAGTTTTATGTTATGATAGAGGTAGACCGGAAGGAGTGTATTGTTGATAAAACAGACGTCTGCTGTTTTAAAATAAGGTTCAGAAGTGATAATAAATAATGAGATGCCATTTAATCATTCTGTAATGTTCATGTCAGTAAATCGACATGAAAAAATATAATGGACTATAAGAAAAACTTGAGTTTCCAAATCTAATGATTATGATATTATTTCATTGCGTTGTGTATTTGTAATACACTGTAGAAATTTCAACTTCATATCTGCTCTAAAACTCGACTTATAAGGGTTCAATGAGGCCCGCTCATATATGAAAAAATCGACAAAATTTCCAGTATATTTCTGTAAAATGGCTCAATTTCAGACAATTTTTTTCAATTTTTTTATTTAAAGCAACTATTTTTAATAGAAGAAACTTGTTGAGTCTGATTTTTAACACAAACACGTGCTAATGCTATATTTTGTATTAAGACGGGATCCCACAGGCAACTCAATTGTGTAAAAGTTAATACCGAATAGGATCCGGTGCCCAAAATTAAGATTTTTTCTATTCAAACACAAGATTTTTGAAAAATAGTATTTTGAAATCTAAAACCCAATCAAACTTAGCCGATTTCAATCACCGAAATCAAGTTTTGCCGACTTCGACATTTGCGAGGTTTTGAATCTTATAAGAAAAACTTGAGTTTCCAAATCTTATGATTATGATATTATTTCATTGCGTTGTGTATTTGTAATACACTGTAGAAATTTCAACTTCATATCTGCTCTAAAACTCGACTTATAAGGGTTCAATGAGGCCCGCTCATATATGAAAAAATCTACAAAATTTCCAGTATATTTCTGTAAAATTGCTCAATTTCAGACAATTTTTTCAATTTTTTTATTTAAAGCAACTATTTTTAATAGAAGAAACTTGTTGAGTCTGATTTTTAACACAAACACGTGCTAATGCTATATTTTGTATTAAGACGGGATCCCACAGGCAACTCAATTGTGTAAAAGTTAATACCGAATAGGATCCGGTGCCCAAAATTAAGATTTTTTCTATTCAAACACAAGATTTTTGAAAAATAGTATTTTGAAATCTAAAACCCAATCAAACTTAGCCGATTTCAATCACCGAAATCAAGTTTTGCCGACTTCGACATTTGCGAGGTTTTGAATCTTATAAGAAAAACTTGAGTTTCCAAATCTTATGATTATGATATTATTTCATTGCGTTGTGTATTTGTAATACACTGTAGAAATTTCAACTTCATATCTGCTCTAAAACTCGACTTATAAGGGTTCCATGAGGCCCGCTCATATATGAAAAAATCGACAAAATTTCCAGTATATTTCTGTAAAATTGCTCAATTTCAGACATTTTTTTCAATTTTTTTATTTAAAGCAACTATTTTTAATAGAAGAAACTTGTTGAGTCTGATTTTTAACACAAACACGTGCTAATGCTATATTTTGTATTAAGACGGGATCCCACAGGCAACTCAATTGTGTAAAAGTTAATACCGAATAGGATCCGGTGCCCAAAATTAAGATTTTTTCTATTCAAACACAAGATTTTTGAAAAATAGTATTTTGAAATCTAAAACCCAATCAAACTTAGCCGATTTCAATCACCGAAATCAAGTTTTGCCGACTTCGACATTTGCGAGGTTTTGAATCTTATAGGTTGAACCAAGGTAAATCCAATTCCCATAGACATCAATGTTAAATTCCCAATATTCAATGCACATTTAACACGATTTATATCATCTTAATTTCTAGACAACCATATATGACTGTGAAGATCTACATTTCATCTATTCAAAAACACACAGCAAATGGGGGGTTAACTTACTTGTAAGAAAATTACTGATCTCTAACCGAACAGACCCTATTTTAAACGCGGTATCGCAAATACGGTGCCAAAAATATACATCCGCTCTTCCGGAACTAGTCCGCCTCTACCAAACGAGATATAGGCATGAAATTGCTTTCATTTATTTTCCTGACATGTTATTCCTACAAACAAGCCACAAACAGGTCGATTTCTAACGCTTAAGAGGCCCCCAGATGAAGAGAAAAAAATAGCATATATTAAAACGGACTTCATTCGAATGGACCACGGAGGGATACTGAGTTATTTACCATAATACAACCTTTATATAAAAAAAACACAACATATGTGGCTTTTAACTGTTGTTACATGTTATATCAGAAATCGGTATCTACGAAATGTAAAAAGTAAAATGATGGAAACAGATAAGTATGGGTTTTGTTTTACTGAGAACTTTTATCAGGCATATAAGACTGAGAGCTAGGAATAATTGCTTAAGGTAGTTTATCCTATGTTAAGCCATAAACTTCGTACTTTCTATGAGAAACCAACCGTTTTAAAAGCTATTGTATTTGCTAGCAACAGATTTATTGGCTAATTTACCATGCATTTATAGGAAATCAGATACGCAGGTCTAGACAATTTTACAGTTACTTAACCCAATTTCCTTCTGCATTCTGTGAATTCATCTTAATTCTCGTCAATACATTTCTAAAATTAGATCACTTTCTTGTACTAAAACTGGGTGTGTGTTGCCAAGTGAATTACATGTTTGGTTGAAGTTAAGTTCGGCAGTCGAATACAGGAAATTTGCGCTTCTGGATGAATTGCCAGTACTATCTCTGACATCAAGCTATGTTCATGACAGGCAAGAACTCAAGAATGACAAGTATAATTTGTTTGATAGTTAAGAGACGCAAACATGCTTATTGGTTGGGGTAATGCAAAACCTTGAAAGAGATTTTCTTATCATTAGTTTTACAGATGTTGTTTGAAGAAAAACTTAGGAAAACAAGCTCCCACACTTGCAGCCATATTTGTTTTAGTTTGTATTGATTGTTTGTCTGGATGGTCATCAAGACACTATTTCTGAGAAATTACTTTAAGATGAGCTCATCTATTGCAGAGGATGTGTTTTTTTAAAGTTGTTTCCTTTCAGTTGCAATTGCAACCACATTTCTGCAAGTATCAACATTTGTAGGGAACACTTCGATACTAATTCCTTTAAATTAGTTTATACCTGGACCTGGGAGTTTAGAAATGTCGTTTGAAGAAACGCTAATGGAAGCATAACGGACAAGGAATCAAGGGTGGGATAAAGGGTTAACAAAAGATCAAGAGAAATGGAAAGTTTAATACATTTAAGAAGTCTCATTTTGATTCTCTGGTTTTTTGTGAAAGCAGTGGGTTAATAAGGTTTAATAAACAGTGGACACTGATTTTCAAGAGCTGTCAATGTAAGTAACGAACGTCCCCATGTTAGTGTTTAAACATAAATGTAAATGTCAATTGGTAAAAAAAGAAACAAGTATTTAAAATAATGTGGCAATTTATTTAAAAATCTGTGCATACATGAGAAAGCTACAGCCTGCACATGACAACCTGTAATATAGGCATTGCAGTGACAACTCTGTGACCTTGACCATATAGGTAGGTACAGATGTCTTGTTTGCTGCGTTTCGTCCTGATATACCGAACATGTGCCAAGTTATTCCAGCAGTTTATAAGTGAAACCAGAACAAACCAGATCTTTAATTTAATTTTATTTTTATTTAGTCATAAAAAGCATAATATAATCAGTAAGTAGGAATGGACGGACTTAATCACAGAACAATAAATAAACACAAAATGATCACAACCCACACTCATACACATAGTCAACCCTACAACAATTCTGTTTTCAAAGTCAGTGTTTTGCATTTTAAAGAACATTAGAGGTCAAAGTATAATTACAACATGATACTGCTGAATATTCTAAAATACCATAATAAATTATTGTAAACAAAAAAGTTAATTCATGCTGTTTTTCAGACATGATCATAGATATCACTTCTCAAAACTGAATTATGTTAAGCAAATTGCATATAAATCATTATAGCATATTAGGTAAGGTTAAGGTCAAATCATTTGCACTGTATGTCAATAACAGACTACAGATTAATAGACTTAATTGACAATGTTAATTATTTTCCACAAAAGAGTACACTGCCATTTTTGCTTAATTACTTAGTTTATCTTTAGCTTTTCTCTGCTCTAACCCTTTCCTTCATATATACGCCTTTTTACACATGTGCAACCAATGTAGATCCAGATCAGCTTGCACAGATCACAGATGTGCTGGCTGATCTGGATCTAAACTGTTCCCCCATGCAATAAATGTGTATCTATGGAGGAAAGTAATTTAATTTTAGGTTTGCCAACTAAAAAGTATGATAGTGACAATGTGAATGTGGAAGCAAATTACCCAGAGGTCCCAACCAAGCAAACATGCTGGTATGATTGTTTTCTATAGTTCGTATAGCCATCAGTATCACTTTCAATTAGTTTTTTTTATCCAATCACATATGCAAATGAATACACTAAGCAAAATTTCTAATTGGTCACCTATCTTATCTTTAAATATTCCTTCCCATTTGAAAGCTGAAAAAAGATTAAATTTGCATAAAGACCAGTGACCAAGATCATAAAACTAAATCTGGAGATCAGTCTCAAATCTCAAGCATCTGATTGGCTGAAATGGCGACCAGTCGCCATTTCAGCCAATCAGATGCTTGAGATTTGAGACTGATCTCAAAACCTTGTTTTTTATGATCTCGGCCCATTCCTTCCCCTGTGATATAAACTTAAGGTAGTCTAACTGTAATGCTTTCCCGCGCATAAATTTGCGACGTCGTCAAACATCGGCTCGCTTTCGGTGACTTCCGACGCTACTCGTCAGAGCCGATAGTAACCGAAGCGACATCGATTATTGTCGACTGTTAGCGACAGTTAACCGAGTATTCCCGACATTCGAGAAAAAAGCGCGGGAAATCATTACAGTTAGACGACCTTAACAAGATTATATTCCATCATCAACTCTTACACATCCATTGGTTCAG
Organism: Corbicula japonica; assembly: GCA_038501625.1. Classification (NCBI taxonomy): domain Eukaryota; kingdom Metazoa; phylum Mollusca; class Bivalvia; order Venerida; family Cyrenidae; genus Corbicula; species Corbicula japonica. Next base: position 9,308,294 of record JAZAYU010000006.1, on the reverse strand, counting down.
ACTAAATATATACTGTGTCTGAAATAACAACACCATCAATTATAAAGTCACAAATAGCAGGTAAAGGATGAAAAATAAAAATACCAACCTTCAAAAAGATATTATATTATATATGAGCTTGAAATGGTAATTAGTTTTCAATGAATTTTTCAAGTTTAACATTACCATCTTTGTTTAACAAATCCCAACCCAAATTATTAAAATAATGAAAATTTGATTCATTATGGAATTTGAATTGATTGTTTTTTCTGTTTATATAATTTGTGCATATAACTCTGCCTTTTATGATTTGATATAGTTTAAACTTTTAGCTAATTTTGCCAAAAAACTTCTGATATTGAATGTTTATTAATTATTTGATATAATATTTTTTATGTATATACTTTTCAGAAATGTTACATCACTAAGTGACAAATTAGGAACTTTGTAGAGTGTATTCAATGTCACTGAGCAATTCATTGTCAGGTGCATATGTCACTACATAAGAAATGGCTGTAAATGAGTATGATCTCCGCATAGTGCTGATACACTGTCACAGGTACACATCGCTACACAACAACCAGTGTTTCACTTATGGGCATGCTGATCACTGCTGTGATAATGGGAACACTGCTCTTGTTCTTCAGTACATACACCTGTCAAACAGAAATACACATGGATTATTGTAAAACTTCATTATTCCAAGAAATGTTTTGGTCACATTTAACCCTTTACTCCATTTAACCCTTTCCTGGATATATACGCATTTTTTCGCATACATGTGCGACCAGTGTATATCCAGATCAGCCTGCACATCCGTGCCATCTGATCAGGATCTGCACTGGTCGCATTTTGATCAGAAATAACCTAATGAATCAAGAAGCGAACAGTTTAGATCCTGATCAGACGGCACAGATGTGCCGGCTGATCTGGATCTAAACTGTTCGCCCTAGCAATAAAGGTGTGTCTATGGAGGAAAGGGTTATATGCATTTAATGGCATGTACAACCAATTTACAAGATCTCTCTCTTGTAGATCTGGATTTGCTGGCTGATTTGGATATACACTGTTTGCCCATATCATAAAATCAAATATATGGAGGAAAAGGTTAAATCTTCAATTGCTGCTGTTACATCTTCTACATGTTACCTTAAGATATCTTTTCTGACGGACCTTTTATAACTTTACAAAGTTTTAGCCATTTTACAGCAGGAGTTGGCATATTGTCAATTTAAAACAATCAAGCAGCAGTGAAGACAGCCATATTCACTTCTGAAGAGGTTAAGTAAAAAATCCCTTCTTATAAATCTTTTATGCAACATGATGAAACATTCTAGAAATCTATTTAAAATACTGATTTGAAAACACTAAGGTAATGTGTTACCCAGTGCTATTATATGTATATGATAATAATGAAGGTTCCATAACTCAAGTTGTGTCAAAGGCAATAAATGTGGAAATGTTGGTATGAACTCCATAGAACCTTTAAGATTAAAAAAGGGTAAATTGAGTTAATGGATCGACAATTACAAAACATAATATTGGATGCATTCCAATTTCTTTGGACAAAATTACACTGGTATCAGACCAGCAGTCCTCAGGAAATTGAGTTTTTATGCATTTTATTTCTTTTCATTTTCATGCAATCAAAATATAAATAAAAAGAGTGTTAACAAGATATGACCAGTGCCTCGGATAACTTATCCAAAACTGGGACTTCAATTCATTCTGGAATTTATATTGATTATGCCATCATATTTGAATAATTAATAAAAATCAATTGGTCCACTTTTTTTGTTTTCTGTTCACTGATGTTGGGGGGGATTCAGGAAGAGGAGAACTATACTGAGAGTATTTTCTTGCCGATTTTCTTTTATTATAAGGCTTTGTTTGTTTTTGTCGGTATAAATCCCACTTACTACCCCATATACAAAAGCATTTCTTTTTTAATTGTAGGCTGTATTATTTTTAATGGGGGGTGTGGGGGAGAATCTGCTAGACCCACATTATTTTTTATTTGTATTATTAACCTAATACCAAAACCTTGTGTTCACCTGAAAAACAAGTGCAAAATCTATCATAATCTTGCACCTTTATGCCAATGGGAAAGATAGTCATGTGTTGATTTACCTTGGTTATAATATAAGGCTGAGGATATATTATGAGTTCAAATTCAAATTTTTGGCTGAAAATAACAAAATGAAAAACTCAGATGCTGAATTGGCCAAAGCAACAGTAGATCAACTAGCTTTCTCAAGTTTTATTGCAAGTCTGGAATAACATTTCAAAGCTGATTAAAACTGTGGTCACAAATCACTACTGGTAAATGCCGTCGGCCGACATTGTAAATGAGAGTTTTCACTAAATATCGGCCAGTGGCAGGACTGCGGCAGTTACGATTGGCTGGCAGCAGTCGGCATTTTTTAGACCAGCAACCAGCTGAGATTTTAAGAAAAAGTTAAATTACTGGCGACGTCGTGGCGATTTTTTCTATTTTTGGAAATAGGTAGGTGGCAGGGCGGGTGCATTTTTTGTTCACGCGGTGGCAGGCAAGTGGCAGGCAGGGCGCAGGGCTATTTTTCCTCCACGATCGAGACCGCAAGAGTCTACAAAAATCGGCCGGTGACTGCTAGAAACTGACTGCCACTCTCCAGCACCCGGCCTGCCACCGACATGCACCGCCTGATTTCAATAAATCGGCCGGTGGCAGTGCAGAGGCTGGGAGGCGGCAGTCAATGTTGGTAGGTGGCAGGACTGCGATCTGCCGATTTCAGACTACCAGACATATGTTTATAATGAATTGACTATTACCATACAAAACAGTTCCCATGGCGTTCTTAATTGCACCAGATCGACTTAGAGACTTCGACCAAATATTGTGATGTTACAACTTTTACAACTATGAGAAATCAAGACCACAAGGTATGATTTATATATCAACCGAAAATCGGCCTGCCACCGTCAGATTATCCGGCAGGGGCAGAGCAGTGGAAGCTAGAACGCTCAATCGCTGGCCGACAGCTGTTGTTAATGGGCTGTCCCCCGCCAGGTCGCAGGGCGGTGGCAGTTTAATTCTAGCTGCCACTGCCCTGCCACCTAACTGCCACTTGCCGAATATTTTGGGGCGTCACGTTTCCCGTGAGCCTATGAAACCAACTGCTGCCGACAGGCGGCATTTTGTTGGCAGTTATATGTGACTGCTCTCAGCAATGTGTAAAAAATCGACCGGCAGCAGCCAACTTCACGACTCTGCCGATGTCTAAAATCGGCCGGCAGAATTTAGCAATTGTGACGCTAGCATAATAGGACTATGTTATTATATACAGGATACTAAATTGTGAAATAGTCATTGGGGCTGCAACTGTTTGGAAAACAAAATTTCATGATATTAGTAATAATTTGAAATCAAAATGCACACTAAATTGATATTATATTGATGTTTATTGTTGCCAAATGTTATAAAAAAATTTTACATGAAAACCATGTCCTTTTTTTCCCTCTTTTGCATTTTTAAAGCTTTTAGTGTTAACAAGAGCCATGTAACACATGGTCAATCCCCCCGCCGAAAATAAGTTACCCGACGGTTGTAATTTTGTATAATTTACCTGGAGAGGAAATCCTTAAAATGCCATTTAATTATGGTCATGCTAAGTACAGTTTTCAAGTAAGTGGTTGCAGTTTGAAGAAAACCCCTAAAAAAATAGGCAAGGCAGAGTTATTGTTTTTAGACACCGCATTAGCTACCAATGTGCTCTGTCAGTGTATGAAGTTTGAATAAAACCCCTCTAGTAATTTTGGAGTTATGCTCCGGACAAAATTTATCAAGTAAATCTGATAACGGGGAATAACTCTAAAAAATAGGCAAGGTAGAGTTATTGGACTTGCACACTGCACTACCTACCAATGTGCTCTGTCAGTGTATGAAGTTTGAATAAAATCCCTCAAACAGTTTTGGAGTTATGCTCCGGACAAAATTTATCAAGTAAATCTGATAAAGGGGAATAACTCTAAAAAATGGGCAAGGTAGAGTTATTGGACTTGCACACTACACTACCTACCAATGTGCTCTGTCAGTGTATGAAGTTTGAATAAAATCCCTCAAATAGTTTTGGAGTTATGCTCCGGACAAAATTTATCAAGTAAATCTGATAAAGGGGAATAACTCTTAAAATAGGGAAGGTAGAGTTATTGTTCTTGCACACTGCACTACCTACCAATGTGCTCTGTCAGTGTATGAAGTTTGAATAAAATCCCTCAAATAGTTTTGGAGTTATGCTCCGGGCAAAATTTATCAAGAAAATATGATAAAGAGGAATAACTCTAAAAATAGGCAAGGTAGAGTTATTGTTCTTGCACACTGCACTACCTACCAATGTGCTCTGTCAGTGTATGAAGTTTGAATAAAATCCCTCAAGTAGTTTTAGAGTTATGCTCCGGACAAAATTTTTCAAGTAAATATGATGAAGGGGAATAACTCTAAAACTAGGGAAGGTAGAGTTATTGTTCTTGCACACTGCACTACCTACCAATGTGCTCTGTCAGTGTATGAAGTTTGAATAAAATCCCTCGAGTAGTTTTGGAGTTAAGCTCCAGACAAAATAGTTTCGGACGGACACACAGACGCACGGATGGACGGAGGGCATTTCTAATATCCCCCTTGCCTTCGGTGGGGGGATAATTAAAAATTTGGAGTAAAAATATTGGGAAACTCAATTTTACCATTTCCAATAGTTTCAGCATTGAAAGGCTAAAGTACATAAGTACATAGTCACAGTGAATTTTGGCCTGCCAAGTACACAGAGGGACATAACTCCATCAAATGTGGCTTTGACTTAGTACGGTAACACACCACTGTTGTCATAACCAATAATTTGAAAGATTGAAGAAGAGATATTAAAAACTGGTAAAAGTTATTGTGTAAATATTTAAGTACAAGAAGGGATATAACTCCATCAAATGTGACCATGACCTAACCAATTCGGCATATTATGAACGTGTTGTCAAAAGCAATATATATTTGTAATTTGAATGTTTGATGAAGGAATAATGAGAAATGGCAAAGTAATAGCCAATGTTATGTTTTCATGATGGATGGACTATAAGTATCATGCATGAGTGTGAGGTGAAGATGGAAAAATCTGTCACCGAGGGTGAACTGTTTTGCGAGAACGAGGCTCTGACGAGTTCCCGCCAAAACAGTTTACCCGAGGTGACAGATTTTTCTATCTTTACCGAATGTCTCATGCAAGATACTTTTTCTTGCATACCTTTTATTATTTATAACATTTCTGTGTATGTATACAAACTAATTATTTTCTTTATGCTGAAATACTGACATTAACATGAACCTTTTTTTATAAATGACGTCACTAACTTGAATATATTACGTCAGCTACTTGAAGACGTGACGTCACTCACGTGACTCATTCTACATGTCAAAGTCAAAGTCAAAGAATTTATTAGCATATTCAAAATGAACATTGCTAAATAACATACATAATGTATGGCATGTCTTGGAAATAAATACATGACAAGAATGAAAGAAAAAAAAAAAACAACAACAACACAAAACAACACAGTATGGGAAAACAAACAAACAGAAATGTAAGGTAAACTATGAGATGTATTTTGTTTTTTGTAACATTATAATATTAATATTAATATCGGAGTAGGCGGTGTAGGATCGAAATTTCCTACAGGGGTGAAAACACCGGATAACCTGATTTGGTATGCAAGAATGATGGAAAGACAAAGCAATCCCTATGAATAGCCTTTTCTTTGATAGGTCAGCATAAAAAATGTTCTGTATTGCAATCTGTATTTTCATGATAGTTTACCTTCACTGTGTCCGAGACTCCTTTGTCATTGAGGCATTCTATGTAAGTCTCAAAAGCATAGTTCAGACCTGGAACTAACATTGGAACCTGAAATAATACAAATGATTTTTTCTTTAAAAACAAGATAAACCTGTGAGCTAATGCTCACTAGTGATACCCCCGCTTAGAGAAATATGACTTTCAAAATGTAATTTGCAAGCAATTGTCATATGTATGAAGGGTGTCAAATTTTCAGAGTATTTACCTATATACATATAAAATACTAGATGTTTTTTGTGAAAAATGCATGTCTCTCCCCTGCGCCTTGGCCCCTGTGACCTTGACCTTTGACCTACTGACCCCGAAATCAATAGGGTTCTTCTACTCAATAAGGGCTATTACACTATTTTGTTTGAATGCTCTGGGTCAAGCGGTACTCCAGTTATTGACCGGATACAGTTTTCACTATTCGGGGCCCCTGTGACCTTGACCTTTGACCTACTGACCCCAAAATCAAAAGGAGTCCTCTACTCAATAAGGACATCCATCGTATGAAGTTTGAAGGCTCTGGGTGAAATAGAACTCCTGTTATTGAGCAGAAAGGGTTTTCACTCTACAGGCTCCTGTGACCTTTTACCTTTAACCTACTGACCCCCAAATCAATAGGGTTCTTCTACTCAATAAGAGCTATCACCCTATGAAGTTTGAATGCTCTGGGTCTAACGGTACTCCAGTTATTGAGCAGAAACAGTTTTTACACTGGTCAAAAGTTCTAAGTGCACACTTTTCAATTTTGAATATCTTAAAGTAAACTTATTCAAATTGAATGAAAGTTTGACTTAAAGTTAATAATGATCAAACAACAATAATTTTTTGAAAACCGTGCATATGTTTTACGTTTTACGTCATCCACGTCGGTATACGCTTTTTATGCATTATCCCCGTGCGGCAAGCGAAATTTTTTTTTTTACAATCGTTTTTGTTTTTCACATGTTCACCGACTCAAGACAAACACGAAAAACACACCAACAAATTGTAACCATGGAACGGTTGACGTCAGCAGACAACGACATTGCCGTCAAAATTCTTTTCACAGCCACAACTTCAAATTTGTTGTAAAGAAATCTTGACGGTTTTCGTAAATGCAAAAGAAATACCTTATTTTGCATATTTTATCAATTTAAGAAGAACATCAAACGATATTTTTTTTCTAGATTGATTACGTTGCTTACGTTGAACGCTGATGTTACTCAATTACGTCATTAAATATTTACGTAAAACAACGTAAACTCGAAAAAATTAGTGTAAAATTTGTTGGATAAGTGTCCAATAAATAAAAATTTAAAACTAAAATTTATAGAAATTCAATAAACTTCAATATCGAATTATTCGAAAATGACGCTTATTCGGTCAAAAGGCGTATCCGAAAACTGGTCAATTTTACCGAAATGAATACATTTTTTTCGTTTGGAAAGGCTGTTACACATCTATCATAGAAAATTGTATCATCCCAAACTGCTAGACAATTCAAAAACTTTTGGCACAAAACATTGTGTGAACAAAGGAATTTTCTCTTTGAAATCCTGTAAAAACGTTATGGATAAAATAAAGTTGAGTATGTTGGCGCATCGTGCCCAGCAAACCATTACAAAGCTACAGAAAGCTATTTCAGTGCAATGGAATGGCAAACTACATTATTTCCTTTAAATCTGCGTGAAATTTAAATTATACAGAGATGAGAAAACGATCACAAATGATAGCCGATGCAATGATAATTAACTTGAGAATTTCTTTCTGAGAACAAGTGAGCTAAAATATTATTATTTTTTAATCTGGTTAAGCAGACTTAAAATTTTTGGTGTGCTTTAATAGAATATTGATTCTTCTTCATTGTAATTTACACTATTTTGAAAGATTCAATCAAATTATTGGAAAAATAAACATTTATCAAGTGTGCACTTAGAACTTTTGACTAGTGTACACTTTGGGCCCCAGTGACTTTGACCTTTGACCCCAAAATCAATAGGAGTATTCTGCTCAATAAGAACATCCATTGTATGAAGTTTGAAGGCTCTAGGTGAAATAGAACTCCTGTTATTGAGCTGAAATGGTTTTCACACTTTGGGCCCCTGTGACCTTGACCTTTAACCTACTGACCCCAAAATCAATAGGGTTCTTCTACTCAATATGGACATCACCCTGTGAAGTTTGAATGCTGTGGGTCAAACAGTACTCCAGTTATTGAGCGAAAACAAAGTGTGACGGATGGACAGAGGGACAGACGGACAGGGCAAAAATGATATGTCTCCCCCAGAGAGGGGTGGGAGACATAATAAATGTATAACATATCAGGCTGCTACATGTTATAGTGCCTTAGAAAAATGCGACACAATTGTGCATGTATGTCATCTATATGTAAGAATCTAAGTATTCGGTGAACAGGAAGTAGGTGAGCAAGGAGCATAAAATTGCTTTGCACCATATGGGAATATATGATAAAGCAATAAGCAAAATATCAGGCTGCTGCATGTTTCAGTTGCTAAGAAAACTACAACAGAAATTGTGCATGTATGTCAACTATGTGCACAAATTTAAGTATTCGGTAAACAGGAAGTAGATGAGCAAGGAGCATGAAATTGCTTTACACCATATGGGATAAAGCATTATGCAAAATATCAGGCTGCTGCATGTTACAGTTGCTTAGAAAACTGTGACGGAAATTGTGCATGTATGTCAACTATGTGTAAAAATCTAAGTATTCGGTGAGCAGGAAGTAGGTGAGCAAGGAGCATAAAATCGCTTTACACCATATGGGACTATAGGATAAAGCATTATGCAAAATATCATGCTGCTGAATGTTATAGTTGCTTAGAAAACTGCAACGGAAATTGTGCATGTATGTCAACTATGTGTAAAAATCAAAGTATTCGGTGAACAGGAAGTAGGTGAGCAAGAAGCATAAAACCGTTTTACACCATATGGGACTATAGGATAAAGCAATATGCAAAATATCATGCTGCTGAATGTTATAGTTGCTTAGAAAACTGTGACGGAAAATTAACATGCCCTTTGGTTGATGTAATGCACCTCTATAGTAACAAAACCTAAAATATTTGGCAAACAGGAAGTAGATGAGCAAGGAGCATGAAATTGCTTTACACCATATGGGACTATAGGATAAAGCAATATGCATAATATCAGGCTGCTGCATGTTATAGTTGCTTTGAAAACTGCGACGAAAAATTAACATGCCTTTTGGTCGATGTAATGCACCTTCATAGTAACAAATTCTAAAAATATGTGGCAAACAGGAAGTAGATGAGCAAGGAGCATGAAATTGCTTTACACGCTGAGAAAACTGCGACGAAAATTTTGTTACGGACGGACGGACACACGGACGGATGGACAAGGGTAAAACAGTATACCCCCTCTTCTTCAAAGCGGGGGTATAATAAAGTTCAAAACCGGAATCACAAATGGATTCTAAACAAAACATACAAATCTCAAGAGCAATAATCCTCAACTTATACCCTTAATATGAAACCACTATGAATCACATAATTATAATATTATGTGAGATAGTTATTATACATTTAATTTAAGAAGAAGAATATAACTTACTGGAATGTAGGTTTTCCTAAAATTGTAGAGTTTATCATCATAATCGAATGTTATATGTAGGTTTGATGATGCCTGACTCAGCGATGTATTCTGCAAGTTGATGGTAAGCTTGAATGTTGGTCCTATTCCTTGTACCTAGAAAAACAAAAAAAATCATGGATTGTCAAAATGGAGAATAACCCTATCTTCCATGTATACACCTTCTTACACATGAGCAATTGGTGTAGACTCAGATCAGCTAGCACATCTGTGCCTACTAATCAGGATCTGCACTGGTCATTTTTTTTTGGTAAGAAATAACCTAATAAATCAAAATGGGAACAGTGCAGATCTGAATCAGATGGCATGGATGTGCCAGCTGATCTGGATCTACACTGTTTGCCCATGCCATAAAGATGGATATATGGAGGAAAGGGATAAATGCTTCAATGTTTATTCTGTCAGTCAGTTACTTTTGCATCAACATACACCCATGCTGACTGATCAGGACCTACACTGTTTGCTCCTTAGTAAGACATATTATAAATTTAATGAATCAAGAAGTGTACATTGTAGATCCTGATACTATGGCACAGATATGTTGGCTGATCTAGATCTATGCTGTTTGCACATGGACAGCAATATCCCATGGAGTAAAGAAATAATGAGACTTTTTATTTCTTGTGACATAATGCATGTTGAAAACAAATCATTTTTACAATAAATGATTCCAGATTTAACATACAATTTATAAGAAAACCACCCACATTAACGCTTAATGTATAAAAATTTACATAAACAATCTATAACACACGATCTATAACACTGAAAGAAATGTATAAATGACACAACAATTCTGTCCTGTTTTACAGTACGAGGGGCATTAATAAAGTATTAATCAGTGTGATTGTTAAACGTTAATCCGAAAGAAATTTCTACATGTTATACATGTATGGAAAGCTTAGACTCTCCTCTACAGTTACGTGCACGAGGAAACCGGGTAAAATCGTTACAGTGATTGAAATCTTCACTTGAATCGACCAAGGTCAGATACACTGCAGTTAAAATGGCAGACAAAGAGAACAAATTTCAAGATGAGCAAAGAGCTTATTGTAAAGTACGCGCATTGCTCGGCGTTGCTGCACCTGATATTAAAGCAGACTTAGACAAGGTTTATGGGGACTGTGCTCTCTCGTATTCCATGGTTAGAAGGTGGGTTCATCTTTTTAACTCTGGTAGGGAGGATATAAAAGATGAGGCCCGTCCTGGCCGTCCAGTGACCACAATGACTGACGAAAATATTGCCGCTGTTAAAAAAGCTGTGGAAGATGATGCCCGTTGTACAGTCGAGGAGATAAGTGATTTATGTGGCATTAATTCGTCATCGGTTTTTCAAATATTGACGCGCACATTAAAGCTACGCAAGGTTTGCGCCAGGTGGATACCCCACCTCCTCACTGATGATCAAAAGCGCGAGCGCGTGCGAATAGCGTCCCAGCTGCTTGATACATACAAGAATGCTGACCAAAAACGCATGAATGAAATTGTGACTGGCGATGAAACGTGGGTATATTTTTATGAGCCTGACAGTAAACAAAAAAAATAAGGTGTGGGTCGGTGAAAATGATGGACGGCCCCAAATTGCCCGTAGAGCTCGCACCTCAAAACGCATTATGTATGCATTATTTTTTGATTGCCAGGGAATGGTGGCTCAAATTCCTGTACCAGAAGGTAGAAGTGTTACGCGAACATTTTACCGAGATTCGGTACTTGCTGCTGTTGTATGCCACTATACTGCAGACCATCCCCGTACCGGCGTACGCGGAATCAAGCTCGTGCATGACAACGCACCGGCCCACAAGTCAGCGGTGGTAACGTCGTGTCTAAGAGACAACAACATTGACACTCTACCACACGCTCCATATAGCCCTGATCTTGCTCCATGCGATTTTTGGTTAAATCCCTTAATTAAGAACTACATGAGAGGTCGATGTTTTGAATCTCGGCACGCCGTCGGCAGCGCGCTTTTCCAGTGTCTTAACACTATACCCAAAGAAGCATTCCGAAAAGCATTTTCTGATTTGATTGAACACTTGGAAAAGTGCATACAAGTCAAAGGGGAATACTTCGAAGGGTTGATCTAAAAATTTAGGCAGAAATATTACGTATACAACTAAAGCGCCACACTGATTAATACTTTATAAATGCCCCTCGTACTGTTGTATCATTTACATTGCAGGTACAAAATTTCTCTTAAAGCCACAAATGACATTTTCCTTGGAGGCATAAATTAGTGCAATTGTATTATTCTCATTAGTCATTACACATAAGATATAACTTGGTTAAAATTCGCCAGGGTTTTATTTTGCATAAAAGAATATTCCCTTGCTTGAAATATGAAAAATAAAACCCTCGCAGAAAACACTGATACAACAGTACCAGTATTTTTGATGTTGTTGTCTTAGAAGAACACTCTCCACAGATTGTATTCAGCTTCAATGGACTTTATGATGTTCCTCCATTTTTTTAATTGACCTATTGAAGACGTATAGTATTGCTAACATCAAAGTCATTAGTGTGTACATTAGCAGTTAATTGCTTTTATACTGAATTACTTTTATGTTCTTAAGAAAAATGATATTTCCTGTTATTTTACTATGCAAAAAGATATGACAGATATAAAAAGTTTCTTCTGAGTTAAATGCCTTATAAGAAAATATTTTATTTAAACAAACTTCAAACATTTCCGTGTTGATTTTGTGTTTGTTTTTTTAAGGCTCTTTTAAAGTACATATTTTTGTACCTTTAAAATGTAGTACATGTATGTTTGGATGAGATATCTTGCCCGAGAGTAATTTTTTAGATGGTAATATAGTCTTTTCCTTACATACCAACTATAATTCGATTTATAGTATCAAAGCGTTTTTTTTTCACAGTACATGAGTTATTCAGAGTGACTGTATTTATCATCTGTGCCATTGATATGTACCTACAGTGTTTGTTTGCTTTGGTTGGAAATAACTTTATAAAAGGTTAAATCTAAATCTACAACACAAGATAGTACAAAATCATACACAAATGTGCAATGGATACATGCATTAGTAAATTTTTGCATTAACCTCTTGAACTGGGGTTCAAATAACCTTCTTTCAAATTAGGAACATATTTTTCTACCTATTATTATATCCCATTCTGGAGCTAGAAAGCAAAATCTGAAATTTATCAAAGTATCATGAACAGCTTAAGGATATAAAACTGAGAATGGAAACCAGCCTTCATCTTCAAGCATCTGGTTGGCTGACATTGAGAATACAAATTAGTACAATTTCTTAAAGACACACCAACTTCTTAAAGGCAATGTAAGACAAACTCTCTCTGCATCTATTACATGTTGACAAAATTTTTGACATTAATTTTACAAAATAAACTTATTTATTTATTGTCTTAACAAAGAATTAACCTTTTACTCTACAGGAATGACTTTAATGGGATGGGTGATCAGAGTAGAACAAAATCAGCAGACACATGTGCCATCTGAGAAGGATCTACATTTTTTGTTTTTACATTCACTTGGATTTTTCTGACCAAGAAGCTAACATCGTGGATCCAGATCAGACAGCATAGGATGATCTGTGCCCAAGGTTATAAAACTGAGCATGGAAACCAGTCTCAAATCTCAAGCATCTGATTGGCTGAAATGGCGACTGGTCGCCATTTCAGCCAATCAGATGCTTGAGATTTGAGACTGGTTTCCAATCTCAGCTTTATAACCTTCAGCCCAGATTCATATGGGTCTTCATTGGTCACATAATTATGAAATAAAACCTAATAGAATAAAATTCTAATAGAAACTACTTTCAGATATCATGAAAATATTCAGTTTAAGTTAAAAGATTTGACAGTGTTTGTTTTCACCCTATGCAAAAAAAATGGAATCTGTCCAGAAGTGATCATGTATGTAAGCAGAACTCCCATAGAGACTTACCTTCTTACGTAATGGCTCCTCCATTTTCTATGTAATTATGTTTTATGATTTTCTCAGAAAAGAAATTTATGAGGGTGATCATTTTGTTGTTGGTAATATCTTTCCCATACAGGCAGAAGCAGAATGCATTTCTTCAGGGATTTTTTTTTATTTTAATCACTAATGGTATTAAAGGAAGTTCATCAAAATTTGCCCCAAACAAAATTTAATAATTTTGAATTAAACCATTTTTTCATGCATTCACAAGTTATTTCGTTTTTTCCAAAGAAATTTCCTGAAGCACTGACATGGCATTTATCAATGTAAAAACATCCATTTTCAACCATGATAAAATTGCCGCTAAAGAGCATAGCAGGAATCGGCCTCAAATAACAGCCAACGTTTACAAATATCTCGGAGAGCCATCATGTTTTGAACAAAGTAACACTGCAATACCATCATCACAAAAAACAGACAATCTAATTTATACATAAGTCATACAGTAACATGTGAACCAGTGGTAGATTCACTTTGAAAACTTTTGATTTTGAAAATCAGTACAGTCTAACAGCAAAGACTCGAATATCTTCAAGTAGCAATAACAGTCTGACTCAAAATGAAAAGCCAGTCCCAACATTTCTTCTTATTAATTCAATATATACAAAGACTCAAAATGTATACAAAGTCCAATTATAAGTTCTGTAGTAAAGTTGATTTACATCGGAATGTCTTATTGCATCCAACAATAGTTTTTATGCCTTTGATTGGATCTAAAATGAGAGCAATTGTCTGTGTGTTGATATGAAATCAATTTGTTTAACTTGACGGTTTATATGCTAATCGAAGGCAGAAATTATTCAGGATTATGCATTAGAAAGGTGTTTTTCTATTTTTTAGTTTTCCTTGTTTGTGGTTACACATATATTAATGTGAAAAAATAATTTGGTGTATAATTTCATTGCCCTATCAGTAAAACATGAAAATCTGAATGGCATCTGCAAAATGTCAATACTATACATGTGTATGACAACAAATTAGAGAGGTATTGAGATGTGATGACTCAAAAGATGCGATGACTCATAAACTAAGAAAATCCAAAGCACTTCAATTTATGCAATCAGATTTGGTTATACAAAGAAAGAAATTCTGCCCCATAAAAGCAGAAGAATTTCATCTCATATGAAACTACCCATCAATTAAGAGAAATTATGATATTCAAAAGTAGTAAATACCCACCAAATGTGGGTATTAGCAAACAAAGATCACAAAGTGGTCAGTCTAAGAAATGCTTCTGGACTAGTTACCTGAGCTGATATTTTAAGGGGTTCTGACGGGTCTGTGGAGATAGGGTTCATGGCATTGTTCAAGGCTTTAGCATACGCCCGGGCTGTATTCAGTCGCAGCAAGTACAAGTCACGCTGAAAAGTTCTGTGCATGGCTGAAAAAAAAGTTCAAACTAATAATATCCTTATCGACCTTACAAACATGCCCAAATGCATAGAATAATGATCAGGTGCACCAATAAGATAAAAGTTTTGCAAAAATGAAGTCTGTAAACCAGCTGACAAATACTAAATGACTTGTAGTGGCATAACACTAAAGAGAGTTAATATCTGTGCCATCTGATCAGGATCCACACTGTTTGCTTTTAGATTCATTAGGTTATTTCTGGCCAAGATGTGATCAGTGCGAATCCAGATCAGAGGGCACATAATTATGTGCAGCTGTTCTGGATCTAGAGTGGTTACACACTCGATAAAATGCATGGATTAAACAGTTAAACATGTGAGACAAGTAATTGTAATCCAGTGCAGGACTGGTGTAGTTCAAGTCGGAGATTTCGGGTTCTTTTAACAATTTTCCAGTTAACGACCGGACCCAAGAAGTTGTCCAAAATGTAACAATGGTGTTTTTGAATGTAATTTTTTTCAGCGTGGAAAAAAAATTTACTAAGAATGATTTTATAATTGAGCAAGAACATCGTCAGACTACCGTCACAGATTCTATAAAACTGCTCTTCATTTCCCACCAACCAAAAAATTCATTTACTATAAAATAAAGGAAAGCAATGGACCACAGTTATTTTTTCTATAATATGATCTTACAATCAATCTGTATTTTACATAATACATGGAAAGAATAACAATTTCATTTAAAGTGGATTCACGTAATTCAGAAAATCCATAGGGCTCAATGGGAATTGCAGACTAGGATAAATGACACTTGTGATGCATGGTTTTCAAAGTTGATTTAATTTTAAATGCATTGTTTACATTGTCACCATTCTCTTCCTTCAACTGAAGAGTCTTGATTTTGTTAATTACTGTCCTACCAGACAAAATAAGGTTATTCTTTTTTAACTCTTTTCTTCATATTTATGAATTTTAAAGCATGTGTGACCATTGTAGATTCAGATCATCCTACACATATGTGCTGTCTGATTCGGATCTGCACTGGTCGTATCTTGGTCAGAAATAACCTAATGAATCTGAAAGCAAACAGTATACATCCTAATCATGAGGCATAAATGTGCCAACTGATTTGAATCTATACTGTTTGCCCACACAATAAAGCTGTGTCTATAGAGTAAAGGGTTGGAGTTGTCAAAACTTGAAACCACTTGCCAAGGATGAGGAATGAATCAAGAATATTTATGGAGAAGAGTTTATATAAGTGTAATGCTTGTTCTTTGATCCATGGCATGACATTTTCTCATTGTAAAATATCATTATATGTGCATTTACTTGAATAAATATTGTTTAAACCAATCAAGAATACATGAATTTCCAACACGATGGGTTAAAATTCTGTATTAACCTTAATTCCAACAAGAATGCCATAAAATAAGCCTTTCACAGGGCTCTCACTAGACTTGCAAATCAGGGAGAAGTTTTGTCATAATTTTATTGAATTATGGCGAAGTTTGCAGTCAACGGCATTCTTTCCCTATATAGTCTATATAAAATGACTTCTCCCATAGCTCAAAGAACGGAGAAGTTTGGTCACTTTTGGGAGATCACTTCTCCCAAGTCTCCCTCTAGTGAGAGCTCGGTTTTCAGACGATGACATTGGTGATTTTGGTAAAGATTTTGCAAAGAGAACCATACCTTAAAAGTGAATGAGAGATGCACATGAACATTCCTATGGCAATCAGTTTGCACAATTAATCCGATATCCATAGTTATCAACCAATAACTATAGATAATGGCCTGATAACCAAAGTTATTGATGATAACTATAGTTTCCGACCAGTATCTATGGTTATTGATGAAAACCCTAGAAAACAGGCCATAACCAGTTATTGTCAATAACTATGGTTAACGAACCAATAACTATGGATATCGCCGAAAACTGTGATTATCCGACAACATCTAGGGTCTTCACCAAAAACCATGAATATCGGAATTATTGTGCAAAGATATGGACGAAAACTATGAGAACTTCATCAATAACTATGGTTATTGGACCGATATCCATATTTATTGGTAGGATATTGATTTATATCTAGAGTTTTGTGCCAACAGTTATTGGTGAAAACCCTAGATATTGCCCTTTAACGACGGCAAACAGTGAGAACTATGGTTTTTGGTTGATAACTGTAATTTTCAGCAATATCCATAGTTACATTGTATTAGTCCAATATACAAAGTTATTAATTAACTAAAACAATATTGACACAATATGTACAATTCGGTCCACCTTATATGGGTTGCACTCTATTCATATGAAATTTCAACAGGGCCAATACGAGATAACCTGGGCCAATACGGGTTTTACTGAGCCAATATGAGATCGCATGATTCTGATTGGATAATGAACTGGTCCAATATGGATTAAATCACTTCCTTTTAAAAACAAAAATGCCGCCATTTTGGAATTTCTAAGTCGAATTTTTATGGATAAAAATGATAATAGATAGTGTAACTTTGGACACGAGGTGCATTTATTCAAAGCGGCAGAGGATAAGTCTATCTTGCCGCTTTTGGTCGTTTCTTTCTGTGTAATGAAAATCTTTGAGTTTATCTAACTCATCAGTACAACAACAACGCGGATGTCTGCAGCAAGAATTCTTGAAACTAAAAAACAGTGACTTTTAAGGGATTACTCTTGATTTGAGCAAGTATATTCAGAAAAATTTTGCAAAAAGGATCAAAGCTTCGTTTGGATAACTTACAGACATGATAAATTGAGTATTACATGCGGAATTCGTGGATGGAATGTGCGAAAAAAGAAATTTTTTTGGATATATTTGGATATGAACTAAATTTAGACTGGAAGAACAAGAGAGTTGGCTGCCACAGTGTGTAGGAATGTTCAGGTTGTTTTTATATTCAAAACAAAACAACCTTCATATCTGCATCTCCATGGTAGCTTATATCAGCCAGGTCACTACTGGACATAGACTCATTGAAGATGCCAGACATTAGAATCAGAGTTGACACTTCATCTCTTCAGGCCGGTAAATTTGACAGTCTAGAACTATGAATATTGTGTTAATTAATAAAATTGTCATTAATCAAGTGAATTCATATTGGCCTTGTTATTGGGTCTTGGGCAGTCATATTAGCCCTCGGCCTTCGGCCTCGGGCCAATATGACTACCCTTGACCCAATAACAAGGCCAATATGAATTCACTACCCTTGACCCAATAACAAGGCCAATATAAATTCACTTGATTAATAACATTATATTATAGACACTTACAATGGTTATCGCCCGATATCTAGTGTTTTCACCAATAACTTTGATTATCAGGCAGTTACCCTAGATATTGTCAATAACTATGGTTGTAAGGCCGATATTGATAGTTATTGGTCGATAACAATGAATATCGCATTAACTGTGCAACCCGCTTGCCACACATTCTTACCAAATTTAAAATAAAGGTTTTCAAAGTCAACTTGTTTAAAAATTCCTGACCCTGGATGTTTATACAACAAGTCTAGAAATTAACAGCCTGAAAATATATGCAGTTTGACAAGGATTTGCACTGTTCTCTAGTCAACAGGATCTATATGTTTAGTAGGAATTGACCTGTATACTCTTCTTGTAATGATAAAAAATCTCTAACAAATTATACACATAAGCTTTCTACAACTTACTGACGGCATTTTCTCTCTCCCTTAAAGTCTGGTCAACAAACAACTTGGTTTTCTTCGGGACATTCAGTTTGACGTTCTGTGCAGCTGGAGGACCCCCGGACAGATCTCTCTCCTCAAATGTTGCTGTACGCTTCAGTATCTTGATCAGCAGTCCTCCACCTACAACGGAAAAACTTCAATATAAGGTAAATTCTAATATAAGGGAAACAACCCAATTTTATACAATTTACCGGCAAGTTATGAGAGAATAATATTATAACTACTACCCCAGGTTGAAGTAAAATGAAAGCCATTTCCTATAATCATCATGTTTAATAAAAACTGCTGAGATCAAATATATAAAACTGGGTTTCCATGCTTTTCTTTTGTTCTGTTCACAAGTAAAGAAAAAGTTTAAGTTTGGTCAAAGAAAAAAGAATATAACTTACTGCTGGTACACATGACTAGTGCCCCGTCTTCCCTACCAAACCGACCAAACCTCATAGCTGTTATCACATCATCTGTCTTTATAATGTCCACAAGGTACTTCTCCTATAAAAGCAATAACATAACATAACAACTTTCTAAATTCTAGTCAATATTTTTTTATTTTCACCCTTACCTCCATATATACACCTTTGTGGCGTTGGTTAACAGCGGTACAGATCTTGGTCAGCTGGCACATACGTGCCATCTGATTAAAATTTCGAAGTTCACTGTTCACTTTTAATTTATAAGATTATTTTTTACCAAATGCTAACACTGTAATCCTGATCAGACAACACTGGTTGCGCATATATATGAAGGCAACGGTTGGCTTAGGCTGTGAGAATAGTGAGTTTATCCAATTTAAATGAGAAGTTTTAGGAATTTTTCAGCTTTCTGTAAGAAACATTGCAGAGTAAAGGGAGAAGTTCTAGAAATTAGGGAGACTATTTCTCCTAAGCCATTTCCTTTATGGGTTAATCTGAATTTCAGCAGTGTTTTCTATCTGTTAGTAGCTGTTGATAGGATCTGCCATGCATAAAAAAAAACATTTTCAGGGCAATAGTTACATGTATTATGACAGCCTTAAACAAGCTTAATAGTCAATAATTTCCTGGATGATCCAATGAGTTCAATCTTGTTTTTGTATGAAATTACATCAAGTGTCAAATTTTAGTATCACATGCCTTAAAATAAGGATTTACTGCCAACCAGAGCTTGAATTAAAGAAATCATAGGTGATGCTATTGTGATATCATAGAAATGTGTTGCATTTCTTCTGATTTTGACCTAGTTTGCAACTCCCTAATGATATTTGTGATTGTATTTCATCGTCACAGATTTTAACTGTCTCTGAAAACTTGTAGTTTATTGGATACTTCAGCAAGCAGAATTCCCTTTAGTTTTCCTGTAATCCAGGAGTTGCTCTAACAATTTCCTAACCTGTCACTCCTCTATAGGAAGATTTAGAAGATAAAGATAAAAGATTATAAAGCTGTATTGTAAAATTGTGGAGACCATACTTTGATTTTTTTTGTAATGTAATTCATTTGTCTTGCCCCAAATGTTGTGGATAGCAGATTTCTGGTCTTACACATGAAAATTACTGCATTTACATCTATTCCAGAAAAAAAAATGACAATAATTATGTCAAAGAGTTATTATAATATTGTAGTATTATCTTTAACAAGGGTTAGTGTCTATATGTGATAAATTAATTTTTATGCAAACAATCTGCATTTCACCTATTAACCTTGCTTTCTGATTATCATACAAGTTATTAAGGACAACTGCTACCTTTATTTCCCTTTCATAGATTTTTTCATTTTCTCATATGTTTTGTAGAAACCGGTATGCTGAATGCAAATATGTACGACCTGTACATATTTGATTACATAAGAAAGAAGATATTTATAAACCACAAAAATGTTGTTGTTTTTTAACAACAGCACTAATGAGGATAAAAGACCTACCTTAAACACATGGACCTCTGCACTAGACAATGCCACAAGGACTGCTTTGAAGCCTTTAGGTTTGTAGTCTACCACTTCTATTGTTGTTATAGACTTTGGCAACTTTACCGTCCATAGCTTCTTACCCTGAAGTTAGATACCACCTCTCAATAAATCATAAAATCTGAATGTTTGCTTCTTTTATTTGCAAAGTCTTTCGTGCTCTGCATTTACCAAATTTAAAGCATGAAACTCAGCAACTTTGTGGTTGAAAATGTTTTTGTTTCTTTTCCAATAGAATTGCAGTATAAATTTTAAATTATTTCAAATTGTTGGGAAATGAAAAGCTATAAACCAGTACTTACATTTATGCTTAACTGAATGATTTACACTGTAAATGAATTAATTTACAAAATATAAGTTCAACCACTAAGTTTGTGTTTGTTAACAAGCATTTACAAATAAAATTATTTGTATGACTGTGCCGCACTAAACCAATTAAAAAGTTAATAGTTCATTAATAAACGCTTTACCTATATTTAAACCTGATGATATACAAAAAATACTGTTTTGGTTATACCAAAATTTAAACTTTAAAATCTTTAGGTACAATAGTATCTACTTAGTTATCATTATTATTATTGTCATAATTCATTACCAGTAGTAGTTACATCTGCTAAAACAGAGTAACTTATCTAATGTATTAGGCTTGTGGATATTGCTTTCATGGTCGGCAGAAGACTGTGTCAACCTTTAACCTGCTTGTTTTAAATTATTTTAATTGAATTATGTAACTGAAGTTAAGTGCCCATTATGATTTTGGTCTACAAAAATTGATCTGTGACAAATGTTTCAGCACTTGAAGGATAGAGGAAATGCCTTGTAGATAATTTAAGCTGAGTGTTGATAATATTTTTTCTTGCTCTTCAATAATCAATATACAGTTTCATCGAACAGAAACTTAACAATATAAACCAATGAGGGTTGCTATATGACCTTTGATGAGTAGCATTTCAGGGTCTGATCCATGCAGGCCACATATATGGTTTTGTTGAGACGTTCCATACCCACTATCTGGGAACTTAGCTCTATACAATTCTTTGTCACATCTTCCACACCCCTGAAAACATTTCACACAATTATTAAAACAATCAGAGACAAGTTGCTAAGTTGATGGCAAGACCAAAAGAATATTGTCTGCTTAACCCCTTAAGTATCTAGCACAGCATTTTGTAAAACTTGCAAACAGTGTAGCCCTGATCAGCCTGTGCATCTGTTTAGTGTCACTGGTCTACACTGATTGCATTCGGTTAAACTGACTTCTTTAAAATAACCCTATCAGTAATCGACTGGGTAAAATTGAGCATACCATACACATATTAAAGGTCTTGACTAAGAGAGGGCAATATACATCAAATCTGAATTTGGAAACTTGCTACTGACAGATATGGCATGCTAGACCTCCACTGAGGACGGATTTTTCTGTCGCTACAAACTTTAGCCAATTTTATTGCTATCTATTGTAACCGGTGACACTGGTTATCAGCAATGGTAATCATGCATTTTTTTATAGGAGTGATATGACTGGCTGAGCAAATAACATGGAGTGAAATATAAAAGTACATATATTGCCAAAAACACCCCTAACCATATCCAAATTTTTCCTTGAATTTTCAATCTCAAAAATGGTCAAGCATGAATATATAAATGCAAGGAATTTCACCAACATGTCAGTAATTTGACATTACTTCAGTGGGTAAATTTTTAAGGGTTAAATTAGTTTAAATATTTTATTTTATCTCCAACTTAATGTACGTATGTAAGAATACTAACCTTTTGAGAGTATAAATACAACCGTTTCTGCAGGCTACAACAATTCTGTACTCCACATCAAACATGCCAGTCACACTGAGGAACACAGGGACACTCGGTAAATTCATCTGAAATATACAAAGTGAATGCCTCACCATTACCAAAATCTGTGGTATATGATTAACTCTCCATACCTTAAAGTTGTTTCATGGACTTGCCCATTTATGAAATCAAGCAACTCCAATCACTGTGTCAAGGGGTCTTACGCAGGATTCATAGGCTGAAAAGTGTAAAAGTGAGATTCAATACCAATCTTAAAACGGTGGCTTTTGATTGATCCATTTAGAGGCTGATCTCTATTTCAATCAATCAGATCTTAAAGATCAGAGACTCGTCTTTCTGCATACTATAATGGTCTTTGGCATTTAACTATTATGCCTCCAAATCAGCTTGCTTATTTGATGAACACCTTTCACAGAGTAAGCTGTACTGGAGAAGTATGTATACTTCTCCTGGTTGTAAACTAAACGGCCAACAAATGTTTCGATATGCCACAATAATAACATTGATTAAGATCATAAAACTAAATCTGGAGACCAGTCTTAAATCTCAAGCATCTGCTGGCTCAAATTGAGACAAGTCTCCATTTCAATCAATCAGACTTTGAGATTTCCTCTTATCTCAGTTTTACAATCTTGGGTGCTTAAATAACTTAAAACAGGCTCTAAAACTTTTGATTTGGCAAACACTTACAGTAGCTAAGACTGTAAAAGCCTCTGGATCAAGGACATACACAGACTTGTCTTCTGTTCCAAGAACAAGGCAGCTTATAGCATCCTCGTCAGCCATCGACTTCTTCAATGTGCTGAGACAGGTTATCACAGTCTGCCGCTTTAGTGGAGTGTTCCTGTACACGTCACAGAACTGGACCATGTCGTTAACATCTGTCAGCTGCAGGTAGCGAAGAGATCTCACTGTCAGGGTGGTGCCATCAGCTCTATACAAACAGCAATTTGTTGTCAAAATATGTTTAGTTGAGTGGGGAGGCTTTGTTCTTATTATATCTGAATCTGCCTATTTCACTAAGTTATTATTTTGTTTCCTTATAATTTCAACTTTGCACATTACCAACAACTTTACAAAGTAAACTGAAGTTAGCATGATGATAAATACTGGTCAACAATATTACTTATTTTACCCCTTTCTTGATTCTGTTTTATAACCTTAAAGCCAGATTAAATGTATAGTAATGTGTAAATTACCTCATTCCCTCCAGCATCTCTCTTAGTACATATACATTGATTCTGCCCTGAAAAAAACATAAACATACAAGAATAATGCTGTTCGACATTGTATAAACTCGTTAATTACCTAGTGCTTTCTTATATTTAATTCATCATTTCCATTGCACAATGCACATTTTATTAACCCTTTCCTCCATAGACACACCTTTATTGCTAGGACGAACAGTGTAGATCCAGATCAGGCGGCACATCAGTGCTGTCTGATCAGGATCTGCACTGTTCTCTTTTTAATTTGTTAGGTTATTTCTGACCAAAATGCGACCAGTGCAGATCCTGATGTGCCGGCTGATCTGGATCTACACTGTTCACACATGCATAAAAATGCAGATATATGGAGGAAAGGGTTAATCTAGCACCATCAGTGTAACAGTTTTGACTGCTGTCAGCCTACCTCGCATGGTCTGGAATATTCTTTAAGCATCTAATCACACATTTTTTATCAACTCCAACTGCATAATAATTATTATAATTACTGTTATCTGTTTTATTAATAAGTAATCATTGCAAATGCTTCTTTCTGGAGAATTTGGAATCTGAGCGGCATTTTATAACATGTAAAATGAAACTGAATGAAACTGTAATTAAATGATTACCGTCATTGTCTGAATATAAGCCGCACTTTTTCCCCAGAATTCGGCAGTAAAAAGTTGGGGGTGCGGCTAATACACAGGTTTGGCTGCTTATAAATACATTATAAGCCATTTTGATCTGTTCCATCAGGTTTGGGGCGGTATGGCTTATACATAAGTGCGGCTTATATTCGAACAATGACGGTATAATAGAATCCAAAATGCAACAACATAAGATTGAATTTTCAGGCCATTTTCTATTATTTTCCATAACCATAAAAAGTGTGAAATTATTGATATTACATTGGCAACAACTTATATTGTCAACTAAGATTTTCTTTCATCCAAAAGAGGGAAAATAAGGATTTTTTTTTGGATTAGAAATATAGCCCATAAACAACTAAACAATCATAAAAGGAAACACTGAACCATGATAAACATGTATTTTACAATACAACAAACACAGTATGACTTACATCTTTTACTTGTGTCCACAGATCCTCTTCTACAGTGTTCACTTCTAGTGGTGGTAAAGTGAATTTAAAGTATGGTCGCAGATTTTTGTAGATGTAGATGAACGGACCAGATGCCACAGCAATGGCTACAAACATACACATACATGTCAACAGCTATAAGGTAAAGCTAGAGAGCCAATGAACAGTTTCTGTTACACGAGTTTCTGTTACACATGTATACAGGTAGGGATGTGTCATCAATAACTGTCAATGCTAGGAATATCGAAACAGCCCATCTTTGTTCTAAGTTTAACCCTTTATTCTGTGGGATTATATGTATCATTCACGTGTGTAAGGTAAAGATCGTGTGATCCGGCCTGAGGCTCTGCCAAGTTACCGCCTAAGTGCATATTTCACGAGGGCCGGATCAAGCGATCTTTACCCAACATAAGTGAATGATACTTTTTCTTGCATACTGTATTTATTTTGCGCATTCTGGGTTTTTTTCCTGTAAATTTTTCTTTGCACTACTTTTTTATAGTAGTGGAGGGATATACGAGACATTCCATCGTTCATTCATAACTGCATAAGACGTCGTGGCGTCATATAAGGCGCGTGACTCAGTCTACATGGGGGGTGTAGGATCGAAATTTCGTACACAGGTTAAAACACCTGATGACCAGATCTGGTTTTGCAAGAAATGGCTGTTACCCAATTGGTGAACAGTGTAGATCCAGATTGGCTATCATGTCCGTGCTGTCTGCTCAGGATCTACACTGTTCACTTTTAATTCAATGACATTATGCTTTGTTCATTATGTTCTGAATAAGAAATGGCCAATGTAGATCCAGATCAGATGGCACAGATGTGCCGGATGTTACTGATTTACACTGGTTGCGCCTGCCATAAAACATGTATATATAGAGTAATGAGTTCGAAGAAAATTATATTATTTATATCTGTTGGTATATCAAACCAACACAAGTACATTGCATCAAATATATTTATGAATATTTAGGAAATATTTACATCCTGATTGGCTTGTTTTTAATCTAAATTTGTAAAAGGAACTTTATGAAAGCTTAAGTCCCTCCTTAACTTTTTTTTTACAGAATTAAAATGAAAACATGGGAAAACCTCTGCTTCATTTGGAACAAAAGCGAACATGCTGAACAAGTGTCAATAACAAAAGTTGATAATACCTGGAGTTCTGGGCTCATGTGTATCCATGTAGAATGTCACAACACCCGTTGGCAAATCAATTATTGTATTTTCACTTATCAAGTCAGTTCCTGAATAAGGAAAAAACAGCATCATACAGCATCAGATAAAAGTCATACAGCATCAGATAAAAAATTTTGATGAAACAGCTGGGATTTACAGATAGCTGCCCAACATGGAAGAAATCTAGCCTAATATCCAATGCATGGCATATATTTTTTTCCTAATTTCATAAAAATATATTTTGAAATTACACCTTTCCTTTCTGTAATAGAAATTGCACCAACCTGCCAGCCTGTAGCTGGTATTAAAAATTCAGACAGCTGGTGAGTTTTGAAGTAGATATGTGCTAACCATTTAAAAGCAAAGCACAGCTTATATCATATTTGCAATCAGTGAAGACATCACAGATTCAAAAGTGTCAACACTGTTCACTTTTCAGTTACAATTTGTGCAGAAAAACCCAATTTATATTAACACATAACTCGTTAAAATCAAACAATATAAATATTAAACCTGCTAAAATTTTAAAAAGTGTATTTAGCATCATTTTTTTCTGTACATAAAGCAAAAATAAAAGAATAAAATCTGAAAACTACTAGCAAAAACATTTATCTACTGTTCACACTGTAATGGACTAAAACTGACAACAAGCATTACCTTTATAAACTTTTAGTTTCATATTAAACGAGCCAGAACCAAGATCTGCGATGATAAGTTTCCAATCTCCATCAGCCTGAATGTCAGATAATGTTATACACTGGGTGAATGTGTACAGGGAAGCTACAGGGTCATGATATGCATCCAGCCATTTTGATGTCTTTGCAACACTGAAGGAAAAGAAACAACAAACTGTCTAAGACTCAAACTAAAAACAATTATACACTGAAGAACAGTGTACATACAATCAGCTTGCACATCTGTGCCGCCTGATCAGGATCTACATTGTTCACTATTTGATTCATTAGGTTATTTCTGACTAAGAAGCAAACAGTGAAGATCCTGATCAGTATATGCAGTCCTATCTGGATCTACACTGTTCACACAATTGATAAAACCTGCATACATGGTCAATAATGGAGTGAAGGGTTTTACTAGACCTATCAAAACTGTATTCATTAATATTTAAATATACATTTCGCTGTGAAATCTTTCAGGCATTGATGTTAATCACTAAATTTTATGTTGCTTTCCTGAGGGAGGAGGTAAATGGGGGTATAGGGTTGGGTGGATTGGATATGTTACTGCACATTTGTGCTGGCCCACAAACATCTGAGGTATTTCCAAACTATACAAATAAGTATTCTTACACAAACACTGATATTTTCAATAATAAGATACAGTCCACACTCGTTGTGTCAAACTCGCTTAAGTCGAAACATCGGTTATCTCGAATTAATTTTATGGTCCCGTCAAAATGTGTTCTTATTACATATAATATTACGCCGCTTAACTCGAATTCGACTTAAACAATGTTTTCATAAGTCGAAGTAAGTTTAGAACCCACCGGCTAAAATATGCTATATAAAATCATCGGATAAGTCGAAGTGTGAAATTTGCCGCGGTCGAACAATGCGCGCGGCTTCTTCAAAGAGAGAACTTATCGGCAAACAAGATACCATTATTTAATAATTATTTACGATTATCACCTGTTCAGTAAAATATTCGCTTATTTAATGCATTCGGATGTAAATTATTCGGATTCGCTAATGCAATTAATTTCAGTTTTGAAAAATAACATTTAATTACAATAATAATGACATTGTGACAACCATGCCAATAAAATATGAGTTCATCCGATTCCCCGCCACTCCAACTAAAATTACTAACAGTCTTTCGGAAGAGACGTTAAGCCGAGGTCCAGTGTAGTGGTGCTATTCATCGGGCACTTAAAAGAATCAGGGACAATTCTGGAATAGGAGATTTCTCTGTATCTGGCACTAGCCTCCAAAAACCTAAAATGACTAACACTCTTCTGGAGGCGTCGTTCATATGGACTTCTGGTAGCGACGATAAATAAAACTACATACATACATTAAATCAGGACAACAAATGCAAAAAACATGATCCAAACGTAATCAATTCTCCCCTAACAAGACTGAAGCACAAAAAGCTCCAGATTATACGGTGAATATTAAGTTAAATTAGTTTACGTAATAAAAAATGACGAAAGACGACTTTAACACTCAGAGTGAAGACGACGACGTAACACAAACACCGAAACTTAACGATGATGGTTTCTTAACACGTAATAAATATATTCAAGTTAATATATTTTTTCTGTTCTGTTTTGATAAACCAATTGATCCATTGAAATGTTCATAAACGAGTACTGGCACTCACAATCATGTCAGCATTAGAAACATATACAGTCCAGTCGCGATTTAACGAATAGGCATCGGACCAAGCCGATTATTCGTAAAATCGCATTTTTCGTAGTATCGCATTTTTGATATGTTTGGTTGTTGATACCGTCGCAAATCGTCAATGTCGTTATATGACGTAATGTGTTATTGTTGTTATATGTCAAGGTCAATAAATAAAAAGGCAAAGAAAAGAAACGTTCCATGTAGTTAATATTTTATTGTGAAATGACATGTAATCATCGACCAATACATTTAAACAAATAGCACAATTTCAAATTACATAAAAAAGCACAACATGAGTTTTCAATTATATGCATAACGTAAAACACATTCAGAATGTCGATATCATTTACTGAAATATTAACTAAGATTCGCCGTTGGAATAAGATCATGCAGAATTAAATAGCTGAAGTAGAATTACAAGCAACACAAGTGTTTCAGATTTTATACAATTTTAAACATTTGACATTTAATCACTCAAACTGTTTGTAACAAGCAAACACACCCGCTAAATTGCTTACAGAGCATATCGTGTCACAACTGCTAGGGTCGATAATTGCTCAACAATACAAAACACGGATATCGCTTGAAAAGGTGTGAAAATCACCTATCTGACCGAAATTCGTTAAATTGCATGTTTATTACACTGTAAATAAGCTTAAGGGACTGTCATAATTATTCGTTATATCGCATTTTTCGTTAAAACGCGTTTTCGTTAGATCGCATCTTTTTTATATTGAATAAAGAAGGAATTCGGACGGGACCGGCCGCCCAATTCGTAGTATACCGTTATTTCGTAAAATCGCGATTCGTAAAATCGCGACTCGACTGTATAGGTATGATATTCGTGCATTGGCGCCAATTCGGATGTGTCGAACTTCGGATATCTCGAATTAAAATGTACGGTCCCGACGACTTCGACACAACGAGTGTGGACTGTATATTTGAAATTTGAAATGACATTTTTAAACAATTGTTTGAAATAAACCTTGAAAAATGCAATGAAATCTGAGTAATATGCTATGAATTTCTAAATTTTATTATGATCATTGCTTATTTCCCTAACTGTTTACAATGTTATGGCCAAATAAAAAAATAGTTGTGGTTCAGGAAACGTTGTCAGAAAAATGTTGGAGGGTAGGTAGGGATTTTTTTTTATTTTATTTTTTTATATATATAGAGCTATATATGAGCGACTCTTTCAGCATGAAGAGCTTGTTTTAGAAATGTATTAGCAGTACATTCATGTAGTAGATAAGTAGATATAAGGCATATCATTTTCTTACTTTCAGCTTGTGGTATTGTTGATTTTTTGCTTTTTTATGTATCACATTTAACCAATATTCCATCGGCATCTGCAACTGACCTTACGGCAGACAAGCTTTAACCAAGCCCCCAAATAGTGTCGGGCATAATCCTATGTATATATCAAAAAAATCTTTTGTCCCGAAGTCCACATGAATTTGACGGACTTCATTTGATACCCATATAATTTTTCATGAAATCTTCAGCACCTTTATACCAAATCATGCCAGCTCTGAGAATGGGATTGTACCATCAATCTGAAATTATTGTAATTAAATATATTTATTAAAAAGTATAAAAGACTAAGTGATTTTTGCACTAAACATGTTGTCAGATGTATGTAAATTAATATATTTTACCATATGAAATCTTTTTTATTAAAAAGACAATGTTGCATGTAAATCAATATAAAAAAGGGAGAAGTGTTGGTCTAATTGTCACCTTTTTTTGTGATCCGGATTTTCGTGAAATTTTGTCGAAGTTCCTTCTAATTTTACCAGTCTGATGTCAAAATAATGTTAAAACCAACTCCCCATGCAATTACACTGCAGCTCCGTTATATCACGAACCGTTATATCGCGATATCCAATATATCACGCTTGGTCCGTGGATCCTAATTTTTTGTACATTTACGATGTATAATATGTTTGTTCATTCTACGTGGATGGTAAAAAGACCAATCAACATTGGCGACAAATTCACGAAATGCACGCTTTTTTTCGTGTCGTATTACGTCATTATCGGCAAACGTTGTTTATTACATTTTGTATGCAGGGAGTTTATAGGCGATGCACAAGTTCACCAACAGGTACAATTTATCATCAAACGTATGAAAATAAATCATTTATTAAATGGAAGTTTTTTTTACAATTCTGTTGCTTCTGATTTGACATGATAACCCCTTTGTGACAAACAATAGGCTCGAAAAACAGCAAGCTGATACAGTACTGGCAGAATTTCGTTCACGAGACAAACCGCAAATTGGCGACATTTATTTCAAGCTGCTTAACATAATAGGCATCGAGCACGAAATGTCAAAACGGTTTATTGTTTTGACATTACCTGCTCATCGATATATCAAGCTGGTTAACGACGGACGACGACGAACTAACATCGCCGACCTTGATCGACCAGCAGATCGACGTTCAGTTGAAAGTATCGACACCGTTGGAAATTGATGACAGCGATCTTCGTACATAAATAAATTAATTTCTTTTCATTAAAAATAAATCTTAATATATTATACAAAAAAGTGTTTTAAAACATAAAAAACTATATAAAAAGTTGTTTTAAAACATTTTCCAGCACATAACGTACTCCCTGACGTACCCGTAGATTTCACGGCGTGTTAATTACACAACACCGCGATATACATGAATCTGACAGCTAAAACAAATAGATTCTAGTTGTTTTAGCGTGATTATTTACTTATATCGTGCTCCGTTTATATCGCGGTTGGCGGACTTGGACCCCGAGGTCCGCAATATAATGATGTTGCAGTGTAAAACGTCATTGTGGGCAACTATTTTTCCGGACATGCAAAAAATCGCTAGGGTCGGCAGTTAAAAATAGGGTCGGTCGGGTTTCCTGAACCACAGCTATTTTTTAATCTCTAATTTAGGTTATTAAAAACAGGCTTTATTTCTAAAACAATGATATTTTATGTTCAGAGTGAATGTAGTTGCAACGTGTTAAGCTCCGTTAAGTCTATAAACAAGGCTTTTTTTCCCTTCTATAGCAGGGGACTTTATTGGGTGTCTTCCTCAGAAAATTTCTTTACAATCATGCAGTTTTCCCCAAAAAGCAACTTTACATCAGGTTTTTTCATTCCCCTTTATTGAAAAAATGATGCTATTTTTTCCAAAATTATAGGGCATGGGCACCTTCCCCAGGCAGTGAAAAAAGCCCTGATATAGATCAAGCTCTGTCAATTTATGAAGCATGAATAAGAGTCTTAACTGGTTCCAGACATGGGGCGAATTAAATTTTAATGCTAATGCATTAATAATGCATTACTTTTTGTCAGTAATGCAAGGTAATGATTAATGCAACAGATTAAGCATTATTTTAATGCTAATTTAATGCATTACCTATATCAAAATGCTGTAATGCTTAGCATTATTTGGCATTAATTGGATTGTATTTACTATTGGATTTTGTTGATTCAGTTCATTAATTAATATTTATATTAACAGTAACTTTTTAACATTATCTTATTTATAGCAAGAGAAAATCATGAATATGACAGTTAAGTATTTTGATATATGTGTTCACTAATAGCAAAACATGATACCGACTATAAGAGAAGCCTTTTCATCAGAATGTTGTAAAGTTTGAACATTTTTATGATTAAGCAATGAGTTCTTAAGCTTAGTTGTCTTAGGAAAATGCTCTCTTTAAGACAAATCTATAGCCTGTAATCTTCAAAGCTCTGTCAACAAATACAGCACTTTTAAATCATTTCACTGTACACATTCATTGGGATATTTCCCACCAATTGTCAAACACTTAAATAATCCTGAAAATGTTTCTGGTAGAAATTTGAAGTACCAAAAATATTGTTCTGAAATAAGATAGCATCGAAATCAACTTAAACCTTCAGACTTGCACAAAACTATTGAATCACACTCAAATGAAGTTACTTATCTAACCATTTATTCAGTCTTACCCGATTCATTGTCATTGTAAAAATATAAGAGGCTATGTCAGATTTCAGGAAATCAGCATATAATGCAGATGAAAGTGACATAATTATTTAATTAGATAAGTCAGCAGTGTAGTCCCTTGTCAATACAACACTCTAAATGTGTGAAAACAGCAATAAATCAAAGATAACAAAAGTGTTAAAAAGCTAAACCTGAACTAATCTATATGTACTGAGAATAGTTTTGTTGTAAGTGTCTTGAGGTGTCACTTAAGATCTTCACACTTTCAGATTGATACTTTGTATATTAAACTTTGGGGTGATTGTTTTTTTTTTGGAAGATGATCCCTTTTGTACATAATTGACAGTTGACTTTTTATTTATTGTAAGTTCACTTGTGAATAAAATAATGCTTAATTTAATGCATTACTTTTTGAAATAATGCTAATTTAATGCATTACTTTCTCAAAATATAGTAATGCTAATTTAATTTAATGCACAAATTTGGCAAATAATGCTAATTTAATGCATTACTTTTAAAAATAATTCGCCCCATGTCCGACTGGTTCCTGTGTGCTGTCATCAACCAACACAAACTTTCCTCATATGGTTTAACCTCTATCATAACCCCTCCATTTTTAAAGTGAATGCTGGGAAGAGTGTTGGATGACATTGGCTTGGATGCCATATAGAACCAAATCATGAAAACCATAGGGGGCCGGGGCAGTGTTGGGTTGGTGTGGGGTGCCTTTTAGAACCCAAATCTTTGACTGATATAATATATTATATCAGTCAAAGATTTGGGTTTTAAAAGGCACCCCACATCATCCCAACACCGCCCCGGTCCCCTTATATGAAAACCTGCATTTCGCCAAAAAAAATGTCATTAATTATGCCAACACGCCGTATACCTCTTATCTTGGACAGGCTGTTTTTCTAAATCGACAGTCGACATTGTTGTTCTTGGAATTGTTCGAGCAGATCCAGTTGTTTTCTCTTCTCAAATATTAATGCCAAAGCATCTCTTCTAAAATATTTGGTCGTCGACGAAAACAATCTTCGACCGGAAATGAAAAACTTTATTGTTCTATTTGATCGAGCTACTCTCTCAAAATTCTTAAAATTTCTGAAAACACGACTCAAAGAAAAGAAAATCGGTCTTTTATTTCAAAGCATTAATTATTTTTACACAGTCTCCGTCCAAATTTCTGTTTAAATACACGTAAATAATAGGGTCAAATCTGTAGAACTCAAGTACTAAACTAATCTAATCAAGTATTCTTACCTTATTCTTAGCAATACGTATCATAATACACGGCGGGTAATCGAGCAAACGAGCTGGACTGTCTGTATTTGTACAATATGAATTAGGCTATGCCTAGGTGCGGCAAAAGCATTTTCCAAATAATACAACTTCATTGATATAGTTCACTTTCCTTGAGTTCTAATTGAAGAATTCGTCTTTTCAACCTATCTTTGATCTTGACTGGACTTAGTATAGATTTAGATTTGGTACAAGTAGCACTGAACGAACCAATTGTTCACGATTACAAAAAATAATACTAGGTGCAGTCAGCAGTACTGGAACCAACCTGTAATAAGAATGTCATTCCACCAGTCTTTATATTGTTGTTTTTTTTTTAAAGAAAGAAATAAATAAATTGAAAACATGCAGTTGTCAGGAAAGCACCTTAATCGATTTAAGGTAATGAATTACATGCACACAGTCAGAATCATATGCAGAATCATTGTGGTAGAAAAATACGCAAGCCAGGAATTTTTTCAGAGACCAATGACAACTGAACAAACCGAAGTCCAGAGGAGCGGATCAAAACAATACATGTTTAAAGCTGGACTCTGATATTGAGGAGTCTCCCAAATGTTACATTTTATTTCTTTTATTGATCATTTGTCCATCATGATCTACATATATATTCTGGTTTCTTTGAACTCTTTCAGTCAGCACTGTAAAATGGTTGTTCCACAGTCCTCGAGTAAACATATAGTACATGTATTTTTGATTTTGTTAATGGTGTGTATGATTGATATGTATATCGTGTCTGGCTCTGCATAGTAACATTGATAATTGATATTCTCTTTAACACCTTATCAATGTTAATTTGCAAAACATCATGTGCAGCTTTAATCTTACACATTGTAGCCCAGCCATTTCTTAGAATCATTGAATTGTAATACGGAGTGATGGAACCATTGGTTAGGCCATGAGTAACAGTAGCAATATCTTTCCACAGAACCCAGTTCTCAATTATATGCTTGCAGATCATAATCCTGTAGTGAAAAGTTTTAGAAACAACTCCATGTAGAGCCATGCTGAGACAATGAAAAAAACAGTTGCCATTCTCTGGAACATCAATATTTGAATACTGAACTCCATTAATACACTTATTGTTGCAGTGGCCTGGTTGTTTTTTTTTCTGGTTGTTACAGTTGTTTTTTTCACTTTTGGGGGAAGGGGGGTTGCAGCCCTTTGGAGGGGGAAATTGCGACGCGAACAGAGGAAAGGGGGAATATTTGGAAGATACTTGCAGCCTGTCAAACACAACATAACAAAGTATTCACTGAACTTTTAATTCAAAGAAAATCAGTGGTCTACAGTGCAATGTCTTTTTCTTTCTCTGCAAATTTATCAATTATACTTGTCACTGTATTGTCTATCGATGGGGTATCCTCTAAACATATCCAAAACTCAGATTTATCATCTTCACTATCGAATGGTCCGTTACAGACTCTGGCAAAGGGGGGATTTTTATCAGACTTTGGGGGAAAATATATACTATTTTGAGGGGGGAATGGGGCCCTATTTCTCCAAATATTTTGCATAAAGAAAACTCTGATTGTACGTTTTATTACTTGCTGAGTAACTATGTTCTGTTAATATTGAAGTGTCAATTTGTTGTACACTTTGTTCATTTATAGCATTAAAAGTGTTTTGGTCTTATGCATGAAACCCTTCTTTCAATAACACTTGGATTTAACGTGTAACTATGCTCATTCAAAAGGGTGCAATGCATTCTTAAAATTCTGTTAATCATAAAGAATGTTAAGTTTACATATTTGCATGTATTGAAATTTGTTATGAATTAAAAATTATAATAAAAATAAAATAAAAAGCAATTTAAGTGATGGGATCGACCTGCATATTTATCGTCACATTTACATTAATAGGACGACTATAGACCTAAGAATTACAAATGCTCTTATGCCTTAGTCTTAGAATGATCATGGATGAAACTCCTATGCAACAGTTTTGAAATGATCGTCAATGTACAGAAAAATGTGTTATTTTCATGAAAAAATATTTTAAATTAATTGTACTCTGCAGTAGATATTTTACCCACAAAAAATTGGTATGCCACTACTTCGGTATAGCTAGAGTCTTGTGTGCGGCATCGCTAGAGTCTAGTGTTCAGCAGACGTACACCGTTACACGGACCTTAACGGGAATCAGGTTATTAGCAAACAACGTTGTTTGTGTAGCAAAATAATCATGCCGGTGTAGCGTGAAATCGCTCAGCCCGTGAGATCTGTCAGACATCCGGTTCCGGCTGATGAATTTCACGCCGCGAATCGTGATAAACGTCAGCCGTGAAAAATGTAAGACATTTCACAATTTAACTGGTTAAATGTGAATAAATGTTTTTTAATTATGTGTTTTTTGTTATAAATTAAGTTATTACAAATTTAATTGGTATTAGACTGAACAATGGTTTATTTTCACGACGACATTTGGTTCACATGATTTATTCGGGTATCGTTAATTCGCCGGTTCCGAGTCCTTAATAAGCTACAGTACGGAGAAACATGTCTTTTCATCAATTTGATAAAGGTTAATGTTTATTTTGGGTTGTATTATTGTTTTTATTGACAAGATAAATCGATATATTCGGAGCTGACCATGATTCGGAACTACCTATGGATGTGTAAGACTTGAAATATCTGGCTGATCATTGAAATCGACTTGACTGACGATGTGTGTATTTAAATGATGTAGTTACTCTTAATATAACATAATCATATAGATCATACAGAAACACAGTGGTTTAAAAATTGTATTTCTTATCTAGTTATTACAAAATTAAAATGCCTGACAGAATTGATTAGACTTGAAATGTGGACTGTGGAATCAGAGTCAATCAATAGACCCTGGTGGAATACATTGCTGTTTTTGTTTTAGTGTTTATCATCAAATTTAAAATGATAATTTTATATCGACTTCCGACTTTATTTTTTTTTTACTCTAATAGGGATGAAGAAATGAACATGTTGTACTGTTCCTCTTCTATCAATTTATAGTTGAGCTCCTAACTTATATCTAACTAACTAGTTTATTCTAAAACAAATAGGAAAATAGCTTCATGTATCATGTATGTCAATTGGAATTTAAAGAGTGATTTTTTTTACGAATTTAGATTTTTTGTTTTACTAAATTAATAAAAATGTAGCTAAATCTTCTAAATATTTTTTACCGGGAACATGGATAATAAGGCATCAACATAAAATTCAGCTTACCTCCACATATTATTAGCATTACATACATTACATATAGATTGAAAACACATTTGACAAGGCTTAATAGTTTCAATTGAGTGTTTTATTTGTTTCTAAAACTTGAGGTGCAACTTAATTACAAATGTACCCCTTTACTCCATGTATACATGTTTTATCGCATGTGCAACAGTGTAGATCCAGATCAGCAGGCACATCTGGTCAGGATCTATACCGATGCTTTTAGATTTATAAGGATACACCTCATCAAAGTGCAAACAGTCCAGATCATGATCAGACGGCATGGATTTGCTGGCTGATCTAGATTAACACAGGTTGCAAATTGATAAAAAATAGGGTTAATGAATTTAAATAAATGAACTATATCACTCAATAATCAATTATTGTGTGCATAATTTAAATTATAATCGCTTTCAAAAATAAAATTATGACATTGGATCAATGAAAACATTGCCTACATTTGTTTTTCTTTACTAGACCCACAGATTTTGGGTTTGACATAGATTTTATTCTTGAATGTCACCTTTTCAGGCTTTTGCCCTCTCATTTTAATTTAATTCATGATCTGCAAAATATAATTATCTAGTATCATGCACCGGTCAAGGAAGTTGTTTTTTTTTTAATTTTTAAGTTGTATAAAGATGGCTTTTGGAGACATTCGATGGTTACCTTTGTATTCTGGTTAGGTTCTCAAATGATACTTACATGTGAAAAACACTGGAGTAACCAAAATGTAAGATAAAGTATAAATAATTATAATAAACCATAAATCATTAATATAGGGCTGAAGCATTGTCCTTTACTTGTATATAGCCATGGTTTGTGGACACCCATTCCTATTTCATACATTTACTGCTTAACTCTATTTATATGTGGACAGTTATAGATCTTGATGCTAGATATGTTAGGCATATTGCATTACTAGTTAAACTTCAAAACCCGAAGCATGACTTGAGATAAGGTCTTGTTTCTTGGAAACAACATCCAATCTCTCCAGTAACATTACAACACTGTAATAGGTTGACAGGAAAAAATCAGATTTGAACCAGACAGAAAAGAACCATAAAAAATGGACTTGACTCCTTTAGGTCAAGGACATAACTTGTGCTATCAAAAATACAACCGAGTAGATGCCTGTTGTTAACATGGTGAGCCCGCTTTCCCTTGACCTTTGACCCCTAACTGTGACCTTGTCTTTTGAGATGGGAACCTGGTGTTTGTGTGTGACACCGTCTCATCGAGATTAACATTCATTCCAAATATAAACATGAACAAAAATTCTGTTATTTCTGACCATGCAGGAAGAAGCCAGTGTAGATCCAGACAACATGGCACAGATGTGCTGGCTGATCTGGATCTACACTTATGCGATAAAACCCAATAATATGGAGTGAAAGGTTAACTGTTATTAGTAATTTTTCAGTGAACACTTATGTCATCTGGTGTATGAATAAATATTAAGAAATGGCAAAGTTTTAGCCAACATCAAGCTTTCGTGACTAATTCACAGTAGAAAAAGGGGCACAACTCTGTCATATGTGACCTTGATCTACAAATTCTGGCAACATCACAAACCTTGTAAAGGGTTTAAGAAACTAGAATTTGGTATTCAGCCAAACACGTCACCTTCTTGCAAAAAAAAGTTGAAATGTGGGTCTATGTTTTATCATATATGATAAAAAGATGTAACAGACTTCCCGAAAGTTGAAAAAAAAGTGTCAGACATTTGGTCAGACAAGATGTGAAAATCTGTCTTACCGTAACAAATTCTGTCTGACCCAAACATGTTTTAAAGGAATTAGCAGTTCAAATTTTGCCCAACATTCGATCCTGTAACATAAGAAATCATGTCAGACCTGCCCATAGGACAGGTCCGTTGGTCTTGCAATTTTCATGAAGTCTGATGTAATTCAAGTTGCATTGCAATACTACAAAATTACTCATTAATGTTCAATTATGATCTTTATTTTATATTCCGGTTATAAGCAAAATTAAGTTTAGGTTCTAATCATTCAAAGAAGCACAAAAAAGAAAACAGATATAACTTTATTAAAGCAGATGACATATATCAAGTATTCTATCAAATGAACAAATACTTTCCAAGTTATAAGCAATTAAGTTCCAGGTTATTTGAAAGGGGCATAACTAAAAAAAACATTGATCATGAGTTATCAATCTCGGTGTCACAGATGGCTCTGTTAATGCAAATGATGTATTTCAAATATGAGGTAATTAGGACATGACTGTACTTTCAATTTTAGAGGCAACGTAAAAAGCCATATTAAAGTCCTTTAAAGGGGCATAATTCGAAAAATAGTAAAATAAGAGTTATCATTCTTGTTGTCACACATGGATTTGTTCATAAAGATGATGAAGATGATATACTCCGATTATTTAGTAAATAGGACAAGGACTTAAAATCATAAGCAACATTAAGTTCCATATTTAAGTCATTTGAAAGGAACATGACTTAAAAAATAATAGGACAAGTACTTTTAAAGTTATATGCAACATTAAGTTTCATATAAAAGTGATTTGAAAGGGGCAGAACTCAAAACATAGTGAAACACGAAGTATCCATTAAATACAATGGAAAGTTTTACAAACTAGCTTTCTACATTTTCATTCACTTCAGTACTGTGGAAGTGTCTTATCATTATTACATATATATGTATTTTATCTACACAGGCCTGCAGTTAATCTGAATATATACTGTTTTCATATGGAGAACAGCCATATAACATGGATTCAAAGGTTAAGTATCAAGATAATATTTTAAACAGGTTTGACCGAGATATTTAACCCTTTCCTCCGTATACAGGCCTTTATCCTAGCCATCTGATCATGATCTTCACTGTTCGCTATTAAATTAATAAGTTAATTCTGACCAAAAAGCGGCCAGTCAGATCCTGATCAGACGGCACAGAAGTGGTTGCAAATGCCTAAAAATGTGTATTTATGGAGGAAATGGTTAAAACAAGAGCATATACACCATGTACAAAGCTCCATCATCCTGGTTTCATCTAGCAAACATGTATCTCTTTCCTAGAAAGTTTCAGCTTGCCTTAGAACAACTGGCCAAGCTAAAGGTTTTAATAATATATTGATAGAGTGTGTAGTTGGTGAGCAGTTTCAGTTACTGCTAGGAAATCCTGGACTTTTGCATTCAAAGTACGGTATAAATAGTATACA
Source organism: Corbicula japonica (assembly GCA_038501625.1). NCBI lineage: Eukaryota > Metazoa > Mollusca > Bivalvia > Venerida > Cyrenidae > Corbicula > Corbicula japonica. Next base: position 9,268,522 of record JAZAYU010000006.1, on the reverse strand, counting down.
AAAAGTTTTGTACATTCCAGTTTGAACTAGAATAGTCCATAGTTAACATGATTCTTTAAGTTGATTAGTCTTACTGGCACACACTAAATCTTTAGATAAGTAATGATTGCACTGCTTTTTTAACAGGTGATTTCTGGAATATTCAAAGCCAATACAGTTGATAGACAATATGAAACACAGATTTTTTATTTGTGATCTAGATCACTGATACAATTCTTTTATTGCTACAACAAATTAATGATATGTACATATAATGATACAGAAAATTGTGAATATATGTATCATAGTTTGCTTAAAAGATACAGTACAGCTTTACATGGCATCAAGAATTACAATGTATTATACTGAGGCAGTTAAAACTTGGTTTATGCAAACAGGATAACCTTATCAAACATTTGGAAACAAAATATTTTGAAGATATTAACTTGTGTAAATTGTGAATTATAAATAGCTTTTTGGTGAAAAAAAACCCATTCTCTTGCACCAATCCATGAATATAATAATTGAACAGTAAAAGGACTATAGAGTATAAATTTTACTTTTAACTGATTTATTTTTAGCATAAGGCAATAATTCAGTTACTGTGTACAATTCTATTCTTATTAACTACTTGGCAATAGGAAAATAATATTAAATTACACAAACAATACACATGGTCATAGATCATGTGCAATGACTCGTATAATAAGATCATTACAATATTACACAAGTCTCAAATTCCTTTCTCATTTCATTTTTCTCAGTTTCTGTTATCGTTTTGTGAAGTTCATCATCCATTTTCTTTTTCTCACTCGCCATTAACGTTTTTAACAAAAATCCTGTTCCATTCGTTCAATCTTTCTTTTTGCTTCGACCTGTTCTAGCTGAGCTGAATAATCTATTGCCAGGCAATGTATAACTGCAGCCCGCTCCAAGTTACTAATAAGTTCGTTATATGCTGCGTCTAACGAAAAGCTGTTGTGCCTCCTAGACATCTTGGCTTTTTCACTGTAATGCGACTTTAACATATTTAACTGATGATCAAAACACAAAAGATGCTGTTGTATATGGATTCAATTGCGTTTCGGGATACACTTCCCACAGGAATCACATCTTATCCAGCTGTGTCACATAATTGTCCAGCACATTGCTGCAATGTGGGTAGTCATAGGAAGACTCTGTTGGTTTTTATGCTAGCAGACACCAAGAACTGTTTCACATAATTTCTTTACGTGTTGAAGTATACCTGCCTCATCACCTGGACAGACTTCATGGTCACCTCAGCATTCTGCAATTATAATATTAAAAATATTTGGAATTTCTGTTTTATATCTATAAATTTGTATATACCAATTCCTTTTAGTACAAAAGTACTTCCATTTCAAAAAAGGCTTAGTATCACAGAATCAGTTTATATAAAGCAATATGTATTTTAAAGCATAACTCAAATGAATACCATCTAAATTTAGTGATTATCATTCATAATATATGTAAGAAAGATATTATAAAATGCTGGAATGTATATAAAATATTTGAATTTTGTATCCCTACACAACCTTGATTGTTATCCCAATCAGGGTATTTTTTATGTCATTACATCCTATAAAATTTTATAATCTTAACTGAAAATAACAAGTTTTCATAAAAAAGAGTAATTTTTATTCAATTTACTTAAGCTATAACACTGTTCCAGTATCCCTCCCCAGTGCATCCCGGTTTTGACACAGGGATCAACTGGGACCACAACTGCAGGGAAGCTGGGAAGAACCAAACTGAATCGTGCTTAACCTGCGATTACTAAAGAGTGGCCCTGGTGGTGTTTAAAATCTTGAAACAACAAGGACACAACGCGGAACGAAAACAACACTGGCTTATTCCAGGGACATTACCAAAGCTCTTCCTGCATGATTTGTCTCTCCACCATAAGACCAAAGGGTGAAACCGTAGTAAACTGGCACGGGCTGTGGAGAAATAGAGACTCCCTGTTTGGCCAGTATGTCATAGAGGAGAGCCCATTGTGTCACTCAAACTACAGTTTGGCAATATAGCAGCTGAGAAATGTCAATAACCTGGTAATGGAACCTCAATATGGCTATCCTTAGCGCCAGTAGTTGACGATTTAATTACTGAAACCATAATGATTTAAAAAAAAAATTCAATTTAAAATATCAGTTCATCCCGATTCGATGTGGTGCAACCTTGCATCCTGGCATCGCTCAATTGTGTTCCAAGTAAGCTCTAATGTCAAAACAATACAAAATACACCTGCGAGATCTGTCAGACAAATGTTCTGACTCCTTTACCACTGCTGTGTGTATAAGAATACATAATAATGATCACCAACATTCAAAATAAACCCCCTTGATCACTGCTGTGTGTATAAAAATACATTATACTTATCACCAACATTCAAAATACAGCCATAAGACCTGTCAGACAGACATTCTGAAACCCTTGACCACTTCTGTGTATATAAATTACACCAACATTCAAAATACAGCCATGAGATCTGTCAGACATACATTGTGACCCCTTGAAACTGCCGTGTGTAGAAGAATACATAATAACGATCACCAACATTCAAAATACAGCCATGAGATCTGTCAGACAGACATTCTGACACCCACAATCATTGCTGTGAGAATAAGAATACATTTTAATCATCACCATCATTTAAAATACAGCCATGAGACCTGTCAGACAGACATTCTGTCTCCCTTGATCACTGCTGTGTGTAAAAGAATACATTATAATCATCATCAACATTCAAAATACAGCCATGAGACCTGTCAGACAAGACATTCTGACCCCCTTCAGCACTGCTCTGTGTATAAGAATACATTAGAATGATTACCAACATTCAAAATATAACCATGAGACCTGTCAGACAGACATTCTGACACCCTTGACCACTGCTGTGAGTATAAGAATACATGATAATCATCACCAACATTCAAAATACACCTGTGAGATCTGTCAGACAGACATTCTGACCCCATTGATCACTGCTGTGTGTATAAGTAAAGTATACATTATAATGATCACCAACACTCAAAATACAGCCATGAGATCTGTCGGATATACATTCTAACCCTATTGACCACTGCTGTGGGAATAAGAATACATTATAATCATTACCAACATTCAAAATACACACAATGTCATGCAATCTGAAATACAGACATTCTGACACTGTTGACCACTGTTATGAGTATAAGAACACATTATAATCATCACCAACATTCAAAATACAGCCATGAGATCTGTCAGACAGACATTCTGACCCCCTTGACCACTGCTGTGTGTATAAGAACACATTATAATCATCACAACATTCAAAATACAGCCATGAGATCTGTCAGACAGACATTCCGACCCCCTTGAAAACTGCTGTGAGTATAAGAACACATTATAATGATCACCAACATTCAAAATACAGCCATGAGACCTGTCAGACAGACATTCTGACCCACTTGACCACTTCTGTGAGTATAAGAACATATAATATTCATCACAAACATTCAAAATACAGCCATGAGATCTGTCAGACAGTCATTCTGACCCCATTGACCACTGCTGTGTGTATAAGAACACATTATAATCATCACAACATTCAAAATACAGCCATGAGATCTGTCAGACAGACATTCCGACCCCCTTGAAAACTGCTGTGAGTATAAGAACACATTATAATGATCACCAACATTCAAAATACAGCCATGAGACCTGTCAGACAGACATTCTAACCCACTTGACCACTGCTGTGAGTATAAGAACACATTATAATCATCACCAACATTCAAAATACAGCCATGAGATCTGTCAGACAGACATTCTGACCCCCTTGACCACTGCTGTTAGTATAAGAACACATTATAATGATCACTAGCATTCAAAATACAACCATGAGATCTGTCAGACAGACATTCTGACCCCCTTGACCACTTCTGTGTGTATAAGAACACATTATAACGATCAATAGCATTCAAAATACAGCCATGAGATCTGTCAGACAGTCATTCTGACCCCCTTGACCACTGCTGTGAGTATAAGAACACATTATAATGATCACTAGCATTCAAAATACAGCCATGAGATCTGTCAGACAGACATTCTGACCCCCTTGACCACTGCTGTGTGTATAAGAACACATTATAACGATCACTAGCATTCAAAATACAGCCATGAGATCTGTCAGACAGTCATTCTGACCCCCTTGGCCACTGCTGTGAGCTTAAGAACACATTATAATCATCACCAACATTCAAAATACAACCATGAGATCTGTCAGACAGTCATTCTGACCCCCTTGACCACTGCTGTGAGCATAAGAACACATTATAATCATCACCAACATTCAAAATACAGCCATGAGATCTGTCAGACAGACATTCTGACCCCCTTGACCACTGCTGTGAGTATAAGAACACATTATAATCATCACCAACATTCAAAATACAGCCATGAGATCTGTCAGACAGACATTCTGACCCCCTTGACCACTGCTGTGTGTATAAGAACACATTATAACGATCACTAGCATTCAAAATACAGCCATGAGATCTGTCAGACAGACATTCTGACCCCCTTGACCACTGCTGTCAGTATATGAACACATTATAATCATCACCAACATTCAAAATACAGCCATGAGATCTGTTAGACAGACATTCTGACCCCATTGATCACTGCTGTGAGTTTAGGAATACATTATAATCATCACCGACATTCAAAATACAGCCATGAGATCTGTCAGACAGACATTCTGACCCCCTTGACCACTGCTGTGAGTATAGGAATACATTATAATCATCACCGACATGCAAAATACAGCCATGAGATCTGTCAGACAGACATTCTGACCCCCTTGATCACTGCTGTGGGATAAGAACACATTATAATCATCACCAACAGTCAAAATACAGCCATGAGATCTGTCTGACAGACATTCTGACCCCCTTGACCACTGCTGTGAGTATAAGAACACATTATAACCATCACCAACATTCAAAATACAGCCATGAGACCTGTCAGACAGACATTCTGACCCCCTTGATCACTGCTGTGGGATAAGAACACATTATAATCATCACCAACATTCAAAATACAGCCATGAGATCTGTCTGACAGACATTCTGACCCCATTAACCACTGCTGTGAGTATAAGAACACATTATAATCATCACCAACATTCAAAATACAGCCATGAGATCTGTCAGACAGACATTCTGACCCCCTTGACCACTGCTGTGAGTATAAGAACACATTATAATCATCACCAACATTCAAAATACAGCCATGAGATCTGTCAGACAGTCATTCTGACCCCCTTGGCCACTGCTGTGAGCATAAGAACACATTATAATCATCACCAACATTCAAAATACAGCCATGAGATCTGTCAGACAGACATTCTGACCCCCTTGACCACTGCTGTGAGTATAAGAACACATTATAATCATCACCAACATTCAAAATACAGCCATGAGATCTGTCAGACAGACATTCTGACCCCCTTGACCACTGCTGTGAGTATAAGAACACATTATAATCATCACAAACATTCAAAATACAGCCATGAGATCTGTCAGACAGTCATTCTGACCCCATTGACCACTGCTGTGAGCATAAGAGCACATTATAATCATCACCAACATTCAAAATACAGCCATGAGATCTGTCAGACAGACATTCTGACCCCCTTGACCACTGCTGTGAGTATAAGAACACATTATAATCATCACCAACATTCAAAATACAGCCATGAGATCTGTCAGACAGACATTCTGACCCCCTTGACCACTGCTGTGAGTATAAGAACACATTATAATCATCACAAACATTCAAAATACAGCCATGAGATCTGTCAGACAGTCATTCTGACCCCATTGACCACTGCTGTGAGCATAAGAGCACGTTATAATCATCACCAACATTCAAAATACAGCCATGAGATCTGTCAGACAGACATTCTGACCCCCTTGACCACTGCTGTGAGTATAAGAACACATTATAATGATCACAAGCATTCAAAATACAGCCATGAGATCTGTCAGACAGACATTCTGACCCCCTTGACCACTGCTGTGTGTATAAGAACACATTATAATGATCACTAGCATTCAAAATACAGCCATGAGATCTGTCAGACAGACATTCTGACCCCCTTGATCACTGCTGTGGGATAAGAACACATGATATCATCACCAACATTCAAAATACAGCCATGAGATCTGTCAGACAGACATTCTGACCCCCTTGACCACTGCTGTGTGTATAAGAACACATTATAATGATCACTAGCATTCAAAATACAGCCATGAGATCTGTCAGACAGACATTCTGACCCCCTTGATCACTGCTGTGGGATAAGAACACATGATATCATCACCAACATTCAAAATACAGCCATGAGATCTGTCAGACAGACATTCTGACCCCCTTGACCACTGCTGTGTGTATAAGAACACATTATAACGATCACTAGCATTCAAAATACAGCCATGAGATCTGTCAGACAGTCATTCTGACCCCCTTGGCCACTGCTGTGAGCTTAAGAACACATTATAACCATCACCAACATTCAAAATACAGCCATGAGACCTGTCAGACAGACATTCTGACCCCCTTGATCACTGCTGTGGGATAAGAACACATTATAATCATCACCAACATTCAAAATACAGCCATGAGATCTGTCTGACAGACATTCTGACCCCATTAACCACTGCTGTGAGTATAAGAACACATTATAATCATCACCAACATTCAAAATACAGCCATGAGATCTGTCAGACAGACATTCTGACCCCCTTGACCACTGCTGTGAGTATAAGAACACATTATAATCATCACCAACATTCAAAATACAGCCATGAGATCTGTCAGACAGACATTCTGACCCCCTTGACCACTGCTGTGAGTATAAGAACACATTATAATCATCACCAACATTCAAAATACAGCCATGAGATCTGTCAGACAGACATTCTGACCCCCTTGACCACTGCTGTGAGTATAAGAACACATTATAATCATCACAAACATTCAAAATACAGCCATGAGATCTGTCAGACAGTCATTCTGACCCCATTGACCACTGCTGTGAGCATAAGAGCACGTTATAATCATCACCAACATTCAAAATACAGCCATGAGATCTGTCAGACAGACATTCTGACCCCCTTGACCACTGCTGTGAGTATAAGAACACATTATAATCATCACCAACATTCAAAATACAGCCATGAGATCTGTCAGACAGACATTCTGACCCCCTTGACCACTGCTGTGAGTATAAGAACACATTATAATCATCACCAACATTCAAAATACAGCCATGAGATCTGTCAGACAGACATTCTGACCCCCTTGACCACTGCTGTGGGATAAGAACACATGATATCATCACCAACATTCAAAATACAGCCATGAGATCTGTCAGACAGACATTCTGACCCCCTTGACCACTGCTGTGTGTATAAGAACACATTATAATGATCACTAGCATTCAAAATACAGCCATGAGATCTGTCAGACAGACATTCTGACCCCCTTGATCACTGCTGTGGGATAAGAACACATGATATCATCACCAACATTCAAAATACAGCCATGAGATCTGTCAGACAGACATTCTGACCCCCTTGACCACTGCTGTGAGTATAAGAACACATTATAATCATCACCAACATTCAAAATACAGCCATGAGATCTGTCAGACAGACATTCTGACCCCCTTGACCACTGCTGTGAGTATAAGAACACATTATAATCATCACCAACATTCAAAATACAGCCATGAGATCTGTCAGACAGACATTCTGACCCCCTTGACCACTGCTGTGAGTATAAGAACACATTATAATGATCACTAGCATTCAAAATACAGCCATGAGATCTGTCAGACAGATATTCTGACCCCCATGACCACTGCTTTGTGTATAAGAACACATTATAATGATCACTAGCATTCAAAATACAGCCATGAGATCTGTCAGACAGACATTCTGACCCCCTTGACCACTGCTGTGAGCATAAGAACACATTATAATCATCACCAACATTCAAAATACAGCCATGAGATCTGTCAGACAGACATTCTGACCCCCTTGACCACTGCTGTGAGTATATGAACACATTATAATCATCACCAACATGCAAAATACAGCCATGAGATCTGTTAGACAGACATTCTGACCCCATTGATCACTGCTGTGAGTTTAGGAATACATTATAATCACCACCGACATTCAAAATACAGCCATGAGATCTGTTAGACAGACATTCTGACCCCCTTGACCACTGCTGTGAGTATAGGAATACATTATAATCATCACCGACATGCAAAATACAGCCATGAGATCTGTCAGACAGACATTCTGACCCCCTTAACCACTGCTGTGACTGTGAGTATACGAGCACATTATAATCATCACAAACATTCAAAATACAGCCATGAGATCTGTCAGACAGACATTCTGACCCCCTTGACCACTGCTGTGAGTATAAGAACACATTATAGTCATCATCGACATTCAAAATACAGCCACGAGATCTGTCAGACAGACATTCTGACCCCCTTGATCACTGCTGTGGGATAAGAACACATTATACTCATCACCAACATTCAAAATACAGCCATGAGACCTGTCGGACAGACATTCTGACCCCCTTGACCACTGCTGTGAGTATAAGAACACATTATAATCATCACCAACATTCAAAATACAGCCATGAGACCTGTCAGACAGACATTCTGACCCCCTTGACCACTGCTGTGACTGTGAGTATATGAGCACATTATAATCATCACCAACATTCAAAATACAGCCATGAGATCTGTCAGACAGACATTCTGACCCCCTTGACCACTGCTGTGAGTATAAGAACACATTATAATCATCACCAACATTCAAAATACAGCCATGAGATCTGTCAGACAGACATTCTGACCCCCTTGACCACTGCTGTGAGTATAAGAACACATTATAATCATCACCAACATTCAAAATACAGCCATGAGATCTGTCAGACAGACATTCTGACCCCCTTGACCACTGCTGTGAGTATAAGAACACATTATAATCATCACCAACATTCAAAATACAGCCATGAGATCTGTCAGACAGACATTCTGACCCCCTTGACCACTGCTGTGAGTATAAGAACACATTATAATCATCACCGACATGCAAAATACAGCCATTAGATCTGTCAGACAGACATTCTGACCCCCATGACCACTGCTGTGGGATAAGAACACATTATAATCATCACCAACATTCAAAATACAGCCATGAGATCTGTCAGACTGACATTCTGAATCTCTGATCACTGTTGTCACATTTTCAACACACCCATGAAATCAGTCAGACTCATATAGATCTACACTAGTCACACATGGGATATTAGCCATATCCATTTAGAAATTAATAAAAGTTGCATTACATTATTTTATTTGTTGTAAATTGTGATATCCATGTACACAGGAATGCAATATTATGCAATGATTCAAGTCAAGTAAATCATGGATTTATAACAAAAGCATTCTTCATTGATTTTTTATGCAAATTTCAACAGATTCTGAACAGTATGAAGAGTCTTATCAAATTAAGCTTTACCAGATATTGGGTAAATGTCTTCAGTTTTTCATTAGGAATTACGAATAAAGATGCAGGTACTGGTTAAAAACTGCTGCTTCAAAAATAGGTTTTTACTGTTATTGGTGTCTGGCCACCTTGAAAACAGCAACCGAGAGGGACAAGTGCCTAACTCTAAGTCAAATTATTGTATGCAGGTTATTTCTTACTCTAGCCTTACTAACTGTTGTTTTTTTTTAGTTTGTTAACATTGCAATTAGTTGACAATAGATACTGCACAATAACCTGTGTTTTGCCATAATATTATATTACTGTTTACTTAATGTAATAGACGAGTAATTGAATTTAATTGACAATTATATTTCATTTTTCGGATTTTAATTAATTAATTACAATTAAGATAATTGATTTTTGTTTTAATCATTAATTATATTCAATTACTTGAAAAAGAGTAATTAATTATAATTGATTAAATTGTAATTGAACCTAGGTTTGCCTAGATTAGTTCTTCCTCCCATGTACCACTAAAGTTTTATGACAGGATGTAAAGGTACCAACTACTTGAAAATTTCAATCTGACATTGTTTTTAAAAGCATTTTCTAGATAAGGTTTTTCCTCCTATGTACCATGTGAAACATTGTTTTAACAAGATTGTTTTCACACATTCCTTGTTTTTACAAGTCTTTCTTTGATAAGGCTTTTCCTCCCATGTACCCTTAAAGTTTTATGACAGGATGTTAACATACCAACCAGCTGTAAATTGCAATTTGACATTGTTTTTCAAAGCATTGTTCTAATGGACCTATGGTACAATAAAATTCAAAGTTATATCAGAAAAAAAGATAAATCCAGAGCAGTATAGAATGTCATTGCTAAATAGAAGATCACATGATGTTCACTATGGGCGGCCAACACCGCCAAAAATGAATAAGTTAATTTAATTTAAAGAATTTTGGCATAATTCAGACCAAACTCATTCAACTCATAGGACCATTTAACGTAATTCGATGCATTTTCATTTAATTCGGTGCAAAGCTTTGCTCAGTACGACAAACTGCCAATCAATCCGAATGAGTTCCATTCAAACAAGTGCACAATGTCATTTAATTTGAAGGCAGTTCATTCAAAACAAAGTATAATAATTCAAAACAAACATCTTTGTGTTTTAATTCAGTATAATATCTTTTAAAACTATGAAGCAGAACATTTAATTTTAGCAAATCCCTTCTCATCCGATATCATTTAATTCAAAGCAATGCTTCACAATCCAATATGATTCATTATCGTTTAAGCCGATGGAACTCCATTCAATTCGAAGGTTAGTCAGTTAATTCGGTGAGGGGGCGCTGTAGCATTCCTTAGAGCAGTTTCTTCCCTTTGTCCCTTTCCCAGTCAACACAAAGTATCAATTCCTAACACAAACTGTTTATTTACAAATTAATTTTTTTCCCCATTTATATAATAGGAAATAAAACGTTTGCTTGATTTAATATATTGTTATGAAAAAAAGTGTTTCAAATGTAACATAGTATTTTCGAAAAAAACTTCTTCAGATTTTTAAGCTAAAACTATATAACCTGTACGTGTACATAATGATTAAAACAGACGGTTTCTTAAGATTTATTTGAAATAATTATTTAAAAACCAAGCTTTACATATACCAATGTTGTATTACACAAAAACTCTGGGTAAAAAATAAGGGGTTTCTCTTGAGACATATGAAAGAAAACAATACTGCACCGCTTTTAACACCCACTGGCAATATTGCACGTGCATATTCAGTGTTATATAGGCTTATAACATTTTATTTAACTCAGCTTGTGTCATATATATCATCGGACAAATGTAGACCCAAATCTGTCGTTGCATCTGAACAGAATTTCCATGTACTGTTTCCTATTGCTAGTGGGCACAATTTCACATAAATCTACGTCATTGTATAAATTCAGCAAGCAAAGGGTCACTGTACCAGACTTCTGATATAACAAAAAAATAATATCAATTTGTAATTGCGTTTTTTTTCTATAAAATTACAAAACATATTTTTACTACGGTATTGAGATGCATACTGACTAATCAATGCAATTTTAATCTTTATATATCATTTTATTCTGAATCAAGAGGTAACTCGTCCCGAGAAATTGTGACCTGTTGATTACTTGGGGTTTCATTGATAAGAATAATATCAAATTACACCATGTAATTCAGGGATAATGTTTAACACGGGTTCAAAGTTCAAAGTTCTCCAACAGAGTTTCCTTGGGGAATCTTAATTAGACTATTAGCAAGTTATTATCAAGATTAAGATTTTGAAGTATTCATTCAAAATCATAGCAAAATCTTTGAAACTTATTTTAATCGAGAGTTAGCACTCTTGGTATTTACGATTGTTCCTCTACGAAGTTACATTTATAATAATAAATCTACTATCCGTGCTTATTACGAATAATCTGCTTTATTTCTACTACATTAATGTGAATACTTTTTATATCTTTTATAACATTATGCACAATAAGCAAACGGAAAATAGGCACTTGATGTTTAGACATTTTAAACAAGCGTTTAAAAATGAAATGTGCATATTCGGAATAGCCACATTCAGATAAAAAGATACTTTAAAAGACAATAACAACACAAATTAGAACCCGAAGTGTTACCGTTTTGTGCGTGGCAAAATATTTTGCTGCTGGAGTTTTTAACCAGGTTCTAAGGTGCAGCAGTCTCATACAATGAAACAGTTCAATAACCACATGCTAGTAGTTATGCTGTTGCTTAAAAGCTTCTCAAAAAACAACAGTTTTATTGCATTCAGTCCGACTTAAACTTCCAACTACTACTGCCCCTTTTACTGCCTCCTCCACCTAAAACTGGCATTTGCTAAAATATGGAGTGGAGTGTTGGAGTGGAGTGTTGGAGTGGAGTCTGGAGTCAAGTTTGGAGTCAGATTTTGGAGTGACTTTGGAGTCGAAAATTGGAGTGAGATTTTGGAGTCAAATTTTGGAGTTGAATTTTGGAGTTACCTAATAAAATTGTTAAAGTATATGATAACTTAAGCATGAATTATTTTATCTGGTATGGAGGTTAGATTAGAGTTCTATTATCTTTGTACAGTCTGGAAATAATTTTTGTATAGAAAACTGGCTCTTGAGACTTTGGAACTGATCTAAAACAAGTTATTTGTAGAGAACTCGAGACAAGTAAATCAGTACCGCCATTCAGGAGTATCAAACTATTTTTAATGTTCTGTAGTAATTTTCTTGTTTACATTAACTTGTGAATTAATGTTTTGGGGCACCTACTTGATTGTGAAATAAAATTATAATATGTGCTTGAAGGCTGTAAATTTAAAAAAGATATTTTCTGAAAAAAATATTAATTCCAAGACAGTGCCTTAATATTCCACAAGGAAGCCATTTTATACATTTTGTTTTCATAAAAAATAAAAATTTACTTTCTTGTACCAAAAATTTACAGTCTAAATCGAAATCTTAAAACACACAAACATTCTGCAAAAATTTATTATTAATTATACACTTTCTTTTCATCCGAAAACCTAATAAAAGTAATGGAATCAACAATGACTCTTGAAATCTTGTAATTAAAAATATTTAAAATTTGACTCCAATTTTCAACTCCAATTTTTGACTCCAAAATTTGACTCCAAAGTCACTCCAAAATCTGACTCCAAACTGCACTCCAGACTCCACTCCACAACTCCACTCCAACACTCCACTCCATATTTTAGCAAATGCCCCTAAAACTTTACTGCTACTGCAGCTGAATATTCTACCTTTACAGTAAAAACTACTATTTAATTCTACCTCTGATTTGAGTAATACAACCACCACCACCACCACCACAAAAACACCAAGCACTACTCCCAGTGCTGCTGCTTCTGTTACGACTTGCAATGCGCTTCTTCTGCCCTTTCTGCTAAGTAGCTTCCGCTACTTCTAATACCCTTTACCAACGACCTACTCACCCACAATATTTCTACTATGTAGTTATGATATGCTGAAACCGCAATACGTTACCAGTCTATTTTTATTATTTGCGCCTGCGAATGATGATGATCCATTGGTGATTAATGTATTAATGATGATAATGCTGATGACAATGAAAACAGTGATTTTTTGCTGCTGACGATTGCTGCTGCTGACTTCGATGAAAAAGACAAATCTCACAATTGCAGTGACCTAGACCTAGCTTTCCTCCATCTAAATTAGTTTAATTTTCCCCATCATTTGTTTTAATAATATCATTAGCTGATATTCCGCGAAAAAGGGGCTTGTGACATTTCGCTGGTTAAATAGTTTTCTATTTCGTATTTGCTAGTAGTGTTTGCCGATTTTGCAATTACTTTCTGAAATGAAATGGTAATATACACTTAATGTGTGTTCTTTAACTTGGACATTAAAAACTTACTTTGGTATATTATAGCTGATAAAACAATAACATATTTATAGGATAGATCTAATAGTCCAAATAATAAACAGTATTAGAATATTTTCATATAGTTTTATAATCTGCTATTTTATACTTAAATTATGTAATATATTTTTTAAATCGTGTAATTAACACTTCACATTATCATCATCATCATCATCATCATCATTATTATTATTATTATTATTATTATTATTATTATTATTATTATTCAAAGTCTGAACAATAATCTTCGCTTCCCAAGAATAACTGTTAATTGAGATGTCTTATCAGCACTGGTCTGCAGTTTAGGGGTTATTTTTCGAGCTACAAAAACTATTTAAAAACATTTATAAATCTTAATTTGAGGTCAACTGTACATTATGCCATTTTAAGTCATGCATCTGCTTTGGTATTGGTGGTACTGACATTAAACTGTATTATAAATATGCACCCTCTGATTTTAATGGTAACCTATCCCGGAACCAGTTAATATGAAAACTTCTATTTGAAATGATCACTAATGATTTACGGCGGTTAATTATTCCCAAGGCGCCTGCTCCAGATAAGACGATTTATACAGAGATAGAACCGAATGGAACGAGGTTGCACTGAATGAAAAGATGATGCACCGAATTGAACGAGGTTGCACCGAATTACACGAGGTTGCACCGAGTTGAACGAGGTTGCACCGAATTAAACGAGGTTGCACCGAATTGAACGACGTTGCACCGAATTGAACGAGGTTTCACCGAATTAAACTAGGTTGCTCCGCATTGAATGAGGTTGCACCGAATTGACCGACGTTGCACCGAATTGAACGAGACTGCACCGAATTGAACGAGGTTTCACCGAATTAAACGAGGTTGCTCCGAATTGAATAATCTTGCACCGAATTTAGTCTGTTGATGCATTATATTAAAGCAGAATAAGCACCGTTTCTAATGGTAATACACTGAATTGGATAACTTGATGTCTTGTTTTAGGAGCAATATCGCTGAGTGGTTTGTAAATACACCGAATTGAAGCAGAAACTGCTTTGTTTTGACAATTTAAGTCTTTCTTTGCAACATTTTTGTTTGAATTGGGCGGATTTGTTCCCCGATGTGTTTGTGGTATGATTGAATTAAAGCAAATTATTCATTTTTGGCGGTGTTGGCCGCCCATAGTTCACACTTATCTTACAAATTAGTTGAACATAAATTATAATACTAATATTTTAATGATTCCACTCTGAAATTTTCTACTTGAAAGTATGATATTCACCTAATTCTCATGATTAAAGTCTGACAGTCATTCTGATAGTTTTCTTTAAAGCTTGGGTTCAACTTAACCCTTTACTCTATATATACAAATTATATAGCATATGTTTACAGTGTAGATCCAGATCAGCTGGCACATCCATGGTCAGAAGTAACAAAATAAATCTAAAAGCAAACAGTGTAGAACCTGATAAGATGTTCCTGTTGATCTACACTATTGGCCCATGCAATAAAGGTGTATAATTTTATATGGAGGAAAGGGTTAAGTTCACGACAGGAGACCCCATGAGATGTACAGTTACCCTGATAACCTTTAGAGCTTCCACATCTCCACCCCAGCCCCGGACTCCCTCTCTAAAAATGATTTAGAAAAAAGACCCTGGGGAGGGGGTCCTGCTGAACGTAGCCCCTAGGTTGGGGCACTTTCTCCTAGTTTGAACAATTTTGGTAGAGACCCACACAAGGACCTTACAAGTCATGTGAAATATCATGCCTTAGATAATTAAGTTTCAGAGAAGAAATTGTTGAAGTGTTTTGAAAAAATCCTATATAGCAGCAGGGCAGAGGAAAGTTTTGAACAATGAGAGGTTTAATTTTTATGACCAAAAGGGACACAATTCAATCAAAAGTATGGCACATTACACACCATCCAGTTATATGATTATGAACAAGTACACTCAATTCTGAATCTGTCTAACTTATTTTAATGGTATAAATATAAGGTGATTGCATACAAAATTTAACGATAAATTCCAGAGACCAAAAATCCGAAGACCTACATTAACTTACTTTAATATTCAGCCTATTAAAAAGGAAGAAAAGTTTTCATTGCTATGTTTGGTTTCAAAAAATATTGCAATTATAATTACCCTTTAAAAGATAAAGTATAACAAAATTTTAATGTTTCACCCTTTATTCCTTATATACACCTCTTTATGCATGTCAATCAGTGTAGATCTAAATCAGCTAGCACATCCTTGCCAGTTGAATTTCCTGAGCTGTTGCACAGAGATACATCATAGAACAAGAGATTTGTGATATACAGATGGAAAGATTTACAGACGGGTAAAGAGATCACTGTTATGTACCCCACTTCCAGGATTGTGAATGTAAAAACATTTTACCACCTATTTCAGAATTAAACAAATTCACAAAAAAAATGTTCTTACACCAAACTACAATAATGGAACATTAATATTGCCTTTAGATGTGTATTGTCAACTCAAAGAAAAAATATGCTTCACAGTGAAGACTATTTATTGTCAAGGCAAGGCAGTTTTTGAATCTGCCACTAGAGGTAATATCATTTAAAGTCACTTTAAGACAGATTATTAATTTATCTATTCTATATCATCTGGGAATCTTCACAGCCCTGGTGGCATCTCATGCCTTACCTATGGATAGCTTGTAAGTTCTTTTTCAGTCTGCACTTGAGCATTTGTAATGATCATCTTTAATTTTCACTATATCTGATAGCTAATTCTGCCTCAAAAGAGTTTCTTTTGTTACTGGGGTAGTTACTTTATGATCGATAGCTAAAGGTATAAAAAATTGTGCAAACCACATGCAATAGGGACTTGCAGTAATCAAGGAAACTGCACCGCATAGCCAATTAATATTTTGGTGGAAATACTACTGCTGGCTTATATAGAGGGTGCAAATAAGGTTAAATGGTTTCATCCATCCTTTTAACCTTGAACAAGAATATATTAAATCATCAAAATAATAAGTGTGTCAAAGTATTTTATATTTTTACATTTTCTCTAGGAAATTTTGCCCCGGCAACCTCAGACTTCTAGGTCTATTTATATTAAAACACTGATCAAAAGGAATGCGTGCAGCCAAGAGTCAGTAAGATGATAGTCTTTACAGTTTAGCCAGGGACTTCAATAGCTTTTTAAAACCAGGGATCATCTGACTGTTGTTGGGAAATTTCAGTCATTATCAGTTGGGTGGGAGTCATACCTTGTATTCTCAGGGCTTTTTCAGGGGTTTTTGGGAAAAAGGCCCCTGCTCAAATTGGGAAATTTTTTTTTCATGGTATAGACTGGTTTTACACAGGTTGCATACATAAATTCAAAGAATATAGGTTTCACAGATCAATGATGAAAAGTAAACAAACTAATGATGTAATCTGAAAAGTCCATTGGTTATATGTATTCTCTTTTTTGTTTCTATTTATAGGCACACAAATTATTTCTGTTGAAATGGGATTTTTTTTCTTGAAATTGGGAATTTTTTCTTGAAATTGGGAAATAAAGGTCCCTATTTGGCATTGGGAATGGGGCCCATTAACAGCCCCGTGAGACTAGATGAAAAAGCCCTGATTCTATACTAATTTTG
The DNA here is from genome assembly GCA_038501625.1 of Corbicula japonica. Lineage (NCBI taxonomy): Eukaryota > Metazoa > Mollusca > Bivalvia > Venerida > Cyrenidae > Corbicula > Corbicula japonica. The sequence continues at coordinate 9,250,910 of JAZAYU010000006.1, read as the reverse complement.
GCGCATTTTAAGTTATAATGTTATCGTAATAACAACTCTACCTATATTCTCCCGCATCAAAATAACCACAAGCCCAGAATTAGGTGGGGTCAAAAGTGGAAAAAAATAAAGTTTGCTTGCATCAAAATGTGAGAATCTGCAAAATTAAAATCCCAGTATAGTTTGTGTCAGTACCAGTAACATTTCCTCTGTATTAACTGCTGGCCACTATGGGTTCTACCCAGTAATAACATCAAATCTGCAAGGCACTAGAAAAGTTTTAGTAATACCTATAAAATCAGGAAAGAATTTTTGCACCGTTCTATGACAGAAGGACAATAACGGGGGATTTTAACTCATATATGTATGTTTTGACTTTGAATTGTCACACTGACTCATAACACTGTTTTCTACCTCTGCTTATAATAACACTCAATATTTATCTTTTTTCTTGCAAATTTTGATCACTTTCAATACTGACTGTAGAAAAGCTATCATCAGCTTTACTTTTTTTCGGAATTTTAACTTGACTCTCCAAAAGTTTCGTACTAAAAAATGTTCGTGAAAATTTAAAAAAGTATAGTTTTAGTCTCTTTCATTTTTTTTTTAATTTTCAAGGGGAATTTTTTCTAAGATAGGAGAAAAACTACTAAATGTATTTTGACAATGGAATGGGGCCCATAATCAGCCCCAAACATGGTTAAGCAAGTGTCCTTTTTCACTTTATCATGTGTATTCCCTTTATATACAGGTCTGTTTACCTGTCTGTCAAAAAAACACTTTTCAATCATCTATGTACCCATTCCAAATCACATACAAAACCTACCAAGCACTGAAAGCTTGTGTTTTCTGTTAGACCAAAAATGAAATATATATATTCACAGCAATCGGCACCATTACAGCAAGGGAAATAACTGTTGTCTACCAGGTCGGTAAGGCTAAAGATTGCACTCTCGTGCACAATCTTCACTGTGTTGGCAACTGTGTTTCAGCAAAATTATAAAATGTGATATTAACCGATTGACTATAAGTTTATCTATAGATAAATATATCTATTTTATGGACAAGGGTGGTTCAAAAAGATGACAATAATTTAAATCTGGGTTCTAAACCACACTGGGATAAAATTGAATAAAAATGTATAAATAAATTAGCATTTTTTAATGTAAATCAATATAACTTTTTTAAGGGATCATTATTATGTTCAGGTGATTATCAGTGTTCACGCCAGTTGTTTTAAAATAATAGCCACAAAATTTTTGAAAAATAAATTAATAGCCAAAGTTTCAGGCATTGTTTCCACATGCGTGGTAAATAGCATTATAATTATTTGGTTTGTTTTTTAATTCACATTGTTTTATCTAAGTTTAATATCTATGTTATGAAGATTAACTGTTAAATTATTAAATATTACTTAATCAATTTAACCTAGTCAATAAAAATAATTGGCTTTATAAAAAATTACTGATGATTCTTAATAATAAGTCATTTTTCACCTCACTATTGCAGACAAAATCAATTGGATCTACCACTATGTAAATTATTTGTATACCAAAAATGGTCTTTATACTTCAAGACAGTCTTAACCAAACCATGTAAAATTTTGCATTAAAGTTTTGGGCAATAATTTAATAATAATTTAATTCACATCAATTTTCTGCTTTGAATGAGTTTAAATTTTAATGGGAAGTTGCAAAGACGATTCGAGACTAGATGGTATGTCAAAAATAGATGTTGCAAAAATGGATGACAAATGAAATTACTAATAAACCAGTAGAAAATTTCAATGTGAAATAACATTTCAAAAGCAAAAAATTATGAAAGCAGCAGATTCAACACATTTTATGAGAAAATATATTATAATTTGGTAGTGATAAAAACACGTATTACAATGGTATTGGGAAACGGGTCTATTAAGCCTATTTGGATGTAAACATCTTCCTCAGGCATATTTGATTGAATTAAGGTTTATTTCGCCTTGTAAGCATTAAAAAAATTCAGTCAATTAATATCTCTTCTCCAGGCCTGCCAAAACTTCTTCATTAAAAATCCGGAGATTTTGTCTATATATGTCAATGATTACGATGACGATGATAATGATGTTGTTTTATTGTCTTGTTTCTGCTGTTCACCATGACTGTGACTTAACAAAAATGATGTTGATGATGATGAAGATGATGTTGTTGTTGTTGATGATGATATTATTATCATATTCTTCTTTACAATTATATTCTTCAAAGAATTTTATAAATAATTCTGCTGATTTTGTTAGAAATGGTTGAAGAACTTGTTTTAAAATGACTTTTGTTTGGGTTTTTCCATTCAATTTTTTAACTGTTAAGACCTGTTTTTTGACAATATTAGAATGAACATGCAACGTAAATATTATTAGATAAATCGAGGCCCTTGTTTAGTTTATGGCACGCGGTTATTGTACAGTTGTGCTTGTGGCATTGAGACTGCATGTCACTGACCAAGTCCTCATTATCTCGTAATAAACAGGAAATGTGCCACTGCACAAGAATAACTATTACATTCAATGTACAACTTTTAAATTAGGTTTATTTACTCTATTTTTTTTTTAAATTTCACTGAAATCCGGAGATTTTGACTAGAAAGCCGGAGATCTGGAGAAGTTACTTGAAATCCTGAGATTCCAGATAAAATCCGGAGATTTGGCAGGCCTGCTTCACGATTTAAAACCCCTTTTTTTGCTGTAATTTGTTTTACTTTTCACACATTTGTCTTATATTTTGTTTTGTTCATAAGATTAGAAGCAGGTTAATACAACAACAATAATAAAAAATCTCATCCGAAATGCACCAAAATAATAAATCCATTTCCACCCACGCCCCCCCCCCGTACCCAACTATTTCTATATATCTATTCACTTTCACTTTCACTTCAGGATCCGTTGAATGAATGGATTTTTGCCTGAACTTTTCTGAAACCAAATAAAGTGTCAGTGTAATTTCATAACTTAGTCATGTTATACCTCATAAAATCTTACCATTTTGGCATATAACGACATTATCCTACTAAAATATGAAGTAAATAATCGGCAAATTCTGTTGCTGGTCTGACATTTCCCACGCCGGATATCAACATTGGTTTGCGCATGCGCGCTGAAGGATCTCATGGGGCTGACGGATTTCACGCTACACCGGCGATCTTTTTTGAGAACGAAATACATTGAACCGCGAAAAACAAAATTTTTGTGGGATAATTAAATTTCAGTAGCGACTTGCTTATTTATGACGAAAATCGAAAATGGTTAAAAATTTTCATGTATGGTAGAGACCGTTTAAATATCTTTAGAAAAAAAAAACTTCCGGAAGTTAATGGCCGCTAGAAAAGGACACGGGTAAATATCCCTCCAACTAATCACAATTAGTTTTTTTCAATAAATTACAGTGTTTTTAAATAAATTACGAGTTACCTTTAAGCGGCAACGCCCGGGCGCACGGGCTTTTGCCGTATCACAATGCAAGTCTTAGAAAGAAAACAAGTGAAATGCGAAAATGCAGGAATAGCCAAACTCGAAAAACACAGCCTTCACAACAAGCAAAAATCAAATACGTTTATGATGGGATCAACAAAAACACAAAACCAATTAAGTTTAACAAACGAGAAAGAGATGCTTTCCTGCCTTAGAACTGTCAATTCAAAGCATTTTGCCACTTAGGGCTTGAACTTACAATAGGCCTGATAGTTTTTCATATTAACACACGCGTACAAGCTGCCTTAGTAAATTAGCTTCAACTCACAACTCGACAACGTTTCATGCAAAATCACACAAACATAAAACGGGTAGAAATGGCGCTGTCGAGCAAAAATAAAATACTCGGTCCACGACTTTATTGATACCAAAGCACGATGACAGGAATAACAAAACTGATCAAGCTTCAGCGTGTTTTTGTTGCGTTATGAAACTATTCACTATTTAGATTATAGGCTCTGTAGAATTTATTTAGAATATAACCGCCTTGCAATCAAAGAAGTTACAAGCAAAGTGATTCAGTCGCTCTAGATGGGTTTATCACAAAGCCTGCAGATAAATCTAGTTGTATAACTCTATGTCAATTGGTTACATAACTTTTTAGAAAACGTGCTCTTTGATACACGCTAAAAGTGGAGTTTCATCTTTGTACTTTTTTAAAAGGTGTCAAGTTATAGGAGTCGGGTCAGAACGGCTTTGATTTATTCCGACCCGATTCATAAATACCTGTGATGTCTATTTTCAAATGTTGGCAATTTCCTTTTTATTCAGACCGTTAATTACTATTTAACATGAATCACTAATATCTGAATACCTTAAAAGTGCTGTGTTAGTCTCAATTTAGACAATCTGATTAAAATCATATCCTGAAAACCGCTACGCTATCAGGATCTGACGACGAGTAGCTAAAACGTGCTTTTATCACAAACCTTTTGAACCAAAGACCTATATTATACATAGATACGCGTCTTCGCTTTATCCCGCATGTGCACGCGGCCTGCGTTATCTCGGCGAGTCACGTGATCGCTAACCGCGTCATAGTAATCAATATGGCTGTCAATTCATACATCAGAAACTTTCATTTTAATGATCATGAAAACTTGATGTAATTAATAAAATATTTCAAATAAAAGTAAACGTTTTTAATGCTTATTATATCTTCTTTTCGCTTTGTGGCAACATTATAATTATATTCTTATTGCTCGTATTCCTGTAAATATCGTTTATCGAACAACATATCGTTTATCGAACAACGTCCCCGGAAGACGTCCCCGGAAGTGGAAACATAATTTTCTGGCATGCGCACTTCGTCAAAGGGCAAGTAATTTTCAAGGGAAACAACCTAAAAAGTAACGCTTGGTCACGTGACGAGATTCTCGTCGAATCCACGAGAAAAAACGAGATTTCTTATATCAGTAATAGAGAGATGCGAATCTATTTATATATATAGGTCTCTGTTTGAACCAACCAGATTGTCGCCTACAAAATTGCGAAAGTGAAAGTAAACATTCCATAAAAAGTGTGGAGAGCCTGCGTAAGACATATTTTGCTGAACTGTTTTGTGTTTATGTAGTATTGCAATTATTTCTAATGTAATTACATCTTCAGATCATTTTGCGAGCGCTGTATATCATGCTTCCTGTGTTGATAATTTCTAAAAATAGTAATCGGGGAAAAAACCGCTAAAGCTTATGTACGCTATCTACGGGCCGTCATCAGATCTAACATTTTGTTAGATCTGACTTTAGTGAGATTGCAATTTAGATAGAGAGAAATGGGCTTTTTTAGAAAAAAAAGGGGATATTATGTATTCTTGGTGACTGTAGTTGCATTTCGTGATACAGATCGCCCGTTTACTATTAGTTTCTTAGCTGATATTGACTAAACTTGGCACTAGAGCTCCGTTAAGCCTATATATCTCTATTGACATATGCGGGGCCTGTAGAGGACCCCTAAACGGAGTCTGTGGTTAGATACAGAAATACTTCTGAAAACAAACGGAGCGACGCTGATGTGACAAACGGAGCGGCGCCGATGTGATCTTCATACGATGCAACCATGCCACGACTTAGGTTATTTTTTTACGCTTTCAACAGAATGAAACTCGGTTCCTTCGCACTGTTAGAAACCATTTTACATGGAAAAGATTGTGCAAACATTTCTACCTCAAAACTTCGAACCACCATTTGCCATATACATAAGCACGAGTGTCTCGTGCCCAAGATTATAAAACTGAGCATAGAAACCAGTCTGACACAAGGTTAGGCGGTGTTATAAAACGCTCTGTCACCGATATTAAACAAATGATGCCGGAGAATCAGCGAATGTTACGACCAGCAGGTATCTGATGATGTTCCTTAGGTCTACGGTATTTTTAGGCAACAGATACGGAATTACGTCAACTTATACGAGAAATAGTTCTCGTAGCCATCACGTTTGAACTTTGGAACATGCTTAATTGTTAGTGTTTGCCAAATGCTTTGTATCGCAAAAATTATAAATGTTACTACGGTGGGACGGATGACACTTCTTTTTAAATCTTATGACAGCGCCTTATGTACTGCATGTATCTTAACTGTTTTATCTCAGTTTAAGAAATGAAAAAAATGCAGTCACTACTTAGTGATTACCTAGATTCTGTGATTCAAAGCAGTTTCATCGTTCATGATACTACAGAAATGTTAATACTAAACATTTGTTTTTTAAGTTCTAAAGTTCATCCTACAAGTGTCTGACCAACTTATAAACACAATTTGTCAACCAGTTCCGGTTATAAACCAGTTCCGGTTAACTTTTTATTTCCTATCCCAGGAAAGACATATTTCAGTAAAACGAGTGAAATTAGTATTTAAGTCGCAATGAATAGCATTTTAACTAAACATTGGCGAACTTTAAATTTAACCTTTGATTTATAGTTTAATTTTGTTCAAGCGCCGCAAAAACAAAGACTTTAGCAGACGCTCGTGCGCAAAATTTGGCTACGCGTACCAGTTTACATCCATCGTAAAAACTAAACTTATATGGCCTCAGAACGAAAAAATGGTAATTTGCAATATTGTGTTTTATCATCATCTTACCATCGCAAGCTAAATCGTGTGAATAAATATTTGGATTTTGTTTTTGTGACGGTTTCTGTGAGGCAAGCCTTTCAACTAATTCCGGATCAGTAAATGTGAATCAGCAGGTTTTGTAGATTCCAGAGTTGGAATTCTTTCACGGTGCCTATCCATATCGGCTGTTTCTTTGCGAACTTCGCTATATCGGCTGTTTCTTTGCTTCGGCAACGGCTATTCTTTGCTAATAACAATGGATGGAGAGCATATGTCAGAGATTCCAGACGCAAATGTTACAGATATTAGGTATATTGTACAAAAAGGTTGTGCACGGAACATTAGAATGTCTAAACTATGCATTGTAGTGTTTACTTTTTAAATGTCGGCGATTGTGGCCGAAATCTCGATGAAACTAGTTGACGATACACAGACGTAGAGCACAGATCCAGCTTTTCTGCAGTCTATAACGAGTGTTTGCTCTGATATCTAACGTATCAAGCGATATATTATATTCATTTCTTCAATATTCTTCCAAAAATACTTACAAATAGGTAGAAATATTAATAGATTTATCCAAAACCCTTTACTTTCGGTTTAATTGAGGCACAGGCGGCCTCTCTGCTCACCAGTTTTTGATGCACAGGCTGACTCCCTGCATTGCGCACAGGTAGGCTCAATGATAATGACCACTTAGGCACCTGTATACTCACTGTATTATGGACAATTTAGAATTTTATCACTGCATTATCCTTATTAGAATGTAAATTAACGTTACATGAGCAGGGACTTCGAAGTTGAACGAGAAACCTTAAGGTTTATCGCAACTGTGTTAGTATCCTTTTTATGTAAGGTTAATGCATACATTGCTAAATGTTTACGAAAATGCTAATAGATATGTTTAACAATAATAAAGCTTTACAAAACTTTAACAAGGTTAAAACACTTATTTGATATGAACAGCCTATGTACATTCTATATTGCAGTTTTAGCATAGAACTCCACTTGCCCATTTATTGGTTTATTCGCCGGTTCATACGTTCGTCCGTTCGTTCATCGTCCGTTTTCAATCAACCGATCGTCCGTCGGTCGGTTCTTTCTCTCATCCCTTCCTCCCTCTCTCCGTTCATTCGTCCTTTTATCCATCTGAACGTCCATCCGTCCGTCCATTCATATTTCTCCCTAGTAGTCCGTTTCATTGAACCTTTTCTATAAAATGATCATTTGGTTGTATAGCCTTATTATCTATGTATATTATCTGAACAATTTTTTTTTAAATCACTTTTTATACGCCCGTCGAAAATAGGTCGTATTATGGGAACACCCATGGCGGCCAGGCGAGCGGGCGTCCAACCTCTGGGCGGCGTCCACAGCGATGTCCGCTCAATAACTTAAACAGTTGTTGACCGATCTTCATGAAATACCTATTTGTAGGTATTTTTGGAAGAATACTGAAGAAATGAATATAATATATCGCTTGATACGTTAGACATCAAAGCAAACACTCGTTATAGACTGCGGATCTGTGCTCTACGTCTGTGTATCGTCAACTAGTTTCATCGAGATTTCGGCCACAATCGCCGATATTAAAAAAGTAAACGCTACAATGCATAGTTTAGACATTCTAATGTTCCGTGCACAACCTTTTTTGTACAATATAGTTTAGACATTCTAATGTTCCGTGCACAACCTTTTTTGTACAATATACCTTATATCTGTAACATTTGCATCTGGAATCTTCGACAAATGCTCTCCATCCATTGTTATTAGCAAAGAATAGCCGTTGCCTAAGCAAAGAAACAGCCGATATAGCGATTTTCGCAAAGAAACAGCCGATATGGATAGGCACCGTGTCTTTTCAAATGATAAAATGGGAATGTTAACTGATGAAAATATACACTTGAAGCTACAGGATGGGGCTGGTTAGCCTATTGGTTATGTTCCAAGGTCCATCGCAGCCTTCGTCTGAGATGACCTAGACACAGATGGTATTGTTCGTAGAAGTTACTGGGTCACCAGTATCTAGCAACACACCATGACCAGCTCAACATGATGAGGATGGTGTTGTGCTACCATGTGATTATATATCATATCTACCCCATGTTAAGATCACTATAATGTTGTATCAGTTGTGGGTATTTTGACACCCGGATTAGACAACATAGCAGGTACCACATTTTATTACTTTTCTAACAAAATTCATTTTTTTAACTTTTGTCTTCTGTTATTATCAATATTCATCTGTTTATAACAATAATATAATAACAGTTTGTTAAGTCGGTGTTCCATGCCGGAACACATGTTCACCTAAAATTCCAGTTGAAAGGGGCAGAACTCCAATAACTTTGTTCATTCAGATGATACATTCCAAGTATTAAGTTAATAGGACAAGTATTTTTGAAGTTTAAGGCAACATTTAGTTCCATGTGAAAGTAGCATTTTAAAGGGGGCGTGGTTAAAAATAATAGTTTATCAGGAGTAATTATTTTTGTTGATTGCTTTGTTCATCCAGATGACATATTCCAAGTATTAAAGAGGTAGTCCGGAATACAAGTTTTCGTTGCCAGGACATTTTAAAACCGAGCACATAACTAGATTTTTAAAATCGGTCCGCTGGTTGCCGAGATATTATCAGTTCAACATTGACTCCAATGTATGCTGGTGACCATTTTGTAGGTGACCAGCGACATCATCAGTTTATGAGCACAAGTCAATTATTAATTGATACTTGTATTTGGAAAATAATTTCCACCATAAATTTACAAATACTTAATCACATATAAATTGAACTTCTAATGTTGAATTTTTCTTAATATACTAGTGTCCAAAAGAAACGATACCAAACTTTCAATAAAATGGTTGTTTTAGACCTGACCCATCTGTAAATTCTGTTTGTGCTTGTGAAGGATTGGTGAAATTGTTTCCTGTACACATGCATGATGCTGATGAAAGATCTCTCGAACGAATTAGACCAATTCAAATGTTCCATTGCATACAATAAATTGTATGCCATTTGCAAATAAGTGGTATTGTTACTTTTGGACACTAGTATACATGTATAATTAATGCACAAGAACTGCTGAAGTCACTGGTCACCATTCAAAAATGGCTACCTCCAATAGCATTAATCACCTTCTTAAGACAGCAATTGTTAAGCTATACATGTTCTGATTTGCAAAGTCCTTTCACTGATGTGAAGAAAATTTGTTGATTTTTGCAAACATGTCCATTGAAAATGTCCGGAATTTCCATTTCAAGTGAAAAGGGCAAGTACTTTCCAAGTTAAAGGCAACATGAAGTTTCCTGTTAAAGTTGTATCAGTAAAGGGGCATTACTCAAAACAGTGATAACAGGTGTTACCAGTCTTATTGTCACCATTATGACAATTACATTGTTCATACTGTACCATATTCCAAGTATGAACTGAATCGGACAAGTACTTTCAATGTTAAAGGCAACATTAAATTTCATGTTGATTACCAGACAATGCCACCGCTGGACAATAGGACGGACCACTTTGACATTGTGTCTATCTGCTATTGCAAGCAACACAATAAGCCTTGATTTGTTCTGATTTTGTGTTAGTTTCTTCTTTGAGTAGATAACGATAATGATACGTAAATATCGATTGCATATACTGGAAAAAATGACCACAACAATCTTGAGCACAAAACAAATTCAGTATTTATTGTGTGATAATACACAACATTTCAATATGGTTCAGGTGATGACATCCGCCAATGAAATACTGAACTTGTCCTGTATGGCTGTGTCAGGCTGCTTAATCCAACTGAAAAGAAAGTTATAACTTTGTCAGAATATAACAAATAATATAAAGACAATTCAAGGAACTAAAGCATTCAATTAAATTTTATTTTCAATGTTTTACCAGTAGACTCTACTTCAAGAAAGACGTCCACATAAAATCAGCTAAAAAAGTGTTACATTAATCTAATTGTTGAATGAAATGTAACACTGTACTGTAAGTCATGACTGTAATATTTAAAACTTTTACTCAACAACTATAAAAAGTTGTTTAGAAAAATCTGGTCATAACTCAGATAATTCTAATAAAGTTATCAACAGCTTTTTACCACTAATTCAAGGAACTGTTATTTATTGTCTGAATTTATAGACTAAATAACAAACAATTCTCTAATCAGACTGTGTTTATGCACAGCATGATTTATACTGGTTGCAAATGTGACAAAATAAAGGTAAACATTTCTTTAATTCTTAAAGTACATGGAAATTCAGCCAATTGTTCCTTGATTCAATATAAATCACAATAAAGACTTTTATTATGTATTGTATGAAATGCTCTTTTTACCGTCTAAACAATATAAGCTTCTGGAGATCCCTCAAGATAATCAGTAAACTTACTCTTGGAACCCATTAATAAATTATTATTAACCTTTAACCTAGTAAGTTTGAACGACTGACTTTTTTATTATGTTTAAGTACAGCTTTGTTAGACATTCAATGATACATGCAGCTTTTCTTACTCCTCTTTTCTGTTTTACATTTTCTTTTAAATCAAATTGGACACAACTGATTGCTGTAAAAATATAAGTTTTATAACTAAGCTGTGAAACTTTCCCTTAAAATCATGGAAGACTACAAATATTTAAATGGTTTATTAATATAATCACCCAACCACAATGATACTTTACATGTAGTTCCATGCAGGCTTCATTTTTGAATTTTAAAAATAATTGTCTACATGACTCACGTCATGAAGTTCATACATGTATAGAAAGGTTTATTTTAAGTAACTATATTTGAAAACAGACAAAATAGAAAATATAAAATATTAGTACCTTTTTGAAGCCAATGTCATCAGCGTACTCTCTGAAGCAACGTCTGCACATATTAAGGCCATACTTTCTGATCAAGCCATGTGTATTCTTGCAGACTCGGCTGAAAATGTAAAAGTAGATTTTAGTATAACATCAATTTTTAATGTTGACTTAAAATATCTAATAAAATCCTCCATTACATACAATTCTATTTCCCACGGAAACCAATAAAAAAAATTTATGAAAACTATATGGGTGTTCAATTGAACACTTGTGTTGCCTTGGGTACTTAGCATAAAAAATAAATAGTACAAAGCAGGGTTTCACTACTCGTACTTACTCGAGTACCAATTTTCAAGTATTCAGCAGGACTCAGTACTCATCTTAAATTACGAGTACTTACTTAAGTACTGATGAAAAATGGTCAGTACTTATGAGAACTTTACGAGTACCATATGAGTACTTTCACATTTAAATGAAATAATATGAAATTTAAATCAAACTTAACCTAATGAAGTGTATATATAAAATGGAATGGTAGGAAATAATTCATTAATATCACATACTGGGCTGGGTAATTAAACAACTTTGGTATATGCTGTTATTTACCTACTTGTTTTATGCTATTTCAGTATGCATTATATAAATCATTAAATAAATCATTACCGGGTATAAATGTCAATGGTTGAAATATCTTACTAAAATTTACAGTGCACTCAGTAAGATAATAAGATTTAGCAATTGAATCAACAGAAGTGACCATTACCTTATTATAACACAATGGAAGATAACATGTTTTCTCACCTTTGATTATGGGGAGACCAGATAGGTGTACATTACACATTTGAAAGGCTAATGATGCTACTATGCAATACCTGTGACTATTGACAGTTGAAATAGTTGTTGATGGTCTCTTTTTCAATAACTAAAAACTTACAATTTCTGTGTGTGTTAATATATTTTTTGTCTAGTGACAATGTCAATATTAAAATTATTATTCATTAATTTTAAACAAAATTATACGAGCATACCACATTTGAATAAGTGTATAATATGCTATATAATGATAAAAATAATACTTAAAGTTTTTGTACTCGCAAAATACTCGTGAGTACATTAAGTAGTACTCAGTACTTACTTAAGTACATTCACAAAAGTGAGTACTCAGTACTTACTCGAGTACATCTTAAGCATCCAGTACTCAGTACTTACTCGAGTACTGTACCTCAGTACTCAGCGAAACCCTGGTACAAAGAGGGGCATAACTCCATAAAATGTAACCTTGACCTAAAGAATTTGACTTCATTAGCACCGTGTTGTCATAAGCAACATAACTTGAAAGTTTGATGATGAAATTTTAAGAAATGGCGGTTATAGCCAATGTTAAGTTTTCCAGTCAAAATACAAGTACAAAAGGGGGAACAACTCCATCAAAGGTGACCTTGACTTAAATAATTTGGCATCATGACTGTGTTGTCATAAGCAATATAATCTGAAAGTTTGAAGAAGAAATATTAAGAAATGGCAGTTATAGCCAATGTTACATTTTTGTGACAGACTGAAGAAAGCAATCCCTATCTACCAAACGGCGACACAAAAAGCAACAGAATGCAAAATAAAATTTTATAAATTTTTAAATAAAAATATTTTGGCATTTGTCTGTGCAAGTTAAAACTCAAAACTGAAATTCGATCATAAAAAATAGATTACTACATATCTGAGAATGCCAAGAATTCCACTTTGAATCAGTACATTGATGTGCAATGCATGTCATAGCTAAAACGGGGATACTTCTTGCCACTGGGAATCGGCACATAACTTTTATTTCTAATCCTTCGAATCTATGTTATAATAATAGACAAGGGATTTTTGTTACTGATTTCCCTATATAAATCCATTAGGACACGGTTCCGCAACACCGATCACCACCAGTAAAAATGATTCTCTCACCACCAATGGTCTTTTCCAGAATGTTCTGTTGTTTGCAGTTAAACTTAAAGCAAAATTTTTTTATTTAACACAAGGAAGTGTCTCCGGGTCCGGACCTCTAGACTTTTGGTCTAGAGGTCCGGACCCGGAGACAACCCATATAGAGTTGTCTCGGGGTCCGGGAAAATGTTTATTATAGATATTATGCAGTTTATGTGATATTTTCTCAAAAATGTTATTATTTATCATCTCATTGAATCATAAAAATGTAATTTAGTCATTAAAATTTTTAATTTAAAAATTTTATTTCAGTTTTTACGACCAAATAATTCGACCTGTATAGCGCGTGGGAAGTATAACCAACGATACGTTCCAACTGCGGTCTACTGTACTTTAAATAATGAGTGAAGCTATGATTGCATGTTGCGTACATGATCTTTCGTTGCTTTGTTGTATTGTTGATTACAATGATTGAAATTAATATATAACTGAATAAATAAATTGATACACAATGAAAATTTGTTTGTGTTTTTTTTTTATGATCCGACGCTTATTGTTATTGGATTATTATAATAAAAAGACCTGTGAAAAACTACAGTTAGCTGGGTAATAATTATTTTTTTCCGAAGTGATCATCAAAGATGTCCAGGTGTCTTGATTGTCCTAAATTTGCCTGCTCAAAATATACCTCACAAATTATTATTTACACCTTAATGTGAAGACAATATTGAGGGCCGAAAGCTTGAAGAGCAGGCTTTAACTTTAGTTACTATGCGAGTTTAGCGACAGTTTCTCGTGTCAGTGGGAAACATGGAACACAAGTTTCATATCGGTGAAAAATTCAGTGAATTTGTTTCGTTAAAAAGTAAAAATAACTTGTTTTAAATAAAAAAACAGGAAAACGTGCAATTTTCAAAGATTCACGAACTTTAACTGCTAAAAAGCCGCGCTCCAAATAAAAACTTCAACGAAAGGATTAAACACTATAAAATCTCTAATAATTGTATTCATGGTGGCAAGAAGTTTAAAGCCAGGGGAGGTGGCAAGAAGATGACCAGGTAAGTGTCCATCATTTGTTTTTATAATACACGCCAACAAATGTAGTGTGTAGTATTTAGCAGTTCCATACATAAATCTATACATTTAAATGGACACGGTATTTTATATAGTAAAATAAGTTATTCAGAATATTTTCATCTGAATTAAATCCGCTAGAAATCAGCATGTTCCGCGATTTATACACAGCTTACATCTTCCCAGCCATCGTCATGAATCCACACACTATTCTGTGTTTTTTTGTATTTGATTACATGTTTGATTATTCAAGTTAAGGTTCAAATTATTTATGAGTCGCGCTGTAAACATTTTCACGAGTAGCTTCCTTATACAGAACACGCTTGCGGCGTAATATTCGATTTTATTAACAATTATTTATTTGAAGCTAAACATATATATTTAATATAACAATACAATAACAAAAGAGGAATAGTAAAAGTTAAAATGTATAATAAAGATGAAAGGCAACAAACGTTCATTTATTAAAGTTCTGTATGTCGCATTTGGAGAGTGCCGTTGGTTACACTTTCGACAAAAAGCGACGAATTATTGGTCTTTCAAAACTGAAATAAAATTATTATATGTTACATTTTAATGACTAAATTACATTTTTATGATTCATAAAGATGACAAGTAATAACTTTTTTTGAGAAAATATCACAAAAACTGCATAATATCAATAATCAAAAATTTCCCGGACCCGGAGACAACTCTATATGGGTCGTCTCCGGGTCCGGACCTCTAGACCAAAAGTCTAGAGGTCCGGACCTGGAGACACTTCCTTAACACAAAATAGCTGAAAGACAGCCATCATTGTTTTGCATTAGTGGTGATGTCTGATTGGCTCAAAATGTTAGACTTCTTCATTAGCCAATCAGATTAATTGATTCTTTACACACCTCCAACTTGCAAAATGGCTACCAGTGAGTTAGTTGATGAAAAAAAGAAAAAGTTGTTTATGCTGTGAGCTACAGAATATTCTGGAAAAATTGGTGGTGAGAGAATCATTTTTGTTCACTCTTTCAAACTGAACCAAGGACTTTGGCACAAAGCATGTGGGAAAGTGATTTACTTGTGGTGATCGGTGTTGCGGACCTGTGTCCTAATGGATTTATATAGGGAAATCAGTAACAAAATCCCTTGTCTATTTATTATTATAACATAGATTCAAAGGATTCGAAAAAAAGCTATGTGCCGATTCCCTGTGCTTCTTGCATGGGTGAAAGTTAGAAATTTTGAAAAACCTGGAAATCCTGAAAATTGTAAATATATTAAAAAAGAAAAAGAATCAACAATGTTTGGACACAGAATCCTGATTTTCAGGTTAAATCCTGAAATCTTTCACCCATGTTGCTGTGCACAATTAGCGCTAGAATAAGCCATGCAGTTTGCCATCAGCATCAATAAAATTGGTTTGGGTCATTTTTTTTAATTTTTATACAGTATTGAAATTTGTATTAACTTTGATCATAATTGACACAAACATTTGTCAATAAATAACCTGGCAATCTGTAAATTTGCCGTCCGTAGAGAACGGCCATCTAGAACAGCTCAAGCAGTCAAGGATAGAAAGAAAAGAGTATTTTTCATTTATTTTAGATTTCGATCGTCAATAGATTTAAATAACTTCTAATAATTATTCGTCTTCATGTATTTATCAGACCACGTGTCACATGATATCGAAATTAAATTTAAAAAAAAAAAGATTGATCGACACGAGTTGTCGCGAAATTGCGTTACAGAACGAAACATGCAACCTTTTTTCCAAATTTGACACATTAACGAACTAATTAACATGAACACATTAAAAGTTTGCTATTCATAATATCAATAAAACGTTGATGTACCAATATCTTGAGCCTGGGCCGTATTTCTTTGGGTGCGAGTTCCAAATGTTGGCGAACCCCATCGTGAAATTTTCGGAAAGGAAGTGCGGTTATTTCCCAATCCTAGATATACGGAATGTTCACGGCGTGTATACGCATGTAACGAATTTAGACTGCTTCACTGCGCAGAACTGCGAAAACGCAACATTTACAAACTGCGAGGAGAATTAGAGGAAAACATAGCTTAATAAACGGGTCTGCAAATGATTTATCAGAAATTGCGAAAACTGCTGTCCCTTTTATTCATTTTGAAACGAATTCATTTTATTAGATAAGTATTTGATGGAAACAGGAATCTAAATTCCTGCTCAAAACTTTTCATATTTAGTGTCGGTTTCCCAAATAAATTTTATATCACTTAAAAGAAAAATCATTTATTGATTATTTAGTGAAATCGGAAGAAAATCAAGAAATTATTTTGGGCGCTATAAATTAAATTGTATGACTGGGATATATCGATTTCTGACTATCTTCGCTATGCGCTCGGTTAATTTCAACAGCGCGTGTATATCGGTAAGCCGTCGTAAGAAAATCGAAAGCACGACATGTTAATTTTAATATTTTTTATGATTATCGCTATTGCTTCTTATCCCGCTAGTCTATTCAAATAGTGCTTGAATTTCTCTCAACACTTCTTTTTTATTGTTAGCATGTAGAGGCATTCTATGTGCAGATAACCAGATCGTGTATGATAATCTGGGAGTGTTGCTACTTTATCAGTCTCTCCCATCATCTTTAACGCATAGTATTGATTGTGGCTTTAAAAGTCGATTCTGAAAATCTCTAGTTGGCTCCGGAACTAATCTTTGTGATTGCTATCAGCCTGCTAATGACATTGCTACCAGGTCGCTAATTTAGATATACCCCACAAACGAAAGTATATAGGAGTCATCGTCCTGTCATCGTCGTGTGTGCCAAACTGTTGTGACGCTACCACAGTGACTGATGCAATGAGCTGACCTTCAAACATATGTTCAGCATCAAGGGTAGATGAGCTTGACGTTATTATTTCTGTGCGGCTCAGTCCGAGGTGGGGGTTCTTAAAATCTTCAGGAGGGCTTCCCCATGTTCCCGTGATATTGATTGAAAACCCTAAGCAGATGTTAGACATCAAGTATAAATCATTATGACTTATGGATCAGTAAATTTTTTGTTGAAGTAAGGCTAGGTCCTCAACCCCTTCCAACAGTAGTCGTGGCCGAGTGGTTAAGGCGATGGACTAGAAATCCATTGGGATCCTTCCGCGCAGGTTCGAATCCTGCCGACAACGCAGATTATTTTAATACACACATATTTATTCATCAAATGTATTCTTTCTTATGTAAGCCCTAAGTGGCAGTGACCTATCCAAGGCGATAACCCGAAAGGTTCTCCTTTTCGTTAATAGTTTGTGGTGTTATTGTTTGAAAATTAACTTTTTTCTCGTTCTCGTTTCCTCTCTACTTTTTGGCTGCGTGATCAGGCTGAGCTTTCTGGGTGTGGCAGTTTCTGATATGCATATTTCTTCAGGAGGGTTTCTCAAGGTATTTATTGAAAACTTTAAACAGATGTTAGACATCAAGTATACAATAATATGACTTCATTGAAAAGCGTCAGCAAATGATTTATCAGAAATTTCAAAAACTGCCGTCCCTTTAATTCATTTTGAAACGAAGTCCTAGACTCCTAGTATTATAAATATTATTGAGGGAAATAAGTGGTCACACTATTTTAACTTGGTTTTGGTGTGACTATTCAAATAGTGCTTTGATTTCTCTCAACACTACTTTTTATTGTTAGCATGTAGAGAGGCATTCTGTGTGCAGATAACCAGATCGTGTATGATAATCTGAGATTGTTGCTGCTTTATCAGTTCTCCCATCATCTTTAATGCATGGTATTGTTTGTGGCTTTAAAAGTCGAGTCTGAAAATCTCTAGTTGGCTTCAGAACTAATCTTTGTGATTGCTATCAAGCTGCTAATGACATTGATACCAAGTCGCTGATTTAGATATATCCCACAAACGAAAGTATATAGGAGTCATCGTCCTGTCATCGTCGTGTGTGCCAAACTGTTGTGACGCTACCTCTGATGCATTGAGCTGACCTTCAAACATCTGTTCAGCATCAAGTGTAGATGTGCTTGACATTAGTATTTCTGTGTGGCTTAGTCCGAGGTGGGGGTTCTTAAAATCTTCAGGATGGTTCCAAAGATATTCATTGAAAACCCTAAGCAGATGTTAGACATAAAGTTTTAATCATTATGACTTATGGATCAATACACTTTTTGTTGAATTGAGGGTAGGTTCTCTTCCATCTTCAACTGGTGTCGTGGCCGAGTGGTTATGGGGATGGACTAGAAATCCATTGGGATCTTCCCGCGCAGGTTCGAATCCTGGCGACAACGCAGATTATTTTAATACACAAATATTTATTCATCAAATATATATGTATTTATCCACGTTTCTATGTAATTCATCTCATGTATGCTTCAAGGTTATTGATTGTGAGGATTCACGAAATTCTCGTGCAATGTCATTATATATGGTGTAAACCTTGGATAAAATTCATTCGAGTCGTCGCATTGCTATTGTACAGACATATTAAATATTTCTAATCCATAAATTGTTAAGGACGTATTTGAGAAGGTCATTACTTGATTGTGAGAAGGACAATTCAATTTTCTGATGGAGTTCATGTTCGGCAACTTTCTTCAAATATCCTAGGGCATGGATACAACTTGAGCTCGGGGTCGGCAATAACAGCGATAGTCGGAACCATCGACAAATTATTTTGTCACTGATGAGTATTCATTTTGTATATTTTTCAGATTTTAGAAACTTGGGGAAGAGCACGTGGTGTTCGATAAGTAAATCATTTTGATATATCTAGTGCAATCAAAGAATAGAATAAGGGGAATGTATATTTACAAAGTTTTTATATTGAATTGTTGGTAAATGTGACATGAAATTGAAATCAGTAATTAACGATTTGTCTAAAAGCAATTAAATGCATGTGCATTTTAAATATCATATTTTAATATAGGCTTAGGAATGGTAATATGTATCTCAGTAATTTTTTCCAACTATTATTCCGTTGGCATGTAACGGCAATGTTGTTGATAAACTCACTGGATGAAGAAGTGCTGTTCAGTATCACAGATAATAGATTAATTTTGAAATTGGATTGATTTCACTTGTTATGGCAATGTTTGAAGAAACATTTTAATTCGGGGCATGCAGCATTCCATTTGATAGATATTGAGGTGCTATACGATAATATTTTCAGATTTGACAGTCTCGTGATGATTGCTGGATGATGAATAAAAGGCGTATCTAGTCAGCCACTGAGAGTGGTTTGCATTTTTCGGAAATGCGTTTGTATTTTTGTTTTTATTAAGTTTTTCAAATATTGAATTCTAGATATTGGTATAAATGATGTTTGAATTTTTAAATCGAGAGTTTGAGGCCTAATTTAAAGACATCGGTTATTTTCGTTGAAGGTTCATGTGATGCTAGAGGGACGAGAAAGTTAATCAGCTGTTATTGCATTTGCATAAGTGTTGCAATTTAAGTCTGGCCGCTTAATCTCTGTGTAATAGATAATAATTTGACAAGTTAATTTTATAACGATGAAAAATATTGTTACACATGTATTAAAAAACAAACAGCAGTAAAAATGAGTGTGATGGTGATCATTTTACTGCGTTTATGTAGGCTTGCTGTAAAACAATCAGATAGGTCATATATAATAAGTTATGCATTGTACGTACATTTGCACGTGGAAAACATGGAAAGTGTGTATATTTTATACAGTATAAGACGCTAACTGTACTTTTTATGCCCCCGGCATCTAGTGATTGAACCGTCCGTCCGTCTTTCCGTCCGTCCGTCCGTCCGTCCGTCCGTACGTCCGTCCGTCCGTCCGTCCGTCCGGTTAACATTTTTCGGCAAGTTGGATATTTCTCAATTTCTACAAAGAGCATTGGCATAAAAGTTTATACACTTACTTAACAGTTCACAGGTCATGACCCTGACAAGTTACATAACTCTGGGTACCTTATTTCTGGTGTTATCTCCCCTTTTTGTACTTAAAAAAATGGTTAACCTGTTTCGGCAAGTTGGATATTTTTCCATTTCTACAAAGATCATTAGCATGAAAGTTTACAAACTTACTATACAGTGCACAGGGTATGACTCTTAACAAGTTACATAACTCTGGCTATCTTAATTCGGGGTTTTCTCCCCTATTTGTACTTAGAGATAAATGGTTAACATTTTTCGGCAAGTTGGATATTTCTGAATTTCTACAAAGAGCATTGGCATGAAAGTTTACACACTGACTTAACAGTTCACAGGTCATGACCCTGACAAGTTACATAACTCTGGGTACCTTATTTCTGGTGTTATCTCCCCTTTTTGTACTTAGAAAGATGGTTAACCTGTTTCGGCAAGTTGGATATGTTTCCATTTCTACAAAGATCATTAGCATGAAAGTTTACAAACTTACTATACAGTGCACAGGGTATGACTCTTAACAAGTTTCATAATTCTGGCTATCTTAATTCGGGGTTTTCTCCCCTATTTGTACTTAGAAATAAATGGTTAACATTTTTCGGCAAGTTGGATATTTCTGAATTTCTACAAAGAGCATTGGCATGAAAGTTTACACACTTACTTAACAGTTCACAGGTCTTGACACTGACAAGTTACATAACTCTGGGTACCTTTTTTCTGGTGTTATCTCCCCTTTTTGTACTTAGAAAATGGTTAACTTACTTCGGCATGTTGGATATTTCGCAATATCCACAAAGAGATCTGGCATTAAAGTTTACACACATACTTAACAGTGCACAGATGATGACCCTTACAAGTTACGTAAGTCTGGCTACCTTTTTTCTGGGATTATCTCCCCATTTTTTACTTGGATAAACGGTTAACTTGTTTTATTTGATTTTTGCCCTTTTTTTTCTTAGAAATTAGAATTAAGACTTAGAAATTATGGTTAAAGTTTCAATGTTAGTGTTTTTCTAAGGTAATGCTATAGAAAAGGTTTAAAACAGATGTACTTAACATACTTTGATGAAAGTGTTGAGTGGTTACTATACTATACTATACTATACTATACTATACTATACTATACTATACCATACCATACCATACCATACCATACCATACCATACCATACCATACCATACCATACCATACCATACCATACCATACCATACCATACCATACCATACCATACCATACCATACCATACCATACCACACCACACCACACCACACGACACCACACCACCACCACACCATCACCACACCACACCACCACCACACCACCACCACCACACCACCACCACCACCACCACCACACCACCACCACACCACCACCACCACCCCCCACCACCACCCCCCACCACCACCACACCACCCCATTTCACACCACCACCCCCCCACACCACACCACCAACAATAATACTGTCAACAACATCGTCAACAACACCACCAACAACACTGTCAACAACACCACCAACAACTTCGTCAACAACACCACCAACAACACCATCAACAACACCACCACCAACAACACCACCACCAACAACAATAGCATCAACAACACCAACAACCAACAACAATAACATCAACAACTGACAACACCAACAACAACACTGACAACTACACCAACAACAACATCAACACCACCAACATTACCAACACCAACAACAATATTAACAACAGCAACAACACCCACACCACCAACAACAGCAACCAGCATACCATACCTTACTATACTACACCAAACCCCACTACATCACTATAGGTGGGCAGGGATAGTGGGTTGATGGGTGTGGGATTGGGGGTGTATGGACTGGGTTGTGTAAACCCTCTAAAAATAACTACAATAATAAAGTAACTGTAATTTATTGATTTCCTAACTTTTGTTCGTGTGTGTGTGTTGGGTGTCATAAACTCCTGAATCACTCCCCAGTTTAAATGAAGCCCAGTTTTAAATGTGCTTAAATATGTCTGACTTCGAATAGTCGAGCGTGCAGTCGTATCCGACTGGCTCTTGTTATGATAAATTCTTTTCATGTACAGGTTCTGGCACCAGATGGTTATTTTCATTATTTAGAACTAACTTGTGATTTTAGTTGCAGTTTTAACACTGTGCTATCATTTAAAATTTGTATTGTTACAAACTTCGCTACCGGGGGCATATGTGTTTTCCGAACACAGCTTCTTGTTTTTTTATCCAAATGAAATGAGTGGCTCTTGTTTTGGAGAGAATAAACTGATCAAAGAGCCTTGCGTTTTCCTATAGTTTACTTACGGTAGTTAGACTTTTAGAAGTATAGAAATAATTAAAACAGTTATTTATTATAATATTTTAATACAATTAAGATTTCAAGCAAATTCTATTGCTTTACATGTACTTGGCTTCATAGAGACTGCATTGTCGATTGGTTCGGTTGAAAATAGAATGTTTATTGAAATCCGTGGATATTTGTTTTCTTTTCCACGATTAATACTGTTTTTATTATAATTCTAACAGTTTTAATTCATTAAGAAAGAGTATGCTTAGTAATTCCAGGACAAACAATTTGTTGATCTTTTATGACGGGGTGCTGGTTTGAGCCCAACATAATCATTACTATGGCAAGTTCGGCATTAATGCAGTTGGTCAACGTAAGCCAAGAATCGGAGAGATTGCTTTGTCAGGTGATCTGAAACGATGGTTGGATAGGCAAATGGAAAGTATATTAAAATCTGGCATTTATGGGTTCGTATATTTTCAGTTATTTTTGAGTTTTCTACGAGAATGTTCATATATGATGGGATGTAGATTTTCAAGAGTGCGAGCTTTAGCCCATTAGCACAATGGGAAGATCGCCATGTTCCCAAATTATGATTGTTTGCGTTTTAATATTATAATTTGTACATATAATATGACATCAATCTGTAGATTTTACGGGAAATTATCGATAACATTGCCACAGTTGCGCTGAATAACAAGGAATACTATATTTTTTAAATATTCCAGTATGCATGAATTTTATTTACTCATACCAGAAACATATAGTTCTAACGCTAAGTTCCTTAGTATATTAGCTCAGAATAACTTGTCGTTGCGTATTACGCTACGTTAGATTGATAAGTGTGTTTCCTTGAAGGTTTTGTCGAGTTGGATTTGCACGTGCATGTATTGATATGGTTTTATGATATAGTCGATAGAAATTAAAATGTTCAAAAAATATCGTAATAAAAATCTAAAGAAAAAACAAAAACATTCGCGCTAATAGTGAATTTTACAAACTTTTACTTAATTCTGAGATACTACTAATTCATAAAGGTCTAAGAATAGAATTTTCCCGTTCTTTGTGTTTTTCGATAGTATATAGCAATGCAATACGACCATTCCTATTGTACTTGGTGTTTTTATTTCTTTTCCTACCTATGAATTACTTGAATATGGGATAAATAATTTATTTTCGTTTGAACGCAGTGAATTAGAAAATAAATGTATTTATCCACGTTTCTATGTAATTCATCTCATGTATGCTTCAAGGTTATTGATTGTGAGGATTCACGAAATTCTCGTGCAATGTCATTATATATGGTGTAAACCTTGGATAAAATTCATTCGAGTCGTCGCATTGCTATTGTACAGACATATTAAATATTTCTAATTTCCCGTCCCACCCACCCTCTTTTGATGTGTTTGATTTCACCATTTGCGAAGACGGTTAGAACTCCGTTAACACTTTTGTACACTTTTAGTTGATAGGTAGCAGCTTAATTACCTTATTTGTCTCATTTTGTTTCTACGATTGTTATCAAGATTTGGTATTTTGCATTAAAAGTCACTTAGAAGTTATGAAAGATAAATTTCAAATAATTCTTTTCGCAATTAGAATGGTTCGTAATTTTTGACGTTTATATCAAACGCTTATCAGAAGCTGCATTGGACTGAGAACATTTTCTACAATTTTATGTGAACAAGCCACTTGGCTGAAAGTTAGATTGTGCGTTCTGTTATTTTGTGTTTGGGTATGTTGGCTTCGATTCTGATCAATCGCCTCTTGGCGAAAGTGTGCGATATATCCTATTGTGTTTGTTTAGACAAAACAATCACTTTACTAAATCAGTAGTTCAACATAACATTGCATTGAACCGGATGTGTTTTGTTTTCATTAGAGGCTGGTGTGGCCTTAATCTCGCTACTGGAGTACAATTTTATGCGCACTTGGCGTTTAATTATATTCATTTACATCAATATTACGTTTCCACTTGGCGCTGTATTAGCGTGGATGTGTTTGGTTCGATTCTCATGGTGTATGAGAACGAATTCCGAAATCGCCACTTAGTCTAAAATTTAAGTGTTACT
Source organism: Corbicula japonica (assembly GCA_038501625.1). NCBI lineage: Eukaryota > Metazoa > Mollusca > Bivalvia > Venerida > Cyrenidae > Corbicula > Corbicula japonica. The sequence continues at coordinate 9,226,350 of JAZAYU010000006.1, read as the reverse complement.
TGCCAAGAATGGCATTTGTTCGAAACAAGAAAAGCAACTTGACTAACATTTCAGCATATTTCATTGCATTGGCTTAAATGCGTCTTGATTTCAAGTTACCGTGAAAATTAGAAATTGTATAATTTAAATTTTATCTTAAGATCAGTAGTTATTGGAAGAGTAATTTGACACGATTTACACGTGGAATTGGATATATTTTCTACGATTAAAACGATAAGGACGAAGAAAACTTCTTAGCGGAGAATGTAGCATTTTAATTGATTTGGCCAAAATATTTGATTTTAATGGACTGATCTCCCATAACCTGACAAAATGTGAACGCTATATGCGATTCGATTTAGAGAAAAGATTAGCCACTTCATTTAAAAATAATCGAAAAACGCTAAACATTAAATTGATAAGCATGATGATTTTTTGGACTGCAAATTTAACCACTTGGCGCTGTTAATTTGACTTAGAAGTGTTTGATTGCATTAACTTAAATAAGGAGTTGCTTTAAACCCGCCAATTGGCTTAAAATTGAAATGTAGCTTGGTGCTGTTTTGTAATTTGATTAGCTAAGAGAATAACCGATTGGAATTAGATTGAGGTGTCACTTGGCGCTGTGTAGCCGCTTGGCTGTGTTGGAAAAAATGTTATGCCGATTGGCGAAGTAGTGCCGATTGGCGCTGTATTTGAATGGAATTGCGTTTTGAAGACTAGCCGATTTGCATGAAAGTGAGTGCCACTTGGCACGGCATTGGTTGTATTTAACTCGATTATCAGGTTAACGATTTGAGTGATAACTCGCCATGTGGCGTGAAATTGAAGTGCCGATTGGCGCTGTAGTGCCGATTGGCGCTGTGTTTGAATGGAATAGTTTTTTGAAGACTAGCCGATTGGCTTGAAAGTAACTGTGATTTGGTGAAGCTTTGGTTGTGTTCAGTTTGATTATCAGATGATATTGCCCCTCCTGGGAGCGAACCTCGCCACGTGGCGTAAAATTGAAGCGCCGAGTGGCGCTGTAGTGCCGATTGGCGCTGAGTTGGAATGGAATTGTTTTGTGAAAGACTAGCCGATTGGCTTGAAAGTGAATGCCGTTTGGCGCTGCATTGGTAGTGTTATGTTTGATTATCAGATATTGCTCCTCCTGGGAACGAACCTCGCCACGTGGCGTAAAATTGAAGTGCCGATTGGCGCTGTAGTGCCGATTGGCGCTGTGTTGGAATGGAATGGTTTTGTGAAAGACTAGCCGACTGGCTTGAAAGTGAGTGCCATTTGGCGCTGCATTGGTAGTGTTTAGTTTGAGTATCAGATATTGCCCCTCCTGGGAACGAACCTCGCCACGTGGCGTAAAATTGAAGTGCCGATTGGCGCTGTAGTGCCGATTGGCGCTGTGATGGAATGGGGTTGTTTTTGTGGAAGACTAGCCGACTGGCTGGAAAGTGAGTGCCACTTGGCGCTGGATTGTCTGATTTTAATTGTTCGTAATTTTAGCGAGTTAACTCGAATGTAAAAAGTTGAATGATAGGAATCTACACAAAGACGTTTAGGAAAATTTTGGCGTTTTCTGTTTCATTATTTTAACTTTGGGCGCAGATTATTAGCAAACAATACTGGCTGTTTTCCTTTTTGCTTATGTATAAGATGATGTTATTTTTCTATTCAAGTAGGTTCTGGATGATAATAGACATTAATTGCAGCAGGCTCGAGGATTCCGGTTGTGCGGCTTGACACGAACCAAGACGAGGATGCAGGAAAGATGGGCTAATAGACGTTAATGAAATGTTGTCGTTGAAATATAGTATATAGCAATGCAATACGACCATTCCTATTGTACTTGGTGTTTTATTTCTTTTCCTACCTATGAATTACTTGAATATGGGATAAATAATTTATTTTCGTTTGAACGCAGTGAATTAGAAAATAATTTTCCTTATTTAAACCCTAAGTGGCAGATTGTTTGGCACTCATCTTTCAAAGGCGATAACCCGAAAGGTTCTCTTTTTCGTTGTTTGTGGTGTTTTTGTTTGAAAATTAACTTTTTTTCTCGTTCTCGTTTCCTCTACTTTTTTGGCTGCGTGACCAGGCTGTGCTTTCTCGGTGTGGCAGTTTCTGATATGAATATATCTTGAAGAGGGTTTCCCAAGGTATTAAGTGAAAACCCTAAATAGATGTTAGGAATCAAGTATAAATTATTATGACTTATGGATCGTACACTTTTTGTTCAATTCAGGGTAGGTTCTCCTCCATCTTCAACAGTTGTCGTGGCCGAGTGGTTAAGGCGATGGACTAGAAATCCATTGGGACCTTCCCGCGCAGGTTCGAATCCTGCCGACAACGCAGATTATTTTTATACACGGATATTTATTTATCAAATACAGTTTCCCCTGATTTAAATCCACCACTGTTTTGCCACTGACCGTTCCAAGGCGGTAACCCCAAAGGTTCTATTGTTCCTTGATTGATTGTGGTGTTTTTGTTAGAAAATCAACTTTTTATAAACCTAATTTCTCGTTTCCTCTCTACCTTTTGGCTGCGTGAGGAGGCCGTGCTTTCTGGGTGTGGCACTTTCTGATACGCATATTTCAATTTTCCCCCAGAAGTCAATTTTCTGATAATTTCAATAGCTATAATACTAAAAAAGTTAAACCAACCAACCATTCATAACATAATTTGAAAAATCTGATGTTTTTGTTGTAATTTATGTATGTACGTACCATTTCTTCATTTTTTACCGCACAAGACCGCAAATACTTAACTGTGCAGAACGTGCCAAATTATCAGTATTTGTTTTAAGGGCCTACAACAAGTTGTCACTGCACATTCACTTTTAAAACAGAAAATTATAAAAACTGTAACGTTAAACTGCAGTTCAATAGAACATATAAAGGATATGTTTCCTTGTATTACATTGTTTTTTGTCCTTGACTTTAAACATGTGTTCGTCATAAAGTAGACTGGCTCCCGTCCCAGTGTTCTGTTATTTATTCTCATGCCACTTATGCAATAATCGTCAATACCTCCAAGAAAAGCAACTCATGCAGGTACTTTACTGATATACATTTTACTTCCCTTATCTCCCAGAACATAGGTGGTTGATCAGAAATGAAATTTAAAAAAAGAGATACAAAGTATTTCAGTCGTATATTTTTTATAAACCACCTAGCTGGTGCCAGGCTAGTCATAAAGTATCATGACAGTTTTCGCGTGAACCAGTCCATTATTTGTTGACGAGTGGCAGGGTCCACCTCTACAGTTTCAAGAATTAAATTAAAATCATAAACAAGTGACAGGCATTACAAGTAGATTATTGAGAAACATTTTTTGTATTGCTGCGTCCATTATTAGTTGGAGGAGGCATGGTCAGCTTCTGTGCCCAAGGTTATAAAACTGAGCATGGAAACCAGTCTCAAATCTCAAGCATCTGATTGGCTGAAATGGCGATCATTGGAGTGGGTGCTAGTTAAAAATGAAGTTAAAAAAACTGACTTCTTCTATACTTATGAAACTAGGAAGATAACAAATGCACCAGTTGAAAATATTACGGCGCAACTGTCTGTAGTTCGTTCCGAAACATATGCAATTCTGCTTGTTTGCATTTTGGTCTACCCAAATTTCATTCTATCTAGAAGCAGTAGGCGATACTGGGAAACTTTGGCCCGCTTGTTTTGAGTAATGGCACTTCTATTACAGATAATAACACATATGTGTACATGTACATGAGTTCAATCCATACTATATCTTGTTTTTTTCCACTCTATTTTAGCGTTTTACGCTGAATTGTCGACCCTTGTTTCTAAACTGGTACGTACGTACGTACGTCGCTTACTTCAAATATTTCACAACAACCGATAATACTAGAATTTGCATTATCGCTGTTTCGATGAATGGACACTTTTAGAGTATGACCCATAAACCTCAAATAAGTGTAAATGCCAATATCACAACCGCTTTGACTAAATTTCTCATTTCTCTTTATTAAGGTCTTCGTAAACAGCTCTGTTTATTTTCGCTTTGAATCTTTTCATGACATTTGACATTTTTCGACAAAGCTTTTGAAGGAATCTTCAAATACAGAAATGTATTTAAAAATCTAGTACTTAAATGCTTTGGGTACTAAGCATGGTATTTTCACAGTGCATTATGTTGCTCTAATGCAATATTCTGATTTGTATATATACAGAAATTTATTACAACACCATTACAAAACAATGTACATTGTAAGATCTATTTCCACACTTCATTTGGTCATATTAAGCAGAAAAGCGAACATTATAACTGCATGTCATATGAGAGTCTCTACTGGTTTCAATTCTGAAGCCCGTAGTTATATTCTGTTTTCAAAATGCCAAAAAGCCAATCTGATTGAAATCGTCGCCTTAAAACCGCTACGCTAATATTGTGATAGATCGAAGTTCAGTTAGATTGTATGATAGCTCGACCTGAAATGCAACTATTTATTAATAATGGCTTGTTTTTTTCCTATTGAAAACTTATTCCCCTTAGAGAATTCTAATTGCTTAAAAGTGAAATTTTTATGAGCAGCCGATATTTTTTCCACGGTAAGAACAATGGGTTCTTTAAAAATCATTAGGCAATGGTTATTATACCACATGACTTATACCGCTTGCGGACATTCAAGTAGTGGCATTTACAGTAAATGAAAAGTTCCTTCTAGATCAGTTATGTGAACTTGTTCGATTGTTAACCAGTCAGAAATGACGATTTCCAAAATGAACATTTTGCATTATTTCACACTCGTCAATGTTTTGTTGGGGTTCTCTACAATCACAGTTGTTTGTGTACATAAGCCAATATGGATAGTAAAAACTTGTGACAGTGAAGACATATTTTATCAAATGTTTAATCGGTCAGTATATGATTGCTTGGAAGAATGTTACCGGAGGAAACGATGTAAAGTGATTATGTACAAAGCTGGCGTGAACTCCTGCAGCTTGAAAGACGACATCAATATCACTGCCTTGTCAGAAAGCGACATTCTGTGCTATTACTCCAAGATCAGCTACTGGAACCCTCCGACTAACGATCCATGCAGTGAGCATACTTGTAGCGCGACAGAGAAATGTTTGCCATCACAGAATAAAACAAATAGATACGAATGTATTAAATCGCAGTGTCCAAAACCAATTCTTATCCTAAATAAGTGTTATCAAACAATCATACAGTTGGAAAAGTAGTCCGATATCAGTGTAACCAAGGGTATGCCGGACAGGGAAATTCAACAATAATTTGCCGAATCAACGCAACGTGGTCCCCGGTAAACTTTAAGTGTTTCAAAACCTGTTCGGTACCAAGAGAAAATTTCCAGGCAAAAATTAACAGAATAAGTAACGAGCGAATTGTTTACGGCACGACAGTAAATTTTACCTGCGGAAACGACTACATGTTAGACGGACCATTCGCAAGCAGCATGTGCTCTTCAATTGGAGTATGGTCCCCGCCTAAAGTTCGTTGTTGCAAGAATGACTCCTTATTATGGAGTGGAAGATGCCTGTTCATTTCCAAGATAGAAAACGGAACCAGGAATGGTATGTCGTTGTTTATTTTAATGGTAGAAAAAAAGTCAGAACTCAGTTAAAGTATTTTAAGATAATATTTACTTAATTGAATTCTTGACACTATGAAATCTTGTACGACGGAATATATATTTTCGCAATCATACCTTTACTACGAAAGGCGTGAACAATTTCTGTCCAAAAATAGCAGCACAATAAAATAATCTTCCAAAAGGGATTAAAAACATCGCTCTTTATTTCGAACACCTGTTCTTTTTCAAGAAAAACACAGAGTGAAAATAAAGAGTGATATTTTTAAATAGAGTAAAAATAGAATTATAATTGATTATGGAAAAGTAAACAGTCATAATGATACCCATGCTTACACAACGATGTTCTGTTTCATAGACAAAATTATGGTTTTATATCAGATTTAGATTTTTTTAGTAGTTTAATGTTTTCACTGAGCAATACTCATTAACAGTGCACTATCAAAGTTGTAAAACATTTTGCTGTGGCTATATTTCAATTTTGTCATTGTTCATTCATTGTGAATGTCTGTTTTGCGATAACGTACTGTCACATTTATTACTGAATGTTTTTATCATGCATTGCAGATGCAGGAAGTGTGTGCACAAGCAGAAGCGAAACTTTAGTAAATCCTGCATCGGATTTGGCGAAGTATATAACAACGAAAGAGACCGGCTTTGAATGGGTACTGGTCATTATGACCAAGGATTCCGCCAATAGTATGTTTGGCGTTTTCCTAAACATGTGCCTTGAAGAAAATGGATACACGTATGATAACGCAACTGGACTCACTTTCGATAAAGAAAACTCTATAAACGTTGTTATGACATTCGATGACAAGATCAGGATAATACGATCAAATAATTTGGCCGGAAACGGATGTAGTCACTATCATGTGCGTGACTGGGCATCATCTGAGCCAAATGGCGGAGATGTCGAAAAATGCTTGATGAGAAATGCACTGAAAAACTATATGTTGTGTGATGTTAAATGCGATGAAGTACTATCATTCTTGTCCGTATGCGAATCTACCTTACTTACCATTTGAAAATACGTTCACGAAAACCATGTTGTAAATCATAAAGAATGTTGAATTTTTAAAATGATCAGTAAGGTTGGATGCTAAATGTGCTCTAATGTTTTACAAAGTGTGTTGTCACTGAACCAACAATACATTTGACCGTAAGAACCAAGTTTAGCTGTGAATTGAACGGTATTTAAAAATTCTTAAAAACATACTTTAAGGCATTGCTGGTTCATCATTGCTAAGTCATAGACAAAAAAAAAAGAAAACTATCAAAAATCTCTAAAACAGCACAATGTAGCTCAATAAAATGTGCACAAACCAATGTTATTAATATATGTTTAATTTACATGTGCTAAGAACAGTTTTTGTGATAAATTGCAAACAGAATTTTAGGGAATTTTTAGGTCTTACTATTTTTCTTTACTGTTTTAACTTTTCTTAAGGTATGTAAAATAATCATACACATATGAGAGAATTTAATATTTTTCTTTTTTGTTTAGGAATAAGCAATGACGAACAGAACCATACCTTTAAATAGCTTGTTTTGGCTCTATCTTGAAAGCTACCTCATGACAGACAAAATCAACTTCAAAGTTAGATAAAACAGTTTAAAGTTAAAAATTTATTTACAAAATATCTCAGTTTAATACATAACAAAGCAAGAGAAGTATATCAGTAAACATTTAAAGGAATAATAATCCTAAGTGAATGGCATTTTAAATAAAAAACATTGAAATAATGTGTTTTGTGTTGCATGCACATATGGAATGTTTTTAAACAGTAAACATTATCAATTAGAATCAATATGACTATCATTTAAAAAAGTTGATAAATATTACATTATACATATCTGCCAATATGAAATCAATAATTAAATTTTACCTGATTCAGTTGTTAACATTGCGCGACCAATACATGTAATAATATAACAATATACCGGCCATCAGAGAGACGTGTGTACTCATTAGATGAGTAACAGCGCCATCAGTTGTACTTCCGTTCCAAGTCTAATCCTCTTTTAGAACAAGCACGATTGCTGGCGTTGAACATTATTCTGTATAGCATTATTATGATACATACGTCATAATTTAAAAACGCCTTCGATACCGCTAATTGCCATATAATTGCTGCAATTTTTAAGCACATTTATCGTTGGATTAATGAACGCAGTCACGAAATGGGCCATCACACTACATGACGTTCTGGTCAACGTTCTCTGAATTTTGAGCGTTCTAGAATGAGGATTTTCATATAGAACTCAAATACCTCAAGGTGTTGTGTTAAAGGTACCATACTTGTATATAAATTATTATTTTGCAGAAACATAAGCTTGTCTTAGGAAAATACAATTTTGAAAGTATTACTTATTGATTTTTTAACAGTATTGCTAACATACACAAACAATGGAAACATGAGACTGTATAAAACATATACAACATGTACTCAAAATGTGATTAGTATGATTATAAACAAGTAATATATACATTGTAATAGACCACAATGATGTAGAAGAAGAAGAACAAGAAGCATTGTTTATTATAGTGACATGTGATAAATCTATACAACATATTTACAGACAAATACACAACAATAAATCGACCGGCCCAATGGACCTATAAGTCACTATCAAAAGACATGTACAAATTTAAAAATATTGCTTAAGTTTTACAGGTACGATAATTATTATGATTGTAAATGGTATATTTACAGTATAATAATCAAACAATATAAACGTATACCTGAATTTTTATAAATTCAAAACGATATTGGGATGTGAAATAGATTAACCCGAAAGCAACGTTGATTAGAACATACGAGTATACAAGAATCTGACTTAAGAATCGCAAATATGATATTTAGTTATTACTATACAAAGTATTGATATTACTGGAAAAAATAATTTTATTTAAAAATAATTAAATCTTTGTAGAGGGCTGATTAATGCTGTTGCCTGGAACAGTTGAAACGCATATAAAATATGTCTTATATCTTCTCAATAACAATAAATAACATCAAATTAATGCGTTTACCATAATAAGGTAGCAACCTCATTGACTATTTAGAGTTCATGTGGCATGAAATACAAAAATTAACTAAAGCTCAATTCGAAACGAAATAATCAAGTCTTACCAATGAATTTGACTGAAATAATCAATGATAACCTACAACTGTCAATCTTGGGTTAAAACAAAGAAAGACAAGAGGTTTTGAGATTGCTATTTAATTAGTATATAGAGCATTAATCGCATAATACTCAAAGCATAATAGGTAACATGATAAGGTAGAAATTAAACATATCAACATTCATAATTTACATCGTATAAATTCTCCGACTATGAGAGTCTTAAATTTGGACGTTTGTTAGTAATTATAATAGTTTTGAGTTAAAATGTACTAGAACAGTACATATTTGGACATTTAAGTTATCATATATAAATAGCATCACGCCTGTGCAAGTATGCTTTCACTAAATATTTTGCAACTTTTCGCACATGGTTTGCAAGCACAACATAAAGTTTATCACATTTGCTGAGTGATGATGTGTGTATTAAGATGATGTTATTGAAATCCAGTGTTTTCACACACAAACAGAACGATGTTAAATATACCTTTTGGTTTAGTTTTAGATACATACATGTAACGACCGATATTGGCATAAAGCTGGACCCCAATAACCACCAATGGAAAACGAGCATATGATCTCATTCGGGTTATACTTGTGAAGTTCTCCAACAAAAATTATCAACAATCAAGAAAACATAAATATACACTCACCCAAAGTTCTAATTGGTCATCAATTGTATATATTTACAATGTACGCTAGTTTTGTTTCTTCCATGTGTCAGGAGAGGTTGTGAAAAGAACTCTTCAATTCAATTGCATAAAATGCATTTTTAGCAAAATTTAGAATAACCCTGTCCAAACTGTTCCGAAGTTAATTATTACAAGATAAAAGCTAAAATTGAAGACAGTTTTTGGCAAATAATCAGAAACAACGTGTTTATTCAATGTCTTTATTATAAAAAAATAAGTATAAAAAGTGACCAGTTGGAACTTTGGGTGAGTGTAGTCTCGATTTTGTTTATAAACAATTAGGCCTATTTACACTTCAACTTCGTCCTCTACGATAAAGTCTTATTTATCTAATGAATCATAATTTTTAATGGTAAACAGTGTGACGTAATGATTGGAAAGGCGTGGCTAAAGTTAAACCGTTCACAATTTATTGGACGTTGCACAATGTTTTGACGTGTGACGTCGCCGAGCACGCACGTTTTGCCACGAGTTGCTGTGAAAAAGCGTGGCGTCCTTCACTTTGTCGTCAGTGTTGCTGTTCCAACAGCCATCCGCAAAGGCCGTAATATCACAAATTCTTTTAATTATTTCTGTTTTAAAGAGAGTATTAATGTATGTTAATATAAGGATTAAATCGATATTTGATGGTTTTCATTTGGGTATGAAAAACAGTTGGGGCTTCACACACTTTAAACAGCCCAACTGTTTTCCATACCCAAATGAAAACCATTAAATATCGATTCAATCCTTAATTAAACAATTAAGATAATAATTTTATTAGTACATACGATGTAACCACGATAAAATCTGAGAGAAAGAGGTTCGTCAACTTAATGAAGAATACAAAAATGCTAATGCACTAACTCGCTTACATTTTGCAACTTTTCTAATACTGATTTTTTATGCGTGCGTTATTTTGCCATAAGCAATGTTTTCGTGCACTTAATCATTCAATAGCAGAGTTCGCAGCTAAATGAAGAACAGAAGAACATAAAACATCTAATGTAGGATTGATTTGACATGTGCCATCTCTTCCGGTGATTATCTTTGCAATAGTATTTCTTTGAAACAATCTTGACATTATTTTCGACAAAATTGCCTTTTCAATATGTCCGTTTATGAGGAGTATGATAGGTTTGCGAAGATTATATGCCTCATCAACTTCCATCTGACACCAAGTCTTGGAGCAAAACGCTTGAGACACCACGCAAATCACAACAAGGGATTTTTCTAAATTTGACATTATTTCAGTCATAATTGGAAACCCCGGACGAAAATGTTTCTCGTCCATGCAGACATATGATCCTTTCTTACCTACAGTTTTAGAAATTTCATCATTTAATTGGTTAAAAATATGTCGATTCACTAATGCAGCATCTTCAGAACAGTAAGCAAGATAAACTAGAAAGCATTCATTAACTTCTGCTTGTTTCAGTTTCTTTAGTATTTGTTTCACCCTGTCCCGTTTCAATCTGTGTCGTCGCACAAGCACAATAACCAATATTGACACTATCAGAACAGATACTAATGAACTAAAGAAAATGATGCAGATACGTTCAACAAGCTGTTGTTTACAAATGTGCTGTATTTCTTCTATGGCTGTTGCTTTCATGTCAAAGTAAGCATCATTGAAAGAACATATATAATCCTCACCTTTAAGAAATGTGGACTCTTTTACCCATGTCTCAAAAGAAAAGTCATTACATGTGCATTCAAAATCATTTTTTCCTAAAATTAACGTAAACTCTGTATTGTTATTGGATAATAATTGCATATTTTGCCTGGTTATTCTGTCGAGATTTCGAAGGTGATTATTCCGGATATTTAAGTAATTTAGACTTACCAGTCCAAGTGGATTCATATCTATTTCTTTTAAAAGGTTGTTTGCCAAGTTAATTTTATGTAGATTTTTATGTTTAGAAAACATATCTGGATGTATTCTTTTTATCTTGTTAAAGGAAAGATTAACTTCTTCTAAATCACAGTATGTATACAGAAATGTTCGAAACTCATCGAAGTAATTGGTCTCCATTTTGTACAAGTCGTTGTTCGAGAGATTAATCTTAATTATTTTTTTTCCCGGATCTATGCATTTTGGATGAATATATTCAATTCTATTAAAGGACAGATCTATTTGCGAACCCTGGCGAAAAGGCATATTTCTAAATGATACATTTAGCTTCAGCAAATGGTTTTGTCTAAAACTAAGATACTGGATTCGAAAGTTGATGTTCGTACAGTCATATGAGTAGCCTTCCTCGAACGAAATAGGTGTTGACAATGAGGGAATTATATTGTCAAAAAGCAATGATTGTGCACTAAACATTACCGAAAAATACGTGTTAAAGTACTCCGTAAAATTTAAGTCCGGATTTAATCGATGATTCATCAGTCTTTGTACAGAAGGAATTGTTGAGTTACTTAGGTCGAGCTGTTTTAAACTTTCGCATACAAAATTGTGGAAATTATAAATAAGCGGAAGATATGAATTTCCCATACTCAATTTTTCCATCGTTGTACACAACTGTTCGAGAGACCTTAAATCGAGCTCAAAAACCATGTCTTTCATAAATAATGCTTTCATTGGTCTTACTGAAATACAGTCACTTAAGAAGGGGTCTATATCGTATGCGAACTCGAGTGCCCCCTTTTGTGGCTTTAGCATCTGAGATATATCGAGAATTTCAAGAACGGGCATGATATCTTTATCACACAACATAGGAGACAATGCCCTAATGTGCAATGATGGATTTCCTGAAATGTTAAGGTGTTTTAAATTATCAAGTCCATCGAATGCATGTTTAGAGAAAGCTGCATATATTGTCAGTGGTGTTTCAGACGTTAAATTATGTTTTATCCCGTGTACGCCAAGTGTTTCAAGATTTTGAAGTCCAGTAAATGTTTTTGCTGCAACATATCCGATTTCAGTTGACATTTGCAGCGTTATGTCCAGATTTGTTATGTTTCTCCAACTAGGAGAAGCAAATGGTCTGTCTTCACCAAAGTTTTTGTTAAAAGTTAACCTATTTATGTACACTTCTTGCGTGCCTTGTGGTAGGACTTCCGGAACTTTGGAGTCACAATGCAAGATGTTATTTTCACAAACGCACAACAGTGGACACATTCCGTTCACTCCGTAAATAAGGACGATGACCAAACAAGCTGAAATTTTCATCTTCCAGGTAGTGTTCTATAAATATAAATCGTTCAAATATGTATTGTTATGTTTAAATAACTATATATTATATTATATTTTATTATATATAGATAGATGAAAAAGGAACTTTGAAAGCCCCCGAACACGACATGTATGAACATATTACAGGCTCTGCTTAGTTGAGCATGTTCATGGGAAGTAATGTAAATGCATATTCCTGCCCACGCCGCCATGTTGGGCACAACTCAATACTCATACAAGCAACCAGTTCAATTTTGATTCATCCCGAAAGATGGTTAGATAATTATATGGCGGTGAACATGGAACTTTCAATGAGGTGATTCCAGATAAATACTATTCCATGTTCATCGGCGTATGGTCACCAGATAAAAGAATGAGTTTTGCGCTAAACTAGAAAACAATAGGCGGAGCTCAACAGAATAGAATTTTGACAGGGAATCGGATAATACAAATCCTGCATATCACAGAAAACGCCAAAGGCAAACCTTAAAAAGCCGGAAGTATATCCTGAGGTAATTGGACAATATCCAAATCTATATTGTCTGGGATATTGAAACCACCGATCTCAAAAGTGGGAAAAATATTCAAACAAAGGTAATTTTGAGAAGAAGAACTATAACATAGAAATCTCGTGCTCAACGATGTTCCAAGGACGAAACTGATAACATTGCTGATTGAACGTACGGGGAGAATTTTTACAGTCTCTACACGACACAGTCATCTTTTGTGGTATTGACAAAGATGGAAAGGAACTTTTGACAGCTATCAAAACTATTTTACAGATAATTTACAATACAGGGGAGCCTCAATAAATTACAGAAGTATTGTTAAAAGATTATTATCCGTGCTACTGATATTTTCACAAATTTACATCAATCGATTGAGCAATCTTTTGCCATGAACAACCTTAGTAGCGCTCTTTTTTATCAATAAAAAGTACTTTTTCTTGGACTAATTAAATACGGTATAATACGGTAGAATCTTTTATGTACATATAGAATTTTTAATTATTTAACATTATTCACTGACAGGTAAATTGCAACTGCAATTTTGAGTAGCAGTATTACTCTTAACAATTTTGTGATAAAATGAAATGGCGTTTGTTAAAAGAAGAATGAAAGATATTTTACCAAGTAATTTAAAAGCACAATGCCGTATCAAAATGCATCGGTAAATTATGTCTAAATTGTAGAGACATGTCAAAATATACTTAAGGATGCTCTCCTGTTTTAGTGCGCATGTGCTTACTACCGTAAAAGGACGAATTGTCGTAAAAATTCAAGAGCGGTTTATTTAATTTATTAAGTAGCTATAATCAAGGAAATAACAGATATTTATCAGCTATGGTCTAAATTTAGTGATTTTTACTGAAAATTCGTTGTGTTAAGAAAATATTTTGCGACAGTCATATTTTTATCAAAACGTGTCTACTTCCGTTCGTCCTCCAACTTGTATTGAAAGCTAGTTTTTGTCCGATTGGCTTAGTTAGCTCATTGTATGGTCATTGCTTGGAAAGCTATACCTTGTATTCAGGTAGAGAACGTCTAGACAGGGCAAATATTGATTTCACAGCAAGTGATTTCAGATAACAGTCAAACGGCCTCAGGTAATATTTAAAATTTATTTCAAAATTGAGGCCGTTTTGACCAAAAAGTGAGGCCTTTTTAACTGAAAGTGTGGCCGTTTTGACTTAAAGTGAGGCCGTTTTAACCAAAATGAAGCCATTTTAAACTGAGGCCGTTTTTATCGGCACCCGAAAACCCGCGATTACAATGCTCGCAATGGTCAATACTGTTTCAAGGACGATAAAACAATTTTGGAATTACTTGAAGAGCAATCAAATATTATGTGGCAGACTGGCTTGTTGGTGATGAATTTTATACCGACCTATTTTGGCATTAGCTCTGAGTATTTTTTATCACAACTGGCTTATAACAGCATTGTTATTGACTTACTTATTTTGTAAATAACTGACAGTCATGACAGTGACTGTTTATCATTCTTTAGTTTATGTAGCAGTGTGTGTTGAAAAAATGAGGACTTAAAAGTGTAGATCTCCATTCCTTGCTGTCACTCTGCAACTTGCTGATCAGTGGCTTAATTACAGGAATTACACCACCTCTTTTTCAATAAAATTTGCTAGGTAGAGACTGCAAGTTTGAGGCAAATGTGAAATATACAAGCAAATTTAGTGTGGTCATTGAGCAAAGCTCCAGGTAATTTGATGTCGATACAAATTGGTAGTTAAGCTTTAAATATGTAGCGTCAAATCTTAATTTGTATTTATTATTTCAAGGCAGAGAAGTTTAGTTGTAAAGTAACGACACTGCATTACTTGCAACTTCAAAAGTTTCCAGAATGAATGAACTATATACATGCATCTGATACATGGTTGCATAACTTTTTATTACTGAAAGTAGTTTATATCTTAAATAAACGTATGCTTTGATTTATCAGTGTTAGATTGTTAAGATTTTTTTTCCCTACAACTGTGACCAAAAGGCAAAAATATAATGTACATATGTGGATGGGGTAATAAAACACGTGTGTTTTTTTCCAAGTAAGCAAGAGATTTGAAATTGTGGTTGAATCTCTAAGAAAATATTTAACTTGACTGATGGCCATTTTGCATTTATTGCTATTGCTTACGAAGGGCTGTAGTGATCTTTTCCAAGAAAATTTGTTAATATGTTACTTTTTTTAATACAGTTTTAAAGTCTAAAGGTGTTGTGCAAATGTGAATATTGTTCAGGGAGTAACGGGTATGGCATTATTAATTTCTAATATCAGCTATATGAACATGTTAACAATGTTGAAAAAATCAAAATCACAGAAAACTTTTAAAGATCTCGTTTTTGTGGGGAGAGCTGGCGTTTTATTTACAATGCTGTTGTTTCAAAATACTTTTCATATCAATTTTAGAACTAAATCCCTTTGATAAACTACATTATTTTCTTTAATAATCATTTATATAAGCTTGTTTTAGATTTATAGTTATATTTCATACAAAACAAATTAGGCTAACAATGCTCTAGATAACAAAATAATTTTATTATACATTTAACACTAGTGGGTGGGGTAATTTATAGGCATTTTCCTCTATTTTTCAAGTACCTTACTTTTTTAACTTGAAACCATGAATATTCTAATACAGTATTATGTAAATCTTCAGAAATAATACCTTTGGTGGTGAAAACCACCATTTAAAAAAAAGAAAACCTCATCAATAGCACAATTTTCTAAACAAAAATACTTTGAAACTTTGAATATTTTTCTTAAATCGCAGGTGAAACAGCTGCTTGCAAAAAGCCTTTGATTATGATTTACCAAACACCACCCTTTTATTTTTGCGAGTTTAATATTTTGCAAAATTTCTGAGGGTATGTTATCAATTTTTATTTCGATAAAATCGAACACCAAATGACTCAGGCGCTGACATCGTTTTCAGAACATCGTCGGTTTGATCTAACAACATACCCGGAACAAAAGAGAAACATTTGAAACACACTTTCAATCCAAATTAAAGTTAATTAATCAGTTCCGGCACACACTCGATATTCTTGCTGCAAATTACAGATATGTTATGCAGGATATATGATTGCAGATAAATTTGTCAGCAACATTTTGAGATCAACTTTGATAAAATGTACTGTGTGTAAGCATTAGATATTTGCCGCCAAACAACGTCCAAATTGAACACGTTCGACATTCAAATTTAGTTCTTCTTTCGACATTAAAATTTCAGTTCGACGTTCGATATTCAAATTAAAATTCTACGTTTGACATTCAAAACAAGTTCGACGTTCTACATTTAAAAAATTTAGTATGACATTCTACATTTAAATTGCAGTTCGACGTTCGACATTTAAAACCTGTCCAACCATCGACATTTAAATTCCAGTTCGACGTTCGACATTCAAAACATGTTCAACGTTCTACATTAAAATTGCAGTTCGACACTCGACATTCAAAAAACAATTCGAGGTTCGACATTCAAATTGCAGTCCGACGTTCGATTTTTAAAATCAGTTCGACGTTCGACATTGAAGACCAGTTCGACGTTCGACGTTCGACATTCAAATTGCAGTTCTACGTTCGACATTCAAATCCAGTTCGACGGTCGAAATTCAAAATAGTTTGACGTTCAACATTCCAAACCACTTTGACCCTCGACATTGAAAACCAGTTCGACGTTTCGAATTGCAGTTCGACGTTCGACATTGAAAACCAATTCGACGTTCTACATTCAAATTTAAGTTCAACGTTCGACATTGAAAATCAGTTCGACGTTCGACATTCAAATTGTAGTTCGACGTTCGACATTTGAAACCAACTCGACGTTCTACATTCAAAGTGAAGTTCGGTGTTCGATATTGGAAACCCGTTCGACATTCACATTGCAAGTCGACGCTCGACATTCAAAACAGGTATGACGTTTGACATTCGAATTACAGTTCGACGTTTGACATTCAATACCAGTTCGACGTTCGACATTCAAAACCAGTTGGACGTGCTACATTCAAATTGCAGTTCGACATTCATATCGCATTTTGACGTTCCACATAGAAACCAGTTCGACGATTTATATTCAAATTATAGGTCGACTTTCGACATTCAAAAGCACTTTGCCGTTCGACATTCAAGACCAGTTAAAATGCATGTTGACGTTCGACATTTAAACCATTTCGACGTTCGACATTTAAACTGCAGTTCGACGTTCGACATTGAAACTAGAACGACGTTTCAAATTGCAGTTCGACGTTCGACATTCAAAACCAGTTCGACGTTATACATTCAAAACCAGTTCGACGTTCGACATTCAAATTGCAGGTCGATGTTCGACATTCAAAACCGTTCGACGTTCGACATTCCAAACCACTTTGACGTTCGACCTTCAAATTGCAGTTCGACATTTAAAACAAATTAGACGTTTGACAATCAAAACCAGTTCGACATTCGAGATTCAGATTGCAGTTCGACGTTCGCATATAAAACGGGTATGACGTTCGATATTCATATTGCAGTTTAGCGTTCGACATTCAAATTGCAGTTCAACGCTCCACATTCAAATTGCAGTTCAACGTTCGACATTCAAGACTATTTCGACGTTCGACATTCAAAACCAATTCGACATTTAAATCGCAGTTTGACGTTCCACATAGAAACCAGTTGATATTCGAATTTTAGTTCGACTTTCGACATTCCAAACCACTTAGACGTTCGACCTTGAAAACCAATTCGACGTTTGACAATCAAATCCAGATCGACGTTCGACAGTCAAAATTTCAGTTCGACGTTTGCATATAAAACTAGTATGACGTTCGATATTCAAATTGCAGTTCAGCGTTCGACATTTAAAGCTACTTCGAAGATCGACATTCAAATTGCAGTTCGACGCTCGACATTCAAAACTAGTTCGATGTTCGTCATTTAAATTGCAGTTCGACGTTCGACATAAATAACCAGATCGACGTTAGACATTAAAAACCAGGTCTACCTACGACATTCATATTAAGTCCTACATTCGACATTCAAATTGCAGTTCGACGTTAGACATTAAAAATCAGTTCTACTTTCGACATAGAAAACAAGTTCGACGTCCTACATTCAAATTTTAGTTCGACAATTAAAACCAGTTTGTCGTTCTACATTCTAAACACGTTCGACATTTAAGTTTCACTTCGACGTTCGACATTCAAAACCAGTTCGACGTTCGACATTTTAATTGCAGTTCGACGTTCGATATTTAAAGCCAGTTCGACTTTCGACATTCATATTGCAGTTCGGCGTTCGACATTGTAAACCAGTTGGACGTGCGACATTCAAAACCAGTTCGACATTCAAATTGCAGTTCGAAGTTCGACATTCAAAACCTGTTCGAAGAATCAACTGCTTTTGAATGTCGAACGTAGAACTGGTTTTGAATGTCGAACGTAGAATGTATTGCCAACTTCACACACATAGATCCAACTAGTTTTGACACTGTGCAAGCAGTTGCGAATCATCATTAGAATCGATATCTTGGAAGCCATCTCAAAATATATTGTCACCAGGATTGTCAATACAGTATTCTTTCTATATGTTCACATCAGGTACGACATTAAGTTGGGCCTAGGTAACTTACACATAAATATAACTGTATTCGTAAACAATTGCACACATTATAATCATATCAACAAAATACCACTACCTTTAATATAATACCATAGTATAAACATTATAATTTACATATGTATCCGGAAGACAGATCTGGCAAATAGTAAAGGCTGCAGCTGTGGATTTGATGGATCAATGGATTTGATGGATCAATGGATTTGATGGATCAATGGATTTGATGGATCAATGGATTTGATGGATCAATGGATTTGATGGATCAATGGATTTGATGGATCAATGGATTTGATGGATCAATGGATTTGACTGAGGTAGCAAAGACTTTTATCACATGGCTCAACAGTGAATGTGAAGAAGTTTCAAAATTGTCACAAATATACTGTATGATTTTGTTTACATCAACTTAAAACAAAAACTGTAAGAAGAGACAGTGCACTTGATTATTCTTTTTGCTTAATATAAAAACGATTTTGAAATAATGATCTTTATTTAAGAAGAAAAAAGACTAAAAGTACAAACTCTATTGCCAAACATTCAGGAAAACATAAATAATATGACTATTAATCGAAAGTCAATTATGAGAAAACATTTATTTCACATAATATTTCAGTAATTTTTAATAATTAGTAATTATATTCTTAATGAACCGTAACCATTTAATTGAAAATGGGAATAAATTAAAACTATTAATTATTTGTGTAAGTTTAGAAAAGAAAAGAAAACATGTCAGTTTTTTAGTAGATGAACTGCTTAAAAATCTATGATTTCAGTCTCTAGATTTAATAGACAATCGAAACCTTAATTTACAATATATTTTAAGTTAACACATGTGTAAAACTGTGTAACATCTTTAGAAGAATTATGGAACTTACAGAAAATCAAGTAGGTAATGATGCTGAAAACACTTTTTAATTTGCAAATCAATCTCTTCACTAATTATTTTTAAAATATTTGTAGTAGAGTTATGGGTCTAAATGGTAATGATGTAGATTTTAATAGTGAATATATATTTAAGTTTTACGTTGATATCTTAAGCACTTTAAGGGATAATTGGACCAAAGGCACAATTTCTTTAACACAAAATCAAAAACAAAAAGCGATTAACTATTTTTTTAAATTTTGCAGCAGAGTTAATTGTCCTGTTAATAATGAGGAAGATTATAATAGTGTTTTCAAGTTGATATCTTAATAAGTTACGGATACATTGCATAAGTAAATGAATGCTTGTGCTGGGTTTTGTACTTTTGAGTGTTCTAAAATTAGAAACAGTTGTAAAATCAATAAATTTTTATATAAACATTTCAAACAATCAGACCTTACTTCAAAACATGTAACTATTCAACCCATAGAAAAACTTACATTTGAAAAGTGCAAGGCTAATTTCGGAACATAAGTGGATTCAAAAAATCTCAAACGTTTACCCGCTCGGTTTAAATGATAATATTTAACAAGAATGCATCATTAAAAAAAATCCTGTTTTGACATTTTTGATTTGCTTTAAATTCATAAATGAAAATCAAGCGAGATCGCACGGTCTAAGAATTAATAAAAACATTAAATAAATCACGTGTTCATTGTTCTATTCAAGACCTTTAAAATATTTAAAAACATTCTGGTAGACACGCTATGCATTTGCGCTTGGCTTATCTATGCATTCGCGTTTGGCTTATCTTTCTATACCAAATTTACAGAAAGTGTATCAGGAAGCCGATGATATAAGAACTCATCCACAATATACTTGGCGTAGAAAAAATGGAATTGAAAAAAGCTGAATTGATTTTTGGCTAATCGACGAAAACATAATCCCCGCAGTATTTTCTTCAATTATTCAAAGTACTGATCAGTTAGCAATTTCATTTAAACTGAAACTTCCATCTGTTAGAGGTCCAGGTTATTGAAAATTAAACAATTCCCATTTGTGTGACCTGGACTATATAAACATAATAAATAAAATAATTGATTCGTGTAATTTAGTAAACACTCATAACTACCAAATTTTATGGGATATTTGTAAATGTAAAATAAGGGAAAAATCAATCGAATAAGCAAAGAAAAAATCGCGCGAAAGACAAAATAAATTATTAGAATTAGAAGAGCGCTTACAAGAATTATATAACACAGAAAGCTTAAATAATAGTAACCAAACTAAAAATGAAATTATTAAGTTAGAGCAAGAAACCGAAGAAATATTTAATTTTAAAGCTACTAGTGTACAAATTAGATCAAGAATTCAGTTTTTAGAAGAAGATGAAAAAAATATCAAAGTTTTTCTTTAATTTAAAAAGTCAAGGCAAAACCGAAAAGTCATTAGTTCTTAAACGGTAGATGGAAAACGCTACACTAATATTAATGATACCCTTACAGAAGAAATTCGCTTTTACAAAGAGTTATATTCTTTTAACGACACTATAGCAAACAATAATCAGTACTTAAATAATATCATTCTAGAAAAAAGGTTAAACATTGAAGAGGCAAATCGTTGTGGAGGTGTTTTAACTTTAGAAGAATGTACTCTAGCTGTTAGAGAGATGAAGAAAAATAAAAGCCCTGGTTTAGATGGTCTAACAGCAGAATGTTATCAAGTATTTTGGAATAAAATTTGTAAAATTGTACTTAATTCATTAAATGAAGGATTTCAAAAAGGTGAATTATCATTTACACAAAAACAGAGTGTTCTCTCATTAATTTTTAAAAAGGGTAATCCTGAATCGCTCGAAAATTTGAGACCAATATCATTACTTAACATTGATTATAAGATTGCTGCCAAGGTTTTAGCTAAAAGATTGCAAACAGTTCTACAAAAAATGATAAGTATGGACCAACAAGGGTATATAAAAATCGATTTATTGGATATAATATTATACTGATTCAAGATATTATAGATAATACAGATAATTTAAACATTGAAGGTGCCGTGTTATTTCTAGATTTTAATAAAGCTTTTGATTCCGTTAGCTGGTCATTCATGTTTGCAGTTCTAGAAAAATTTGGTTTTAACTGGGTAAAAGTCATTTACAAAAATATATCTTCATGCATTATTTATAATGGGTGGAAATCAAACTTTGTTAACATCCCGCGAGGAATTCGTCAAGGCTGTCCATTGTCTGCTCTTCTTTTTATCATTGTAGCAGAAATCTTGGCAATAAAATTTCGCACATCACCAAACATAAATGGCACCCTATAATTCCGAAACTGCTCATATAAAAATTTCTCAATTAGCGGATGACACCACTTTATTCTTGCAAAACGCAGATGAAATTTCTTATGTTCTAGAAATAATAGACGAATTTGGAACTTTTTTTAGGTCTTAAACTTAACAGAAATAAAACAGAATATATGGATTGGAAAATCAAAGCAAAACAAACATAACTTTGGTGATATTAAATTTACAAATAAAGACGTAAAAGCTTTAGGAATTTATTTTGGTAACGATCGTAACACATGCCTTGAATAAAATCTTAATGATAGAATTGACTATTGTCAGCGTTTGCTAGACAAGTGGAAACTAAGAAATTAAAAATTTTACGGAAAAATTCTTGTTATTAAATCACTAGTGCTCCCAAAACTTATTTATGTACTTCAAACAATGTCGGTTCCAAAAGATTTTTTTTCAATAAAATTAATAAATTATTGTTCGCATTTCTATGGGGAGGAATTAATCGGTGCAAATTCGAATGGCGGTTTAAATATGACAGATATTGAAAGTTTTACAAAATCATTGAAAATAAAATGGTTTAAAACGCTCGTAGAAAGAACAAATACCTCTTGGAAACTCATACCTTCGTTCTGCTTAAATCAATACGGCAAAGACTTTTTAGTTTTTAACATGAACTTAGATTCATTGAAATCATTGCCTAAAATAAAGTATACGCTTCCGTTGTTCTATCAAAACATCATTGAATCTTGGATTGAATTACAAAACATAACAAATATTGAAAACCCGAACACATTTATGAAAATCAGAAAACAAATAATCTGGGGAAATCGATTTTTTAAAT
The DNA here is from genome assembly GCA_038501625.1 of Corbicula japonica. Lineage (NCBI taxonomy): Eukaryota > Metazoa > Mollusca > Bivalvia > Venerida > Cyrenidae > Corbicula > Corbicula japonica. Next base: position 9,203,709 of record JAZAYU010000006.1, on the reverse strand, counting down.
TGAATGGACGTGTCTTAATTTTAAAAAGCTGGATAGAAGCAGGTCTAATTCTTGTAAATGATATTATCAACAACTACGGCGATATAGATGAGATGAAGATAATAAATCATTAAAAAGACAAATTAAATTGGATCGCTGAAATACAATCAGTAAGAACAGCTATACCTCGCGCTTGGAAAGTTCAAGAAGCTCCTATGTCAAAACATTATTAGAAATAAAATGACCATTAAGAAACATTCCAAATAACTACTGAGAAACCCTTTTTAGGAATGAAATTCATTGGAAATCATTCTATTACATATTAAATGAAATGTTAGTTGATAACCGAGTCAAACAGCATAAATACAAAGCGATTCATAGAATAATTCCAACAAATCAAAACGTTTATACTTGGAAAGTCTATAATTCTCCAAAATGTAAATATTGTAACTGTATTGAAGACTTTCAACACTTTTTTGTCGATTGTTCATATTTAGATAACTTTTGGTTGAAAGTAAATCATAGTTTTATGAAGTGTGGTATAACAAAAAATTTTAGAAACCTAAAATCTATAATAATTGGATATAAAATTAGTTTTAAAGAATACAGTGATATAAATATATTGTTAAGCTATATTAGCTTTTGCATTTACAATTCATATATTATTAGCGAAAGAAGAACAGAACATGTTAACATGATAAATATGTTGAATACGGATATCATGACATTATGTATTATGCTTGTAAAAACATTTAAAAGCCAATTATACATAACTTTGTCAAAACTTACAATGTTAACAATACTGAAATTGTAGTATTTATTTTGTAATGTGCTATCTGTTTTATCATGTTGTGAGTGATTGTATTGTCTAGTTATTTTTTACGAATAAAAAAGAAAAAAAGAACTCATCCACTTTATGAACTATCTATCGAGCAGCTTCAACTCTGTGGACGTCAGCCACCATTATAATGTTGGGACTTTGAAGTCCTCACCGTATGGAGTTCCCAACTGATATAGACTCTCTGAATCTTAATAACAGATTGTTCAATCTATGCTGCCTTCTCAGAGAAGCTGAGCTTCATAAGAGACTAAGGCAGCAGTCGAAGGAACCGTAGACTGTAAATCTGATTCAGCCTCTGTGTTACAACACTATAATTGTACCACGTTCTAAGTAACCTCTCTGAGGAGCAAGCTTACGGACAGAACGCGGAAACCTTTCGGTAGCACAAAAATTGGCCTCGCTAACTACCAGTTGGCCTCGCTAACTATCTTAAGCCAGCCAGTGTTGTATTACACAGCTTCATGTTCCAAATGTTGAAATCGACCCCTTTATATTTACCTTATAGTTATCATTACACTGGTTACAAGCTGTAATACAAGTTTGCATAATTTTTCCTTAGAACAAAACGTCTTCAAATCACAAAATTCACTAATGTTAATAACTTTTACAAAATGACATTATCTATGTCAAGCAGAATTGTTAGTGCATCAATTTGTGTGATGAAAACAATTTTTCTCTAATCATTACAATTAATATAACTATAGGTGCTACCTATAACGGGGAAAGCTTGTTTTTAATACCTAAAATAAATATAACTAACATGTGTTGCACTGTACGGAATTACTGCATTATGCATGTTATGACTAATCAACAATACGGCCCACGCGATGCAGCCTAGGATTTTCTGATGTTTTGGTTTAGGACAGCGGACGACATGACCCATAGAAATTGTATCAGATATGAAATCAAAACAATGAATACTTTATGGCCCATCAAACCAATATTTTTGTTTGTTTTTTTTTCCAAAAAGCTGCCAACAAGTATGACCATATAGCTCAAGGATACTTGCAAATTTATGGAACCAATTCATCGAGGATACTTACAAATTTATAGAACCAATTCAGGCTTTACTTTCACACCTATTTCACGAGCATTTAGAACAAGAAACAGTGGTCCGCGTTTCATCTTTGATCTTTTTGAAAGAAATGTCACTGTTGTTTTTAATTGGTAACAAAACTGTAATTAAAACAGCAAGGTTTTTTACATGCATTTATTTCCAAATTTATCCCAAAAAAAGCAAAAGGAAAACTTCACTGTGGTCAGGCTTTTATTTAGCATGTACAAACTGTAGTTTATGGTGTTTTTGTGAACATTAGGTCATTTTGCTGAAAGATATACAGTCTAGCTTTTTTATAATGTGTATTGTACTGTCTTAACACTAGGCAGTATTGTCCGCCATCCTGGGCGGAAACTTTTTCCTATCCAGGTCTAAAGTCTGCCAATCTAGGCTGTTGTCTGGGGCATATCTCATAGCGGACAGTGAGACATATTGTCCATAAACCACTGTACCTTGGTTTTCATATCATAGATTTTGGAAAAAAAACATGTTAAGTGCAAAACTAATGCAGTTGAAACAAAAACTGCCATCTCCAGGGACATGCAAACATTTGTAATGAGTGTCTGCTATATCAAAATTGCTGAAACTGCAAGTGTGTCTCTAGGTTAATAGTTTATGTATATTTTGTTGCAGATTGGAATGTATTAACACATTCTAGAGTACTTAATTCAGTTGATCACATTTTTTCATTATAACTTGTGTGTGTGTGTGTGTGCCCTGTGGTTCGCATATACTGGAATAATTCTTGTGTAGTTATGGTCAGTTTCATTACATTTTTGTTGACTTGTTATAGAAACAGTTCCACATTTACTGATTCATGTACAATGATGATGAATTTTATCAACAATCTTTGAATGTAAATGGTCAGTTATGTGGTCAAATGAACAAATGTTATCTGTGCTTTTTTCTGTTTTTGAATGTTTATTATTTGAACCGAAGTTTTGGGTTCAGACTGTCACTGTGTTCATTTAGCAAAGCACATGATGTTTTGAAATGTTAAAACATAAATAATGAAGTGCTTTAATAATCTTTAATAATATTTTGAGTATTATTAATGATTTACACAAAACTTTTGAAAACAGGCTATTTCTTGTTGTCTATTTAATATTGAAAATTGAAAAATGAAAACAAGAACATGTGTTATATTTTAGGCTTAAAATGTCCCTAATGACATTCAATTGTAAATAAGTAATCATTTCATTTATATTTTGTTGGAAAACAGGATATTTCATTTTATTTTATTAAAAAATATCTAATGACACACGAAAATGACTTGAGTAACGCTTTTGAGAATTCTCAATTAAGTACAAATTATTTTGTATTGCCAACACAGCGCTTGGTTCTATCTTCCAACAGACTACCGCGATAGTGCGGATACCGCTTTTCGGACTAATCAATTTTAGTAATTTCTCCTCTTAAATTGTGACGGGTTATTGGTTTGTTGTTTTAAATGAGAAGGTAAATTTGAGAGAATGAGAAACCCGTCTAGAAAAAGAACAACAACAATGGCGGCACACACGAATTTACATCGAACAAATCTTTATGGTCAATAGAGTAAGACATCACAAATTTATTGAATTTTTGACAGATTTTGTTTGATTTTGTTATTTTAAATATGTACACATTGTCTATAGGCGGGAAAATGTCTCCTTCGGCGGCTTTCCCTGTATTATACATGAATCTATGATTTCATGTATATTTATATATGTGTATTTAATCAAATAGAGAATTAAAATCATTCCTGACATATCTAATCTTCTCTAAACAATTTCAAGTTATTGATTTAATAAATGTAACTGAAATTTATTTGTTTTTCTAAACATTTTTTAAAATTTGGTAAAAAAAACATTATTCATCTATTTAAGGTATGACAATTGTTAACTTCAAATAATTGTAAAAGTTTAATTGTCTTCCCGTGATAAACTTCTCATTATTGTACTTATTTCGATTACAGATGTAAAGGGTGCAGTGCTTATTAAAAATAATCATGTTAAATTGAGTGAAATTAAAATGGATTAACTGTTGTCTGTTCAATAATGGATAAGGTCTTTGTAGCAAAAAATGTTTATTATGTATGGCTCACACAAGTAATCAAAGATATTACATATATAGATTCCTGTTCATAATGATAAAATAATGTTTAAGGCAAGCAACAAAACATAGCACAATCAGCCAGTTCATAATGAAACACAAAAATCAAAACATATCTTTCATGATATTTACTTACCCGTTTTATGAAATGCTGTTACCAGGTACGTCCTTTGAATGTCGTTGAGCACGATACATATGCACTGTGTCAATAGTACTTCTAAAATTGCTTTTGTTTAAATATTTCGACCAGTTTATAGATGAGTGATTTCAATATCCCAGCAAACATAAATTCGGATATTGTTCAATCACACCAAGGATATAATTCCTGCTTTTTAAATTTTGCCTTTGGAGTTTTCTGTGATATGCAGAATTTATATTCTCAGATACTCTGACACAATTCTATTTTGTTTAGTTCCGCCCATTGTTTTCTCGTTTAGGGCAAACACATTCTTTTATCTGGGGATCATATGCCGAAAACCAGCAAAACACTATATACATTGTCATACTGGATCAAGTTTCTTTCAAGAAAATATACACTATTTTTAAATCCCAGTTCCTCTTAAATGCTCTATTTTGATTGCAACATCTTTCTTATTTATCAATTCAATTCATTAGCGATGTTTGCTTTTTAGTTCAAAATCAAGCTATGCGATATGGTAAACTTGAAATGTTGTTTAAATTTACATAAATCATTTTACTAATTATCAAGGTCAAAATGTCTGAAATTTATCATCAGCATACGTGTTTACTTACATATTCGGTGATAATTGATTAATTGAATGACTCCTTTGGAAGATTACTCAACCAATGGCTCATTATCATAATATTTTTTCATTGACCAACATCCTCAAGCATTGTCATTCTGGATGCAAACCTTTTTCTTCTAAAATAATGCGTCAGTCTGTCTACTAAACGATGATTGCACTTAACGGAAAATTGCACTACTTTATCTTGAAGACATCTGTATTTAAGAGAGCCGGAAAATGTTGGTCGGTACAGATAACAAATTTAAAGACTTGTTAATCCTTTACTTCAAAATTTTACACTGTCGTAATACTGTTTTATCAAGATTTCTATTCAATGAGCTCTCAGATGTAGTAATTTTTCCCTAACAAGCTTCATGAAAAAGTAAAAAATGTACGAGGGGTGATTATTAAGGTGGAACGCGACACTTTGCGAATTTTCGAATTTCTTTATGAAATTTGGTATGGTATTTATTGACGATGATTCCAGCATGAATCCGCAATCCGTTTTTCGATTAATCAAATAGTTGTTTAGATATTTACCTTCAAAGTTAGCTATCAACGCCGGTTTTCTGTACTGACGTCAACGACGCTCGCAGAACATTCTTTTGGGGCTGGCTGAAAATTGGGGTTTCCAATTTCATTTATTCTTTCACAGATGAATTGGCGCTGAAAATACCTTTCCGGTGATATAACATTTAGCATGAAGATTTAACATAATGTGACCAGTTTTGACAACGTTGTGTAGCGTTAAACGCCGTTTTCGCGTTAAAAATGACGTAGAGTGTTTCCTTTTTTCTGTCGACTTTTTCAAAATTGTAAAAAATTCCCGAATTTAATTTTTGATTTTTTTGCTTAAAAAGTTTGAAAAAAGCAATTCCAATAGAATTAGCTAATAAAATTTGGGGGTCACCGACTTCGTTATGGCGCCATGGCCGTTTTCAGCACCCCTCCCTCTTTTAAAAAACGTGTAAAGAAAAGTGACGTTTCTGAAAATTTATGACTCTTTATTCAAATTCTACAATATTACAGCAACGACAATGACTTATGGTAATTTAAGAAGAACGAAAAAATAAATAAAACTTATTTTTACACAATATGCGCTGATTTAAGGGCAGGTAAATTCGCACGATAATTTCACAATTTTTGGAGTTTTACATTGTTAAGAAACTTTCCCTCTGGTGTTATTTTGTCAGCGTGCCTTACAGATGTTGCACGATAATTATAAAGTTACATTATTAAACTCGGCTTTTTTGGCTAAATCCTCGTCATAATGCTAACTGCTATGAGAAACCTCTGGAGATACTGTCATATCATTATATTTCACGCGAGTCTAATTTTCGCGTAATTCGCACTAGAAAACTTGCGCGAAGTGAAAGGGCAGTGAAATTTAAACATGTGTTAGCGTATCATGAATGCTTCTGAATGTAATATACATGTAACTGCGCAATTTTATGGCACCGCAATGGCTTATGCGCGAAAACTGGTCCCCGCGAAATAAAATGCTACTACAGAAATAAAATAAAAAGAGCAAAACTTGTACATAATTGTATTTGCTTCATTTACCTCGATGAACATTACGACTGACTCGTGCTGAAAATTTTGATGCCGCAAATCAAATTTATTGACACTAGGTATTTTCGGGGTAGATGAACAACAGTCTATAACCAAAATGTGTACAATTTTTACAACTTATTCACATTACGCGAAATCTCAATTAATTTATAATAAGGGAAATAATGCAATGTTCAATTATTGCATCACAGTAGCTTCTGTTATAGTTCAAAACAAAAATCATAAGACAACACAGACTGCGGTCTATATTTAAAATCGTTTGCAGTATTGTAAATTCTAATTTTTAAATTTCACTTAACGCCTTTTTCCATATAAACGCTTATATGGAATGGACGAACAGTGTAGGTCCCGAAGGATCTACACTGTTCGCTTTTGATTTATAAGGTTATTTATGACCAAAAAGCTAACAGTGCAGATCCTTATCAGACAAAATATTAAAAGAGAAATCGATTAGATCGAATGTGCAAGCTGATCTGGATCTACGCTGTTTGCTAATGCGATAAACTGCGTAAATATTTATATTATAGGACAGGTTAAACGAATTTTGGATTATTTCTAAAACAATTTTTACAGCAATTTTCTTCGTCTGATGCTGCTTCATTTCGTGCTATTTTGTCTATGTTGACTGTCTGACAGTAAAAATCGCATATAGCGCATAACCACAGACACGGCACATTCGCCGGTCTTAAACTTTTTTAGCAACCTATGGCTGATAAGAAATAGACACATACAGGAACCAGGAACATGTTGCTTGGTTAGTGTATGTGTCGCAGCAGTTTCCGAGAAAGTACATATAAACAAGAAAACGAGGGACGTATTCTATACCTCCGCGGTTGTGTCGTTTCTCACTGTGTGCGATTCTCACTGTCACAAACAAAAGTTCAAGCAACATACCACTTAACAACTTGGCTATTGTTTTGCTATAATTTCTTTGACGCTGTGAACTCTTCGATAATCATAAAAGAATTTAGAATTTGCACAATATGAAGTACAATGTATATGGGTAAATGAAATACAGTTACGACCGCGCTAATGAAGCATCCCATCATGGAACTGTAAAACTACCTTAGATGCAGGTAAAATCAATGTCAATCATTTGAAATTTCAGCTTACAACAAAAAAAGATGGATATTTACAGAAAATAATGGGAACAAATCAAACATACGCACGGCTGCTGGATTATTTGTCATCCCTTTAACACTTTACAAGACAAAATAAGGCCGTTAGCTAACTAGAATTGATAGATATTTCTTTTATAGATCTGCTGGGGCTACGAAATATATTTTTTAAATTTTATTAGGCGTCACCGCGCACAAATAGGCGCTAAGGTATTTCTATTACGTGCATAGACTAACGATTTGAACAGTTTTAATAAAATGTCTATAACTACACTGAAATCTTGTGCGTTTCTTGAGTAATTAAGAACACTATTAAATAAATTTAGCACGCCTTTGCGAAAATGCTTTGACAATATATGAAGAAACAGCAGAATTTATGAAATTGTAAGTATAGCATCGAAATACATGATAATTATTGATTGATTGATTGATTTATTTCGGTAAAATAGAGATCATACATGGAGTAGGATTACATAAACATACAAATTAAAAATAAATTAGTTACATTTCTAAAAAAATGTAAATTATAAATAGAAACATTAATAGTTACTAAAATTAAAACAAAAATGATAATTACATTTTACATAAAACACAAATTTAAATAACTACCCATGTTATGCCTCCTAACCCAGGATAACACGAAAAAAGACTACATTACTGTAATTCTTATTTCCATCGTGGTCCTGTATAACAAAATGGGGGCATGACACAGAGAGGCTTGTGTTATTGACTAAATTGAAAAATTATGTAATAAATACAAATGTACTTCATTTCATGTATCTCACAGTAGATTCAATCACTATCGTTGGCAATATCACAGACAAAGTTACTTATATTTACTATTTATGTTTAATAAAACCTCTTTTACAGCCTTTTTAAAAACATAATACTTATTGGTTTCAGTTACTTCTGGCAAAAGTTTGTTCCACAATTTGGATCCCATATAACAGAAAGATTTAGAGCCAAAAGATTTAACTTTGGGAACACAATAGCCTCCTTTTGTACTCAGCCTGGTTTTATACCTATGACTAGAAGCGACTGAAGTAAAAAGCTGTTTCAAATATTCTGGAGCCAAGTTCTTATTAATTTTAAAAACATGGCATAGCATAATTTGTTCAACTCTACTCTGCACAGGTAGCCAATTTAGGGACCTAAAATGCTCATATCCAACATGTGACCTGCTATCCAGATTGAGAATAAATCGAACCATCTTGTTCTGAGTTGTTTGAAGTTTGTTTTTGAGGGTTTGAGTAAGACTATGGTACCACACTGAACACGCATAGTCGTAATGACATTGAATTAGTGACATAACTAGTTGTTTTCTTATGTGTTTATTGAGAAAATCCTTCTTTCGGTAGAGAAACTTTAACCTGGCATTGGCTTTTTTGAGAATAGATTCTGCCATCAATTTAAAAGATAAAAATTGGTCTAAGCTAACACCTAGATATTTAACAGAGGAAGTGTGACTGATAGTAGTACCATTACAAATAATGTTAAGATTAGGTTGTGATCTGAGCTTCTGTCTGGATCCAAACAATATTGATTCAGTTTTACCCAAGTGTAAAGAAAGTTTGTTGTCTATCAGCCATTGACTAACACCTAGTAAATCATCAGACAAAGCTTTTCAACATCAGAAACATTTTTACCGAGACTAAAATAGCAGAATCATCAGCATACAGTAGAAGTTTATTTTTAACAACTGCTGGCATATCATTAACATAAATTAAAAAGAGCAGAGGGCCAAGGATAGAGCCTTGAGGAACCCCACATGTAATTAACGAGTGACTGGAAAAAGTGCCAGAAATATCTACCAGTTGTTGTCTGTCCGACAGATAAGACTTAAACCAATTACAAATACTATCACCTAAGCCACAAGCTTTAAGTTTCCTTAGCAAAATTGAGTGTTTGACTGTGTCGAAGGCTTTCTGTAGATGTAAAAGAACCATGCCAACAACATTGCCTTTGTCAATTTCTAATCTGATGAAGTCTGTTAAATATAAGAGACATGAGTCAGTTGAAAATCCACTTCTAAAACCAGATTGAAACTTATAAAACAAATGTTTTTCTTTAAAATATGACTCCACCTGATCATATACAACTTTTTCTAACACCTTTGAAATAACATTTAAAATAGATACTGGTCGATAGTTGCCAACATTTAACCTGTCATCCTTTTTAAAAAGGGGAACAACTCTAGCAATCTTTAAATCGTTAGGTACTCTCCCTTGGATAAGTGACAAATTTATAATGTGTGTAAGGGGGCTTACAATAATAGGTGCTGCATCCTTGACAAAGCGTGAAGGCAAACCATCCAAGCCTGTAGCTTTGTTTGAGCTAAGGTTGTTTAAATATTTAAAAACTTTGTTTTCAGACATTAGGGTAAAAGAAAAACTATTTAAACGTATACATAGACTCTGGTAAAAACTGTAAACAAAAGATTCACCAAATTTGCAAACACATGCTGGAAGTTTTTCAACAAGTTTACATGCAACTGAGGTATAAAAATTATTAAAAGATTCTGCAATAGATGATTTCTCAAAACAAACGTTGCCATCAATATTTAAAGAAATATTAGAACTTGCTGAATTTGTCCCCTTTTTGGAAGGTAACCCTATATTTTTCAGTGCCTTCCAGAGTGACTTAGAGTCATTTTTATGTTGTTCAATAGAGCTTGAGAAGTAGTTTTTCTTAGCATTATAAACTAGGTATTGAGCTTTATTTCTAAGAACTTTAAAAGAGTTATAATTATCCACATTTCTGTCTTGTTTATACAACTTAAAAGCTTGGTCTCTCTCATGAATAGACTGAAGAATATTGCTGTCCATCCATGTTTCAGATCTTTGCTTGAGCCTAATTTGTTTTAAAGGAGCAACTTTATCTAAAATAGAAAGAAAAATATCTTTAAAAGTTGTCCATGCTATGTCCACATCAACACATAACAGAACTTGACTCCAGTCTGTAGATAAAAGAGTAGATTGAAAATTTTCTTTGTTGTAAGATTTCAAAGATCTAACAGTAACAGTATTGTGAGAACCAATGTAGTTCTTACATCTTTTTCTTGTTACATAGACTAAACTGTGGTCACTGAAGGAAGTATGTATAACACCAGACTGAGATATTTTATCACAGTCAGAAGCAAGTATTAGATCAATGGTTGTAGAGGTAGTATTACAGATTCTTGTAGGTTCCTTAATCAGCTGACTGAAATGAAACAATTCAATAAAAGACTTAAAATTTTCTAAAAGTAGACACGACTTGGTACCAGATACATTAGTATTAAAATCTCCAAATAAAAATGTCTCATGTTCTAAAAAATCACTACTGCTTGAACACACAGATTCTAAAATGGAGTAAAAGTTCTTTTGGGTAGGAGGTCTGTAAAGAGTTCCACATAGAATAGGTTTAGTTTTGGGTAACAGAAGTTCAATCCATACAGCTTCCAGTTACTTGTGATCCAGGTCATTACGGCAGTTGAAGGATAGGTCTTTTCGCACATAATCGCACACTCCTCCACCACGTCTGTTGCGATCTTTACGCTGACAACAGTAATCTGCTAGATAAATTTCAGCATCAGGAACAGAGTCATCTAGCCAGCTTTCAGTAATACAAATGCAAGCTGCTTTAGTTGCACGAGCTATTGATGCAATTTCATGAAGTTTTGGTAACAAACTTCTAATGTTTACATGTAAAAAGTGAAGACCCCGTTTATGGAAAACTTTATAATCACTATTTGTTGACAGATCTGGGCCCGGACACGGATGAATATAAGTGTTACTTCCGAATAGAAATAATTGACGTTAGTATTATACGCATTTTGGATGTTCGTTTTTACCCCTAGAAACGTTTTTAAAGATATTTTTGACAAATTAACATAAAAGAAATCGATAAGATGTCATTTTTATATGATAATTCAATTCAACTTCCTCGGTGGTGTCTTTTGACGAAGTTTTAACTAGAGAACTTTTTTTTTCTAAAATTTCCAAAAATAACGTATTTTTTTCAAAAGAGGATAGGGGTACTTAAAATGGTAATAGCACAATAACTAAGTCGGTGACCCCCAAATTTTGTTCGATTATTCAATTGGAATTGCTTTTCTCAAACTTTTAAGCAAAAAATTCAAAAATTAAATTCGGGAATTTTTCACAATTTTGAAAAAGTCGACAGAAAAAGTTATGTAAACATTTAGTACACTACCTAGATAAGTATTGTTTCGAAAAGGTTATTTTCATTCTCACACAAGGTCTCCGTAGAAACAATTGTAAGGCCAATCACCGCAGCTCACAAATATTGTTGTTTAAACAATAATTTATAACAAAGTTCACTAAATAATTTTGTGCGTATTGATATAATACCGACATGACGTCACCATCGTAGTTTGGCGTTGCTTTGGGCGGAAATAGAAAACAATCGGATGTTGTGTTTAAGAATCACGAAAATATCAGGCAGACAAGTGTAATCTGGAAAACTGGGTTTTACAGCGTCGGTTGTCAGCCTTGAATGGAAAGCCGTGATAAAGTTCTTTGCCCGATTGGGAATGACACCGAAAATGCCAAAAGAAAAGATAGAAGATGCTACAGGAATGAAGACGAGTAGTGCATATATAGAAAAAATATGCAACATAATATACAATAGACATGGAAAGAAAATTAAAGTCAAACTTATAAACGAAAAGAGCGAATAAACATTAAAAAAATTAATATATGCATATCAGGAATCGCCACACTCATAAAACACAGCCTCCCCACACAGCGAAAAAGAAGAGAAGAAGAGAGCGAGAGCATATTTGTTAGAAGTATGTAGGACGCCACAAACAACTAACGAAAAAGAGAACCATTGGGGATACCGCCTTGGAACGGTCAGTTGCAAAACAAATTGCCACTGGGGGTTTAAACCAGGATCTAGGGTGCACCAACATCACACTTGCCCCAACAGGTTCTCATATCACAAAACAAGAACAAATTGTCTTGGTGAAATAACTCCAACCCACCCATCTGCTCAAAATAGACGAAATACAGACTTAACAAATACACCTCTCGGTCGTTCAAGTCATAAAGTATTAATTGTTCCCTAACAAGCTTCATGAAAAAGTAAAATATGTGTATCAGGAATTGCTACGATTTGATCTGGGCACGCCCAAAACGAAAAAGTAAGAGAATATTGTGGAATATATACACACATATACAGATAATAATATATGCAATATTATTGTTTTTGTATTCTTGATATTTGAAAAACTTTTTGACATCATATGTACTTTAATGTTCATATAATGTAATAAACGAACTATTACTTTAACCCGTATGGGATACAAGATCGAAACTATCCTGATATTTGTTCAATGATCTGCTTTCTTGAATTCATTTCGCAGAACGTTACTTGTGTTTCCAACTCTTGTATCGCAAACTATGATTGTGTTAACAAATCATTACAAGAGACTGAATTGCTAAACATTTTACATTTCGTGTCGCAAAAATTGAACTCTCTGAAAAAATAAAAGAATTATGATAATAGTTCGGTAATAGGAAAGATGAGGTACACCAAGGCAATGGCAAGTTACAGCCGTTATAAACTATACTGGATAATAATAAACACCTTCCCACTTTCCATGTGCAACCTTTTTTTAGAACAAACTTTCATCTAGCTGTTATACAGTATGGATATTTTTATGAGGCTAATCTGATCTTCTGTTACCAACATGGTATTCTACCTAGAAGCTGGATTTGTTTCTTTTATCCCTGTAATCGTGTTCTTGCTGATTAGACTCCAGGTGCTCTGGTCTCGGTAAAATCATTGAGAACCTGCACTTTTGCTTTTCGATGATTTTACCTTCTTACGTTTTGTACGTTTGTGTGTTTTTGCATGCAGCATTGTTGAGCTGATATGTGGTATGGAGTTTTTTCACCAAGAAAACTTGTTTTTGTTTGTTCATATGAACACCTTTTGGGGAAAGTGTGAGGTTGGTGCACCCTAGAACCATGTTTGAATTCCCAGTGGCGGTCTTGTACGGTCTAAATGAAAAACCACATTCAGAGAACACAGCGTTCCCAAACAGCAAAAGTGTAAATAGGAAAATAACGCTGATATGCGGACATGCTAGTAGAAAAGCCAGCAATCAGTCACTGAAGCAGCAATACATTTGACCATAAAAACCAAGTTTAACTGTTTGTATTGAACGTTATTTAAAAATGATTAAAAACATACATTAAAATAGCTTGTTTTGGCTTAATCTTAAAAGCTACCTCATGGCAGCCAAAATTCACTACAAATTTAGATAAAACAGTTTTAAGTTTCAATTTTATTTATCAAATTTCTCAGTTTGATACATAACAAAGCACAGGGAGTGTAGCAGTAGACATTTCAAGGAATAATAATCCTATGCGCATGACATTTTAAATATTAAAACAATTAAGTAATGTGTTTTGTGTTGTATGCACATATGGAATGTATTTAAACAGTAAACATTGTCAATTAGAATCAATATGACTATAATTAAACAAATTGATAAAAAAAATCTATCAAATTTACCATGACTCATTTGTTTACATTGCGATAACAATACATGCAATAATATAATAATATACCGGCCATAAGAGTCACGTGTATACTCATTAGATGAATAACAACGCCATCAGTTGCACTTCCTTTCCAAGTCTAATCCTCTTTTAGAACAAGCAAGACTGCTGGCGTTGTTATTCAGTATAGCATTATTCGAATTATTATGATACAAATGTTTATAACTTATAACTTAAACACGCCTTCGATACCGCTAATTGCAATATAGTTGCTCTAATTTTTTTAGCACATTTATGTTCGGGTTAATGAACGCAGTCACTAAAGGGTCCGTCAAGCTATGACGGTCTGATCAACGTTTTCTGAACGTTTCAATGGTTCATTTTTTAGCGTTCTAGAATGGGAAAGACCAATCTGTTGTGTTATTTATGTTTGTTTAACGCACGACTTGCGTGTGTTTTACGCAGGAGAGGCGACCAAGGAAGATACCCCTGAAAACCATTTTCATAAAGATTTTTACAACATCGTGAGCAAAATTTGTTTGTTTGGGAAACAAGTGGATTTTGATGGTTAAGTCAGATATAAACATACATTATGTTTTCATCTAAAACTCAAGTACCTCAAGGTTTTGTTAAAGGTACCATAATTATGTATAAATTATTACTTTTTATAAACATAAGGTTGTCTTTTTGACAGTATAACTAAGTGAATTTTTAACAGTATTGGTAAAATACACACCAATGAAAACATGAGATTGTATAAAGCATATACAACATGTACTACAAATGTGATTATAATGATTATAAATCAGTAATATATACATTGTAATAGACCACAATGATGTATGTATTAAGCTGTAGTTATTAAAGTCCAGCGTCACGTACAAACAGAACGGTGTTAAATATACCTTTTTGTTTGGTATAAGATACATACATGTAACGACCGATATTGGCATAAAGCTGGACCCGAATAACCACCAATGGCAAAACGAGCATATGATCGCATTCGGGGTATACTTGAAAGTAGAGTTCTCCAACAAAACTCACCAACAATCAAGAAAGCATAAATATACACTCACCCAAAGTTCTAATTGGTCATCAATTGTATATATTTACAATGTACACTAGTTTTGTTTCTTCCATATGTCAGGAGAGGATGTGAAAAAAACTCTTCAATTCTATTGCATAAAATGCATTTTTAGCAAAATTTAGAATAACCCTTACCAAACTGTTCCAAAGTTAATTATTACAAGATAAAAGCTAAAATTAAAGACAGTTTTTGGCAAATAATCAGAAACAGCGTGTTTATTCAGTGTCTTTCTTATAAAAATTAAGTATAAAAGTGACCTATTAGAACTTTGGGTGAGTGTAGTCTCGATTTTTTTTATAAACAATTACAAAAAAAATAAGATAATAATTTGATTAGTACATACGACATAACCTCGATAAAATCTGAGAGAAACAGGTTCGTCAACTTAATGAAGAATACTAAAATGCATATGCACTTACTCGCTTACATTTTGCCTACTTTTCTAATACTGAGTTTTTTATGCGTGCGTTATTTTGCCATTAGCAATGTTTTCGTGCACTTAATCATTCAATAGCAGAGTTCGCAGCTAAATCAAAAACAGAAGAACATAAAACATCCAATGTAGGATTGATTTGACATGTGCCATCTCTTCCGGTGATTATCTTTGCAATAGTATTTCTTTGAAACAATCTTGACATTATTTTTGACAAATTTGCCTTTTCAATATGTCCGTTTATGAGGAGTATGATAGGTTTGCGAAGATTATATGCCTCCTCAACTTCCATCTGACACCAAGTCTTGGAGCAAAACGCTTGAGACACCACACAAATCATAACATAGGATTTCTCTACATTTGACATTATTTCTGTCATAATTGGAAACCCCGGACGAAAATGTTTCTCGTCCATGCAGACATATGATCCTTTCTTACCTACAGTTTTAGAAATTTCATCATTTAATTGTTTAAAAATATTTCGATTCACTAAGGCAGCATCTTCAGAACAGTAAGCAAGATAAACTAGAAAGCATTCATTAACTTCTGCTTGTTTCAGTTGCTTTAGTATTTGTTTCACCCTGTCCCGTTTCAATCTGTGTCGGCGCACAAGTACAATAACCATAATTGACACTATCAGAACAGATACTAATGTACTAAAGAAAATGATGCTGATACGTTCAACAAGCTGTTGTTTACAAATGTGCTGTATTTCTTCTATGGCTGTTGCTTTCATGTCAAAGTAAGCATCATTGAAAGAACATATATAATCCTCACCTTTGAGAAATGTGGACGCTTTAACCCATGTCTCAAAAGAAAATTCATCACATGTGCATTCAAAATCATTTTTTCCTAAAATTAATGTAAACTCTGAATTGTTATTGGATAATAATTGCATATTTTGCCTGGTTATTCTGTCGAGATTTCGAAGGTGATTATTCCAGATATTTAAGTAATTTAGACTTACCAGTCCAAGTTGATTCATATCTATTTCTATTAAAAGGTTGTTTGCCAAGTTAATTTTATGTAGATTTTTATTTTTAGAAAACATATCGGAATGTATTCTTTTTATCTTGTTAAAGGAAAGATTAAATTCTTCTAAATCACAGTAAGAATACAGAAATGTTCGAAACTCATCGAAGTGATTGGTCTCCATTTTGTACAAGTCGTTGTTCGAGAGATTAATGTTAATTATGTTTTTTCCCGGATCTATGCATTTTGGATGAATAAATTCAATTCTATTAAAGGATAGATCTATTTGCGAACCCTGACGAAAAGGCATATTTCTAAACGATACATTTAGCTTCAGCAAATTGTTTTGTCTAAAACTAAGATACTGGATTCGAAAGTTAATGTTCGTACAGTCATATGTGTAGCCTTCCTCGAACGAAATAGGTGTTGACAATGAGGGAATAATATTGTCAAAAAGCAATGTCTGTGCACTAAACATTACCGAAAAAAAATGCCTGTTAAAGTACTCCGCAAAATCTAAGTCTGGATTTAACCGATGGTTCAGATTTGCTTGTACAGTAGGAAGTTTTGAGTTACTAAGGTCAAACTGTTTTAAACTTTCGCATACAAAATCAAATGGAAAATAAACATAGACGAGATATGCATTTCTCATACTCAGTTTTTCCATCGTTGTACACAATTGTTCGAAAGAACTTAAATATAGATCAAAAACCATGCCATTCATGAATAATGCTTTGATTGGTCTTACTGAAATACAGTCTCTTAAGAAGGGGTTTATATCGTATGCGAACTCGATCGGCCCCTTTTGTGGCTTTTGCATCTGAGAGATATCGAGAATTTCAAGAACGGGCATGATATCTTTATCACACAACATAGGTACCAATGCCATAATGTGCAATGATGGATTTCCTGAAATGTTAAGGTGTTTTAAATTATCAAGTCCATCAAATGCATGTTTAGAGAAAGCTGCATATATTGTCAGTGGTGTTTCAGACGTTAAATTATGTTTTATCCCGTGTACGCCAAGTGTTTCAAGATTTTGAAGTCCTGTAAATGTTTTTGCTGCAACATATCCGATTTCAGTTGACATTTGCAGCGTTATGTCAAGATTTGATATGTTTCTCCAACTAGGAGAAGCAAATGGTCTGTCTTCACCAAAGTTTTTGTTAAAAGTTAACCTATTTATGTACACTTCTTGCGTGCCTTGTGGTAGGACTTCCGGAACTTTGGAGTCACAATGCAAGATGTTATTTTTACAAACACACAACGGTGGACACATTCCGTTCACTCCGTGAATAAGGGCGATGACCAAACAAGCTGTAATTGTCATCTTCTAGGTAGTGTTCTGCAAATATAAATTGTTCAGATGTAAATAATAACGTTTGTATAACTACGTTAATATATTAATAGATGGAAAGGGAACTTTAAAAGCCCCCGAACACGATTAGTATGAAAATTGAGTTGAGCCTGTTCATGGGAAGTAATGTAAATGCATATTCCTGCCCACGCCGCCTAGCTCTATGTTGAGCGCAACTCAATATTTGAAATGCTATTAGCTTCTTATTTTATATTTTTATGTGTTTTTGCACGCAACCTTGTTGAGCTGATGGGTGGGTTCGTGTTATTTCACCAAGACAACTTATACTTGTTTGTTTATATGAGAACCTGTTGGGGCAAGTGTGAGGTTGGGCACCCTTTGAGCCTGGTTTTAACCCCCAGTGGCAAATTTTTTTGCGACAGGTCACTTCAAAACGATAACTCCAAAGGTTAAGTTAATTGTTTGTGGTGTCTTATTTGAATCAGACTTTCTTAGAAACACATGCTCTCTTTTATTTTAACTTTTATTTTAACTTCTTTTTCGCTGCGTGGGGAGGCTATGTTTTGTGAGTGTGGCGATTCATGATATGAACATTTCACTTTTTTATTAGCCAAAATACCGATAATTTAAGGACAAATTTCTCTTCAGCTAATATCATAGGGGTTAAAATGAGATTTTAGGGGAAATTTCAAGAGTCAAAGGGTCATCTTACAGTCAAATGGAACCCCTTAGTCACAATGTGTTAAACAAATAGTAATATATATTTATGGGCAAATCTTTATTTTACAAGCTGGCTACGAATGACTACACTAAAGTAACACCAGCAATTGTCTTACCCAATAAATTCTTACTGTTAGTTCTAACCCCTGATCTAATGCTAATGATAATGGTACTTTATTAATAATGAATTACTACACTGAAACGATTTAAAAACGCAAAAGGCATTTTCATCAGCTATTCTGTTCCTGCAGCCTCGATCGGCACCATATTTGGGGACATAAATGATACAATGTATACCCTTCACGCCCCACCAATTTTGTCGTGCCAAATGTAAACCTCTCGGGCATTTGAGCCGCCCTTCACAAAATGCACGTGCGTCTCGTGCACTTAAACCACGCGGAAAATCAATGCGATTTTATGTGTGTAAACTGGCACATTGATTTACTCTCTGAAAATCAAACACAAACTACGGATATTTTTTGTTTGCAAAATGCCGAGGCTTACTTTTGCACAACGGAACCAAGCTTTGGGGCTTTTGGCCGGCGGGGCTACGCAAACAGAGGTAGCTAGACGGTTTTATGTCGCCGACTCGACGTTTACAAGGTTAGTGACACGTGTAAATGCTACTGGAACAACTGCAGACCGCCCACGCCCCGATCAGCCACGTGTAACAAGTGTACGTCAAGACAATTATATACGGCAACGTCACTTACGCAACAGATTTGCGACGGTTCAGTCTACTGCAAATGGCATGGTTGGTAATCGTGGACGGTCTATACATCGTGACACAGTGATAAATCGCCCGAGAGAACGTGGGATTCACTGTCGTCGTCCTGCGCGGTGCCAGGCTCTCACCAAACGTCATCGCCTTGAGAGACAACGTTGAGCTTTAAACAACCGCCGACGGCAGTGGGACAATGTCGTTTTCAGCGACGAGTCCAGGTTAAGTACACAGTTATACATGGTTAAACATCGGCTATCGAATATATCCTCTGTTAAAGTACTTTTTGCGTTTTTAAATCGTGTCAGTTTATTTATCAAGTAATGCCAAGAAATTAATAATGCCAAAATTTTTGCATTAACATAGTGGTAATTTAATGCCAATATGATGATGCTAATGCCAAGCACTACTTGTGCATTACTTTTAGAATCAGTAAAATAATGAAGAGAATATTAATAAAGGAGAATGCTTGTTAGAAAACCTGAAAAAAGGTGAAATATGCATATCAGGAATCGCCACACAGAAAAAGAACAGCCTCCCCACACTGTCAAGAAGAAGAGAGGGAGGGGGCATGGTTATTAAAACGATCAGTTTCAAAAGAGACACCACTAACAATTAACAAAAATGAGAACCCGAGGGGTTACCGCCTTGGAACGGTCAGTGGCAAATCAAATTGCCACTGGGGGTTTAAACCAGGTTCTAGGGTGCACCAACCTCACACTTGCCCCAACAGGTTCTCATATCACAAAACAAATACAAGTAGTCTTGGTGAAACCACTCCAACCCATTTATCGGCTCAACAATGTTGCATGCAAAAGCACACAAACATATAAAACATAAGAATCTAATAGCATTGCAAAGCCAAAGGGCGGATACTCGATGATCTTACCGAGACCAGAGCTCCTGGAGTAAAATCAGCAAGAACACGATGACAGGGATAAAAGAAACAAATCGAGCTTCTAGGTTCTTTAAAGATAAGATTTCCCCATAAACCTTCATAAACTCTTAAACCCCTGCCACCGTCGTGCAACCAAAGAGGTAAGCATAATGATCAACTGTAGAAGGGTTAATCACCAGGCATGCAGAGCGTTGTAAAATATCATGTTGGTAACCTTTCTTTTTAAATTTACAGATGGTTTTTACGAATAACCGGGAGAAATTAACTGCCTTTTATCTTCCTAAGTTTGTAAATGAAATCTCCATAAAATACTGGCTATGCAATACCTTGTTGCAATAGTGATTTTAAACTGCACCTGTATTTATGAATTAGATCTGGGTATCGACGATAAAACTTGCAAAATGTTTTCCTTAATTTGTGATACCGATAACCTTTGTTTAAAAGTTTTTCTGTAATGCAAAGATTACGTTCATTGAAATCATTAACATCGTTGCAAGCTCTTGAAAAGCGAACAAGCTGTGAAATATAAACCCCGTAAGATGTTGCACGGAGAACATCGCCGTCTAAAAACGGAAAATTTACTATATTAAAATTAAAATCATCTCTTTTATCATATATTTTAGTAGTGACGGAACCATTTTCAATTTACAGATTTAGATCGAGAAAGTTTGCTTGCTTTTCTGAAGTGTTCGCTTTATTAAGTTGTAGTTCTTTAGGGTAAATCTTATTAACAAGTAATGGAAAATGGTTATTATCTAAATTTAATAAATCATCAATGTACCTCGAGGTGTTGTTAAAAGCTGTAATTATATCATCCTGATGTTCGGTAGAAAAAGATAACATAAAGTCTCTTTCAGTATAAAAACAGATCAGCAACAAGGGGTGCACAATTAGTACCCATTGGGATGCCTATTACTTGTTTATAAATAGAGGTACCGAATCTAACATAAATATTATCCAGTAAGAAAGTTAGCGACTCTATTAGGTCTTGACAGGTCCATAAAGTATAATTATCATAAGAACCATCTGTAAAAAATCCCCTATGTTCATTACAAGCGATGAAGGTTTTATTTTCTCTAGCAAACGTTTTTTCAATGAGACTGGTTAGCTTGTCTCTAATTAAATTATGAGTGAGCGAAGTGTATAAAGTTGAGAAATCATAAGTAGATAAACAGAACGTCTGAAAATTATTAGATTTAAGCTTTTTCAAAACGTCATTTGAATTTTTAATCGACCAAAATAAATTTTTGCCAGAAGTTTCAAAAAACTTTTCGCAATACCTAATTACATGTTCTTTAATAGCTGTAAGACAAGATATTAAGAGCACGGATAATTTAGTAGTAGTGCAAGAACTAGAGTTAGCATTAAATCTTGCTTTGTATGGTGTTTTATGCCTTACACCTTAAGTTGCCATGTACATTATCATGATATAGATTTGTTTCAAATTTTAAATTAACTAATAATATTTTTATCTGATCTTTTCTAAAAACAAGTTAAAGTTATTGAATCAGAATTTTAGTGAATAAATTTAACTGAAATTTATTATTTTTCTGATCATATTCTCAACATGAAATTTAGTAAAAAAAATAACATTATTCATCCAGAGAAAAAAGGGTGCGGATGGACACTTTTTAATTTTTATTTTTTATTAACGAAATACATGAGAACAGAAGAAAAAACAAACTTAAAATTTTGAGAAAATGTCATTTATAGTTTCCAGAACCATTAGTGTAGAATATTCGTCCATCTTTCAATTTCTTCCAAAAATCATGATAACAACTTACAAAAGTAGCAAGTTGATGCCTATTCTTGCTTCTTTTGATTTTCTGGTGATTTTGACACTTTGCCAATAAACGTATTACAGCAGGTGTCACAATCTGTGGCGCTGTTGTGGTGGTGTTTAATGACAGAAAACCAGCAATAATTGTCATACTTGAACAAGTTTCTTTTAAGAAAATGGACACTAAATATATAATTCGTTCGGATTTTTTACATGTCAAGTATAATAACTTACAAACCTTTTTTGTTGATCTTTCTTCCTATACCTTTCACTTTATCAATTAAATTACATGTAAATGCTAACAAAAAGTTATGTTTCTTTTAAAAATCACGCCAAATTAAATAATTCTAAAATCGACATGATAGAACAATTATCATTTAAATTAAATTAAGCACAATGAAACTGCAATAACAAGTGTTTTATTTGTGCAACACATCATAAATATACTTATACGTACTTGAATATCTTATTTAACCTCCTTTCGTTCAGAACGGAAGCTTAGAAGGGACTCTACTTGTGTAAATATTTTGCATTAAATCGATTTGATTTTTCTCATTTTGATCATAAAATTTTAGGAAATCATAATATTTAATACAAGATGCTTCAAACTTATTAATAATTTTGTATATTTTGTTTTTAAATTGACATGAAATATTCGTCAATGCAACTTGCGTCTTTTCGTATAACGTGATTTATCAGTAAAGTCGTCAAGACACATGACGACAAGATTGTAGTTTTTTGGTTTTCTCCACAAAGTAGACTCGACTTCTGAAACATTTTCTACCTATAACTTTTTATTTATATTATTTTAAAGTGACAACTGGGATGTTTTGTTACCGAAAATGTCTGTATATGCTCACTTGAAGACATTGTGCTTTATGTGTGTAAAGTTAATCACCCTTTCTGCATTTATATATGTTGAAGATTTTGAACCTGATTTAACATCACCTGCATTCAACAGCCAAATGCCTGAAAAGCCATTTTGAATATGTCCTTAATACCATTTTGGTCTTACTTTACCTGTCTTTAACAGGCACCTGTGTTAAGCAGCCACATTTCATCACTACCTTGGGTAGTTGCTGAAAACAGGTCTGACTGTAGATCTTGAAATAAGAATACACACCATCAAAATCTAAACTGTACAAAAATTTCTAAGAAAACAAGTCGAGGTATTTTCATAGTCAGGTCTTCTTTGTTGGTTAATCTGTTGGTGATTATATTAAAAAATACAATCAAATTTATCCATTTGAAACTTGGAACACTTGTTATGTCAAAAGCGGACTACATGTCAGCAGGGTATGGCCACATAGTGACCATACTTTGTTTAATCGATACTTTAGGAAAAAACCCTTAGATCTGCAAACATTCTGAGGAGATTGGTAAACACTTGTAGATGAACCATGGTCTCTCTCTCTCTCTCTCTCTCTCTCTCTCTCTCTCTCTCTCTCTCTCTCTCTCTCTCTCGCATATGGATCGCTTTGCTCGTCCGTCCGTCACGAAAAATTTACGTTGACAATAGGTTTGCCATATCTTAATATTTTTTCACCAAATTTTCATAGTACATGTATATTGCTTATGGCAATGCGGTCGTGATGATGCCGAATTCTATGTCACGCAACTAAACGTTGGCTATAGCTTTGCCATTTCTTAATATTTCTTCATGAAACTTTCAAATTATATTACTAATGATAACACGATAATAATGATGACGCATTTTTTAAATTAGGTCACTGTAACGTTTTATGGAGTTATGCCCCTTTCTGTACTTGGAATGTTTATTCTGACTAAGTACCAGAGGTCGACACAAGTGTTCAACCGAACACCCATCTAGTTTTTGTAGGTTAATGTAACAGTGCTTACATGAGTTCGAAATAAACTTCTATATGCATTTCAAAGATATCCATAGAAACCTTAGGCCACCGTCTTGCAACCAAAGAGCTCACCGTCTGGAATGAATCAAACTGTACTGATAAGTTGTGTAAGTATAGAGTTGCGCACAACTCGGGTCTCGGCAGCAGTAACGCGCATTTCCATTACTGCTAACGACTTATCTCAATCAAACCGAGCCTGCAATATTTCTAAATTTGTCGTGTCCGGTGGCTTTCAAAGTGATATGATGGGATAAGTGGAGAAACATACGTATATACTGAACACAAAATGAAACTTCTGCAAAATAACACGGCAACTCGTATCACTTTATTTATACCAGTCAATGCAAAGAGTTAAAGGAATCTGATGACCAAAATGTTGATTTCGGATGTGTTCAGTTTATTTTTGTCAAAAGTTCATTTGTGTGTAAAAAGTACGAGTAAGATTTTGTTTTTTCTTTGATTAAAAGAAACAGATAATTAAGTAATTATGTATCCTTTCTTTCTATTTGTTAACTACAGGTATTATGGGTTTTTTTTTCGTATTTCGCTTTGTATTTGACATAAACTTCAAAATTTGACAGCCAGTAAATCTGGTAAAGTTTCTTCTGTAAACAAAAAGGATCCCATTATCACTAAAGGAAAGAGGATATAGCTTTTACCTTTATGGAAAATAACATTTGTTTGATTAATTAAATCTCTATATATGTTCAAGCACTACAAGGTATACTGCCAATGTGTAATATTTTCTTCGGTTTTGCCACTGACCGTTGGAACCAAGGCGGTAACCCCAATGGTTCACTTTATGGTTAATTGTTTGTTGGGTCTCTTCTTTTTGGCTGCATTTGGGAGCATGCGTGTTCTGTTCATATGCAATTATTGATATACATATTGTATTTTTTATTAAAATGAAAATAAAATATAGCATCATTGAAACAGATTTTTGGATTAAACATCAGAATGTTCTTTTATATTCAAAAAAGATATTGTCAATTTGTAAATATTGTTTAAATAAACATAAAGTACTTGGTTGAGAAATGTCTATGAAGTTCAATTTAGATTACAATTGTATTTGGGGTAAAATGCATTTTAATCATGTTAAAAGTAAGCAATATCAGTCTAAGTTAATTTATTTGGACATTAGAGGTGACTGCCAGTTCAAGAATTGCAGTACACAAAACCTCCAACGGAGGCTTAATTTGACAAGTTCCGTCGTGTTCCATGGTTATTTTTGCAATAGTATTTCTTTGAAACAGCCTTGACATTGTTATTGGTAAAACCGACAGGTCAATGTGGTCTTTTACAAGGAGTATGATGGGCTTGCGGAGACTATAGGCTTCCTCCACCTCAATCTGACACCAAGTCTTGGTGGCGAACTCTTGGGATGCCACGCAAACCATCACATATGTTCGCTCCAAATTTGACATTATTTCGGTCGCAATCGGAAACCCTGGGCGAAAGTTTTTCTCATCCATACACACATATATTCCTTCCCTTCCGACTCGTTTTTTAATCTCTTCATTAAGTTGCCTATAAATATGTCCGCTCACTATTTCACCATCTTCTGAGCAGTAAGCTAGAAACACCAGAAAACGTTCGTTGACACCTGCTTGTTTAAGTGTTTTCAGTAGGTCCTTTACTTTGTCTTTGATTATTCGTTGACGCCTTAGAAGACAAAAAACCACAGTAAATGCAACGATGAAAAACAAAACTGAACAAGACAAAACAATTAAAGTCCGTTGAATAAGCAGTTGCCTACATTTGCGTTGTACTTCATCTATTGCTGAAGCTTTCAGATCAAATCTAGCCCCACTGAAGTAACAAAAATACTCCTTTCCTTTTAGAAATGTGGATTGCTTAACCCATGTCTCGAAGGAAAATCCATCACAGTTACATTGATAATCATTATTTCCAAGGTATACTGCCAATGTGTCATTTTCTTCGGATTTGTTTGTTCCTAATGATTGAATACTTTGCCTAGTTGCATAATCTAGATTACCAAGACGATTACTTCGGAAGTCCAAGTTATTGACTGCGATCAGTTGATTTATATTATTGTCCAGTACCTTGATATTGTTGCTAGCTAAATTCAGTTTTCGCAGTTTTTCGTTTTTGCAAAACATATCGAACGTTATCCCTACAATTTTGTTGAAAGAGAGATCAAGCTCTTCTAAATTGTTGTAATTATAAAGAAATATTTTAAATTCATTATGAAAGTGTTCCTCCATTTCGTGCAAATTGTTGTGTGACAAATCGATTTTCACAATTGATTTTCCAGGATCAAC
Organism: Corbicula japonica; assembly: GCA_038501625.1. Taxonomy (NCBI): domain Eukaryota; kingdom Metazoa; phylum Mollusca; class Bivalvia; order Venerida; family Cyrenidae; genus Corbicula; species Corbicula japonica. The sequence goes on along the minus strand of JAZAYU010000006.1, from coordinate 9,177,711 downwards.
ACATTTTGGGTGAATATACCCAATGTTATTAAAAGACACATCTATTTCTGAGCCCTGAGGAAACGATAGGTTTCTAAATGAGACGTTTAAGTTTTGCAAATGATTATGTCTAAAACTGAGGACTTTGGTACGAAAGGTGAGTCCTGTGCATTCATATGTGATACCATCTGCAAAAGTCATAGGTTCTTGGTGTTCTGTGAGTATATTGTCTAAAATTAAGGTTTGCACACTAAACAACACGCTAAAATTTTTGTTAAAGTATTTTAAAAATCCAGATTTTGTTTGAAGCTTTTTCATAAGTGTCTGTAAAGGTGGAATGCGCGAGTTAGTCAAATCAAGCAATTTCAGACTTCTGCATTCAAAATATTCATGAAAAAGAATCACGCCTATATTTGAGCTTTTAAAACTTAATATCTCTAATAACTTCGAACACAATTTTATAAACGTTCGAAGGTTTAGTGTTAGCTGCAAACCATTCATGTAAAGTTGCTTTATTGATCTATGTGACAGGCACTCTTTAACAAAGGTGTCGTCATCAGTGATATATATCGATTCTGCATTAATATTTGGTTCTGTGCGTACAGTCTTCAACTGAGAAATGTCAAGAATTTCAAGTTTAGGCAAACTATAAGTATATCTCAATGAGGGCATTAACTCGGTTATTCCTAATGCAGGATTTCCTGAAAGGTTAAGGCGTTTTAAATTATCAAGTCCTGTGAACGAGCCGTTCGAAAACATAAATCTTTGAACAGTCTTCTGTGAAGTATTCATTAAAGAATTTATACCATGTAAACCTAGGGTCTCAAGTTGACCAAGGCCAGTGAAAAATCCTTCAGAAATATAATCATTGGTATTAGGAGTAAGTACAGTTATATCCAGTTTACTAATGTTTTTCCAACTATCATGAGCGAAAAGGTTCTCTCCATGTGAGGCTGTAAACTGAAAGTCTCTAATGTAAACTTCTTGCGTCCCATTTGGTAGAATTGGTAAGAAATCTGTGCGGGGGCATTGTATAATGCAGGTTTTATTTTCACTTATGCAGGATGGTTGGCAATATCCGTTTACTTCGTTAATCACTACTAAAATCAGACAATTTACTGCAGTCACCGACCAGTTTTCCTTCTGAAACAAAAAGGTTTAGGTTAATTATATATTTGATCAAACTAACAAAGTTCTCTTTATAACATGCTTATAGGATATTTAATTACGTTGTTTGTCTAAGATGTCTATTTCAAAGGTATGTCTCACAATAAACATTCTGCAAATTACGAATCATCTTCCAGTTTTATTACCACACTTTATTTGCAGTTGTTTCAGTGTCTAAATCTACCTCTGATTTAATTTGGAAAGAGAATAGCCATTATTATAATTGGTAGGGTGAAGAAGTCGGTGCCATTGATGTATGAAACAAAGGATTTAGCTTCTAGAACAATCGATAACCAATCCAAGTTCACTTTATCAGATTTTGCTCAATAATTGAAAGAAAAAGCAAACTGTTTGTCTGGAAAAAAATATAGAACAGAACAGAACATATATTTATTAAACTCAAACCAAAATACATGGTATAAGAGTATACGATGCACATATAACAAAAGATATAAGTTACTTGACATGGTGACGGCAATAGCATGTGCAACTGTGCGGAAAAATATTGAAAGCGATTTCTACACCGATAATATTATAGGTGGGGTACGTAAAGCCATAATTTTTTGGAGCTCGAATTGTTACTAGTTTACAGTAATAACGGTAATGATCAATTTTGAAATAGGCTTTAGTCTAGACGCGTAGTAAAGGGGTGTGTTAGTAACTCTTATTTTGATTGGTCAAATGTTAATCGCCTGGGCAAGGATCAGTAAACATCGTGCAGCGATAGTGTGTATTGTAGGTAAATGGATAAATGGATAATAACAGTTGCAGGTATAGTTCGATTTTGACCCGTGAGCTGTGACCTTTTGGACAAGTCCATTGTTATAATCCTAAATAGGTAAAGTTCGTCAATTTACAAAGGTACCGTTAATTTACTTAACTTATATGACATTAAAAAATGTTCAGCAGCCACAAGTTAGTCACGGCGAAATAGCTCAGTGGATAAAGATCTCGAGCTATGATTCCAAACATTGCAAGTTCGAATCCAATTAAAGTAACTTTTTTTATTTTTGTCTTTCATTTACTTTTTTAAATATTAATTTAGTCCGCATGATATTATTTAGTTAACTGTTAATTTATCATTATCTTTTGCAAAGCCTTTTGATTTAGTTCCTGTTCATTTTTTTTAAATATATTGTTGTTGAGCAGCTTGCCGTCCCCCATTCACCGCTGCCCCAAAGGGGCACTGACACTTGTGAATCCTGACTTTCTGTAAACAATTGTAGTTAATGGAACCTTCATAACATTCTCTTCTTTTCAAAACCATTTTGTACAATGTATTGGCATCGTCCGAAAACTGTATTTTGAGTAAGCTTCGATCGCGACATCTTACCAACTGACTTCATGAAAGCTTACTCGACATTTGCACGGTTTTTTGACAATTTTGTTGGTGTCTACATATTTGTAATGAAAAGAATGACATTAAAAATAAGATCCGCTCACAGGATTCGAACTCACAACCCTTCTGACACATTATCAGAAATCAGAAGCGTTACTGCCACGGCTATGAAACCTTTTTGTTACATGTTTTTCAATTTCAAAATTATGAGATATGATAGGACAATCTAACTTCCCTATTTTGTGGAATATTCCAAAAATCTATAAATACAAAAGTGCATTCACGGCTCAACGCGTAAAATCGGACTATACGTGCTTAGTTTTAACTTAATGTTTCAGGGCTCAGCCGCAAAGCAACAGGTCTACCATTAGCACACTCCATGTCATGTGGCACTGGGATATGCTGTCACCACAGTGCAAATAACAGCAATATACGGCGTTAATCTGCTTTTGTACTGTAGTGACAATGCATTCCAGTTATACATATCTACAGTACCTATCATAAAAAAGAACCGTATATTATAGTTCGTAATATGCTCATGCTCTTATGTAAAATGCAGTCACAATGTAACAAAATTCACGATAATATATATAAGAGCTACAAAAGGATAACTATATGCAAATTCATCATATTACAGTTTATATAATAAATACATAGCTTTTCTAGCTTGTTCGGTTAAATGTTTCCTTGTGGTAAAAAAACTACCGGATTTGGCGAAGACGGTTCCCAGATATTTATATGAGTCAATAATCTCTATTGCTTCATTTCCTATTTTAAAATAGATGAAAAGGGAACTTTGAAAGCCGACGAACACGACATATACGCAAATATTGCAGGCTCGGTTTGATTGAGCCTGTTCATGGGCAGTAATGGAAATGCATATTACTGCCCACGCCGCCTAGCCCCGGGTTGAGCGCAACTCAATATTTACACCAATAAACAGTACAATTTGGATCCATCCCAAACGATGGAATGCATATGGCGGTGAACATGAAACCTTCGATGCGGTATTTTCAGATTAATACCATTCCATGTTCAGCGGCGTATCGTCCCAAAATAAAAGAATGGTTGTGCCCTAAACGAGAAAACAATTGGCGGGACTAAACAGAATATAATTTTGACAGGGGATCTGAGAATATAAATCCTGCATATCACAGACAACGCCAAAGGCAAAATTTAAAAAGCAGGATGTATATCCTAGGGGTGATTGCACAATATCCGAATCTGTATAGGTTGGGATATTAAAACCACCCATCTATAAACTTGCCGAAATATTCAAACAAAGTCAATTTTAGAAGTACTATTGACTTAGTACATAGGTATCGTGCTCAACGACCATCAAATGACGTAACTGATAACAGCACTGATTGAATGTACGGGGAGACCTTTTACAGCCGCCACACGGCACAATCAACGCTACTGTGATATTGAAATAGATGAAAAGAACACTTTGAAAGCCGACGAACACGACATATATGAAAATATTGCAGAATAGTTATTATTGTTTTAAGAACCAACTATTATTGCTTAAGTTTTGCTTATGTTAATATTAAGATTCCATATTTTACAATAATCTATGAAGTCATTAAGGCAATTCTGTAGTTTAATAGGGTCATCTGATAAAATGATAGTGTCATCTGATCTGCACAATGTAGTATTAAAATGGAATGTCTCGATGTTGTTATCACTGTCCATGAATTTGATGCCATAGTGACCTTTAGATTCTAGGTAAGATTCAAGGTCATAAAGGAACAAAGAAAAGAGTATCGGGGATAAATTTTCGCCCTGTCTAAATCGGCAGTTACTTGTCATAAAAGCTGATTTTTGGTTGTTGCTAGAAATGCAAGACTTAATGTTTGAATTCATGTTTTTAATAACATTGAAAAATTTACCATTTATGTTATATTTTAGAAAAAGGTGAAATATGCATATCAGGAATTGCCACATTCAGAAAAAACAGCCTCCCCACACAGTCAAGAAGAAGAGAGGGAGAGAGCATGGTTAATAAAATGATCAGTTTCAAAAGAGACACCACTAACAATTAACAAAAATGAGAACCCGAGGGGTTAACGCCTTGGAACGGTCAGTGGCAAATCAAATTGCCACTGGGGGTTTAAACCAGGTTCTAGGGTGCACCAACCTCACACTTGCCCCAACAGGTTCTCATATCACAAAACAAATACAAGTTGTCTTGGTGAAACAACTCCAACCCACTTATTGGCTCAACAATGTTGCATGCAAAAGCACACAAACATATAAAACATAAGAATCTAATAGCATTGCAAAGCCAAAGGGCGGGTACTCAATGCTCTTACCGAGACCAGAGCTCCTGGAGTAAAATCAGCAAGAACATGATGACAGGGATAAAAGAAACAATTCGAGCTTCTAGGTTCTTTTAAGAAAAGATTTCCCCATAAACCTTTATACACTCTTAAACCCCTGCCACCGTCGTGCAACCAAAGAGGTAAGCATAACGATCAACTGTAGAAGGGTTAATCACCAGGCATGCAGAGCGCTGTAAAATATCATGTTGGTAACCTTTCTTTTTAAAATTACAGATGGTTTTTACGAATAACCGGGAGAAATTAACATTGCCCTTTATCTTCTTAAGTTTATAAATTAAATCTCCATAAAAAACTGGCTGTGAAATACCTTGTTGCAATAGTGATTTCAAACTGAACCTGTATTTATGAATTAGATCTGGGTATCGACGATAAAACTTGCAAAATGTTTTCCTTAATTTGTGATACCAATAACCTTGTTTTAAAAGTTTTTCTGTAATGCAAAGATTACGTTCATTGAAATCATTAATATCGTTGCAAGCTCTTGAAAAGCGAACAAGCTGTGAAATATAAACACCGTAAGATGTTGCACGGAGAACATCGCCGTCTAAAAACGGAAAATTTACTATATTAAAATTAAAATCATCTCTTTTATCATATATTTTAGCAGTGACATAACTATTTTCAATTGACAGATTTAGATCTAGAAAGTTTGCTTGCTTTTCTGAAGTGTTCGCTTTATTAAGTTGTAGTTCTTTAGGGTAGATCTTATTAACCAGTAATGGAAAATGGTTATTATCTATATTTAATAAATCATCAAGGTACCTCGAGGTGTTGTTAAAAGCTGTTATAATATCATCTTGATGTTCAGTAGAAAGAGATAACATAAAGTCTCTTTCATAACAGTATAAAAACAGATCAGCAACAAGGGGTGCACAATTAGTACCCATTGGGATGCCTATTACTTGTTTATAAATAGAGGTACCGAATCTAACATAAATATTATCCAGTAAGAAAGTTAGCGACTCTATTAGGTCTTGACAAGTCCATAAAGTATAATTATCATAAGAACCATCTGTAAAAAATGCCCTATGTTCATTACAAGCGATGAAGGTTTTATTTTCTCTAGCAAACGTTTTTTCAACGAGACTGGTTAGTTTGTCTCTTATTAAATTATGAGGGAGCGAGGTATATAAAGTTGAGAAATCATAAGTAGACAAACAGAACGCCTGAAAATTATTTGATTTAAGCTTTTTCAAAACGTCATTTGAATTTTTAATCGACCAAAATAAATTTTAGCCAGAAGTTTCAAAAACCTTATCGCAATACCTAATTACATGTTCTTTAATAGCTGTTAGATAAGAAGTTAAGAGCACGGATAATTTAGTAGTAGTGCAAGAACTAGAGTTAGCAATAAATCTTGCTTTGTACGGTGTTTTATGCATTTTAGGCAACCAATACATAGTAGGTACTTTGTCTTGTTTCGGCTCAATACTGATTCTAAATTTTGTAATTTGTAGAGTGTGTGCAGTAACAATATCACTCTCAGATGAAGAAGTCAGTACATAAGCATTAGTGATGTTCAGTTCTTCAGTTTGAATATTAATATAGTGTACCCGTCACACTATAATTACATTATTAGAAGCCTTATCAGCAGGTGTTAAAACAAATTTGTTATCAAAGTCTTAAATTCCTTTTTTCAAATGACGAAAGTTAAAACGAGGTCGAGGTGGAAATAAAGCAATGTTTCTTTCATAAAATGATATACGAGTGTCTATTATTTTGAATATGTGTTTTTTCCAGTTAGAAAGTGCATTAGGCTCAGCATGTTCTCTTTTGCACCATTTATTGCAAAATAGGTTTAAAGACTCAGCAATTTCTGCACGACATGCATTAAAATCAATTTTGGATGGAATTCTATATTTCGGACCTTTAGAAATTAAATTACGAATTCTAGAGTCTTTGATTACATTAAGATCACCGGTAACAATATGACCAACAGGCTTATAGCAACATTTAGAAGGTAAACACTCTCAAGATTTTGGTGTATTATCAATGATCTGATAAAATCAGAGGTAATTTTATTGTAATTAAAAATTGTATTTTTAGTTGGCTTGTTGTAATTATAACAAACCATAGGTGATTCAGTATTCTTAAAATAATTAGGAACAGCCGATTGAACTGTTTTATCTTTAAATATACTAGGAAGGTCAATAAAATCTATTCCTTTATTTAAAAAAGAAATTTTAAGGAAATGTCTTTTAAAGTCAAATTCCAAGTCAATGTGTGGCCTGATAACATGCTGAGTATAACACTGAATCAGACTAGCAACCTCGTAAAAAGGATGGGTTTTTATGACGATGTCGTCGGCTTCCTAATCCAGTTTCTGCAGACTTGATATAGAAAGAGAAGCCAACCTAGATAGCATAGCGTGTCTGCCAGATTGTTTTAAAATAATATGTAGGTCATTAATAGAACAACGAATACGTGATTTTCTTTTTATGTTTCCATTAAGCTTTTTCCATAAGCCTACTCTCCACACGGAATCAAAAGCCTGGGTAAAGTCAAAATATACAGCAAATTTTCTTTTTATGTTGTCTCAAAATTTCAATAATTGAATGCAATGTAAAAATGTGGTCTGAAGTCGAATAACTTGATCTAAATCCTGCTTGATTTTCATTAAGGATGTTATTTTCATCTAGAAACCTATTTAATCTGCGGTTGAGTACTGAAGTAAATAGTTTGCTTATTCAGCTTTGTAATGTAATTTTCTGGTAAACAAGAGTTACCCTTATTTTTATAGATTGGGATGATAATGCCCCGAGACCATGTTGAGGAGATTATGCCAGTATAATCCATATCATGCGATATATTATTATTAATTTCTTCAAAGTATTTGTAAAGTGAATCTAAACTGGGCTGATCTACGTTTTTGTTCTCATTTATTCTGTTAAGGAGTTTCCAATAATCTTTTGGTTTCTTACTTTGCATGTTCTAAGTTTTTCTTGTTTTTGGTTTTTATATTTATTTATATATTTATTCATAGATTTTTGTATATTTTACAAGCATTTTTAAAAGTTAATTTATTATATTCAGATGGGTATTTGTTATACTTTTTTTCTAGCTTTATTATTTTGTTTTTGGGCTGTTTTACACTCTGGTCCATACAATGGTTTCTTGTTATTTGTCTTATTTGAAATATAATTATATTTCTTCTATCCGGGAGACTTTTATTTGCACTTTCGATAAAAATATTCGAAAGTTTGTTAGTTATATTATTAATTTTCTATTGGTCACAATTTGTTTCCGATAACTCATCTAATATATTGTCTATAACACTACTTTCAATATTTTCTTCAAAAGTTTCACACAAGTTTTGATTCCATTTTGGTCTATGGGTTGCATGTAAACTTTCTTCTGCTTTTAGAATTTCCTTAGCACAAAGTTTAAAACTTATCAAAGAATGACCATCAGAGAATAAATCGTTCAACTCGTGTAGTTCAAGGTTTTGGATAAAGGCATATGCTGAGATAGAAGAGATCAGATAATCTATGACTGAAACGTTCTTAAAAGTCATATGACTTGTCTTGTCCCTGTTTAAACGACCATTTACAATGATCATATATTGATTATAGTAAATTGCTCAAATGGCAGAATAAAGCACCGCGGTTAATAGGTCTAAGTAGAATATTTTACCTACGTTGCCATCTTAACAATTAAATTATGATCTAAAAAGCATCAATCAATGTTTTTCTTGCACATCCAAATGATGAAAATTAATATCATTTCAGTAAAAGCACCGGATGATTCTCTTTAAATAACATTAGTGTTTTTTTTTTTCAAATTAAGTGTGATGTTGATGGGGATTTAAAGAATATTATCATATTAGAGATTTTAGTAATTAAGCTTAAATTGGTTTTAGTTTTCACAAGATCCATCAAATGCTTTGAACTTTCTGCTCAGGTACATAGCAGCGAACAACAACTAACTGGTCTCCCTTCGTTAGTTTACTTATCGACTTGAAGAAAGCAGGACACTAGACATTTAAAAATAGATTTATTCACTTCAAAATAATTGTCATAGATAAGTTAAAACACTTCAAAAACCATGTAAAATACATATGTACATATATCGACGGCAAAATGTGACTTATTTGTCTAATTAATCTTAGCATATACCGGGTATACGTTCTACACGTTTGTTTGAGAAAGAAATACAGTCGGGTACGTGTAACTTCTAACATTTCCAACTTTAAGTTTACTTCACATCTTTTTATCAGAAAGAACATAGTACTAAAACAAGAGACATTACTTATACATACATACACACACACAAACATGTCACGCAAACATACATTGTAAATAAAAGGAACATAAATACATGGATCAAATTACTTGTTAATGGATACAATATCTATCTATTTCATTTTACATATGTATGTGTTTTGTGCATAAACTATTTTTGTTAAAATATTTCTCAATGAATAGGCCAAAGGAAAGTGTTATGTTGAGTTGCTAATAAAGTTTTTTGTTGTTGTTGTTTCACATCATGGCCTATTATATGTACTCTAAAATTTCGTTCAATATTGAAATACCTGTCCTTTTCAATTGGTAAAGATTGATTCATTGTCCCGAATTCGCACAGAAATTTAGCTAATGACATGGAAAAACATCTGAATTATCTTTAAATCAGTATATTTTTTTCTATATTCGATCAACAAGACATTTTAAAGACAGTTCAACAGAACCATTGTTGTGTTAACTGGTTCAATAATCTAGATTTAACAATAGATTTGAAGCTATTTAAATTATCAACATATTAGTTTACAATGTATTCTTAAAAACCAAGACAATCGAGTGTATTCTTAACAAAATTTGTTCATGATGAACACACGATATTACTAGTATGAAAAAACGTGAAATATGCATATCAGGAATGACCACATCCAGCAGACACAGCCTCCCCACACAGCCAAAAGGTAGAGAGGAAAATAGAGCATGGTTTTACAATAACCAGTTTCAAAGTGGACGCCACAAACAATTAACGAAAGTGAGAACCCGAGGGGTTACCGCCTTGGAACGGTCAGTGGAAAAATAATTTGCCACTAGTGGTTAAATCCAGGGTCTAGGGTGCACCAACCTCACACTTGCCACACACTTGAAGTGATAATATAGTTTTATACAAAATTTTACATATTTTTTCAACTTTGGCGTTTAAAACTATACTCCAATATCGAAATAATTGACATTTGATAAGTATAGTTATTGGTTTAACACCTGTTTCACCCAAAATCATGCAATAGGGTGTCGAGAACTTCAAATTCAGAATAAATTTTATACATTTTAAGGAGATATCAAAGAGATGAAGTGGGTTGGGTGTTGGAAATCATGATTTCATATAAGTTCATTTGTTTTTCGGACTAGTCAACTTCGTGTGGCTTCACATATCATTTATTAAGCATTTGAGTGTGTAATGTCACGCAAAAACAAAATAAAAGAGAACTTTGTAGTAAATTCTTACCTTAAAAACAGACTTTCTCTTGGAGTCCAAACTATCTATCATTCCACTTTTGTCAACAATTACTACCACAGGAAGACAGTCCATATTAAGGAAAACGATGTATTAGAATATTATCCACTAAGCAATAGCAAAAATGAACAAAATACAACGTTTCTCAAACTGACTACACACTCTAATTTGGCATCCATGTTTGTTTACCAATTTTTCAAAATGCAAGGTATGGTGTACAATATAGGACTTTCAATGTCATTATTGAATTATCTGCCTTTTGAAGTAAAGATTGAAATATTACTTTCCTGTTAACACATGAAATATTTTATGACTAAATGAAATAAGAGTGTTTTTGAAATGTGTCAATAGACACATAATAACATAACTGGTATAATTAAACAAATATAATGTTATTACAAATAAATATGTTTAAACATATATTGGAATGCACGAATTGTTTGGATATCAGAGGTGTACACTGTTTTGGACCTACTCGCCCTGTAGGTCGAATGAATGAAAAATTGCATTTGCCCTTACATTTTAAAAAATATTTCATTTGTTCACCTGCAACCTCGTTCTGATTTGGGAAACCCAGTGAAGATAAAAATAAATCGCTGCTGTTACCTTTATCATGTTTACAGCAGATAATTATTTTCTGAACACAGTGAAAATATTTAATTTTGCAATGAAAACAGATGTGCATTTCTGATATTTAATCGCCCGGTCGGTCGAGTGATTTGGACGCTTCACTCGACCCAAAGGATCATTTACTCGCCATGGCGAGCGGTCGAGAGTGATTGTACACATATGCATATGAATATTCATAGACACACGTAATAATCTTATGTCGCGGAAAATGGCTGTCTTAATAAAATTGCAGTTATAATACTTTTAAGTATTCCACAAATGTCTGACAAACAGAACTGTTTCAAAATATTGTGAATTTCTAAACAGCACTGTCAGTTATTCAGCCTAACATCTTCAAGACGTAATTACCGTCATGTTTAGAAGAGCACAGATTTCAAACATTTGGTTACCAATCTTTCATCGGTGAGAAATATTTTTACAATGCATGTGTACATAATTAACTTATTAATATGTTATTACTTGCCTTCAACATTTCAAAACACTTCTAATACTAGTAGAAAAACATTTCTTACATTCCTACAATACTTGGAATACTAACAGAAACATTGAAAGTAATGGCCTATATTGTTCACCATACTTTGCATTCTGGGAAGTCCTACTTTATAAACTTGTAAACTTATATGGAAGTAAAATTATAAGTACAGTCACTTGGAGAATGCTGTTTTTTACATTCCTACTGTTGTTCAATAAATTATCTTCTAAGATATTGTTGACCTTGTTATGGACTGTCTTCCTGTGGCAGTAATTGTTCACAACAGTGGAAGTATAGGAAGTTTGGACTCCCACAGAAAGTCTGTTTTCAAGGTAAGAAATTGTTACATATTTCTCTTTTATTTTGACTTTTGCGAGACATTTAACATTCATGTGCTGTATAAATGTTAAATCAAGCTTCAGGAAGTTTTGAAGTCAGAAAAAAATACTTTCCTGAAATTAGGATCTCACACACCCAACCCACGTCAACTCTTCCACAACAAATGATATCACCTTAACTGAAATTATTCAACAACTTCAAGATTTTCATAACCCAACACTTCAACAACAATACAACATTATTGAAGTTATCATGCATGAAAGAAATATTGTGTTCAGCGAAGAAAAAATAAAACAACAACAACAATACAACGAACAACAGCAACTATAATACACTTAACAACTTTTCTAAGTATACACCTGCGTACTAGGGCATTACTGGCTTGATACGTGAACTATTGTTGTAAAAATTTCAATAAAACATGCAAAAAACACTAACTGATTTATAAGTAAAATATTTTTCAAAATGACAGACAACTGATTGCTCACAATCATTTAGAGTCCTGGCACCCACAGAATACAAATTCACATCAGTGAATAATGAGGTTGACCACCAACAGCGCGTATAACTGCAAGACGCATTGATCTGATTGAGCTAATACAGTTTTGAATGGGGAATCTTAATCCCAAACCTAAAGAAGCGCTGTTCCAAGTTGGCGAAGATTGCATGATTGGTCCCTCCCGTTTCGTACTCCTCTGCCAAAATCAGACCACAGTTTTTCTTTTGGATTAAGATCCGGAATTTTAGCACATCATGGACATATTCTTCGGTGTTCACCTCAAGAAAAGGTCTGATGTTCGCCGAAAGATGACAGGGTGCACCATCATGCATTTACTGCATGCACCTATGTGCTTGAAGACATGGAAGGACAGTCGGAAGAAGGACTTGTCGTTGATATTCTTCAAAATTTAAGTTCTCTTGGACTAAAACCGCTGCAGTCCACATGTACATTGAAATAACAGCCCACAGCGTTAAAACTGATCCAACACAATAAAAAATCCGCTTCAACAATATTTTCGCGATTTAACAGGTTACCGCTGAAGGTGGTAATACGCTTTTTAACTGATTTTGTGAATTTATATTATCCGGGTGCCAGTACTCTAAATGATTGTTAGCAGTCAGTTGTCTGCCATTTTGAACAAGAAATATCTTTAAAAAAGATAAACGGCGTAGATTGTATATGAAATGATGCAGTTTGTAGCTGGTATTATTCACTTCATCTTGGTTTACGTGTAAATTAAATAATTTCATTGTGAATCCTCACAATGACTTAATAGCGGACTTGCAGTTTTTTCGCGTAACATATTACACGTAGTTGCCAGATTTAAGACAAGTAAGCACATTGTAAAATCCTCAGTCGCGATAAAGAATGAGTTTTATATAAGAAACGTATTGTAAAAGGCATTGGTTGTGTTTATTCTTAAAACATAATGTATCAGATGATATATCAATTGCTGAAAGAATAAAATATATTTAGTGAAGACTTCAAGACTTAAATAGCGAACTAATTGTTTTTATCGCGTAGCATATTATATACAGCTGACCGATTTAAGAGACGGGTAAACATTTCAATAACTGAAAGAGCTGGGATAAATTACAAATAACTAAATACTCACAAATAATACAATTATTCAAGCTCGCAGATTTTATTACTTAAATTTCCAGCTTTACAATGAAAGTGTAACATCGTTTTCTTTAAGCCATTTCCACTTACTTTCACTTTCATTTTGTACAGGTTGATATAAAAGAGTGACTGTATTGTTGTTTAAAAAAACCCTAGCCAATGACTAGAACTGTAGTATGCCTCATTTTAACATCTTTCAACACAAGAGAATAGAAAAGATCTAAACGTCACAGCAATAATCGTTTCAAACAGTGTATTAACTAATTGTTTAAAAATCCCACTAGATACCTCTTCACCCTGCTAGATGCCTCTCCGGTGGAAATAGCTACCAATCGAAATAGTTTATTTAATTTTCCCTCTGCATAATAATATAATACGAGTGTTATTTACAACACTTCATTGGTTAATAAATTAGGTCAAAAGTGAGCTTAGACAGCTAACGCCGAAAAATATTTTACTAATAAATCAGTAAGTGTTTTTTGCATGTTTTATTGAAAGGTCTAGAGCAATAAGTCAATTATCAAGCCAGTTACTACCCAGTACGCAGGTGTATACTTAGAAAAGTTGTTAAGTGTATAAGACAGCAAACTTAACCGCATTAGTATAAGAATGAGTGAGAAAAAAAAATATTTTTTACAGAATGAAGTCACTCACATTTTTTTAAAAAATATGTGTTTTTGATACGCGCACTATACCTATACTGTTTTTTCTAATTTTCGATTTTACTTAACTTAATTAGGGTATATCGAAAACTCGTTTGACGTGTGTATGTATTCATTCAATAAAAGGTAGTGTGTGAAGGTAAGTGGGTAATACTTTCCCCGTGCTTCTTTTTGTGAATTTGAAAGTCGCCCTACATTCAGAAGCCATGAAAATTCTAATTCCTCAGTGATTTATTGCAATTCAACTCTTTTCTTTTTTCTATTTTACAGTGAACAAAATAGATCGATCTATGCGCATGGTTAAGAATGTAGGGCGACTTCTAAGTAGGATAGAGTCTATTAATACGTTTCTATAGAAAATAGAAAATAGAAGCCTGCGCTCGCTGCGCCCATTTTGGCTCCTATTTTCTATAGAAACTCCTTAATAGACCCTATCCTATACTTAATGAAGTGTTTTTATCAAATGAATACTAGTACTAAGAATATTGTTTTGAGTAAATCTGTGCTGCAAGACAAAAGGAAGTATTGAATATTCTTATCGCAAAGTTGGAATTAAATCGACATTTGTGTTGATGAAAAAGATGCTCTTTTAAGATAATTACTTTTAGTGCTGAAATATTCGAGGAATATTCGTAAGCTTTGTGAGTTACCTTAGCAATTCTGGTAAAGTGAGTTGATGTTAACGATAAGTTTGTTTAATTTATGTATTGTTTGAGTATGTATATGATTTCTTATAGACAAAAACACTCAATAATGAGTTATAATGAAAAAGGAAAGAAAAATAATATAGTCAACTAAAGTTTAAGTGAAGGACTTCATTTGTACATTGTACTTTCAAAATGTTACACAGAATATAATGTACAATATAGCTTATGTTTGCACCAAAGCTAGTGAATATATTTAAAGATGAATATTTAAGCACATAGAATAAGGAGTTCCACCTTATCGCACTTTAATTGAATAACAAAAACATATAAAAAAAACAAACACATCCATGCCATTTAAAGGTAAGGCCTGCCTAACTGGCACTATTAAGAATCCAACATCTGATTATATTTTCATCAACTGCTTTATACCACTGACTTGTATGCAAAATTTTAATGATTTTCACCGTGTAGTTTTTGAGATTTTTAGCTTTTTTTATTTAAAAAAGTGAGAAAAAACGTGAAAGTATCCAAATTCTTTAATCGGTGACAAAATTTTTTGTTATTGATAAATTAAACCCTAATTTTTTACAGTTTATCCAAAATATGTTATATTTTACTTAACCAATTTAAGATATAATATATAAATACAGAATTTATCTTAAAATGACATTTTTTGACCAAATAAATTTAAAAAATGCATTTTTTTATATTTCACGAGACTAAATTAATGAAAATTGTGCAAAATCCTGATTGGTGCAATATACAAAAATTTACCATTTTTAACTATATACCTTAAACAAAATTTAAACAAAATTTCAGAGAAGTTTACCGTCCAGTTTTAGAAATTTTCAAATTGATGACTTGAATAAACACTATTCTGATAGCGAAAACCCCTTTAATCTTGATTATTTTGCTTATTTTAGTTTAAATCATGAGAATTTTATATTCAATGACAGAATTACACAGGAAAAAATAGAAATATGCCAATTATTTAAGCTCTAGACTTACAAAAAAATAGCTTCCAGTGGGATTTGAACCCTGGTCCTCTTGCATGACAGAAATCTACCCTTATTTAGTACTATAGTTACCTCCCTTGGATACTCTTCTGGATATAGGTATTCATTAGGAAGGCCTTACCTTAATAAATAATTTCATACGATATTTGTTTTCATGCATAGTCCAACCTGTTTACGACTACCGGAAAAAAACTCCACCTATGGACAGAGACCACTTTCCGTTTGTCCTATTTACAGATAAAAAGAACAAGTTCACCTCTGAACAAAGTCTTCTTGCCATCAAAAGCCTATTTTATGTTTTCCCCTGATTGGTCTTTTAAAAAGATTTGACTGCATTTTCGTTAAATCTTGTCGTCCATGTATAACACACATGCATGTTATACTTTTCGAGTTATTGTTAAAGTGCCTGTCATGATTTCGTTCCATTTGACCTAATGATAACATTTCAATAAAGGCATTGCTTAAATAATTCAGTGTGCTGCAACAATTATTACTCATTAACATAATACAGATCTAAATCAACCAAATCGCATCCAGCGTTTCATACAATGCTTAACTTGAAGTTCGACACATCGGTGTGACAGCAATAAAGAAAAGTCCTATTTTTGTGAATCAGATTGGTTTAAAGAAAATTGCCGTGAATTGACAGAAAAGCTTACTGCAAGATCTAGAATTGAAGAACATAGAACATCAATTGAAGGGTTAAATTGAACTGTCCCGTTTTCTCCATTTGTTACTTTTGCAATTATATTTCTTTCAAGCAATCGCGACAGTATTTTTGGCAATTTTTCTTGTTCAACATGATCTTTTATAAGGAGTATGATTGGTTTGTGGAGATTGTATGCTTCCTCTACCTCCATCTGGCACCATGTCTTCTCGCAGTAAGCTTGAGATGTCAGACAGACCATAACATAGGACTTCTGCAAATATGTTATAATTTCTGCCATAACTGGAAAACCTGGGCGGAAATGTTTTTCATCTATACATACATACGTTCCTTTCTTACCGACAATTTTCGAGATTTCATTGTTAAGTTGATGATAAATGTGACAGTTTACCAATTCGGCATTTTCTGAACAATAACTTAGAAATACTAAAAAGCATTCGTTTTCATCTGACTGTTTCAGCTCCTTTAATATCTTATTTACGTTATCCTGCTTTATTCTGTGTCGCCGAACGAGGCAAACAACTACAATTGATACTGCAATAAAAAGCACAAAAGGTCCAGCTAAAGCCAGACAAATCCGTTGAATGCGTTGTTGCTCACACATATGCTGCATTCCAGTTATTCCTTTACCTTTGATATCAAATTTTGCATTATTTAAGAAACAAAAATACTCATCTCCCTGCAAAAATGGTGTTTCTTTTACCCATGTCTCGAAAGTAAAACCATCACATTTGCAAGTATAAGGGTTTTGTCCGAGGTAAACCGCAAACTCAGTTACCGATTTGTTATTGTTCAATGACTGAATAACTTGTCTACTTCTATAATCAAGATAGTTAAGACTATTGTTTCTAACATCCAAGACAATTAAACTGACAAACTCTACAGGATTGAGATCTATTACTTTCACAAAGTTACTTCTCAAGTTAAGATTTCGAAGTTTTTCACTTTTCAGAAACATTTGTGGTGGTATCCTTTCAATGCTATTGAAAGAAAGGTCTATAATTTCAACATTAGGGTAATTATGCAAAAAGGTTCTAAAGTCGTCAAAGTAATTTACTTCCATTCTATGCAGTCTGTTGTTTGAAAGATTTATTTTAAATATCATATTTCCGGGATCTACGCATTTTGGGTGTATATATTCAATAACATTAAAGGACAAATCGATTTCTGAGCCTTGTTGAAAATTTAAATTTCGAAATGACACATTAAGATGCTGCACATAGTTTTGTCTAAAACAAGATTCTTGAGACGAAAATTGAAGTCCTTGCATTCGCATGAGTATCCATTTATGAATGAAATCGGGTGAGAATCTGATTGAATAATATTATCGAGAATCGCCGTTTCAACAGAGAACAACATGCTGTAAATCGTGTTGAAAAGTTTCTCAGGACACTTAACTTGATTCAACGGCAATGTTAAATAAAATTTTAATACTGGATTACTTGTGTTAGTTAAATCAATTACTTTTAGACTGTTGCACATGTAATTAATACTAGAAATATCTGTGATGAAAATATTTAAATCTGCATTTCTAACATAAAACACTTCTAACGTTCTGCACAAATCGTCAATACCATCCAGTACGATGTCAATATTCATACTATCCATGTAAAGTTCTCTGAGATGCATATGTGCTAGGCACTCAGTTGTAAAACGATATAATAGAATTGGTCTGTTCTGTAAACGTTGCATTTCAGAAATGTTAAGAATTTCAAGAGCCGGTAACACGTCCATGTTGCTCAAAGCAGGTATCAAGTCATCTACAACCAATGACGGATTACCAGAAAGATCTAGATATTTCAAGCTATCAAGACCTTGAAATGTCCCTTTAAAAAATGTCACCCTTTGTTCTGTGTTTTGAGAGTTTATTCCATGTAAACCGAGACTATCTAGTTTATCTAATTCGTTGAAAATTCCTTCTGGAACAGCAAAATTAGTGTCTGTGTGTTGTAAAATTATGTCTAATCTATTTACAGTTTCCCAAGAAGGATCAGCGAAATGTTTTACGCCTGCTGTTAGCTGATAGTCGTCTAGAAAAACTTCTCTTGTGCCATTCTGTAAAGAAACGGGTATCTCTGGGTCTCGGCAATATAAAGTGAACTGTTCGCACTTGCAATTCTGGGGGCATTCTCCAGCACATGTGCAAAACATGATAAATACCAAACCGGCGGTTGCTGTGGTTTTCCATATTGTATTCTGCAAAACAAGATGTTTGCGATCTTATAAATGTATTATGTGAACCTTTTACTGACTGGACACATTATAACTGTGTAGCTGCGAAAGACTTGCTGAATGCGATCATGTTAACTAATTAGGTGCCTTGAAATTTTACCTAATTAATATTGCCTGATTTTAAACCGGTTTCTGAATTTTGAATGTCTTTTGAATGCATATAATTGTCCTCTTTCCCTTAATGTTAAGTTATTATAGTGCGATAAAAACAATAAAGATATTGTCGTTTTTGTAGACTGGACATGACTTTTGTCCATTAGCATAGACACAGCTCTAGAACTCTCTAACGGACATATAACTTGGTGTGTTTAAGAACACATACGTGAAAAATAACTCTATAAATGTGTACCGGTATTGTGATTCGGAAAATGTCATGAGACAGAAGCAATCAAGGAGAACCTTGAAAGTTTTGTACAAATACCTTAATTGCTTGAGAAACAAATGTAATTGGAGTGTAAGAGGTATGGGCCCGGAAGAACACTTTACCAATGTTCGAACTACACCGATCGTACAAGGTTTGGAATCATAGTATAATTTTTAAACTTTAAACTTATTAGAAAACACAAATTTCATTGTATATTAAATAGCAGATAAAATCACTACGTGCCTTTGAAAACAAATGACATTAAATCAAGTAATAATAATAAATTCTTTATTTTTAGAGGATAACATATTTGGCAAAGCCATTCTTACATATGGTCCTCTTAGGAACAAGTACAAATAGTTACAAATTTACATTCATACATACATACATTCTCATAATATAATTGAAAGAAAGAAAGAAAAAAAATAAATAAAAAGGTACGATTAAAATTTCAAAAACAACATGAAACCAAAATTCATTAAAATATATAGTAAGAAGCACGTTTAGGAGAATATACCGAACCGACCTCGATCTAAAACAAAATGATCGCATCTTAGCAAAGAGAATTATAATCCATTAACGTCACTAAAGAATCTTCATTTTATTAACAAGGTGGCAACATAAGTCAGCGGAGAACATTCCCGGTATGTTTTGTCCACTAATGTGATTGAAACCCTTTGTTTTCCTTATATGCAAATTAGTGTAAAACGTGTCCCTTATGTATACATTCAACAACAATCCAAGGAGAACCAGAAAAAGAGAACGTTTCTAAAATGGAAGCTTTCAATTATGTTTGTTTCTTAATAAGTCCAGTTATACAAGTAAAAAGTGGTTAATGATCTCAGCAAGAAAATTTGTTATCTATTTATTTATAATCCATTTTAGAGAGAAAAATGTGGTCATTAGTAATATTTTCATAATATTTCAGTATTCAGAATGAAAGTTTTGGCCGTTACGACTTCGTGGAAATTTACCTAAATTATTTCTCAAAATTCGCCCCAACAAGAACACAATTATTTAGTAAATACTTGCGTGTTGATGGCACATGGTATATTCGAGAATACTAGAGAAATAATTTTCAGTTGTTTGACATTTAGAATTATTAATATATTTTGTTTTCAAGGCGTTCCGTACATAAATAAAAATATGCAAAACATGGAAATACGTGTACATGTTACCAAATAACGTATAATTTATTTGTTTAAAGTAGACTTAAAAGAAATCGACAGACATCATAAAATAAAAGTAAATATCAATAAATAGAAATATCAATAAATAGATATAGCCTCAAATCTGATAATATTTTCTGTTAGAAGGATGGTTTGGGTTATAAGAAGATATATTCATTTTAAAAAAAAGAATATAATGAAAAAAACGAAAGCACAAATTTCCTTCATTGCGTTGTACTATTTCTTTCACCACTCTTCACTTGCATCATTTTTAAACCATACCCAACAAATATCTGACAGTACTTTGCTAAATTTTACAGTTCTGAGGATATTTTTTTCAGTACCATAACCTTTGTCTGCACTACATTCAATTCGTTATATTTGGTAACAGACTGACAGAAAGATACCAACGCAAAGGGACAAGTAATTAAGTATTAGTACTTAATATGATTTGTTTTTCTTGTTAGACATTGTGTCTTTTACATTTCAAGTACCAACTCTTGTCATGTTAAGTATTGTTTTTCCAACGTCTTGACCTTTATTAAACCTTTAGCGCACTTAATTAATAATTCCACAATCCCTCCTTTTTTTAAATATGCCAATTTGCGATATTTATTTTGCGGATTTTCTTTCATATGCATTAAGAAACATGACAGAGACACCCATTTTCTTTCAAAAGTATAAAAAATGTCAGTCGCAATTTCTTGATCAAATGCGTTTGTTTTGTTGAGATTTTGATCAATCGGAATACTTTGCTTGAAGTTGTACATAAATATCATTATTTATTTGTCTGTTAGGTTTAAATAAGCTTAAAAATTATATCAAATCTTAGAAATTACAAGTGATTATGGCAAGGGTTAATATAAAACTTGATGGTCAATTTTAGTATTTAGTTTTTCTAGTCGTAATGAAAGCTGGGCAATCATTCATATTTCTTATAATCAGTTTTCATCAGTGGTCTAATAAATAAACCAATTATTTGACCGTTTCTTCTTTTGTAAGTAAGTATAAATTTATTTATACAAATATAATTTTAAAAATATAGAATTAAAATAGGTAAAAAGGGAAGTTTAAAAGCTATCGAACACGACATTCATTTCAGAATGTGAGATATAAGACGATCGCATCTGTGACTTTTGCGTCTAGCATTCTGTTGCCATGAAACATGAAATGGGAACATTTTTCGCATTGGAATAGTTGTCTTCAAATAAAAGTGTACGTCGCATACATGTGTGTATCTCAACTAACAACATCGGGACCCAGTTTTAGCAAAAGGCACATCCGGATCTAGTTTAAAACCTTTGATCTACTAAAATTTTGATATACTATGATATTACAAGAGTGCACAGCAGCCATTTATCCACGGATATCCGATAAGATGAATTATTTTTTACGGACACCACATTCTGTAGTGCACTGCGTTGAACCTACAGAAGCAAAACCGGACAAGCACGACTTCTATCGTTGTCCAGTAAAGGCGGCAGAAAACGGTTATTCTGATATATCGCAAACAAGAGAATCACAGCCGGCACGACAAGTCCACTTGCTCCCTTCTAGCACATACCTGAAACAGAAAGGGCACAAAACTGACATCACAATGACTTACAGTTTATGAAAACAAAGCAAAATTATATTCAAAACATATCAGTTGATTTTTAAGCACCATTAACTTTCAAATTCTGGTCGTGAAAACTGGTCGGCCGACGAGGCAAAATTTGAAAGCATTCATCAGTTCACAGCTTTCTTATTGCCAATGACCAAAATAAATGCTTGCCACTCACACATGGTAAAATCCCTACTGATTCATTAAATCATACTCAAAATATACCATAACCACCTCGATTTTGCACTACTCACACTTGTTTGTATGCCCCTTGAGAATTGCAAGTTAAACTGAAGGCAGAGCCAGAAATGTATTAGTTTCGCATTTCCAAGCACCTGCCTCACACTGAAAGTGTCAAGGTCAAAAAGAGCATGTCAGACAATTTTTGGGGATCCTTGCTACAGATGTGAAACTGCAAATATAGCATCTAAAAATATTTTAAAGTGTCATGAAGCTTACAGTTTGCCCACTTACCTCTTATCTTCAAATTTGACCGGGGCCAATTCGCATCTAAGGCTACAAACTCTTTACTGCATCCTAAATGGCATTGATCAATAGACGACACGGTCGGGAACGTACTCGGTATAGTCCCAGTACGCGTATTCCGTAAAACCAGTCAACCTACCGGATATTCACTGGATTAGCGGCTTCTGCTCACCCTTTAAAAATTAATACTAGTCAAGTAACAATTTTAAAACATTAAGTATTAATGTCCAGTTTTCTACACGTTAACAAACGTCACAAAAATGTTACAAAACTTTTAACATGAGGATTTACCGCATTGAAACGGTCATTTTAGCCAATGTGGATTTAAACCAGGTTAAAGCGTTCAACATATCTACACTGTCCTGAGAGCTCTCGCATACACAAATAAGTACACGTTGCTATTGTTAATTTACTTCAATCCACTCTGACTTAACTCACACCAGAGCATATGGTTTCAAATTAGCAAGGAAGATTGAACTTTATCGTTCTGTTTTCCCTAGAAACCTTAAACAACTTCCATCGCCGTGCAAACTAAGAGTGACCAACCGAGACGGGTTAATCAACAAAGCACTCAGAGCGGTGTAAAATATCACGAGGGTAGCTTTAATTTTAAATATACTTATGGTTGATAAGTTAGAGAAAATTAGTTTTTTCTTCAACTTATAAATCAGATTTCCATTAAAACACTGGTTAAAAAATATATTGTTTCAGGATAGATATTAAAATGCATTTTTTTTAAATTAAATCGGGATATCGCCTCAAAGCGTGCAAACAACGTTTTCTTAATTCGTGGTTCCGGTAACTCAAATGATTACCTCCTATGTATAGATTATGTTAAATGAAATATCTGAATTGTTACATGCTGAAGAAAAACTAGCTGTGACAAAAAAAACTATAAAACTGCATGCAGGACAACTCCGCAATGCATAATCTCAGTTCAGAGATTTACATTAAATTAAAAAAAAAGAACCCATTAATGCAAAACCACACAATCATAGAAAACATGAAAAGCTAAAAGGATTTTCAAGGCAAAATAATGTGTCTTTCGAAGTGAAATTATCAGGTTTTGATAGTTTGATAGTCATTCAACAAACTGTAACTACATGCAATAAGCTCCTTTATAGCCTAGTTCTAAAATTCTTTTTTTTTGTTAAAATCGTTTGAGGTGGCACCAACATTCTACAAGTTTCACTCTCAGGTCACGGAGAATAATTTACCACATTAAACAAGCAATCTTCCTTATAAAAGAAAGCGGGAGTATTTTATTATCTCTTCTTTATTTATAACTTTATGCTAAAAGAGGCGACCAATAAAGTATTAAAAATTCGATAAACAATTTTCTTATAGCATGGTTTATTGTAGGTAAATTTCAAAGACGACTAAAATAACGCAAAATATTTATTTTACGAACAGGTAAACGGACAACCGGATACAGATATTATAACTATCTACATGTTTGGTATGTGTACAAGAAATGAACCTGTTATTAAAATTGAAAATAAGCATAGAACTACACATTAATTTCGTATAATAGATAAATAAAAAATCAAAATATAAATGGGTTAAGATAATGAGTAAAACGCAAATATTGAAAAAAAAATAATTAACTTACCATTGTTGTTTCTTATGTTTTGATTCCAAACGTTACTTGGTAACGAATGCTGTTTTTCGGGCATCCAGCAAACTTAATGATACAATTCAGAATGATCGCACTTTCACCAATGTATGAGGAAAACACAACAATGAGTACTTAATCAAAGCATTTCAAATAATTGTTATCCTTAGAGATACTTGACAATTAGGCCAACATTGCGTCATGTTACTTAGAGGAAAATCATGGGGATTTATTTCAAGTGTTCATCTTTGGCAGCACTCAAAATACAAGTATACAAATACTTTTAGTAACTACATTCACCTTGGCCAACACAGTACGCTTCGCAAACGGCACTGAGTCGCGATCGCGGCATATGTACCTCTCATATAACCTGCGTAAACGGTGTAAATTAAGGAGATTGTGTGGAGTGGGATAAAAAAAAATCCGAGTTGTAACTAGATTTTTGAAATATACCTTAACCTCGGGCCTTTAGGTTTCTAGTCTTCTCATTGTCCAGAATATTTTAGTTTGTTGCGTCATTCGTGAAAAGACCGGTCTGGGCTGCAAATGTTGTGCATATCCTGTTCAGACGACTTTTTCTTGAGCAAAACTGATATCTTTCGAATAACTTTGACTGTAGAAAAATTATATGCACAAGAGGACAACGATGTGGAAATTTTATGTTTTATCTGTAGCTTTTTTGCTACCGGCACTAACATTTTGCTACTCCGCGCATCACGGCATTTTATGCAAATCTGCTATTTAAAATTGTTGACTGCGAACTCCACACAAAAACTTTGACAGTCAGAAATATTTTGAAAGTTTCTTTAGACATAGTCCGACCTTCTCTATTGCCTTCGTATCATATTAAAAATGATATCATAAAGTTGTTGCATTCATTGTGAAAAGTTGACATTGAGCAAAACCTAAATCCCTTTTCACCCATTCAAAACAAATGCGTTTTTTACGCCAAGATAGACTTTACTCTTTCTTACATGTAGCCGCTTCAACGTATTTAACTGTAGATTTAACTTTTTATTAACAGTTCATGAACGTAGGAAGGTTTTTTGTTAATTTTGTAAGGGTTTTACATGTTATGTTTGTAGCTTAAGAACATAATAGCTAAAATGAACAAACTCCTGCCCATTCGAGAACTTGTTATGAGCTATATTAGAATGAAATAATAACAATTATAATAAACAGAATTGTTACATTCTCGGCGTACTGTAATTTTGTGACATGCAGAAACATTACAGATGCTGTAAATTATCGCGGTGCAGGCTTTCTGGTTGTCATATGATGTAAAAAGTATACTCTATTCCAAAAGAAACTGTGCGCTTTGTTTTCAGTGATTATGCATTAACTGCTTTTCTTGATACGTGTACCTAAATATTTGGCATCAGAATTGAGATCATTTAAATTCTATAGTAAAAATATCTTTGATATGATGTACATTTTGATACCAAATATTTAAAAAGCAGTTCATGAGAAATCATCGGAATCAAAGTGCACGTTTTTAATTGGAATATAGTATATGAATAGCACTACACAATAAAATGGACAGAACGACTTTGGGTTTTCCTATAACATTTATTTATTCAGTTTTAGAAGCAAATTAAATTACTTTACGCGTATTACAAACACACGTTTTATAATGCAAAATATACTAATAATGTACACATTAACAAAAATACATGATTATATAAGCATCATACTGACAATTTGTACAATCGGATTGTCATTGCTTTCAACAAAAGAAGTATAATATGCATATCAGGGCTGAGGGTTATAAAACTGAGTTTGGAAACCAGTCTCAAATCTCAAGCATCTGATTGGCTGAAATGGCGACCAGCCGCCATTTCAGCCAATCAGATGCTTGAGATTTGAGACTGGTTTCCATGCTCAGTTTTATAACCTTCAGCCCAGTAATGTCCTCACCCAGAAGAAACAGCCTCCCAAGACAGCCAACAAGTAGAGAGGAAAAAAGCGCATGGATTTTATCTTACTTTTGAATGAAATGATCAATTTCAAAATAGACACCATAAACAATTAACGAAAAAGAAAACACGAGGGGTTACCGCCTTGGAACTGACAGTGGCAAAATAATTTTACACTCATTGAAAATTTCATTTTTTGATCTGCATGTATTTCTCAGGAACCTCTTCGACCGTCACGTTGTTTTGCTTGCTTTATTACCAAAACTGACTTTAAGAAGAAATACTGTCCTGAATTAATAAATGTAAAACATATTACTTTTTTTGAAAATTGTGTTTAGATGAATGACAGAGTTTATATTTCCTTAGATAAGCTTGAAACAAACCTCGTTGTTCATTTCAATGATATAACTAGAAATCTTCTTTAAGCCACCGTCCTGCAACCAGGAGGTAAGCAAATGTGATAAACTTTAAACTTTAAGGGTTTTTCCACTTAGCACGCTGATTGCTTTAGAATATATTTTTTGAAGTTTAAGTTGGTATAAGGAGCTAAACGGAGAAATGCGTTGATATTGTCAATTTGTTTATATTCTTAGATATTTATAAAACACTTGGATGAGATACACCTCTCAAGTGCGATAAAAAATGAAATTGTAATTCAGAAAAAAGTAATTATTATTAATTCCGAAAAGTTTTTTAACATAACATTTCAGAACATTAATACATATACTCCTTACAATAAATCAGTGTAAAAAAACGCCTTAGAAACTCGTTTCTGTAATATTTCCCATTTCGATGATCTGTTCTTGATAGGCAGATTTTATATAAACATCTACAGTGTCTGATATATTAGAGGTCTTGACTTTCGGGTTGAAACAACCGCTGTATAAAACGACAATAAAAACCAGTGATTTGTGATGAAAGATGCCCGGTTACTTATCAGAACGAATATAGTGTGTGTTTTCAAATTTAAAAAGAATATAGAACACCTGTTAAACAGGAATCGCCACTTTCGAAAGACACAGCCCGCCCCCGCCCCCGCCCCCCCTCCGCCCCGCACACACACAACTAAGCAGACAAACAAACAAAATAAATATACTGTAATATTTGTACACATTCAACGTACGAGTGAACATATTTGAAGCCAATGTTGTTTATAACGCAGTAAAATTCAATCACAACGGGTCATAAAATGTATGGATTATTCCAAATTTTGGCGAAATCGCCTAATTTTCAGTCATTTATAGTCATAATATAGAAATAATCTTAATAAATACCACTTCTGGGGCTTTGAAGTATATTTCACTCTGAAGTGTTAACAAGCAGCTTTAAATACTGACCTAATAAATTGAGTTCCATAAAGACAAAGAAGCATTATGTTTATTTTCAAAAGAATCTACATTTTCTTGCACCAATGACATAAGTATTCAACCTTGTTTTACAGATTTTAACCTGAAAAAGTGTTTAAAGTCAAGATGAATGATGTATTGCGCATAAAAACATCATTAACAAAAGCACGAACAACATCAAAAACCTAATTCAACTTTTATCATTCTAATCTGTGCTACAATCTCGAAAATTGCAAATAAGTTCCGTAATCTGTTTTTATTGTTATACATGTGATTCCTCAAAATAAATTAACATGTTTACATAAACATTTTGTACAAAGAACAGGAAGTTCATTATTGATGATCAGCATAATGTAAGCAATTTTAATCATTTGACTGGACATATGAGTTAACTGCAAGTTCAAGAATTGCGGTACACAAAACCTCCATCTGGGGCTTAATTTGACAAGTTCCGTCCTGTTCGACGGTTATCTTTGCAATAGTATTTCTTTGAAACAGCCTTGCCATTGTTGTTGGTACAACCGACAGGTCAATGTGATCTTTAACAAGGAGTATGATAGGCTTGCGGAGACTATAGGCTTCCTCCACCTCAATCTGACACCAAGTCTTGGTGGCGAACTCTTGGGATGCCAGGCAAACCATCACGTATGACCGCTCCAAATTTGACATTATTTCGGTCGCAATAGGAAACCCTGGGCGAAAGTTTTTCTCATCCATACACACATATTTTCCCTCCCTTTCAACTCGTTTTGAAATCTCTTCATTAAGTTGCCTATAAATATGTCCGCTTACTATTTCCGCATCTTCTGAACAGTAAGCTAGAAACACTAAAAAGCATTCGTTGCCACCTGCCTGTCTGAGTTTCTTCAGTATGTTATTTACTTTGTCTTGTTTATTTTTTTGTCGCCGAAGACAATAAAACACGACAAGAAAGACAATTATACAAAACAGAACAGTAGTAGATAAAATGATAATAATTTGTTGAACACGCTGTTGCCAACATATGCGTTGTACTTCATCTATTGCTGAGGCTTTCATATCATATCGGGATCCACTGAAGTAACAATTGTATTCAGCACCTTGAAGAAATGTGGACTCTTTAACCCATGTCTCAAAAGAATAATCATCACAGCTGCATTTATAGTCGTTATTTCCAAGGTAAACAGCAAATCTGTCAACTTCTTCCGCCGATTTGTTTGATCCTAATGATTGAATATTTTGCATAGTTACGTAATCTAGATTGCCAAGACGATTACTGCGCATATCCAAGTAATTTAATATGGGTAGATAAATCGCTTTCATATCTATTGCTTTTAGATGGTTGTTTGCCAAATTCAGTATTTTCAATTTTACATTTTTGCAAAACATATTAAATGATATCCTTGCAATATTATTTGAAGAGAGGTCAAGATCTTCTAAATCGTTATAGTTATAAAGAAAAGTCTGAAATTCATAAAAGTATTGTTCCTCCATTTTGTGTAAATTGTTATTTGATAGATTAATTTTTACAATGCTTTTTCCAGGTTCTACGCATTTTGGATGAATATATTCTATATTATTTAAAGACAGGTCTATTTCTGAGCTCTGGGGAAAATTTAAATTCCTAAATGAGACATTAAGATTTTGCAAATGATTTCGTCTAAAACTAAGGAACTTTGTGCGAAAATTGAGTTCCTTGCATTCATATTCGATTCCATTTTCAAACGTAATATGCTCTGGTTTCGATGACAATGTGTTGTCGAGAATTAAAGTTTCTACGCTAAATAACAGGCTAAAATGTTCGTTAAAATATTTCGCAAAATGAGAGGTTACAGGAAGCGGTTTCATAAGTATCGGCAATGGGGAAATAGAGTTAGACAGATCCATTATATTCAAAGAACTGCATGTAAACTTTTCATGGTATAGAACATAAGTTATAGTTGAATTTTTTAAACTTAATTTCTCTAAGGTTGAACACAATGTGTCGAACTTTCTAAGATCTAGATGACACACCAAATCGTTCATGTACAGCTGTTTGATTAATCTCTGTGACAGGCACTGTTCAACAAATATATCAACATCAGTTGAATCTTTTAATTCTGGTTTTATTTTTTGTTCACTGCGCAAAGTCTTAATTTTAGAAATATCAACGATTTCAAGTTTAGGCAAGATCCCTCTGTTTATTAACGCAGGAATTAACTCCATCAATCCTAAGGCAGGATTTCCCGAAAGGTTCAGCTGTTTTAAACTATCAAGTCCAAGAAACGAACCGTCCAAAAACGTATAACTTTTAACTGTATTCTGCGAAATATTGAACAAAGTGTTTATTCCATGTAAACCGAGACTTTTAAGGTGGTCCAGGCCAATGAACATACCTTCTGCTATATAACCGATTGCACTTGGAATATGCAAGGTAATATCCAGTTTACTTATTGTTTGCCAACTTTCATGGGCGAAAGGCCGAACTCCACCAGCTGTTAAATGAAAATCTTGAATGAAAACATCTTGTGTGTCATTTGGTAGAATTAGTGGCGAATCGGTACTGCAACATGGTATGATGCATGTTTTATTTTCACATAAGGTGGACGAGTTGCAATATCCGTTAACTGTGTAAATAAAGACTAACGTCAGGAAAGCTTCCGCTGTCAACAACCAGTTCATCGTCTGTAAAGAATAAATATATAGCGTGCTCAAGGACATTCAAAGGGCGCAATCGATATCAGAACTGATAATAAAATTTGCAGGTCGTTAGATACACGCCCAATGTTTTATATGGGCTTTTGTGGGAATCCTCATTCAAGAAATAAAAATCTTACAATCGTAATCTGAACATTTTATTTTTATATTACATTTATTACAATAGCTTAGCAACTGATTAATAAAGCATGTATATTTCTTTTTTTATAACTAAGCATCATGCACGTATAAGATAAATATTTTCTTTCTCTCACAAATAATGTGTTTAAGATCTATGTTTATATTTTACTTTATTTTACAATGTTTCCTTGTATAACAATATGTTTAAAAATAAAATCGCAAACCGTATGATTTTTTTTACATTCAATATGTTGAGAATACATAGAACTACAGCATATAAAATAGAAAAAAAATCAATGAAATAAATGAAAAGGTAACTTTGAAAGCCATCGAACACAACAAATATGAAAATATTTCAGGCTCGGTTTGATTGAGCCTCCCATCGACAGTAATGGAAATGCATATCACTGTCCACGCCGCCTCAATATTTACACCAATAAACAGTACAATTTTTACCATCCCAAACGATATGGCGGTGGACATAGACCCTTCAATGCGGTTTTTTCAGATTAATACCATTCCATGTTCAACGACGTGTGGTCCCCTGATAAAAGAATGGGT
Organism: Corbicula japonica; assembly: GCA_038501625.1. NCBI lineage: Eukaryota > Metazoa > Mollusca > Bivalvia > Venerida > Cyrenidae > Corbicula > Corbicula japonica. Next base: position 9,147,270 of record JAZAYU010000006.1, on the reverse strand, counting down.
GTGCCCTAAACGAGAAAACAATGGGCGGAACTAAACAAAATAGAATTTTGACAGAGGATCTTAAAATGTAAATCCTGCATATCACAGACAACGCCAAAAGCAAAATTTAAAAAGCAGGAAGTCATTGGGGGTGATTGAACAATATCCAAATTTATATTGGCTGGGAAATTGTAACCACCCATCTCTCTTGAAAGATTTTTAAGTATTAAAAACAAATATAGACTTTTGCAGTTGAAAAAGGGTCAAATTTGAATGATACATTGACTGACTTTGTTATGAGATGATAATTAATTGTTAAAATAAGCAGATTGAAACGGAATTTTTTTGTCAAAACATTGTCAAATATACCGAATTCTTTGAAATATTTTTCGCTTCCGTCTCAGACATTTAGGCCAAACAATTAATATGGATTTAAGCACAAAAACGAAAACGTAGTAAACATGTTTTTCTTTTCATATTTGCATTCAACATATGTTTAATACATGCGTAGGCAATGCTTCTTACGCAAACAGAAGACATTAAATCCTTTGTTTTTGCTTAAGAGCTTGATGTTTCAAAATAACAATCCCTTGACAACTTAATTGATATATGACAAGACAACACAATGTCTTTATTAACTTGTACAACATGTACATCGATAAATTGCAACATCTATTATACAAAAAACTTCAACTGGTCACAACAAAATGCATTTAACACACATTTAAAGAAGTTATAAGATGAGCTGATAATTATACATGGTTCTCAACCAAAATATTTCGACGATTAAAAGAAAGTTAAATGAATTAACTAAGTTTAATTATATAATTATTATTCATGCATGAAGTCTGCATAAATCTGGATGAAGTTAAAACGCTTTACATTAAATATATAAAATATTAGATATATAGTCGTATATTACTTTGTAAACGCATTTTTAGAAGACAAACACTGGATGAAAATCAGTTAAAAGGAATTTAAATATTTACAGTCATAAAACAATCATTTAATTACCTTTTGTGCCTTATATACAATCTAAAATCGTAATGCGTCCTTTATGTAAAGTCGTTACTTGTTTAAATTTTATTAAAAATCGAAAAGTCTAACTCATAAGAGAGCAAAAATAAGGTCTGTATATCATTTCAAAAGCTGTTTGTGCTCTCTTTGCATCTGCCGAAACGTCATCAACAATCATAACAATCATCTCCACCACAACCACCACAATGGTTGTCAAACATAATTTTCATTCTCAGCTTTGCGGCCGAAAAACTGGTCCTATTTTCAAATTGAATACTTTTATATGCATTTAAATAGTTCCTTGTAATACAGATACACCTATTTCTTTAATGTAGAAAAGTGAAAATGCATATCAGGAATTTCCACATTCAGAACACAATGCCTCCCCACAAGCCAAGAATAACACACACCACGAGCAATTAACATAAATGAGAACCCGAGGTTTACCGTTTTGGAACGGTCAGTAGCAAATCAAATTGCCACTGGGGGTTTAAATCAGGTTGTAGGCAGCACCAACCTAACACTTGCCACAACAGGTTCTCATATCAACAAACAATACAGGTTGTCTTGTTGAAATAACTCCAACCCATCCATCAGCTTAACACTGTTACATGCAAAAGCACATAACATATAAAAAAAGAAGCAAATAGCATTGCAGAGCCAAAGGGGTGGAAGATAGACTTGCAATAAAGCTGCTGCTTGGACTTGAAAAAGATGTACAATACCAAGGAATTCTTAAAACATTACTCTATCAAGCCGGTTTTTCCAAGTGTGTTTGAGTTTTGTGATTTCCGTAATATATCAGAAATTACATTAGTCTGAGTTAAAACCATTAACAAGAATTTCAACTCATTGATTTGACATTGTTTTTCACGAGAAAGCGGATTTCTAGTGTAAATGAAATTTACGAGATTCAACAGAAAATTTAACTGCGAGATCTATAACTGAAGAACACAGAACCTCCAAAGGCGGACTGAACTGAAACGATCCGTCCTGTTCAGTGGTTACTTTTGCAATGATGTTTCTTTGAAACAATCGTGACAGTATTTTCGGTAACGTTTCTTGTTCAACGTAATCTTTAACAAGCAGTATGATGGGCTTGTGAAGATTGAATGCTTCCTCCACCTCCATCTGACACCAGACCTTGTCGCAGAAAGTTTGAGATATTAAGCAGATCATGACATAAGACCTCTGCAAACTGGAAATTATTTCTGTTAAAACTGGAAAACCTGGTCTGAAATGTTTCTCATCAATACATACGTATGTTCCTTTCTTTCCGACAAGTTTTGAAATTTCATCATTAAGCTGATTATAAATATGACTATTTAATAATTCAGCATCTTCTGAACAATAACAAAGGAAGACTAAAAAACATTCGTTGTCATCTGATTGTCTTAGCTGGTTCAATATCTTATTAACATTATCTTTTTGGAGCCTATGTTGTCGTATGAGATAAACAAACACAAATGACACTATAATGAAAAATACAAATAAACATGCTAAAATGATGCAAGTCTTTTTAATACGTTGTTGCTCGCAATCATGCATTACTTGATCTATCCCTGAGCCTTTCATGTCAAATGTAGCACCATCAAAGGAACATATGTACGAATCACCTTTAAGGAATGCTGATTGTTTTACCCAAGTCTCGAAAGAATTGCTATCACAACTGCACGTAAATGGATTTTGTCCGAGGTACACCGCAATTTCCGCGGTCGATTTGTTTGTGCCCAATAACTGAATAGATTGCCTTTTTCTGTAATCTAGATTGGAAAAACTGTTATTCCGGATATCCAAAGCTTGTAGACTCGTGAATTCATCGGAATTAAAATCTATTGTTTTCAAAAAATTACTTCCCAAGTTAAGTTTTCGAAGTTTTGAATTTTTCAGAAACATGTCAGATGGAATACTATCAAGCTGGTTGTAAGATAGATCTACATCTTCTACATTGATATAATTATGAAGAAATATTCGAAAGTCATAAAAGTAGGTAATTTGCATAATATGAAGTCTGTTTTTTGCAAGATTGATTTTCAATATATTATTGCCAGGATCTAAGCATTTTGGATGTATGTATTCAATGTTATTAGATGACAAATCTATTTCAGAGTCCTGTTGAAATGATAAGTTTCGGAATGAAACATTCAGCCGTTCAAGGTAGTTCTGTCTAAAACTAAGGTACTTGAGGCGAAAGTTAAAGTGTTCACATTCATAGGTATAGTTGTTTGTGAATGAAATCGGCCGAGGTTCTGATGGGAGAATATTGTCTAGAATCAGAGTTTCTACAGTAAACATCATCCCATAAATATTGTTAAAAAGGGTCTCGAGGCCATAAAAAGGCTCAAAAGACAACTTCATAACTGACTGTAGATACTGAAGTGTTAAGCCAGTAAAGTCCAGGACTTTTATACTCGCGCACACGAAATGCTCAACAGTAAACGCAAATTGTAACTTTGTATTCTTTAAACTAAAAATTTCTAAAGTTTTACACAAATCATCCATCCCTCTGAAAAAGAGCTCATTAATATTCAAACTATTCATGTAAATTTCCTTCAAATGTCTAGGAGCAATGCAATTCCTTATGAACAACGTTATGTTGATGGGTTCTCTCTGAAGACTTTGCAATTCAGAAATGTCAAGAATTTCAAGAACGGGCAATATGTCTTTGTTTTGCAACGCATTTGTAATCTCATTAACGTTTAATGACGGATTTCCAGAAAGATTCAGATGATTTAAACTATCTAATCCTTGAAATGACCCACCAAGAAATTTCACACTTTGAGCTGTTGTCTGAAACCCATGCAAACCAAGAAATATTAGCTGTTTTAATCCTCCGAAAAATCCTTCTGCAACTGTAACATTTTCGCTTGAAGTTTGGAAAATTATGTCCAGTTTATTTATGGTTTGCCAGGAGGGATCAGCAAACGTTTTCTCTTCAATGGCTGAAAGCTCAATGTTTTCCAGGAAAACGTCTCTTGTGCCATCTGGTAGAGCAGGTGGGATCTTTGGACCTGGACAACGAACAGTATAATTTGCACAGCTGCATGTGTTGGGACATTCTGCGGAAACTGTGGAAATCAAGATGAAGACTAAACCAGCCTTTGCTGTCGTTTTCCAGATTGTTTGCTGTAAAACAAAATGTTTGCGATCTTATAGTTTTTACCTAAGTTTGCCGATTTAACGTTAACCACATTCGATTGCTGTGTTTCGCTTACAACGTATCTAAAAAGTACTTCGCAATTCAACACTATGCAAGAAAGATAAATTGATACAGGAACAGAAACATTCTACGGGAGAATTCATATTTTAAAATACTAGCAGTTGAAAAAAAGTAACATAAACCGCTAAAAATGACATGAAAAGCAGAATATGATTAAAAAAAACCTGTCATGATTCCTGAAATTTGAAAGAGCACAGACACTGAGAGGCATAGGCCGGAATTCCATAGTTTCGTGCAGGTGGTCCGCGTGCGTGTCCATGTCCGCTAAATTTATTATCGTGAATTGCTATTCCATACTTCTGTCACTCTGTGCGCGTGAAATAACGAAAAGGGAACTTTGAAAGCAAACGAAAACGACAAAATTTAATGTGAATATATTGCAGGCTCGGTTTGATTGAGCCTGTTCATGAGCAGTAATGGAAATGCCACGCCGCCTGGCCCCGGGTTGAGCGCAACTCAATATTGACATCAATAAACAGTTCACTTTTGATCCATCCCAAACGATGGTGTACATATGGCGGTGAACATGGAACCTTCAATGCGCTATTTTCAGATTAATATCATTCAATGATCAGCGGCGTATGGTCTTCAGATAAAAGTGTGCTTGTCCTATACGAGAAAACAATGGGCGGAACTAAACAAAGTAGAATTTCGACAGGGGATCTGAGAATATAAATTCTGCTTATCACAGACAACGCCTATGGCAAAATTTCAAAAGCACGAAGTATGTCCTTGGCTTGATTGACGAATATCCGAATCTATTTTGGCTGGGATATTGAAACAACCCATCTATATACTGGCCGAAATACTTAAACAAATGCAAGTTTAGAAGTGCAGATGACATAGTAAATACGTATCTTGCTAAACGACTTTCAGAGGACGCAAATGATAACATCACAGACTGAATGTGCGGGGAGATTTTTACAGTCGCCACACGGCACAAACAACGCTACTGTGATATTGAAATTATACAAAGGGAACTTTGAAAGCCACCGAACACGACAAATGTGAAAATATTGCCGGCTCGGTTTGACTGTGACTGTTCATGGGCAGTAATGGAAAAATGCATATTACTGCCCACGCCGCCTATCCCCTGGTTGAGCGCAACTCGATCAATAAACAGAACAATTTTGATACATCCCAAACGATGGTATGCATATGGCGGTGAACATGGAACCTTCAATGCGGTATTTTCAGAAAGCTAAGTAAGTGCTCTTTTCAGTCGTTAAATTTGTATCAGTATAAAAATAGTTACATCTTATTGATCACTAACTAATGCTAAAGAGGTAATATTGCCAATCAAAATATAGAACTGATACAAAGGAAACGGAATGATCATTTATGGTCAATACTGGACATTTATAGACATCGGAAAAAAATGGAACGTTCTACCATCTCGTAAGATAGCTGAAACTATCTGCAGAGGAGTTCTCTACTTACATTAGATTAAATAGAGAACATTGTTTTAGCAATTGACTTGTTTGCTGCCTTTGACTGAGGCCTGTTTCTTGTAAAATGAGCATCAGGGATCTGTCCGTGTACGTGCAAATTCGCTCACCGAGCGAAACGTAGCGGACACGGACGTATGAAATATATCTTTGGTAAGTAAATAATCGCGGACACCGACACGGATAATGCATCACAGAACTGTGGAATACAGGTCTTATACCGGAAGAAGACCTATTTGCAACGGTCTTTTCACTGCACAATACAGACAATGCGCTGTCACTCACAAAGTAAAAAACGATTCAGGCCGAGAGTCGAACCATTTCTTCCATGCAATATAATGATAAGGATGCATATAAACTAATTAAAAAATGATTGCTATGAACGAGTTCTATTAATTACAACCCATTCCATAAGTGCATTAATTGTTGTATGGAGTCTGATAGCTCGTATGTTGTCCAGTTTCATGAAATAAATTAAATAACAAGTGATGATAAGAACAGTGTGACGTCTTGAAGTTTTTTTATATAACTATAAATGTAATATAACATAACAAAAATTCAAATAATTAACAAAATACATCAATGAAACATATAAAACATACTACTACTACTACTACTAGTAGTAGTAGTAGTAGTAGAAGTAGTAGTAGAAGTAGTAGTAGTAGTGGTAGTAGTAGTAGTGGTGGTGGTGGTGGTGGTGGTGGTGGTGGTGGTAGAAGTAGTAGTTGTTGAAGTAGTACTAATAATAGTAGTAGTAGCAGTAGTAGTAGTAGTAGCAGTAGTAGTAGTAGTAGTAGTGGTGGTGGTGGTGGTAGTGGTGCTGGTGGTGGTAGTAGAAGTAGTAGTTGTAGAAGTAGTAGTAATAGTAATAGTAGTACTGCTTCTACTTATAATAATATGAAAGGTAAAAATCAAAATAATTTAAATAAGTATAATATTGTCAGTGAAAGAAATAGCTTCTTTTTATAACAAAAATACGCATCACACATTATATGAAAACCAGACCGTGCAGTCAAACTTCTTAAAGCGGCATTACTTCAATTTAACCCGCTCTTGTATGAAATATTGCATGTGTTTGGAACTATAGGCACAAATTTGCAGCATTAGTTCGGCCTAATAAAATTTCAATTTACTAAAATAAATTTGGTCCACGCGACTAAAAGCGAAAGTAGGATTTCCGAAACGTCACAGAAATCGAGATTGCGCATAAAGTGGTCTCTTTGTCAAAAATAGGTTGCTAAATATAACTCCACTATATTTAGCTTCTTAAAAGTTCGTTAAAGATAATTTAACAATATTATTGAAAATCTCGTCCACAAGAAAGAATTCGATCGGATCTTTTGTGTTCTGTTAGAGAGTTTATAATTTATATATGGACAAATATGATTTTTCAATAGTGCTTAAGTTTAGGGATGGGACTTTAATATATATTTCTTTATGCAAATAAAACTTTTCGCAGCTCTCAATGTCTATACTACAAAAATAGTTATTTCATGTAAACATTGTAGACAGCACTAGAATCTAACATTATTTTATTCTGCTTCTGATTTTAGTCGTTCTACGTGCCTCTTGCATTTAAGTATATTCAATAAAAAAAAGGTTAAAAGATTCGTTGTTTAAGAGTGATTGATCAAGGGGCATAAATGTAAAAACTTAAAATTGCTTATTTTTTATCCTTGATTTGACACTTCTTTGATATTACTCTCAAGTACCGACTCTTGACATGAAGAATCGTGTCATTTCAACATCTTGACCTCTTTATATACCACAAGTGAAGTTGATATGAACTTCAGTACAACTCTTGAACCTTCCACTGGCCTATTTTATTTCTTACTTAATTTTTTTTTTGCACTTGCTTTCATTCCTTAAAGAAGACAACTGTTAATCACTCTTTCACGCCTATCTGCCCTACCAATGATCCGAATCACTAACTATGATAACTGGGCTGAAGGTTATAAAGCTGAGATTGGAAACCAGTCTCAAATCTCAAGCATCTGATTGGCTGAAATGGCGATCAGTCGCCATTTCAGCCTATCAGATGCTTGAGATTTGAGACTGGTTTCCATGCTCAGTTTTATAACCTTAGGCACTGATATGTTAATCTATTAATTGACATCACTTACTTAGCTCATGGCGAACTGGTTTTATTTAGTCCTTATATAATGCATGTCGACCTTCTACCATAATTATAAAACACATAAGCATTTGGGTTTGTCTATCTATGTTGTTTGATTAAAATCTAGTTTAAAAGTATTGGAAAAACACTCATCGTAAACGTCTTCCTTTACTTCATTTTCAGATGTTTATAATTTTAATAAAAATAAAAACCTCCGAACTTGAAAATCAATAAACTACATATATTGCACAATAATTATTTGCTACGAGCATGTTCATACCAGGACATGGGTTCAGCTCTTGGTACTGCGCTGTGACTCGCAAACTACTGGATTGTGCATAAGTTTTATGCAAGTGCATGCAAGTTTATTGGAGAAAGCCAACCGTCATATACTTTGGTAACGTCGCTGTCTGAACAAGCCTTAAAAAACAATAGAAAAAAACGAAGTTAAAGGTTCATTCGCTTATGTTGTCGTTTCGTTCTATTTGATAAATATTCACGCCTATGTCTAAATACATGTATGATGATTTAATTAAAATAAAACAATCTTGCGTTTACTTTAACTCCATAACGAAAACAGCTAATAGAAAATTACTTATTTTTACTTTTTGAATGAATTGCTATTCGCCTTAGTGGACAACTACATAGTGAGCACTGTCTAAAGCCCGGTCACAACCGGCCGTGCGTCTTATTTGTCCGTACGTGTTCTGCGGAGGTTACTTTCGCGGCGTTTTTTGGTCGGACGTGGCAAGAGCACAGAGGACGCACGTCACATTCACGGTTGCGCAAGGTGTGAGTACGTTGCCCGCACGCCACTTCTAGGGGTTAAAGGTTGCGTGCATCGTACGTTCCGTAGATGGTAAGTGAGTTTTAAGTGCTGACCAATTGCTTACAACGCAAGATCTCCGTGCGATTTCCATGTCAACGTACGGAGGCAGTACTGCTCACGTACGGTGTTCTTAGGCCGGTATTCCATAGTTCCATGATGCGTGATCCGTGTACGTGTCCGTGTCCGCGATTTTTCACTCACCAAAGATATCGTTGGGTATATTCCATACCTTTCTGTCCGTTCCACGTCGCGGACACGGACACGGACGCGTAACGGACACTGGTGGTGAATCCGTAGCCCGCACGCACTTCGAACGCAGAGATATTTTTGCACGCACTAAAAATGCAAATGCGTCACTACGTGCTCCCAAATCCGTAAAAAGGCGGTACTCACCACGTACGCATCCCTGAATTAGAGCTTAAGCGATTTTTAATATGTGGACGTACACAAGATTAAGGCCGCTATTCCATGGTTCCGTGATGCGTGATCCGTGTCCGTGTCCGCGATTTTTTACTCACCAAAGATATCGCGTTGGGTATATTCCATACCTCCGTGTCCGTTCCGCGTCGCGGACACGAACACGGATGCGGAACAGACACGTACAATGAGGTATGGAATAGCGGCCTAAGGCCGGTATTCCAGTTCCGTGAATGCGTGATGCGTGATGCGTGATCCCTCTCCGTGTCCGCGTCCGTGTCCGCGATTTTTCACTCACCAAAGATATCGTTGGGTATATTCCATACCTCCGTGTCTGTTCCACGTCGCGGACACGCACACGGACACGGAGGTATGGAATATACCCAACGATATCTTTGGTGAGTGAAAAATCGCGGACACGGACGCGGACAAGGACACTGACACGTATCACGCGTCACGAAACTATGGAATACTAGCCTTAGACAAAATTTACACGTAAAATACATAAAACTGAAATAAATAAAAATGCAATAACAATTTCAATTTGCCCAAAACTTTGTTTCCAACAAATTGAATTATAACTGTTTACTTAAATGTGATTACTTTCTACATCCTTTCATAAAAAATGTTACGTACGTCTCGGTGCTTTAAACGGAAATTTATGTACATGTTATAACCATATAAAATTGGTATAAGCAACCTTTCAAACTCAAAGTTTTTAAATGACAAAAAACTTTCAAGCAATTTTATAAGACAAAGAAACCCAGAAAATGTTACTGGTTACTTGTTACAACTATTATGAAAACCTGATAAATAACACAGCTTTTTTTAATTTTTAAAAACAAAGATCTAAATATTTCTATGATTATTATTTTCAGCTTCCGCCTTAAATTAGATGAAATCAAGTTCAATCTTTGAAATTAAAGTGAATTTCCATAAATTATGTAAAAACTGTAAATGAAAAGTAAGTTTTTGCATGAATTGTCAGAATTTTAACCGCCACAGACAGAAACACAAAATAGAATAAAGAAATAGAACTCGTTTAATTACTTTACACGGATATAGTTATAAAGTACGAAAATTGATGCCTCACCGCGGGAGACGCAAATGAGGCCGATTTACTACATGCGTACGAAAGCGTAGTCTAACGTAAGTAGAACGAAATAATCGCCGTCCCGCCGGAATAGAAACCAATAAAACGTCAAGGCAGAATGCAACCTCACCAGGTTCTTCACTATTCGCTAGTCCGAAAATAAGTTCAGTTTATAAAATGTTTATGTTTCATATATTTTGATTTAGATATGTAATTAAAATTTGTTAGATATACGTAGAACTGCACATTTGTTTTTAATAATCAATGCAATATTTTTTTTAAATCGCAAATTAGAAAATATTAACAGTTTTACACCAAGAATATAAATATTAACATACCATTTTTGTTCGCCTATTTTCTGGTTCACATCTATTTTCGGGCTCCAAAAGTTACTTGGTAACTAACATTTTGCTTTCATTGACGCAAAGCAAAAATCAGATGACAGAACATTAACCATGCTACAAGTAACGAACAACGACTAGAACTAAATCAAGACATTAATCTAATTGTTATCCTTAAAAATCTTAACAATTAGGTCAACTTTTTGTCCTAAAACCGTGAAGGGGATTTCGTTTTAAGCGTTCATCTTGGCAGTACTTAAAGAACAATTAAGAAACACGTGAGAATTGGTTGGGTGTTTTTTTATTCCTGTTAAGGGAACATTTTTGGAGCAAAAAACTTAAATTAGATAAGCAACTTCTTTAAACACGAAGTTTATTTCGTGTTTAAGGAAATTTCGTTTCTAATTAATATAAATATACAAAAATATATATACCGGTAACTCGACATATTATAGAATTGTAAACGATGGTTAAATGAAGATCGACTATCCTATATAATACTGCCGTCAGGTTGTCGTAAAATTTTGAAATTTAACAATTCTAAAATTTCGGATTGTCATATTTAGTGACCGGAAATTTTCGAAGTATTGACTTTTTGATTATATTCTTGACAAATTATTGGCCATGAACAACATTAACAGTAAACTATTACTGGATAATAATCAAAATGTATACTAAGCCAAACTGAAAACATGGCAAAACAACATGGAAATCTTTTGTCCAGTCACCCTATATTTTATCCTTAATTATTACTGTGGTATTTTGCACGTGTCTGGACATTTGGTAAAGCGGGAAGATTATTATTTTTTAGGAAGTATATGTCCTCTTTCCTAATTTGTAAAGATGCGATCAATAATTTTGTTTATGGTATCGATAAAAGGAAAAACACAATAGTCCACTGATGCAAAGAAATAAGGTACATTTACTTAAATAGCTCTTTTCTGAAATTACCTCCATTTGTTTTAAGAAAGAATAAACAAAAAATACATTGCATGTTGTCTTCCACTAACTTACTAACGTCCTGCAGTGTTACTCTTACATTGTTCATTACTTGTACATCATCCAGCAATTACAATTGTATTCCTGAATATAAGTTTATTTATTTTATAGACAATTCTATCACTGTGTGTCAATAAACTTTTGTAATTGAGGACTTAAATATCGTCAAGGGAATACATTAAACGATCTTCAGTACTCGAGTTTACCTGCTCCATGTCAAATTCAATAAATTCCCCTTCTGCTCCTTCGAGGTGCCCATTTCTAAATCCCAACTCTATTCACTAAGCCCTAGCGAATTTATTAAAAGTCTGTCGATGCTAATATTTCACATGTTGCCAAGGGAGGATTACATTTTCCAACAGTGCTTACATATAAGTATCATTCACGTGTGTTGAGTAAAGATCGCGTGATCAAGGACCGGATCACACGATCTTTACCCAGCACAAGTGATTGATACTTTTTTACAAACCGTATTTATTTCGCGCATTTTGAGGTATTTTCCTGTAAAAATTTCTTTGCACTACCTTTTTTATAATAGCGGAGTGATATTCGAAACATCCCATCGTTCATTCATAACTGTGTAAGACGTCGTGACGTCATACAAGTCGTATGATTGAGGATCGAAATTTCCCACACGGGTGAAAACACCGGATGACCTGATCTGGTATGCAAGAAATCTAAGGCAGATTATCAGATTATGGAGCATTTTGCTATAAAATGCAGAACTTCAAGATTTCAACACAAACTTCCGTATTTAATTCCATTTTACCACTCCAAGAATCATCGAATAGTTGCATAATTTATTTGGATTTTCTTTTCAAGAGTTGATCAAAACTAGCGAAAATGAAACTTACTTTCACCGATGTCAAATATGCAAAAACTTACCGGGACTGCTCCTGGATCTTCCATCTGCACCTGGATCTACCGGTTGATGGTACATGTATCTGAATATCAGAATCAATGGTATTTGACAACTGCCTACATTCTTGAAAACCATCAGTAAAGGGATATGATTTTATTTTTGCTTCTTGAAGTTTTGTCTCTAAAATAATTAAACAAACAATCAAGAGCAAATAGGGGGATAATGAGAGCTTTATTAAACTATACAACTAGCTACAGCTCCAAACTACGAGTAAGCGCGCATATAATATATAACATAGATAGATCAGCGCAGTAATATATGACACATTTTACAAATTCGTACAAGCATTAAGAACGGCAAATATACAATACTCATCACAATAATATCAAATCCTAAAACAATAGTACTGAAATCATAAATGAAAAATTCGTCCATTTCTCCGATAAGTAGGAGTAGTAAGTAGATACCTGAACTAATTTTATTAGAACACTAAACTTAGATTGCCTTTTGCATCTGAGTTACAAGGTGAAGTCTTGATTTAACATCGTTATCAATGTAACGTTCATAACAATTTGACCGCCAATAACCCAACATTTTGATGGAGTCTGCGGATAAACCTATGGTATAACAAAACGTGGCCCCACCCCTTCTATAACTATGATTGGATATCTCTTCTAGGCTAATTCCGGCTAAAGTTAGACAGGTGCGCACTCTGCTAAGAAAGATTTTACCTGTCATAGCCTGTAACCGACCATTAGACCAGAACATGAAAGCGGGCCCATCTAACTCGGCACTGGCCGTTTGTTGAAAGCAATTAAATACAGCTTGGACTGGACAAAGTGTGCTTTCTCTCATACGAGCCAAAGGAACTTCAAAGTTCCTTGATCGAAACTGAATTACTTTGCTCCATCTAATTTGTAATTTTATACCCCAGGATAGAAAGATTATATCACGTCGGCGTAGATGCTTCTCAGAGTTGAAACGGTCTGGCATTACATTGCTTTTACGTAACAACACATAAAACATACAAAGACTTAAAGCCCATACAGTTGCGTCTTTTGAGGAAGTTAAATCAAGTTGAGAGAGGAGTTTACGTAGAAGTTCCGGTGTGATTGGTTTTTTCCTGTTTACGTTATCGCCAAGATGGCGTCTTATACCTTTCATTGTACAATTAAAAGCAAAATCATTATGAAGTGGATTGGGCAAACCCCATTCAGCGTGTAACAAACGAACAATATTTAAGTATTGTTTGACTGAATTATATTTAAGAGTTTTGGCTAGAAAAGCGGCATAACGGCATAAAGTTGTAGAAGAAGCAGGAACATCACAATAGCCAAAACTATTACAAAATCTTAAATAAGAGTTTCTATGAGTTCTATACGTCTTCTTCGTGTTTTCGGCAAAGGCACTGTTAGTATACTGTTTAACCAAACGGTCAAGTTCTGCTTCATGTGACCCTGGAATTAAAACAGACAATATCCAACATTTTGCATTTGACTTAATAATCTGTGATAGCCGTCTTTTTCATGTAAACGGGAAACACTATCTGCTAAAACATTGTAAGAACCTTTATAATATTCAGCTTTAAGACGGAAGTTAAATATTGCAGATAGCCAGAAGACCCTGCGTAGAGAATTCATAACACATGCGTCCTTACAGGAGCCTTTGTTAATTATCGCACAGGCTGCCAGATTGTCAGAATGAACAAACACTTTCTTGTTCGCAAAGTAAGGTGCCCATTGCATAACTGCTGGTTCTAATGCGAGCACTTCCAGATAATTTATGGGCATGTTCGCCGTTTTTCTAGACCACGGTGTGTACACAAAGTTCCCATTAAAGAATGCTCCTGCTGCTACCTTACAAGCATCAATGCTAATTGAGGTCCCGGGGCGGCCATCCACCATTGGCATAGTGCCATTAAAAATGTCCAGGAAACGCAGCCACCACACGATGTCTTCTTTCATATCTTGCGTAACTTAAGTCCTGTGCCAGGCATGTTTGAGTGTATTTGCACGATCAAAAAGCCTACACATATGAAATCGGCCACCATAGATGCATTGAGTAAGAAAGTTAAGTTTTCCCGCCAAACTTTGGATTTGTCGTTTTGTCACTTTTTTAACAGACATGAATTGTCTCAGTAAAATCTTTATTTCCGCAATTTTTTCCATTGGTACACTAATTGTCATTGACTTGGAGTCGAGATTAAAGCCTAAGAAAACAAGAGTTTGAGTTGGACCCTCTATATTCTTATAGTTAATAGCAAATCCCAGTTCTCGCAGGAGTTTAAGGAGTGTTTCTAAAGCAACACGGCATTCTTCATAAACCTAGCTATCACTATGAAATTGTCGAGGTACACGACTATGGCACTAAATCCTTTCTTTTTCATAATTGCGCGCACAGATTGGGTTATTCTGTTGAATATTTCCGGGCATTTGGATCCACCGAAAGGTAAGCGCTGGTCCACCATTAATGTGTAATGATTATCACCTTTAAATTTCCATTTTAATCCCGTTGCTTTGAAGTTTGAAGGGTGTACTTTTACAGCTCTGTAAGCAAAGGCAAGATCAATTTTTGCCATGTAACAATAAGGTGTAATAAGGTCAATAGCATCTTGAATCGATTGATATTGAAAGTGATTTGTACTAGCAGCATCGTTAAGAGATGAACCTGCCGGTAGTGAGCAATCGTGAATTATTCTGACTTTTTCGGAATCCTTTTTGGGAATAGCCCCAAGCGCTGAAATAATAGTTGGCTTTTCGTGTACGATACGGTAGTGACCATTATCAAGTTCATGTCTTATTTGCTTTTCCGTGCGCGCGCGCATTTTGCCGGTAGTGGCAGACTTATAATTGTCCACATCAACCGAGAGAGAAATTTTATCTGGATCCACGATATTAAATCCATGTTTAATGCCTGTCAGAATATATTCACGATCCGGGTAATCAGCTGGTAAGTTCTTCTCCCATGCCTCATAGTTCAGAGCTGTTGAACGTCATTCGTCCCCTGCGGCGTTGATGATCTGCGCTGATGATGACCCCGAAGTGTGCTTCTGAGTTGTCTGTGGCCGCACGTGACGGTAGCGGCAGTTCGAGCCAAAGGGGCAGTTTCCCTTAGCCTTGAAGATGCGGCAATCCTCTTTTAATAATTTTGGTGGCATTTCCGGGTTCTGCCTGGTGCGTTTTGGTATCAAAATCTGGAGCTCCATGTGTGGTGAGAAGGTACCCCATGGAAATCCATGTTCCGACTGCAGTTCCCTGTAGCTGTAGTCAAAATGGAGAACGCTATTCCATTCATAGATTTCGGCGAATTCGAATATTCTGGTCGTGTATGCCAGGTAATATTCGACATCGTCGCGCTTTAAATGTCCACTGGTCAACAAAAAGTTTGCTGCTCCCCATTCCTCCATGTTAATTCCTAGATACGGATGTTCTTCTTCTGTTTTTAGGATGATGGTTTCTTGTGCCTGGGCTGAGCGTAGCACAATCTCCCGCCGTCGGCTTTGACGACGTCTCTTGCACTTTTCTGTTATAAACTGAGTTATATGCGTGGTTTTCCGCGAGGCTTTCATTGTTAGAATGGCTCTCGGGTCCATTTGACCGTTTGTGATGATGTCTTTCTTTAAGGGTAAATTGTCACTTAATAAGGTGTCTAACGTATTACCTGCTTCATGAAGAACGTGTTCGTTCGCTGACCACGTTGTTGCAGTAGGAGGCGAGTTAGGGGGCGGCGTGGAGATTTCTGTTGTCTCGTGTCTGTTTGCGTTTATTCCCTTCCACTTGTCGATTTCGTTCATGATAATTTTAATGCTTCCAAGTGGGAGGCCCATCTCTTTCAAATCTCTGGTTTCCACTAACTTTAACGCCTCTATTGTGTTAAGTTCTTCGTTTCGCAAACACTGAGTTACTTTTCTCGACAGTTTTAAGTCTTTCGCCCACGTGTCAAAGCTAATTTCCGTATTTTCTGAATCAATACACAAGTTGACAGTTTCTTCGCATTCCGCCATGTCTAAATAATTCTGAATAACAATTATCACAATCTATATTTTTGGCTAATCCATGTAACTTCAGTAAAATTTAGCAGAGTTGAAAATATAACCATGCGCGACAAGGTAACTTTTAATACTGTCGCCCTTAGGCGCTCTCAGAACCCCGCATTTCCAGGTAAGGTTACGGCCAGCTGAGCATAGGCCGCGCAAATGATTGACGTTTAAATGAAATTAATAAGATTAATTCTACATAAACTTGTCTTCGGAAATACCTGATCTGCCTGTTATTTAGAGCGTGGTGTACCGTAATAACCACAGCGTTAACTGTCTAGTAGAAGTAGTAGAAGTAGTAGAAGTAGTAGTAGTAGTAGTGGTGGTGGTGGTGGTGGTGATGGTGGTAGTAGTAGTAGAAGTAGAAGTAGTAGTAGTCGTAGTAGTAGAAGTCGTAGTCGTAGTAGTCGTAGTAGTAGTAGTAGTAGTAGTAGTCGTAGTAGTAGTAGTAGTAGTAGTAGTAGTAGTAGTAGTAGCAGCAGCAGCAGCAGTAGCAGCAGTAGCAGTAGTAGTAGTAGTAGTAATAGTAGAAGTGGAAGTACTAGTGGTTGATGTTGTTGATGTATAGAAGAAGTAGTTATTATTTTTCCCATTTGATGTTCTTTGCCACCGTACATACTAATCATACATAAATTGTTGTTATCATATTCAATTAAATTTACCCACAAGAATGTAAGCCTAGTAAAATGTAATGTACTTGATTTATTTTGAAATCAATAAAAAAATTTCCATGATTTATGATGCAAATGTGTGTTGTTGGTTTTTCTATCAAGCGACATCTATTGGAATTATATTTCCCAGATGGCCGAGTTTCTATATTTTATAATATCTCAAAGACTTGATGAGGTTACAGTATGTGTCATCCTTAAACGGCGTGAGATATCATGAAAGTACGATATACCGGTACCCCAGATTCTCGTAGCTCTAAATTACAGCTTCAGCTTAACAAAAGTTTACTTCATGCTCATTCTTTTGTGTTTTTTTTAAATACTCAGTCTGCCAGTTTTATGCTTTTGCGGTATATTGCGTACGCTGTTTGCGGGATTGCATCGCTCGGTTGGATCCTGCTGAATTTTTTTCTGGTTACTCGAGTGAAATGATTGTTGTGTGATTTTTTAAATATTAAAATAAACTGAATATTAGTGGCGCAGACACAATCATTTTCTGTATCTATCTATGTAAAACACGCAAATGACGGAGAACAATTAGCAAGAATTGGTGATAGAGTACAATGGCATTAAGAGTACGAAACGGTCTAAATGGTTAATTGTATAGAACTTAGTGTAAATACATTCTTAAAAACGTGTTGTTGTTTTTTTAGATCCTTATGATATGCAACGAAGAAGTTGTGTAATAAAATATTAACGACGATTATGTTAATTAATCTTGGTGTAGTTAAATACATAATGTAATTTCGTTGTTTTAAACCCTAACAATAAATTCGGAATATAGTCGCTGGTGTAGTGTCATAAGTGAAACATATACTGATTTAAATGTAGCGAAACCAGATGTTGTAAATTTCAGAATTTCTATATACTCATCAAGAGCTAATACTACTTTGGGCGTTAGTTATTGTATAATGAAAGTAAAGATGTTTTCAGACACTTTAAAATTTTAAAACTTTTCAGAAAGCACAAAAGCTACATCGGCAAGTGTCAGCTCAAAGCGGTTGATTTTAAGTAGCAAGCATAACACCCACATATATTTCAGCGAAACCGCAAACTGTGATATATTTTTTTAAAGTGAAACATGCATATCAGAAAAAGCAACAATCAGAAACCAATGCTTCCACAGACATTCAAAAACCAAAGAAAAAGGGGCATGTTTTATGATATTTATGATATGAACTTTCCATATTAAAAAATAAAATATTGATATTGATAGCCAAAATATTTCAACATATTTCAAAGGTAATGTAAACGAAATATCTGGCAGTGCTTCATGGACGACCTCGTGTAAGTATGTAGGGTGATTCACAGATCTTTGCTGCCATAGTTTATGAGAAGCTGGATTGATTTGGAAAAAGTACAAAAAATCCAATTACTTTTTTTGTACCTGTTATTGGTTCCATGGTAATCAAAACATGGCATAACCTCCTCGAATGTTTCACCAAGCAAACACTTTTCTTTTGTAACAAAGAGCTGGTTGCATACTCGTGCATTTTAAGATAAAAATAGTGCATAGAATTTGCGTGCATCATTGATATTTGTTTTTAATTAAATATAACAAGTTTACGGAAATTAATATTGCATATTTTTGCTGTGACCTAAAATATGGGTTTGTATGACATTTTCCTATAATGTAAGAACTACGTACGTCTACGTATGGCTTATTTCTGTGTGTCTGTATAAGGTGCGTTCTCTTGATCAAGTTTTTATATTAACTTTATTTTATTCTTCTTGAGAATTGTGCAAAATCATAGTAGTACCGCTGAGTTGCTTTTTTTTCTTTTTTTTTTCAGACCCCTTTGATAGGGTAACCCCATTTATTTCTTTTAAACACAAACAAAATTTTGCTAATACGCTGCTATCGTATACAAGAACAACTATTTTTTAAAAGATGAATTAATTTAAGATTAACCTTAGTAATTGCTTATCTATTTGCATGTTTGCAACTTGTCTTTCTAAAGTTTGTGAACACACTAGATTTCGTTATAAGTGCTTATTTACTGTTTATTCCTCTAGTCTTATTGAAAGGGAATTTTGCGCTATGTGATTTCTTTCTTTTGCTGCACACACCGGCGTTGTTTGTTCGACGTTGTGGCTGTAAAAAGTCTCCCCATTGATCAGTGATGTTACCATTTATGAAGTTAGTAGGCGTTGAGCACGATACTGTGTGTTAATAGTTCTACCATTAGTACTACCATGACATCGGTTGATTGGATAAAATTGTGTACTGTTTACTTGTGTTTATATTGTATTGCGCTCAACTCGGTCTTAGGTGGCTATGGCACATTTCCTTTCGTGCCCATAAACAGTCTCAATCTAACAATATTTTCATATGTGTAGTGTTTGGTGGTTTTCATGGTGTGTTTGATTTATTTATTTACTGTTTTATAGCAATGATGTATCTAACCGTTCTCTTAAAAATACTAATTCCAAAATTATGACTGATACGAAGAACGGCAAGTGCCCTCTTTATAAACAAATCCAGAGCTGCAAAAAGACCACATAGCAACAACTCCCGAAAGACTTCTTATGATTATCGAATCCATATAATTTTCAATGAACGGTTTCCATGACTATTGTGCTAGTATTTTGTAATGTCTATTATTTCATATTGTTAGAAATTAATTTCCCTTCAGCTTCCGTTAGACCTCACAACAATTGCTGACGGTTGACGCGTTTCAGTTCTCTATTGATTTGTCGCATGTGTGAAACAGCAGCGATAGCAGCGGAATGAAACATTCAAGAGGGATATCATCTACCAACATGTAACTATTAATTAAGTATATAAAAAAAATTTTAAAGCTTTATATGTTAAATTCATAAAGTATATTTTATTTACTTAAGACTTACATGACTTTTTTTAGTATATTTCATTTACCGAAGATTCATATGTTATAATTATATAAAAAATATTTAATTTACTTACGATTTTTATGTTAGCTGTAATTTAAGATTCTTTTTGTTTCATTGAAAAAGGTAAATGAAAGAACGATTCAGCATTTTAACAAAATATTTAAAAAAAACCCATGCAATCATTTCACTAGTATATTTATTTTTTATTACTATCAAAATGAAAATTAATATTTTTGTATAACCTGTGATATTATGTGAAGAAATTATATTTTGTTTCAGAAATATTATGTTGTGTTCTTTTTCAAAATTTAATCACGCTGTTTTTTATTGTCGTCTCTATTCCTGACTTGGAGTTTAATTATGTTTATTAATAAATAATTTTGTGATCGAAAAAATACATGTCAATAATTAATTAAGCAAAATTCACAGACCAATTTTTGCTTTCAATAGATCATGCGGTTTGCAAAATAAAACGGTTCTTAATACTTGATAAATAAAAAATGCTTGAGTCTGTACCAAACATTACGTTTTAATGTTGTCGTTGGCTGTTTTATAAACATTAATAAATTAAAGAAATACAAAATCTGCGTAATAAACTCGTACATGTATGTGAATGTATTGTTGCCACATTAAAACAACGAGTCCAAAGGGACTAATTCAATAATGTGAAGGGTCGAACAAT
Organism: Corbicula japonica; assembly: GCA_038501625.1. Classification (NCBI taxonomy): domain Eukaryota; kingdom Metazoa; phylum Mollusca; class Bivalvia; order Venerida; family Cyrenidae; genus Corbicula; species Corbicula japonica. The sequence goes on along the minus strand of JAZAYU010000006.1, from coordinate 9,126,710 downwards.
CTAATTGTCTGTATATGATAATGAAGATAATTGAGTGCAATGACATTTGTACTATTGTGTCTGGGGATGGTGGATAATGGCATTTGCTCATTGACGGGATTGCTTTATTTTGTAAAGGTGAGGTATGTGTTTACGATAAATATCGGATGTCAAGTCAAGTCAAGTCAAATATTTATTGGCATTAAACATAACAATGTTCATAGCCATACAAAATATACAAGTTGGCGATATAAATTGAAATCGCAGACAAAAAATGACATAGCACATATTACAGCAAGAAAAAAAAACACAACAAAAAGCAAAACACAAATGGTAAACGTATACGCTCAGAAAAGTATGAAATATTTTATGTAGTACATTGTAATAATAATAATAATAGAAACTGATCAAACTGATATTCATAATTGACAATTAACATGGATTAGGTTTTCCTTTTTTCAGTTGCTAAATATATAAATTTTGCTAATTTCTTCAATATGGATTTCGACTTCGATTTCATAATGCTTTTAAATTTGTAAATAATAGGCCAAGTAATAAAATATTTTGGTAAAGTTTTTAACCTTAGTTCGTAGTAGTAAGGACAGACTAGTAAAAAATGATATTCAGATTCAACTTGATTTGAATTGCATTTTTGACAGATTCTATTCTGTCTGGCAATATTTCTAAAACGGCCTTCCTCTATTGCTAATCTGTGAGCAGAACAGCGAAATCTGGATAATGATGTACGATGAAGGTTGTTAACAACACAATCGAGGTATTTTTCGTGTTCAAAATCATTCTTAAAAATTTTATATGAATCTAGTTTAGGAGATAATTCCAAATCTGAGCTCCACTTTTGTAGGTAATTATCATAGATTCTCTGAATTTTCCTATTTACATGGTTTACACTTATGTTATCAAGGTTACACATATATGCAAAACATAGTTCATGCAATAGCTTATTAACATTTACAGTCCATTCACTTAAGAAATTACCATTAATATCTTTTGCAAACATAATTTTAAATACAAGTGAATTAGGTGTTTTCATAACTTTAAACCAATATTTTATAATTCTAACTTTTCGCATAACATCCATAGGAAACCTTCCAAATTCGCCTAATACTGCTGCATTAGGCGTCTGTTGTTTAACTCCTAACAATTGTTTATGAAATTTAAGATGCACCCTCTCTATATCTGCTGCTTTATGAAAACCCCAAATTTCAGATTCATAAAGTAATATCGGTGAAATCATTAAATCAAACAATTTTATTTTTTCTGTAATACCTAGTGGCATTGAATCAAAAAGAGAGTTTAAGGAAAATAGTGCTTTCATAGCTTGTTCAGATAAAGCCTTTTGTGCTTGGAACATATTTCCATTTGAAGACAACTTTACTCCTAAATAAGTAAATAATTTTACATCATTCAGATCTTTACCTTCATATTGAAATTGCATGTTTGTAATATTCGTATTTCCTTTCTTAAATACCATGACAGCACTTTTTCGGCGTTAGCTGTCTAAGCTCACTTTTGACCTAGTTTTTCGACCAATGAAATGTTGTAAATAATACTCGTATTCTCTTATTATGCAGAAGGAAAATGAAATAAACTATTTCGATTGGTAGCTATTTACACCAGAGAGGCATCTAGCAGGGTGGAGAGGTATCTAGTGGGATTTTTATTATTATACAGCAGAAAAATCAAATAGATTAATTCGATTGGTTGTTAGTGGGTGTTGTATTGGAGGAAAAACATATTTACGATTTAAGTAACCAGTTAAGTCAATATTGATGGCTAAAATACAATATTATATGGAATATTCTTGGGTGTCGGGTAAACACTTGCATACAATACACAGTGTAAAACGAAAGAGAAGTGTAGATAATTCTAGTTCTTACTGGTTTCTTTCTAGTTCCTTTGATACTGATTGTTAATTTCAAGTACGAAATTCAAGTTTATTGTAGTGTAGTGGCTAACACTCTCGCCTCTCAAGCAGAGGCCCCGGGTTCAATACTCAAGACGGACACTTTTTTTAAGTTAATATACGTAAAAGTTGGTAGATTTCGCTCTTGTAACAGACTGTTATTATTTATATTTATTAAATTTCAAGGACATTTATTCATCTTGAATTCTCACTCTACACGAGGTATTGTATTGAAACTGAATATTTTGCTTCAGTATCTTTAATCGACTTGTTATCACTGTATGAAATTGTTGCAACAGCTTCAACATTTTTTTGAAAGACACTTTCAATAAATTTATGAGTTGTCATGATTCGGTCGCTTAATTTCTAAGTCATACTAAGAAGGCAGGGAGGGTTCGTCGACAGCTATAACAAATAAAATAAAATAACTAAACTGTGTCTGCTTTGCCTCTCTGTATTTCTTTCTTATATACATGTATATATAAATCTTTTCCATCAACGCCGTTTATCTTTTTTAAAGATATTTCTTGTTTCAACATTTACCGTTATACACCAAGTTTTACAATAGTCATTCAATTTGTTAAGCAATATCTGCAATCCTTCACTGCTATAAGAAAATAAAACGGTATCATCAGCAAATAACAATAGAAAGATTTGTAGTTCGCCTAAGGTAAATGCATCTAAATTATCACCTTCTATACATTCATACATATCATTAACAAATATAGAAAATAAAAAGGGAGATAATGGCTCACCTTGTTTTACACCCATATAGCTATCAAAATAGTCAGATAACTCCCCATTTACTTTTACACAGCTCTTTACAACACTATACATACTGCGTAACATTTTTACTATTTTTGAAGATATTCCAGATTGTATTAATTTGTACCAAATACCATTACGATATAACAAATCAAAACATTTCTGGAAATCAATAAATGAGGCATAGAGTGTTTTCTTTTCATGGTTGATTATACTATTAATAATCGAGTATAAAACAAAAATGCAATCAATTGTACTTCTATTTTTTCTAAAACCATACTGGTAATCGCTTAAAATATTGTTACTTTCAGCCCATAATCTTAATCTATTGTCTAACACTAAGGAAAATAATTTTGAAAATACGCTTGTCAATGTGATACCTCTATAATTATTAACATCATTTTTATTTTCTTTCTTGGGAACAGGTACAATAACACCAGTAAAACATGATTCGGGATATACACCTTTTTCAAAAATGTAATTAAATAATAGAGTTCTTTCACATTGTTACCTCCCCTTAGCGCTCTCTAAAATTGAAGAGCATATTTAGTCGATAAATGCACGCGAGGGGGCATCGTGTACTAATTGTTAATATGACTAAGTGATTATAAAATTAAGAAAATGTTTATTAATCATTTCAAATTTATAAATAAGTAAGTTCAGTCAAACAACGAAGAATAAACAAGAAATATCTTTAAAAAAAAAAGATAAACGGCGTTGATGGAAAAGATTTTTATATATAAGAAAGAAAGAAATAAAGAGCGTGCAAAAATTTCGTCTGATGATAATACGTCGATTAAAGAAGAATGTCTAATGTTAACTGTACATTTATTCAGTGTCAATAAAATACCTCTTGTAAAGTTAGTACTAATGACGAATAAATGTTATTAAAATACAATAAATGAAAATAATGACAACTTGTTACAAGAGCGAAATCTACCAACTTTTACGTAAATTATCTTAAAAAAAAGTGTCCCTCCCGAGTATTGAACCCGGGGCATCCGCTTGAGAGGCGAGTGTGATAACCACTACATCAAGGCGTTTTGAATGTCTGGACTTGAAATTAACAATCAGTATCAAAGGAACTGGAAAGGAACCAGTAAGAACCAGAAATATCTGCACTTCTCTGTCGTTTTACACTGTGTATTGTACTCGAGTGTTTACCTGACACCCATGAATATTCCATATAAAATCGTATTTAAGCCATCAATTGACTTAACTGGTTATTTATACCGTAAATATCTTTTTCTCCAATACAATTATCGCTTTTAAAAACGAAAATGCCCGAACATATAAGTGCCATGTAAATACTAACACACAATATAAAAATCGTTACGGTAATCATTAACGAGACCCACTAATAACCAATCAAAATAATCTATTTGATTTTCCCGCTGCATAATAAGTTTTATTTACAATATTTCATTGGTCGAAAAAATAGGTCAAAAGTGAGCTTAGACAGCTAACGCCGAATAACGCCGAAAAAAAAACAACGTTATGATCATTTACAAGCATATCAAGAAAGTTTATGCGCATTTTAAACATTGTTTATCGCGGTATTTTCAGGACGCAAGTATCCAACGGATTTGTTTGGGTTTTTTTATGAAAATACACACGTGAATTGTGTTTACTAAAAATAAATCTGTATAATTGACAATTCAGACGAACATTATCGGACATTTTACCGTTTTACGGCATTTTTTGTAACGCTATAATTTATAGTGGAATGAGACATAATTATATTCTTATGTAGCTCGTCGGCGACTAGGTTGATATGTGTTTTGCTTTTGAGAAAAATATTACGTATTTACATAATAGGATGATTCCAGCTACAACCCGAGAAATCGTTAAATTGATTGAACCAAACGAATATTGCCGGCCGGCAGGCCAACCAAAACCTATTTAAAAAAATCCAGAGAGTTTTGTTGTTTTTTTTTAATAAAAACTATTTTGATGTTGAAGTTCGTAACTGTTGTCGCTGAAGGTTTTGAAATATAATATTTTCATTTCTGTTTAAAATCAAAATGACCATGGACCAAAACAAATGAGCGGGACTGCGATATTCAGGTCCGAGTCTAGTTTTATGACACTAAGCTGTTGTGTACATGTGTGCCCGAAGCAGCGTGTCACTATCACGTAATCTCTCAATAAACAGGAAATGTTGGAGCCGTGACCAAGACCAAGTTTCTTAATATTAATTAATATAATTGTAAAACCCATTCTAAATTCAGTTACATTTATTTTTCATTAATTATCCTTTTCAATATTTTTTAAATCCTGAGATTTTGCCTGAAAATCCTTAGATCCGAAGAAGAACCTTACGGTCCGGAGATTTCAGATAAAATCCTGAGATTTTGGAGGTCTGCGGACATTTTATCTTCTTTCTACATCATTCCCGTAACTCGTAGATATTCATGAAATGCGACTTAAACTAATGTCTATTGACTATGGCTGACGATTTTATAAAAAAATGATGTTTATAATAACATGAATAACTTAATAAGCTTAACGGGCGTTGAATACAACGACGATACATTGCTGAATTCATCCGTTTACCTCCAATTTAGAGAGATCATGTAACATAAAATATATTTCTTGAAGTAAACGCATTTTGTCAGAAAAACTCGATACGCTTATATATGTGTCTCTGGAAAATATACAGTAACGTGTAATCCACAATGTATTTGTTTTCATATAAGACTTCCCGATTCAAAGTGGCAACCACGTCTTTGATTGTTTTACGCTTTTCACAGTCAAATCTTGCCGACCAGACGTTTTAAGCCTATTATATTCGGAAATTCTAAAACTCGTATTATGCTTTATCATAATTATTATTATAATTTATCATTAGCTTTAAGACGACACCGTGCTCATGTCTGTTCATTCTGTTAGCAATGACACAGTTAAATGCCCCCTCACTTGTCGTTTTAAGATAAAACCAATATTTTCCGCACCTAACATGGCGTACGACGCATGCGCACAACAATGTGAAAGACCTCTATTTACATAGTAAGGGTGACAATAAATCTTTACATTCAATAAATAATTCGGGTATCAACAAATCCGCCCCTGCACTTTTTCCTGGTTTCAATGACGCGAACGCTTTATTTATTTCATCTATTGTAATTTCGCAATCGAGAGTGTCGACTACCATATTATTTAAATTAAACCTACCTAGCTCCTCGTTAACGATATTATTTTCATATATATCAGTATCGGAATACAAATTCTTAAAATGTTCATAAAAATCTTCTTTAGATATGTTTCCGCCAGGCCTGCCAAAACTTCTTCATTAAAAATCCGGAGATTTTGTCTGAATATGTCAATGATGATGACAACGACGATGTTGATGATGTTGTTGTTTTAATTTCATGTTTCTGCTGTTCACTATGACTGTGACTGAACAAAAATGATGATGATAATGATGATTTTGTCATATTCTTCTTATATTATATATATAAAATGAATTATGTCGAGTTTGTTAGAAATGGTTAAAGAACTTGTTTTGAAATGTCTTCTGTCTATTTTTACCATTCATATTTAACTGTTAAGACCTGTTTTTGACACTATTAGAATGAACATGCAATGAAAATAGATAAAGGCATGTGGAACATCAAGGCCCTTGTTAAGTTTATGACACGCGGTTATCTTATAATTGTGCCAGAGGCATTCAGACTGCATGTCACTGACCACGTCCTCGTTATCTCGTAATAAACAAGAAAAGGCTACTTCTGTAGAATAATTATTATGTTCATTGCACAAGTTGTAAATTAGGTTTGATTAATCTGTATTTTTTAGCAATTTCATAGAAATCCGGAGATTTTGACTATAAATCCGGAGATCCGGAGAAGTAACCTTAAATCCTGAGCTTCCGGATAAAATCCGGAGATTTGGCAGGCCTGTTCCACAAATATTTTTTTCCTAATTTTTTAACCTCTGTCCAAAAGTGTTGAGGATCCGATTTAGCTAATTTTTTTCATTTTATCTTTCTGCTGTATGTTATACTTAGTTCGCGCTCTACGTTTTGCTAATCGAAATAATCTTCGAAGTGTAATAAGAGTAACTCTATTTTGCGAACACGGATTTATCCTGTATTTATTATTAGCAGTTTTGAAGATGCGCCTCCCATTTTCACAATCAACATCATACCAAGGACTTAAGTGTTTACGTTTATTTTTTCTACAATTCGATATGTCAATATTTATTTTCTTACCGCAAACCTTAAATGCATTATCATAAATAATATCTGAAATTGTTTGCAGATTAACCTTTACAACGGTACGGGTTCGCTCCCATGTAGAGGCAATATCATTCATAAGTCAGTCTTTTAGTCAATTTTGTTTTATCAACAATAATTAATAATATAATAATAATACTTCTTTTTCGCTGCGTGGCATATGGGAGGCTGTGTTTTGTGAGTGTGGCTATTCCTGATATGCATATATTACTTTGTTAGATATAATTGATGTTTATGATTAATGATGTTGTATGTTTTACAACATAGCTTTTCTAGCTTGAAATAATAGTATCATTTATTCTGGAGATGTTTTCTAACCTCAGTAAAAATAACACAACAAAGGATGAAGCAAAGATAAAAACAAAAGTAGTTCCTTACGGGAACTAACTTTATATTCATTCATTATGTGCATGTGCTTGACTTTAAATTCGTTTTCAAATACTGACATATATTCTACAGTAAGACAGTTTCATACCCATCTTGATACATATACAAAAATTCTAACCTGTTTTATAAGTCGCGCAAAAAATCTCGACTTTTGTTGACGTTTTGTATGTAGGTTGTTTTTCTTTACTTTAACTTAGTGTTTGGTAACCTAACATCTAGACATACTATTTTCACCAAAGCTTGTTGGAAAAACAATAAATTTCACCAAAAAAGCCATAGTGTAATTGATCCCCGCTACTTTTGCTATTTTAAATGAATTTGCTCTCTCTCTCTCTCTCTCTCTCTCTCTCTCTCTCTCTCTCTCTCTCTCTCTCTCTCTCTCTCTCTCTCTCTCCCTCTCTCTCATCTCTCTCTCTCTTCTCTCTCTCTCTCTCTCCCCCTCTCCCTCTCTTCTCTCTCTCTCTCTGTCTCTCTGTCTCTCTCTCTCTCTATCTCTCTCTTTAGGATGCTCTTTCTTTTCTACTTGGCTGTGTGGGGGTAAAATTTCAGCATACTGATTACTGACTTGTTTTAAAATATGAGTTAAAATGTTTGAAAATGTTTATTATGATTCTTGCGATTTTGATAACCTTGATACATCGATTCGCAACTTCTCGAGCCGTTATGTGGAAAACTCTGTGCCCAATGTTTTAAAACTGAGCATGGAAACCAGTCTAAAATCTCAAGCATCTTATTAGCTGAAATGGCGACCAGTCGCCATTTCAGCCAATCAGATCCTTGAGATTTGAGACTGGTTTACAATCTCAGTTTTATAACCTTCAGCCCTGATTTCTCAGATTAAAAATTGCAGATTAAAAATAATGGAAGTAGGCCGAAAATTTTGTTCCAATGCTGTCACTCTCGTTCATAAAAATGATATTAAGAACTATTGGGCCTGTTGGTGGTTTTTGGTTTCTAAACTGTATTGTAAGATCCAATGCTTTGAAGTGTACAACAAACGTCGTTCAATTGTCATGTTCATTTAGCTTACTGAGTTTTTGCTAATTATGTTTGTGGTTACCGGTGAACACAATGAAGCGTCATTCGATTCTGCTTTTAGAAATGGCAGAGAATTCCGCGATTATTGTTATCATAAATCATTACAGACAGAGTTTATTTGTTATTCTTGGTCATTATCTGTTCATTTCTATAATATTTACAGTGTTATATAAATGTATAAATGTAATGCTTTTTTTCTTATTTCATAGCTACGAATCACGACAGCGCCATACTTCACTGAAATTATGGATGAATCAAAAACCGATATGAAACATTTCTGAATTACGAATAAGCAATTAATTGTTAGTGAAATGTCGACGGAATTTAAGAGAATGAATTTTTATAGATATTTTTTTCCTTATCAACCTTTAGTGATTCACTTTGTATAAAGTTTAGCCGAAGGCAATAAAAATCCGAGTGCTTGAAATAAAAGTACGTAATAATTTGGTAGATTCGGAAAAAGTTCCTACCACACATAAGAGAATAATTCATTAAACAATAAATATGTCTGAAACTGTAAACGACGACGAAAATCAAAACGTGAAAGCAGACGAGAAATGTGACGTTGCACTAGAGATAGATAACCTTCCTATTGCAACAACAAATGGCAAAGCTTTTGAAAACAAGGCATTTAACGAGTGCAATGAAAACACAGACGAAAATGGAACTAACGGTGAATTGGGAACAGATGGTAAACTGGAAGGTTCAAATGATATTTGTTCAACAAAGGAGATGTTTCGAAGACAGCAGAAGTTACCGCACCAAGCAATGTCGATAAGTTCCGATAACGATGAATTACCGACCTATTTACCACCGACCCAGGTGAAATCACGAAGAAAAGATCAAATTGGATCGGAAAACCTGATAACTAATGATGTGAGTTTTGAGTTTATTGTAATTAGAAAGATAACAAGGGCCTTAGCCAGATGCTTAGTTATCAAGGCGGAGATCCTTATTGTCTTAAGTTCTTTCCCTTCGTACATGTAGTTGAGAGTACAGTTTTTGTTAGATTGTATTATAATAAGAGTTATTCAAAGAAATTATTTTGTCGCCTCATTAAACGACAAGATAAACATTTACTTTTTTAATTTTAATTGTATTTTTTCAATAATTTTAGTACCAAAAAAGTCTTACGAAATGACATGTCAAACAACCATTCTCTGTAAACCCAATGACTTTTATAAACGTTATGACTTGTGAAACAATCGAACAAACGACAAATGCACCGAATAAATGTATTGACAAGATGTTATTTATAGATTTAAGATTTTACATAATGTGGATAACCCTTATTTGTTGAATCTCAATTTTCCTAACTCAAAATCGTCGATTTCACATTTTTGTGAAATTTACACTTGATGCACGTTTTTCTACAAAAGTGGATAATTGTGTGGGGACAGTCAATTGTAAATTTCACATTATTGTGTAATTGGTTTGCGCTTGTAAGGATCGATAAATATACTCAACAAAAATAGAAACCTGACACTTTATATTTGGTGTATTTTCCTGGAATCAGATTTAAAGCTAATTGAATTGTGGTACGTAATAAAAATTGTGCATGTTTTGAACTTAATTATGCATTTTGATATTTTTGGTGCATGAAACAAGTGATTCAGTGGTTATTTTCTTTTGGATGGTGCAAAAATATATAGATTTTGAATATGCACCTCATACTTATTCAAAGTTACAGTGTCAGGTTTCTTTTTTTGTTGAGTATATATAGCCTATGTAGATTTATTTCAGCGTCTGTTAGAATGGCATAACATTGGTTTTTAATTTGATGTCAGTTCGACAAAAGTGGAGGAAAGTAGCATGTCAATAGAGCAACAATTATCTTTTTTGGAATGGTAGTATCATCCTTGTTTAGGTATTAAGATATTTCTACCAATGCCTCTACAAAAAACTAACCACCTGAGGTTTTAGTGATACTAGTGTTAAGCTATCATGAAGTTCGATTATGAAATATCATTATAAATTATGAATCGTCAATAATCATTGAAGTCAAAGTATACGCATAAGGCTATTAAGTGATAAATCTACTTTTAACCAGAGTCTAAACTTCAATTAAGTTAAAAAAATTGTTTTCGTGCGAAAAATAAGGATGTACAGTCAAAATATATACCGTGCACAGATTCATAAATATACACTGAAATCTTTGAAATGTGTAATTTGTGAATATTTCATAACAAAACCGTGTGTCCATTAAGACCCTCAGGTGAACCGTTTGCAACTCCGGTTTGCGATAAAACGAACATTTTCCAAGACAATTATCAGTGACTAGGAAGAGACTGCACGTCAGATTGATTTAATGGCATTTAGATTGATTAATACAGCCATTGTAAGCCATATTTTATCAGGAAATAAATTAGTAAATTGATCGAATGGTTTGCTTTAGGGAATACTGTATATTGATATATGAAATATAGCTTTGTTTACGCAGATATTTAAAATATTCGACTGTTTACTCTTTCTATTGATGACATTATTTTAACCTACAACAACACCTCGAAGTACCTTGATGATTTGTTTAATATTAATAATAAAAAGTCTCCATATTGGGTCAACAAAATATATCCTGTGCCCAAGATCATAAAACTAAGTTTGGAGATCAGTCTCAAATCTCAAGCATCTGATTGGCTGAAATGACGACCAGTCGCCATTTCAGCCAATCAGATTCTTGAGATTTGAGAAAGATCTCTTGATTAAGTTTTATGATCTTGGGCTCTGATGAACTGAAGCTTAATAAAGCAAACCATTCACAAAAAGCAAGCAAGCTTTCTTGATCTAAAGCTCTCCATTGAAAATGGTATCGTCACTACAAAAATATATATTATACGAGGGCTGTTCCATAAGTCCGCGGAATTCGTTAATATATTTAATATATGCGATATGAATAAAATCAAATTATATTCTGACATACATTCATCTTAATACATGTCATAGAGAGAATGTGCGGTAAATTTGGTGTAATTATCTTAAAATATGAGTGTTATATAGGAAAATTCCGCGGATTTATGGAACAGCCCTCGCAATGAAAATTTTGATTTTAATATTGTAAATTTTCCATATAAGATGGTGATGACTTACCTGCAACAGCTAATAGCTTTTTGAGCTTGTAACAGGTCAATTAACGTAATGTTTGCATAACGGAAACCTTAAAAAAACAGGGAAAATCACAAATAAAATCTTTTTTTCGTAAGTTGTATCGCCAATACCCAGATTTAATTTAAATTATGAAAAGGGAACATTGAAAACCACCGGACACGACAAATGTGAAAATATTCAAGCTCGGTTTGATTGAGCATGTTCATGGGAAGTAATGGAAATGCATATTACTGCCCACTCTAGAGTCTGGTTTTAACCCCCATTGGCAAATTACTTAGCTATGAATGCATTTTTTAAATCTAGAAGTGTTGTTTGTAAAAAAGGGCTATCCACCATTGAGTATATTGGAGCTGATTCTTTGATATTTAAATTTTAGGATCTGTTGCTGGCAGCCACCCTTGTTGCAAATGCAATGGAAGGAATAAAGTTCGATGCAATGCGAGAACCTAGATATGTCAGGTACTCATTTATTTTTCGACAGAAAGTTTTAAACCTTCATTATCAAAGTATAATATACGTGTACGTGTGATTCAGCCGATAAGGGAAATAAAGATACTTTTTGTATGAATATGTTTTTACTTTTATCATAAAATATATGTTCCGATTGTTTTATTTCTATTTATATTTTATATGTTATTATTTATATAATGCAATGAGCAAAACGCATAACTCTTGGAGCCCAGTTTCGCAACTCTAACTTAGGATTTGTCATTTTGGTGACCTGAATCAACTACTACTATTGTTATATCACCTAAACCATTTGTATTATTGGAATAATGATAGATTAGATAGATAGACTATTGCCCAAGGTTATAAAACTGAGCATGGAAACCAGTCTCAAATCTCAAGCATCTGATTGGCTGAAATGGCGACTGGTCGCCATTTCAGCCAATCAGATGCTTGAGATTTGAGACTGGTTTCCAATCTCAGCTTTATAACCTTCAGCCCTGTATACTCAGTTATGACTATTGTATAGAGACGTCACTTATCAGATATCAAATTATGAGGAAGATGCAGAAGTTACAAGTCTAATTGTCCCCGTTTCGTCAACAGCTTTCGTTAACATTCTATAGTATGTTGACGACTGATATGAATAGAGTAGTAAGTACTGTCAGTGAATTAGTAAAATGTCTACATGAGTAGATTACGGATGAATCAGCAAAAATTGTAAACGACAACGTGACCGACAATTGGCATAATGATATACGGTCATTTTTTAAGAATAATAGACATGATCACTAACATAAAAAAGAACAAGGTAATCGTGAGGTTACCACTTTAAAATGGCCAGCAGCAACAATAATTTGCAACTGGAATTCTAAAACCAGGTTTTATGGTGTGCTGAAAGCACATTAACCCTGCCAGAAGTTATATGGTGTACTGACAAAACGCTGGCCACACCAGAAGATTTATGGTACACTGACCATACCACTAGCATTCACCAGATGTTTATTTGTGTACTGACCATAAAATAGCACAACTAAATGGTTCTAAGATGTACTAACTATCTCCGCCAGATGTTCTATGGTATACTGACCACACACTAGCCCGACCTGAGATTCTCATGTGTGAACTGATATCAATGTAGCTCCGCAAAATGTTCTATTTTTACTGGCTTCACATGAGCCTCGCACGAAGTTAAAATTGTTTACTGACCACACACTAGCCCAGCCAAAGCTTTTTTCTTTGGTAATCTGATTGCACTTAAGCCCTGCCAGATGATCTTTTGTGTGCAATGCAAACAGTAGAGCCTCCAGATTCTATAAAGATTTATATAAGTAATATTCGCTTGGTGAACAAATACAATGGAGCTAACAAATCTCTCATAATTTACTGTATATTTGTTTCCATTACATTTTTCTATTTTATACATATTTTATATTTTATTAATCGTTCAACATTGTAGACATATCGTGCATACCGATATAGAATTACATGTATGCTCGTTTTTGCATAGGCGCCTGGTTTCGAATCGTTGCGTGATGCTTAAGATGCCGGTTACCAATTCGAATTCTTTTGTGATGAAAAAAGCGGCTATCACAGATTGTAAACGTAATTAAATAGATTTAAAGTTAAAGTTTGAATGGCTTTCTGGAAAAACTTCATATTCATATACATGTATTTCTGAGGTCAGGACACGGTCTACCTTTGCAAAGAGGACAGATTTTTTTTCACTTGAATATGGTTTTTAGAACTCCGACCAAATATAAAGAAACACTTCGGTTGTTTTAATTTTTTAAGGAATGAAATGGCATCTGTAATCATATCTAACCGATGCGGTTTTATCTAGCAAGATCGGTACAAGGTTGAAAAGTAGAAAAGCAATTGTTTTAATTGTTTTAATTGTTTTGAAAAATGAGGCATTAGTAATATAACCATATGTTTTAAAGGGCACCACAAGAGGCATCAGTTATATAACCATATGTTTTAAAGGGCACCACAAGAGGCATCAGTTATATAACCAAATGTTTTAAAGCGCGCCACAAGAGGCATCAGATATATAACCATATGTTTTAAAGGGCGACAAATGAGGCATCAGTTATAAAACCGTATGTTTTGAAGGGTGACACTAGAGGCATCAGTTATATAAGCGTATGTTTTAAAGGGCGACACAAGAGGCATCAGTAATATAACCAAATGTTTTAAAGGGCGAGACAAGGGGCATTAGTTATATAACCATATGTTTTAAAGGGCGACACAAGAGGCATCAGTAATATAACCAAATGTTTTAAAGGGCGACACAAGATCGGTACAAGATCTAGCAAGATCGGTACGATGTTGAAAAGTAGAATAGCAATTGTTTTAATTGTTTTTAATATATGTAATATATTTTAAGGGCGTCACAAGAGGCATTAATAATAAAACCATATGTTTTAAAAGACGACACAAGAGGCATCAGTTATATAACCACATGTTTTAAAAGGCGACGCAAGAGGCATTAGTTATATAACCATATGTTTTAAATGGCGACACACGAGGCATCAGTAATATAGCCATATGTTTTAAAGGGCGACACGTGAGGCATCAAATTAGTTTGAAAAGCCATGTTTAGTGATGGTGTCATTTCTTTTTCAGATCTTACAACATGTTTAAATCCCTGTACTTGCGTGTACCGCTGTATGCGGCAATCCTTGCTACGTTACTTCTAGCAATCTTTGAAGAACCCAGCGTGCCTCGCCTAGGTTTGCCATATTGGGTAAGCAACATCAACAATAAAAAGAAAAAGAGTTATTTTCTCATCAGTTATTCTAGGCCCAAGATCATAAAACTGAGATTGAAACTTATCTCAAATCTCATCCATCTGATTGGCTGAAATGGCGACCAGTCACATGCTTGAGATTTGAGACTGGTTTCCATGCTCAGATTTATAACCTTGCACACAGGTTTATGAGACGATTTTTTTTCAAAACAATCATTTGTTCCCGATTTATATCCTATGTATCAGTTGGCTAGCTTACGATTCTTTCACAAGGTTGCGAGTACGTCAGAACAAGTCCCGAGCGGGAGACCCGTTCCTTAACCACAAGGCCTCGAAGACGGTAAAATATACTTATTCATACGAAAATGGTATAATTTGAAGTCGGACATATTTATAAAAGTTAATAAAAGTTAATTTTGCTCCCCCTTGCATATTTCCTACGAATATTTCAGATAACCATGGCTGTAGAAGGATTCTGTTTACTATATTTTATATTCCGGATATGCCATCACGCCCACTGGAGAGTTAACCGAGGTTTCAAGAAGGATCTCAAAATGTTCATCGCCATTGCTTGCATTATTGTGAGTATTTGTCATTATATGAAAAGACTTTACCCGAAAGCAACCATGGACTTAGCAGGCAATTTTGAATTTTTGGTCTCTCCATTAGAAAAGTGTCACCTGTTGAGCTGGATTTGTTCATCAAATTTCACGGACTTTGAAAACAGTGGTTAAGAAAGAGAAAAATTCTCGAATTGCCTGATTTTTTACTTCCCATTTTCCATACAAATCTGACCTGTACAGTCAAACCTGTCTTTAGCAGCCATTTAGTGACAAAATGTGGCTGCTGCTGAACACAAGTGGCTGTTAAAGACAGTAAAAAATTAGAACAAAATGTCAGTTTAGGTCATATTCAAACTGGCTGTTTAAGACAGGTGGTTGCTATTCGCAGGTGGCTGCTAAGGCAGGTTTCACTTGTTTATTTAAAGCTGACTTGTATATAAATATCATGCCTTGAGGGTCAGTCCTCACTAACTAGGCGAAGCGTAATAAGTTGTAAGTATTGGAACCTGTGATTTATAGAGCTGACTCTATCTGATATGTCTGCTGACATATTAAAGACAGTTTCTTATTAGACTTTTAATATGCCTATACTGAAATTTGAGCCGCTCTTTAATGCTTTCAGCAATCAATAAATGCAGTGCTAACGAAAGCCCCTCCGGAAATACGCCATTTATGTTGGCCTACTTGAGGCCTACTTGAGGTTTTCCCAGAGCGTTGTCACGTGATGTAGGGATCATGATTACAAAATAATGGCCACGTTGATATTAAATTAGTCCGTTCAATGGAAGGATTACTTGAAAACTAGTTAAGTTATAAGTCGAGAGAGGCTGATTTAGCAGACTTCTGTGAGTAGCTGCAAGCACAAACAGGCATTAAACTAGACCCTAAATTTAGGAAGACCAGAGTCGTTTTGAAATCGCCAAGTTTATCGCTGGCCTTTACTTATTACAGACTGAATAATTAGCCTGAATCAAGCACCATTAACGACCTTACACCACACCGCCATAAAATCATAAAATTGCTCTAATTATAACTAGTTATATAAATTCAGGATAACATGGAAAACAAGCATTTATTTGACTTATTTAAAACTTTTGGTTTATATATTCTAGCTCGCGGCAAAGATTTTAATAGTTCACTATTCAAAATTATATTATTCACCAATCAGCATTAAATGAGAATTTAATGTGAGCTTTTCTTAACAGAAACTCACGCCAATATATCACATGTCTTGTAATCTATGATCATCGCCGCTTAACAAAAACTGTACAGTGTTTAATGAAATCTAAAAACAGCTCATTTTTGCGCATGTTTATATTTAAAACCAACAAAGGACTACGTTAAAGGTTAAGGATGCTTTAAAGTGAGTATGTTGAGTATGTTGAAGTTAGAGAAAAAAGATATTTTTAGAAAAGATAACGAGAAGCAAAGAACAGAAAGTATTTACAAAAGTTAAGTAGTCGTATATCACAAAAAGGTGCATGATATATCATACAACGGTTAGGGCTACGAAATAAATACAACATCTGTAACATCACTGCATCTCAAGTGTCTCAATATTATTAATCGTGTCAAAATAACATTATAAAACAGAGAACTGAGACCAGACTTGTCTCCATTTCAGCCTATCACATGCTTGAGATTTGATATCTTCGAATTCAGTTTTATAATCTTGGGAAATATCTTGAAATAATTCTTTCCAGATAACAGTTCTGGATATGGTGGCGTATGTTCTGGTCACCGAGCTCACTGACCACAATGCTATTAGATGGTCAAGATTGCTGAGGCCTCTACTCATCATGAACTTTTCTGATGGAACCCACGTAAGTGTTTGACAAGTTTTCCCAAGTAAACAGCAACATGTAAACATCGAAAATTATTATTGGTTTTATAAACTTTAAATGCTGCAGAATTTTTTCTGAGTATACAATATGTACGAGTCGTAGGCATCATGAGTGGCACTAATATTCTGAAATGACTGAAAGCGGTGGAGATCTATTTATAGAATCAACTCTGTATTATAGTGTAATAATGGCTGAAGGTTATAAAGCTGAGATTGGAAACCAGTCTCAAATCTCAAGCATCTGATTGGCTGAAATGGCGACCAGTCGCCATTTCAGCCAATCAGATGCTTGAGATTTGAGACTGGTTTCCATGCTCAGTTTTATAACTTTGGACAAATAACTTCTCCGCAAATTACTTTAAATCCTTAAACGCTGAACAATATGCTATTTGGAGTTATTTGTTTTCAAGCAATTAAATTATCAAATTCTCATTTAAAAGTACTTTCCAGTCTTTATTATTTCGGAAACGATTAATATGATTTGGATCCAATCCCCCGAGAATAGATCGTTTAAAGGCGATGATCATTTATCGTTAAAACATCTATTGATTACTATGAGTATTTATTATAAATTATAAATACTGACAGTAAAATATATCCATTAATAAATAGTATCTACCAATAAATTAATAATTAAATAAATAATCTTCCAATTTCCTTAAAGATAATAAAACACATTAAGATATTAAAGGCTCAAGCTTACAAAAAAACTTAATCTTGAGACCATTCTCAAATCTCAAGCATCTTATTATCTGAAATGAGAATAGTCTCCAATTTGAGACTAGCCTTCATTTCAGCTAATCAGATGCTTAAGATCTTTGGCCAATACTTTGACTGACGCGTTTAGAAATGATTTCTTTGTATGAGTCCCAAATTGCAGAAAAGTACTTGGCCCTTTCATGGAAGTTTATGACACCTTTCTGCGCTCACAGAATTGACGAAGTTACTTTAGATTTGAAATGTAATAAATATATTTCAAACAATTAAATTAGAAGACCTGGTCCCAAGGTTATTAAACTGAGACTGGAGACCAATGTCAAATCTCAGTTTTATAATCTTCAGCACACACAAATATTTTATCACTTGTCTCAGAAACCGTCAGTCTGATAGGTTTACATTATGCACAGTATCAGAACTGACCAATGACATGCTTGTCAATCGTAGATTGGTCACAGAACTGACAATGACATGCTTGTCAATTGTAAATTGGTCGCAGAACTGACCAGTGACATGCTTGTAAATCGTAGGTTGGTCGCAGAACTGACCAATGACATGCTTGTCAAATGTAAATTGGTCGCAGAACTGACAATGACATGCTTGTCAAATCTTAATTGGTCGCATAACTGACAATGACATGCTTGTCAATTGTAGATTGGTCGCAGAACTGACAAATGACATGCTTGTGAATCGTAGATTGGTCGCAGAACTGACCAATGACATGCTTGTAAATCGTAGATTGGTCGCAGAACTGACAATGACATGCTTGTCAATTGTAGGTTGGTCGCAGAACTGACCAATGACATGCTTGTCAGTTGTAGATTGGTCGCAGAACTGACCAATGACATGCTTGTCAGTTGTAGGTTGGTCGCAGAACTGACCAATGACATGCTTGTCAGTTGTAGGTTGGTCGCAGAACTGACCAATGACATGCTTGTCAGTTGTAGGTTGGTCGCAGAACTGACCAATGACATGCTTGTCAGTTGTAGGTTGGTCGCAGAACTGACCAATGACATGCTTGTCAGTTGTAGGTTGGTCGCAGAACTGACCAATGACATGCTTGTAAATCGTAGATTGGTCACAGTCTTATGAATGAATTTCGTTTTTGAGCTTTATATCGATTTATGAACTGTGAGAATGTGTACTCATAATTTGCATCAACACCGAAGGTTTTTATGTTAAAATGTAAATTAGGAATTCATACATCAGCGAAACACAGAAAAACGAAAATCAATTCGACTTATAATTACAACCTTGCAGCGTTTTACAGAATTGAACTGATCTGGTTGATACGAAACGCAGTCACGTTATTCCTTAAACCGCTGCAAGGTTTTAATATCCAGATGTCATGTACATTAAACGATCTAACCATAGATGACATCGCCAACCGAAATTATTGTGATTTTTGTTGTGAGCCGACTTTCAATGTCTGTTGACTACGATTTGTAATAACAGCGGAACGCCGTTAGCGATGAGATAACAGAAAGTGAAAAAAGAAAATGTAATTTGTTTTGATTTGAAACTAAATCATTCTTTGTCTACAGGCTTTCCAGAAAATCATTAATTATTGATTATATTCTTTCCTTCCTGCAACAGGGTGTGCTTTTTCGTACTAAGCCTATTACTCTAGTTACAATTGTGTTATTTCGAATCGAAATTTCTAGAGGAACCAGTAAGTCTAATAACAGTTGTGTTATTATAGACAAGTTTTAGCTTTCCAAAAAGCTAGTCGGTCATAAGCACAACCTTTTAAGAAGACGGCACAAAAGTTTAAACTTTAAGCCACTTGAAATAAAAGCGCTTAATATTTATTAGATTTCATACAAAAATGTAAGTTTATTTATAGGTATTCCTTCTTTCGAAGGAGATGTATTTAAGCAGGTGATAAAACTAACCCTGTTTGCAAACAAAATAATTCACCTGAAGGTAAACCGAAATTGAAAAGTTTATCAAACACTATTTTTTGTCACAAAGTGTTAGAAAGCAACGATAATCAAGCTGTAAATATATACCAAAAGCTTCAGAATATGTTTAAAAAAAACACAAAGTTTTTCACTGTCACAGAGTGGGAGAAAACATTGTTAACACATTACTCCATTAATAGTTGTGTTGTTTCGTGGTGATGCTACCACTCAAATTACTGTTGTGTCATTTCGCGAGAAGCCTTATTACAAAATTACAGTTGCACTAATTTCGTGCCGCGCCCATTATTGTGAAAATGCAGTTATGTCTTTTCAAAATAGGTCTGTAACTCAAATAATTGGTGTATTTCTTTATGACAAGCTTATTATTTTAATTATTATATACTTACATGATTTACAGCTAAAGAGAGCGTGGAGCAACATACGCATGACCCTGAAGCAGATAGCCCACGTGATCGTTCTTTTCTACTTTCTCATTGTCGTGTTCGCGCTGGTTGCTATGAAAATGTTCCAGCACAGGTAAATATTTGTATTTAATACCCATATTTCTGTCATTATGCGATAAGGACACAAATACAAAATCTCAGTATTTAAGGCATCGCTCTGTTCGTCATTGCTTAGTCATAGACAAAAAAGAAAAATATCAAAAATCTCTCTAATGGTAAAATGCAGCTCAATAAAACTTTGCACAAACCAATGTTATTAATATATATTTAATTTGCATATGCTAAAAAGTAACAACAGTAAAGCAAAATAGTTTACCTTAAAATCCCTAAAATTCTATTTGCAATTTATCACAAAACGAAGCAACACCTTACATCAATTTTAAATGTCTTCATGTATAATGAGTTACTGACAACAACATCTCAGGTCATTTGGCCTAACAAATCTATACAATGTGAGTAATTTGTAAAGGTATGTATGACCTTCAATTCCTGGTCGCGAAAATGGATACCCAAAAATAAATATAAAAATGTTGATTTTTCTCTTCATATTTGAAAGTTCTTTTCAATGACCTTAGATATTGTTGTCAGTATCATTTTACACTTCTTAATATATGTAAAATAATTATACACTTAGAGCATTGATTTGTGCAAAGTTTGATGGAACTGCATTGTGCCGTTTGAGAGATTTTGATATTTTTCTTTTTTGTCTATGACAAAGCAATGACAAATGAAGCAATGCCTAACGCGGTAATATAAACGCTGCGTGACCAAAAGAAACATTGCGTGGCCTAGTGCACTATCTATGACAACACATAAATTGTCCGTATTTTAATTGTTTTTGATGCGTGCAATTTAGATCCTTGTATTAAAATAGTTACCAAGTTTTCAAAAGAGTTCCTTTTCGATTTAGAGT
Organism: Corbicula japonica; assembly: GCA_038501625.1. Lineage (NCBI taxonomy): Eukaryota > Metazoa > Mollusca > Bivalvia > Venerida > Cyrenidae > Corbicula > Corbicula japonica. The sequence goes on along the minus strand of JAZAYU010000006.1, from coordinate 9,105,672 downwards.
TTTCAATTACGCTTACAATAAATATCATGCTGATAATTTTTGATAATTAACATCTGACTAGCTGTTACTGCTGTTCATTTCATTAGTTCTTAATTTTCTTAAAAGCTCAGTTTAATACATCTATGTAAATAATAGGTAAGGAATAGAACGCCGATTTTAAGACTTTAACATTAACTACCGATAAATATTACAACACTTTAATGTGCAAAATGATTCTAACATATCAGACTACTAGATGGGTGTTCAGTTGAACATTTGTTTCGCGATCTGGTACTTTGTCAAAATAAAAATCCAAGGACAAAAAGGAAAATAACTCCATCAAATGTGATCTTAGCCTAAAGAATTTAACCTTATCATGAACGAGTTGTCATAAGCAATGTAATTTGAAATTCTGATGAAGAAATATTAATAAATGGCAATAATAAAATCAACGTTACTTTTTTCACGTCAAAATCCAACTACAAAAGGGGCATAACTCCATCAGATGTGAACTTGACCTAAAGAAGGCATCGTCATGACTGTGTTGATATAAGCAACATTTTTTGAAAGTTTGATGAAGAAATTTTAAGAAATGGAAAATTTATAGCCAACGTTAAGTTTTCATTACGGATGGACGGACCGACCGAAGGACGGACAAAGTGATCCTTATGTATCGCATTTTCCTCGAAAGGCGACACAAAAATGTTGTGGTCATATAGCCATGTGTATTAGTTAAGGTTTATATGTAGGTGCACAGAATTTATATTTTTGAGCCATTAAATGATTTGATGACCCTTCCAGGACGGATATGAAGTTTCCAGACGGAAGTGCTTACTTCAAGAACTACCTCGAAAGTTTCTGGAACCTCTATATTCTCGTCACAACTGCGAACAACCCTGATGTCATGTACGTATCTTAGCCCATCAACCAAATATTTTTACTTTGTCGGATTACGGCTACTAATGGTTTCTATTGAAGTCACCGTCAATAAAATAGGGCTGAAGGTTATAAACCTGAGTTTGGAAACCAGTCTCAAATCTCAAGCATCTGATTGGCTGAAATGGCGACCAGTCGCCATTTCAGCCTTCAGATGCTTGAGATTTGAGACTGGTTTCCATGCCCAGTTTTATAACCTTGGGCACAGATTTTGAAAATAGTGGACTCGGTTTAATGGAGTGTGTTTTTTGAGATCTTCATTATTGCAGAAATGTCATGCCCCATCCAGCCTTAAGAAAAAATGATATTTTCGAGCCAAACATGAATGAGTTTCGAATCTGCAGACTCGGTTTGACTGATTTTTGTTTTCATCGTCAAGAATAAACACCAAGTCTACTATAAAAATACAATGTCTTAAGTTATTAAAACAGCATTGACAAAAGAAACATCTTCTATTTCTTCTTCTTCTTAACTCTGTAAGGTAGGTTAAAGGTCACACCTATGAGTTCTTCATGTTTTGATGTCCGCCCCATTTTTCAACCACCACTGAAGCAGTTACTTGCCAGAGATATTTTCTTCATTTACGTGCAGACGTCAACATGTTGGGCATGTATGTTCAATCAAGGTCAGTGTCAAATTTGAGGGTTAAAGGTCAAATCTGTCAAATTGTGTATCCCCATAAGCCATTATAGAACTTTGAAATTATTTGTCTCATTAGAGACGGTGTGTAGAATCCGAAACCTATTTACATAGGTTCGAGGTCATGACCATACTCTAAGTCTCTTTATTTTCTGCCGTTTTTTTTCCATATCTCAATAAACAGTTCAAGCATTTTGAATAATTTATAAAAAAAAATTCACTAATAGGAAGGACATCCGTATTACAGATTATCATTCCAACAGCATGATTAAACTGAAAACTGAATTTGAAAGATTTCTTAAATCGGTCAATTAGCTGCCAAGATATTTTCAGTTCGATGTTGGTCCTTTTGAATGCTGTTGCCCATTTTGAGGTGACCGGTCACTTTATTAATTTATATGCATAGCTCCATTTTCATTAATATTTTTATAGCGGAATACAATCATTTCGATGTTTTAAGGATAAATCTTGAAATCACATTTATAAAGAACGTATGATTACATGAAAAAAGATTATGATGAAATTCCTTTTTTTGGCATTTATATTTGTGAACATGAATTGATGACGTCACTTACTAGTCCTCATTCAAAATGGCTGCTTCTAAAAGTATTAGTTTAGTAACTGCAGACAGTCGCAGTTTAGTTATTTATGGTCCGATTCCTTAAATGGCTTTAATTCGTGTGGATATAATTAGTAAATATTTATATTTTTTATTTTTCGTAATTCCCCTTTAAATTTCAAACATAGACAAACTAAACTGTACACATTTGCTAGATGGTTTATAACTTAAACTATTTATCACCGTTATAAAATTACTCGAGTCTTTTAAATAAACGGAAAATTTCATAATAGAAACAGATCTAGTATCTTCTTAGTTTCATAAATCACTGTTATCTTCGTAAACTATTTTAAATTAAATATTACATTTTATTTTACACAGCTTAGAACAGCTATTGATATATTTATGAAGTAAAACAATATAACACATTTTTTTGTAAATCGTATCACAGAAATGGATTTAAAGTTACGTAAATATAAAAGATCGTGTTATTTGCCAGCTGCGGTCATCCGACACAATTACCGATATAGTGGAAAAGGAGTACATTAGTTCATTAAAGACACAATCCTCATCGATTCACTTTACTTTTTACATTATGAAAGCCGATAGATCCTACCGATTGCGAAATTGAATCATGATGCTGAGTGTTGAAATAGAATATGCATCTGCCAGACTTGACGAAACACATACTCCTATATACATCTGAGCGTTAGCTATCAGGCACCGCGGTGTGACCATTTCCATTTTAATTATATTTCCGGGCACTCCTCTTAAAACACGCTTGTGTAGGTGTCATATATAACCCATTTATTTTCCGCTTTTTATCATGTTACAGTTGGCGCTGACTTCGTGTCATCTCCTTTTTAAAGGGCTGACCGCTCTGGCTAATAAGGGAACTTTTTCATAAACATCGGTACTTTCCGATTCCTGTCCTGTGCGTCGGCGCTTTGCAAGCAGGCATTTGGTAAACGCTCAAAATCTATCTACGGCCGATCAGTCTGCCACGCCAGAACAATGTCTTAACGACCGGATCTGGAGTCCGACGCTCTACCCCTAGACCACTGATCTTCCATAACGACCTTTACCTTCGACTTTCCGTGCAGTAGGCTTAGATGAACGCCACGTTAAGAGTGTATTTGGCTTGTCATGTCATTTTCTGCGTTTGTTTTCAGGATGCCCGCTTATGACAAGAACCGGTGGTATTGTCTGTTTTTCACCGTGTACATAATCCTGTGTCTTTACCTTATGCTGAACATATTGCTTGCTGTCACATATAACAGTTACCGGGAGAATATGAAGGTAGGAACATCCCGTCATCCCTTCACGTCGGTGCATCTTTCTTCCTATGCATCAGTAAATGACCTTTATGGCCTTTAACCTGTTCAGCGATATTACGATTGTCTTTAACGAACATCATATAGCTTTTCTTCTTTAAACATTTGCAGTGTATCTGTATGCAGCTAGAAGACCATAAACATATAAATGGAAGCCGCCCCGTGAACGATTGTTGTTCATCAGTATAAAAACTTATTTGTCAATCTAAACATTATATTAGACTACAATTTTGCGAAAATGGAATATAAATAGAAGATAATATTTTTTTCTATAATTGGCTAAATGATTCTTAAAAACGTTTTTGCAATCTTATAAGGAAATAATATTTTTTCATCGTTCATCTACCTTTGGAATGATTGAAGACAAAACTAAGATGTGTATCCCTTAAAACCTTGTTCTGGTGAACCCTGTATAACAAATTCTCTGTCGATCTTTTCCTTTTTGACACTTAAAATACAGACGGGTTCATATTTTTCTGAATATATATGGTATGTTTGTTCTTTTGTTTTTTATTACTTGTGCACTTTTTGTTGTTTTTTCTTTCAATCGTTTAGTATTTTCAAGTATATCGCCAATTAGTATGGCTATGAACATGTTTTACATTTAAAGACAATATATATATATATATATATATTTTCGACTTTGCCCAATTTAAGTGACTTTAATTGACACTTTGAATATATCAGCTTTGAAATAAGAGAATGAGACTATTTCCATCGGAAAATAATAATCATACCGAGCTCTTTAGTTTACTTTTAAACATGATGTTGAATTCAAAACTGGAGCATTGATTTGTTGACAGTCTATACAAATGCCGACGTAATTACTTTCAGTAACAAGATAAATTAACATTTTTCTTCCTTAGCGTCAATGCAAATTTTGTTATGCAATTAGGCCTAATAAATTGTTAACAAATATGAGTATATATATTTTGCCGATTGACTGAGGTTTGATCCAGATTCGCATATATGTTTACAGGAGCAAATCAAGCACGCGGCCCACATGAAACGCAACATGCTTCACCAAGCGTTTGAAGTTATAAAAATCAATGTTGATGGTAATGAAATGGTAACTTACAAAACCTGGACTCGTCTTATCAAGTGAGTTGTGGCGTAACATATAAGTTATTATTTCTATTTATTTTTAGTGAAAGGCTCATCATGTATACAGTCCAGCTTTATTTTCCAAAGATTAACATTTTATTCGCCACGAATGTCTCGCAAGTAATTCAATACCATTCTGATAAATATTCTTCTCCAGTTTTAGATGATTGTATTTTTTTGAAAATAGTTTACCGCTTAAATAAATCTCGCGTTCTTCTGCGAGTATTAAGATTTTAAATTCAAAGAAAATGTGTCCGACAATTTGGGTTTCAAAAGCATTAAACAACCCATATTTAGTTCAGACCAAGATGAACGATCTCAATTTAAGATGCATTTTATCATGTGTTACGTCGACAAATACTCGTACTCATGTTTATATTATTGACAGATTGGCTCACCCAAGCAAAACCAAGCATCAGATCGATCTCCTGATGATGGTCCTGGATACAGACAGAACTGGATTCATAAGTAATCACTTCTTACTTCTTCAATTGTCAATACTTGCACATTCCTTTTTTGTTTGCTTGATACTTTTTTCTTGTTTGTTATGTAAATATATATATTTTTTACGGACAATATTTCAAAAGTAATTATTAACTACATGTAGCTTTATCATAAGATTTAATATTACAATGTCAATAACCCCGTCTGAGTTTTCATAAAACTCGGAGACATATGAGAAGTAAGAGTAAACACCATATATATACATGTACTCTTTCGATTTTGGATGGTAAAGTTCGTTTATTTGGGGGGAAAAGAATAATTACTGCGTTTATACAATAATAAATTTTATCGACGTATTTACCCAAGCTGTGCCTAAGGTTATAAAACTTAGCATGGAAACCAGTCTCAAATCTCAAGCATCTGATTGGCTGAAATGGCGACCAGTCGCCATTTCAGCCAATCAGATGCTTGAGATTTGAGACTGGTTTCCAATCTCAGCTTTATAACCTCCAGTCCAGATCAGCCATAGGCATTATGCAAATAACTGGGTCAATTTGTTTCTAATTTTATAGACATTTAAAATACTGTTCTGCCGTTTTAAACGGCGAATGTCATTCACTTTGTTCATTACAGTTGTTGATCTGAAAAATGTTGAATAAACTGTACTCGTGTATACCTTTGCAGGCAGGCAACAGTTCTTGAACATATCGGATCTGTTGAATGTGCCTATATCAGTTGTTTCTGATAGAAAGAATTTTATGGAAGTTCACTGCAAGACGTTCTACACATCCAAGATAAGCAAAGCATTGAGACATCTTGTAGATTCCATGTAAGTATTTCCGCATATGTAGTTTTGTGCCCAAGATCATAAAACTTAATCAGGAGACCAGTCTCAAATATCAAGCATCTGATTGCCATTTCAGCCAACTGGTCTCCAATCTCAGTTGATCTTGAGCCCAGACGTTGAAACGTCTTAATAGGTCTTTCCACGAATATCCTACACTCTCATATTTGTTAGTATATGTAATTGTATTCTAAACAAAATATCTTTTAAATTTTAAAGATGTTTGGTGTCGATAAGAGTTTCGTGTATATGATATAAAGTAATATTGCGCGGTAAAGTAGATGCAGTTAAGGAAATATATTTCAAGACGAATTTCGTGAAATTCGTGAAAAAACATTACTTTCTTTGCAATTTAATGTTTGAAAATAATGTTGTTTTGTGTGACAGGTATTTTAGTTTGTCCTATGATGGAATAGTAGTGATCAATGTGATTCTGATATGTTTGAACATCGGCGACGCTGACTGGTTTTTCGTGGCCATGTATTTCTTAGAAATTGCGCTCAAATGGTACACTTTTGGCACAAAGCGATATTTCAACCACTTTCAAAACTGGTGAGTGTAGTTATTCTCTCTCATCAAAAAATGCCGTTGTGATAATAATAAAAGAATGACGCTTATCTGAGCTTGTTTCTGCAAAAATCTGTGTTTATTTATTTCGAATGACGCAACATTATTTTGTTTTTAAAATAAATATAATTATAGAGAAAAATGCCTTTAAACTTATATTCCAGAAAGTTAAGGCAAAATATGAAATACTTTATTGTGAAATAAAAAGGAAACACTCTGCCCAATGTTATAAAACTGAGCATGGAAACCAGTCTCAAATCTCAAGCATCTGATTGGCTGAAATGGCGACTTGTCGCCATTTCAGCCAATCAGATGCTTGAGATTTGAGACTGGTTTCCAATCATAGCTTTGTAACCTCCAGTCCTGATCAAGCCTAATAATCATTCTGCGAGATCGAATGAAGTTTAAGCAGCATTTAATGTTTATTTAGAAAATTTGTCAAATTTTATTAAGGCCGGCTAACAAATATTTGTTATCTAGCCAAAATTTCAAGGTAAAAAAACACAACAACAACATAAAAGAAATTTCAATTGAAGGTTTCCTGGCAGTTGCATGTATCCCCAAAAAGTGTATGTAAACATTTCAGGACGGATGTCGTCATAACTTTGGTATCCCTTGCTGTTCTGGTCACGACTGATTTTCACCTCGTAGGTAGGTATATGTAGTAACTTTAATCCATCTGGCAGCTGAACACCGTTTAGCGATCATGGTGTCAAAATGTCGCCCGTACTTTGGATTCAGTGTCGTTATTTTTACTTTTACTTACCTAGTCCTAATCAAATATATTGTCAACCGCAAGGAAACATTGATGAAAATCATGCCATCGCAAAGTATATAACTGTAGATTGACTTTGTTGACTTTGGGATAGAAAACTCTACAACAAAGTTGTTCTAAAGAGTAGTATTGCTGTAGTATTGTAATTATCGACATATCAATCATACATTAAACAAACTAAATGTCTTTAATTACCTGTCTTCGTAACAAAACGGTTCGCAGTTTGTCATCGTCAGCCCCCAGTGGTATTAGCCGGTTTTAATTTATCCTCCTTACAAAAGCTACTCGATTTACACTTAACTCGGTAAAATGTCAAATTTAAACATTATACTCCAATTCCATTCTGAGAAACTAAAATTTTATAATAGTTGTAGTAAGAACATTTTAAGTGTAATTTCCGGTGAGAATTTGGATCATAAATACTATATTTATCGCCCTTTGTCATCTGGGGGTATAGCTCAGTGGTAGAGCATTCGACTGCAGAACGAGAGGTAATCGAGAGGTCCCCGGTTCGAACCCGGGTGCCCCCTTGTTTTTTTTCTTTCATTTTCTTTTCTAAAATATAGCCATTGTTTTGCTTACAGCCATCAGTAGTAGGAAGCGGGCAATAGAAATATTCTAAATCATAAATACCCCACTATGGTATACAAATATAAGACATGTTTTATGGGTTATTCATATCATATCTTCATATTATCGATTTTGGAAATCTAATTTCCAGGGTTAATAGTTAGATAGCTATATTTAGGTTTACAGTTAAACCTGCCTTTGCAGCCACCTGCATTCAGCAACCACCTCTATAAACAGACATGTACATTTTATGAATTTCATGAATTCAAATCAATTTTCCGCGAACATTTCCGCGCGCGAAATGCCGGCAAAACAGAAAACGCGAACTTTTACACCAGCGAAAATATCCACTTTTACAGTATTATAGCCATCTTTCCTGATTAAAAATATAATGATTTATCGCCTTCAAAGTACATATCGCCGTTGGGTTATTATAATGACAAACACAGTCATTGAACCTCGCTAAATAACCAAAAACTGCTTATTGTCAATTTCATGAATATCATTCTGTAAAATTTCTTTTCAGATGCAGCAGGTGCGGAAACACTGAGTGTTTTAAACGTGTTCAGAATATTCAGGATCTTGAGATGCCTCCTAGAGTTCGAAAGGTCAGCAAGTATTTTCGCACATATCCGAGAAATTCACACATATAACGATATTATTTGTCACCTAAAACCCACAGAATTAAATTACCTGTGAACCAGTCACACTAAAATGCTATTTGTAGAAAGCAGAGAGCAAGGTTTTTAAAGCTAATGAGAAACCCGATATAGATATCATGATTAGATTTTAATTAAGTCCACTTAAAGTTTAATTATCTCAGAATGTCAAACAACTAATTTAAAATAGAAAACATGATGTTCATGTTCAGACATACAATGAAGTCAACTTTAAAAGGAAACCTAATTAAGTTTTAGAGAACGTGTTCTGATCCCTGCCTGACTCAGTACAAGCCTCTAAAATAAACCCAATCTCCTGACTGATTGGTCAAACTGGTTTCAGTTTGATGATTACGAGCCCTAGACCGGTTAAATGAAAAAAAAATTCAATAATGCTATATAACGTATAATAATATATATTCATTATGTTGATGAATTCTGAGAATCAGTTGAAAGAAGAAAGAAGAATTATAGTGCATTTTAAAATATGTTTTTGAAATACTCACTTCAATGTGGTTATCAGTTTCATTTACCTCCCTTGGTGGTTATGTGTTAATTTCAAACCATGCAGAATGTCAATCAGGTGCATTTTTTGAACTCCTTTTTTTCAGGGAAGGGGTGGGGGATACTGATGGTTTGTAGAGACATATCTTAATTTCAAGTGTTTCAAGCAGCATCACCAGTGACAATGTCGAGGTTTACGAAATTAACACACAGAGTTCAGAAAAATAAGAAACCTAATATTTATCACGAAACAGGCGCCTGTATATCCACCTTATCAAACACATTACCATCCCATAATTATGTGTTTTCTCTATTTGCAGGTTTAGAATCATTTTCAACGCTGTGTTAAATGTGTCATTTTCCATATTCACTTACTGTGGGATTTTATTTGTAAGTATTATAACGTTCAGTTACCAAGTATAAATATGATATAAAAATCATTTGAGCATAGTTTTGAAATAAGAACATAAAAACTAGCAATCATTTCGGCGCGGCTGTAATACGTTTCTATGGAATCCAAATGTGGCCATCTCGAGTTTTCGTAAACAAGTCAAAAGGTCTCCAAGGCGCCGGTACAGTAAGTCAATAAGGTGACACTAAAGAATGTTACAAAAACATTCCGTCGCATTTTCTAATATTTCTTTCAATTAAGCGTCGGTAAGGTGTCGACTTATCGAATCATCGGGTCAGCGTCTAGGAGTGTACACAAGCCGGTAACTTAAGGCGTATGGACTGGAACTGCCTAGGTTTCCTCGATTTACTTATGTCTATAGACTGAGCATTTCGACAAAATGCTTTTTCTCCAACACACCTCCCCTGTCCCTTGTCGGCCCACCTCACACTCTTTGATATTTTTTGCTTAAATTGCCGAAAACACAGGGTTTGGGGTATCTCAGTTTATGTGAAATATTATAATAATGTGTTAATTAAACAAGTTCATTTACTTAATTGCCAAATGGTAGAGCTCTCTACTAATCGTATCTAATATCTTTCAACGTTTACCAAAGTATCATATTTTTGCAGATTTCTATGCGACTTATGAAATAACTAAGTGTTTAATGTCTTCCAGATTGTGTTTTATACATTCGCTATCATGGGAATGGAGATTTTCGCCGGAGAAATACAGTTCCTGGAATACAACCAAACCAATGCATCATTTTGTAACAACATTGCGCTAAACGGTAGCATGTTTGCCAACAACCGGTACTGCAACATCAACTTCAACGATATCCTCAACTCGTTCGTTGTGCTGGCATCTCTACTGATTGTCAACAACTGGCATGATATCCTTTTCATTAACACTGATATTACTTGGAATCAACATTGCTGATAAGAGAGGATATGATCCTGGCGGTTGTAAGTTTGGTTCACCTCAGCATCTAGCTTAAACTTCCTGATACACTATGTTTCCAAGCCAATAAATCACGTCTCTTCTCATTTGAGTGTGAGGATATTGTATTTTATCTACGTGTGTGTGGCTGTTCCTAAACTGTATATCAATGAGTGGCAATGAAAATGTTCTCTCTGCGTTTATTTAATATCCCGTATAACCTTTTCGCTTTAACATCTCGGTATTTAATTCTACATTACATCAATGTGTAATTTTCTTTTGAAACTGGTACGATCTCGACTCTTGAATTAACTTCACAACAGTTCATTTCAAAGTTAATATCAGTCTTACTTGTATTTCTAGTGTATAAGTTTGAAACTGCGATACTGGGAATATATTTAAAAAAAGAAACCATTTACTTTATTCTCTAGTGCTGCGACCCAAAGCGTCACACATTCACACACTTACACACACGCGATAATTCCGAATTCCTTCTTTATAGGTTTTCTAAACCTTTTTGTTCCAAATCAAAGACTTAAGGTATCATTTTGTTTCGTTTTAAATAATTCGCTCAGTAACAATTTAACCGATGTGCTCTGTGCAAATACGTCACTAATAAATATCAATTTGCGTATGCATTGATTACGCGTTAATGATCGACTGCAAAACAAGCGGAAAATAATAACCCGCCCATAATTCCACATCACTTGAACTTTGAAGGTTTGAATTTTGCTTAAAACATTTCCTTGACATTCATCACTGATATGTGATGGCTTTGTATTAGTTACCAACCAAGCCGCTCGGGTATATTTCATGAGCTTTCACCTATGCGTCGCCGTCGTTGTCATGAAGTAAGTCACGTACTTTTTACACACACTATTACCTCAACGGTTTCTGTAAAGTCAGTGGTCATAACCGAAGTTCAATGTCCGAGACCGACTACAAATAGTTTTAGAAGCTGATAGAAGATGACTGCTTGAATGTGAGCAAAATCTTTTTCTAGATTGCTGACAAGGGGGAACTTTCAGACTGGTCTCCAAACATATGTTTTACGGTATCCAAGGTCCACGGTAATAAACGTATGATTAGAGACCAGTCCCAAATTACCGGTTTGCAACTGGCCAGTTTGGAGGCTGAAAACAAAAATTAAGGATAGAGACAAGTCTAAACATTTGGCTTTAATGGGCTTTCCATTAGAATCATTACGATGATGCATGTTTTCGACAATGTGTTGCATAGGTATTGTTTGAAACTTTCCACTTCAAATAGGTAGACTCTTAAGTGTTTTTATTGTACGTAGGATGTTAGGAAATTTTAGAGACAAGAATGATAGAATTTATTATTTTGCATAACTGTAGATGTACAGACACTGACTACAATTTTAAAATAAATTGTTATGATTTCAAAAGTTTTATATGTGCAACTGTAAGTGATTATTATATTTTAAAAGTTTTGTACGTGCATATTTCAATATATGTTATACAAATTGTATGTGTGCAGCGGTAAATGCTTTTTATTTAACACGTTTTGCCATTTTAACTTAAAACTGTACTTATGAATAAAGAAATGCTTAAAATTTAAATTACTGATTTGTATTTTTGTTTATAGTCTTTACCTATTTTCACAACGTTCATGTGTATTCTCAACAGAAACGCATCGTAAAAGTTGTTTATTCTATAAATAAACATGCCAGTACTTTCTCCATAATTTGAAATTAGATGAAAATAAAATGTCACGTTCAAGTTTTGCACCATGTGTTTCATAAAGATTAAACAGAGCTTTTAATTTCAGTAGCAATTGATTTTAATCCATTCAAAGTTTGAACTTCTCTTTTTACAGCATAGTTACAGCGTTCATTCTTGATATGTTCATGTACGAATACACTTTCTCAAAACGAGGCTACATTGACACCAAGGTAGAAATGACCATCAAGAAGCTTCAACTCGGCATAGATGACGAAACGTAAGTTATTTTGTTAGATGTCTGACCTGTTTCGTTAGGTGGCTGACGCATTGAATATCGTTTTAAAGAGTTCTCGGAAACAATAGCAAGACGGAATGCAACAAGGAACACTAAATTACTATTTCGCCTCTTTCAATCGTCTGACGGAACAAACAGGCACACAGGACTAGAATATTTTGATGTTTGCTTTCAAGTATAATATTTTCCGTTATCTTATTCTCGGTTCAGACAATATAGAAAGTATGTTTGCACAAAGTCTGGCCTCGGATCTTCATTTAAATAAACATAACAAAGAGAGCTCTTATTTTCCAGTTACAGTGTTAACGTAGTTTTGCCAGAACAAACAAGTATTAATGTACTTTCCTGTATAAAACCAAAACCATATTTTGCTTTGACGTCATGCATAGTACTTGCTATATAGCACAGGTGCTCGGCGCATGTATCCACCATCCCCCTATCCCATCACTACAACTCTCCTATATGTTTCTCTCCCATATATAATAAGAAACAACTTATAATTACTGACCATTATCATAATACATAGTAAAGGTCTGTAACTCAAATGTAAACAAACTGCTATGGCTCTATTAAAACCCTAATTTTGCAAATATAAGCAGAAAACCATGCAAAAATGATATTCAGATCAATCATACAAATACAACTCTTCAAGAAAACATTTACAGTCTTTTCCTAATACACGTAGATTTTGAACAGCGAAAAGACAAAGTTTGTTTTACATTACCTCGGACACGATCTGACCTAAAAGTACATGTATACATGTACATGAAGCCGTATAAGAAAAAACATTAATCCAAGGTTGATCACACTTAACATTGATGCCATAAAAGGCCAATTATATTTGTCGACAATCACCGTTACGAAAATCAAAACATGTGTTTTATATTTTTCACAATATCCTTATTTGTAAATACGTTATTTCAATCCATCCAGTTTCAATGAGTTAGGGACAATGCGGATCATGACCATTACGGACCAGACATAACAGACCAGATTTTTGGGGGTTAAAAATATCTATGAAAGCAAAAGGGACCATATAATGGACAATACGAACTGTCTATGAAAATCTTTCGAATCATATTTAGGCATATTACGGACCATCTATCGGAACATAATGTTTAGTGAAAGTATGCCATCATGCTGGGGCTTCGCCATTTTATGGATGCCAATTTAAGCACTTGGTCATTAGGAATATTTCTTTGATGATATGCCGGCAATATTAAGATAATGGATAACGGCCCAAGAGTGTGGAGTGCATGTTATATATCCAGGCCGTTCCTTTTCGTTCTTATTTCGTTCTTCTTAATTATAGTATTTTGTAATTATGCCCACGAAGGGAGGCATATAGTAATCGGACCGTCCGTCCGTCCTTCCGTCCGAAATAATCTTGTCCTCGCTTCTTCTCCAAAACCGCTTGAGGGATTCCTTTGAAACTTCACAGGAGTGTTTGTCATTATGCCTAGTTGTGCATATCGTCAGGAATTTCTGCTCGGATTTTTTTTGGCTGAGTTATGGCCCTTTTAGCAAAATCTTGTCCTCGCTTCTTCTCTAAAACCGCTTGAGGGATTTCATTGAAACTTCACAGGAGTGTTTGTCACCAAGCCTAGTTGTGCATATCCTAAGGAATTTCTGATCGGATTATTTTTGGCGGAGTTATGGGCCTTTTTACCTAACCCTAACCCTAAGGTAAATTTTGTTAACGCAATAGAGGTTACATTTTTTGTCCGATTGTCATGAAATTTGGTATGAATATTGATATTGATGATTTCTACACAAATTATTAAAATCATGTTGTTAAATTGACCAGGTGCCCCGCCCTGGGGATTTTAATATTTTTTCTTTTAAATTCTGTTTTTAACCTTTGATTTTCTACAGTTATTAACCAGATTTTGACACAACCTTTATACCTTCTTAAAATTCAATGTTTCCTGAACAATTCATTCACTGGTTGTTCAGGGATAAAATTTGAAACAAAAATTTTAGTAGCAGGGTGAAAATTTCAAGGGTCAAAATCCAATATTTCTACCTGTCTTTAGCTATATTTAGGTATGATGTTTACCAGTATTATTGGTACAGTTGCTGGACAATGACCTGATGAACTTTGCTTCTTAGATCTGTGTTATGCAATATTAAGAACTTTGCTCTGGAAGATTTTATAGGGTAAATTTGTCATTTTATGGATAGTGACAAATAAACTTTCTTCCTTTATAGCACTTTGAAAATCAGGCTATGTTATTCACTGTTTTTTTAAGTAAAACAACAACAAGAACAACAACAACAAATTTGTAGCACATTCTCAAAATGTTAAGACTTAATTTAAGAGAGCCTTAGATGTATACAGTGTATGTACACAAACTAGCAAGTTAAGGCCACACTTTTTAGCTCACCTGAGCTGGCTCAGGGTGAGCTATTAGGATCGATGAATGTCCGTCGTCCGTCCACACTTAGTTCGTTAACACTATAACGGTCACATTTTTGCTCCGATTGTCATGAAACTTGGTCTGGATGTTTGTCCCCAAGATTTCTCGGTCGAGTTCGAATATGGGTCATCTGGGTCCAAAAACTAGGTCACTGTTACTAAAAATAGAATTTTCTTGTTAACACTCTAGTGATCACATTTTTGCTCCGATTGTCATGAAACTTGGTCAGGATGTTTGTCCCAATGATTTCTCAGACTAGTTCGAATATGGGTCATCTTGGTCAAAAAACTAGGTCACTGTTACTAAAAATAGAATTTTCTTGTTTACACTCTAGCAGTCACATTTTGCTCTGATTGTCATGAAACTTGGTCAGGATGTTTGTCCCAATGATTTCTCGGACGAGTTTGAATATGGGTCATCTGGGTCTAAAAACTAGGTCACTGTTACTAAAAATAGAATTTTCTTGACACTATAGTGGTCACATTTTTACTCTGATTGTCAGATTGTAAAGAAACTTGGTCAGGACATATGTCCCAGTTATTAATTGGACGAGTTTGAATATGGGTCACCTGGGGTCAAAAACTAGGTCAGTGTTACTAAAAATAGAAAAATCTTGTCCAGGCTGTAAATTTGTTATTTCTCATTGGATTTTAAAATAACTTGGCTCAAATGTTTACCATGACAAGGTGTAGTTTCGCGTACAATACCCATGCCTGTTGGTCCAAGGTCAAGGTCACTGTTACTAAAAATAAAATTTTCTTGTCTGGGCTGTAAATTCCTAATGAATGGCGTGATTTCAAAATAACTTTACATAAATGTTCACCATGACAAGGGGATGTGTTGCTTACAATACCCATGCCGGTAGGTCAAAGGTCAAGGTCACTGTTACTAAAAATAGCATTCTCTTTTCCAAGCTGTAGATTTGTTGTTTCTTATTGGATTTTAAAATAACTTGGTGTAAATGTTCACCATATCGAGACGTTGGGTCTCGTACAACACAACTTTGTTGTACTCAGGTGAGTGATAAAGGGCCATCATGGACCTGCTTGTTCATATTACCCACATCATATGTAGTAAGGTCCATAACTCTAATAATCATTTTCCAGGATAATCCCCCCAATAATCTTAGAATTTTCTAACAAAAAATGTAATATTTAACTTTATTTAACTATATATTTACTACAGACTTAAAACATATGATCCTTTCATCTTTCACATTATATGCATGCAGTATGCTTTGTCTTCCACAAGCATATTGTGACGGGCCGTACCCCACCCAGTGTGTTTTGCCTTAAACTCGCTTCATACTTGGGTAAATAATCACCATTTCAATGCATTTGTAAAGATTATTGGTTCAAATCAATTCATTGTCTTACCATGTAATATATTTTTGCATTGAATATTTCTAAATTCTTCGTAATTTTTCAAAATATCGTTTAATTTGTATAATTGCTGCCCGGAAGTTAATTTGTCAGCCATTTTGGTATTGGTATTTAATGACGTCACTTACCTCCGCGTGTTTCATTGCTTCACGCGAGAGGCGCTTTAGGGTTAAAATTTAAGTTGTAATAGCGGGAATATTCAAAACGTTAAAAATTAGAATTATTGTATAAAAAGCATATTTAGTGGAAAATTGTTAACAGAATTGTCATACTATTTATAGTGTAATGATAGAAATTATTAGAATAGTTTTCAGTCATCTTATTTTTGAGTAATTAATGTTTGTTTCATGCACACATGCAGTGTGCATGCACAATTGAGATGGGGTTTCCTTATGGTACCTTTCCCCCGTTCCCACTGCACACTCGGGTTTTGTGTGCATTGCCCGTATATAAACGGTGTTATAGCCTTTTTCGAGGACTCCACACTTTGAAATTCTAAAGCTTTAGAGAATTTATTATTCTTTTCTTGAAAACTTTTCGGACATTAGTAATTATAAGGTAGATTGTTTTGCGCTTATTTCATTAACTTACATTTGATAAATTCTTGATCTTGATTAAAGCTAAAATCAGATTTAAAACAGCAGTTTATTCTCGTAGATCTACTCAGATTATTTCAATAATTTGATCTAGTAATTCCTAAGAAACATTGTTTATTAAATTATTGAATTTGCATAATATTTTCTTGGTCTTGGTCAGAGTACCCTGGGGAAACCTCGTCGTATTAAGACTACGCGATATTTTTTGCATTTGAAATCGGTATTTTTACAATATATTTATTCTGGAAATTAAACTAGGTAATATTTTAGTATTTTAAATATCGCTCTCCCTCCCTCCTACCTCTTGTATTTGTTAAGGCCCTGTTATAGATTAAAAAATCATTTAATCTGATTGGCATTATCTCTTTATTTCTGTGTTTGTTCCTTGGTTTTAATTAAAGTGGAGTCCATTTAAGTTCCAACATTAATAGTCCGATCAGCAAGTTCCCAGTCAGTGTTGAGTGGATTTCAGTGTTGGCTGGGGGCCGGCTTATTAAATTATCAGCACCTCGGCAAGTCCTTCGTCGGGACCGACGCACTGCGGTGCCAGCGCAGGACCCGCCCATAAGACCCGACCTCGATCGCCATACAGTACCCGAAGCAGGGGGCCGGCCCGCGACAATATTTTTCATTACATATATCTATTTATTACATATGTATACCTATTCGATTTCAAAGCTGCATTTCGGGGGCATATGTGAATTTCAAGTGACAGCTCTTGTTTACACTGTAATGCGTGCAACTTAGGGTGACTGTACCTTCGTTCTGTTTCTGCCGTTCCGATTGATGGATTTTCTAAAACCACAAAAGTTTTAACTTCAATTGTAATGATTAGAGGCAGCCATCTCTCACGTTAAAAATCATCATAATCTGCATGACTGTATGTATGTCATGTAATGTATAAGTGCTTATGTCTAAGTTGTTACAGTGCATTTTTGGAAATACATTGTATTTATTGTTCAATTAATTATTCCAGTTCAATAATAAAACTATATATTTCTCCATATCTTGCATATAATATCTATGGATTATATAACATGGATTTCTAATATGACAATACACTCAACAAAAGTTCTAATTGGTAATCAATTGTATTTGTTTACAATATATGTTAGTTTCGTTTCTTCCCTAAGTCAAGAGAGGTTGTGGAAAGAACTGTTTTGTCTTGAAATCAATTCTCTAATGTTTTTTAAATCTTTATTGATTGTTTTCTTAAATGAATCCAATACCATTTACTTACACCACAGGGTCAAAATTAGAACAGTCTTTAATTGAAAGGGAGGTAATTTTAAAATTTGATACTTTGAAGGGGATTTATTTAAACAAATGTGCCTTTGATTAATAAGTTTTTATGTTTTTCCTACTAATGAGGGTTCCTATTAAAACAAAACAAGAAATTAAGAGCAAATTTCTGTTTGCTCTACCTTTTTTATGCAAAAATGCATTTTTAGCAAAATTAAGGATAACTCTCGCCAAACTGTTCCAAACTCAATTATTACAAGATTAAAGTTTAAGTTGAAGACAGTTGTTGGCATAAAATCATAAATAAAGAGTGAGTTCAATGTCTTTCTAAGAATATAATATCTTTTTCACGATACGTACTAAGATAACAACTTGCACTCAGTCTTGGCTATGTGGATTCGGTGCTTTTTCGTTACTGCTCATGAGCAGGCCCAATAGAAAAACCATAAAATTTTGTATTTGTCATAAACCAATCGAAGGAAATACTAGAATTTGATGTTCATTGGAACACATGTGTCGCCTAAAATGCTTTTTAAAGGGGCATATCTAAACAATAGTGAAACAGATCCTTGTTATCATGGATGGCTCTGTACATGGAGACGATATATTCCATGTGTTCAGTGAACAGGACAAGCACTTTCAAAGTTATAGGCAACATTAAGTTTCATTATTGCAAACAAGTTTGGGGACTACCGGAGGCCGCCGCTGGAATATATGATTTCTATGTTTCTAAAAGCATAGTGGAGAAATTACGATTCGTTTTGTTATAAAAAAAACTCATTTCTTTTTCTTTTGTTCGTTGTCATGTAAGTGATGTGTAGCAATAAAAGTGTGTTGTTTTTGTTTTTGAATATTCCCACAGATGGTCCGAAACGTCCATAAATATGATCCGTTGTACTTTCATAGATGGTCCTTAATGTTTATAAATTTGGTCTGTTATGTCTGGTCCGTAATGGCCATGATCCGCATTGTCCCTAATTCATTGAAACATCATGGCGGACATTGGATGGATTGAAATAACGTATTTACAAATGAGGATATTGTGAAAAATATAAAACACATGTTTTGTTTTGATTTTCGTAACGGTGATTGTCGACAAATATAATTGGCCTTTTATGGCATCAATGTTTAGTGTGATCAACCTTGGATTAATGTTATTTCTTATACGGCTTCATGTACATGTATACATGTACTTTTAGGTCAGATCGTGTCCGAGGTAATGTAAAACAAACTTTGTCTTTTCGCTGTCCAAAATCTACGTGTATTAGGAAAAGACTGTAAATGTTTTCTTGAAGAGTTGTATTTGTATGATTGATCTGAATATCATTTTTGCACGGTTTTCTGCTTATATTTGCAAAATTATGGTTTTAATAGAGCCATAGCAGTTTGTTTACATTCGAGTTACAGACCTTTACTATGTATTATGATAATGGTCATCAATGATAAGTTGTTTCTTATTATATATGGGAAAGAAACATATAGGAGGGTTGTAGTGATGGGATAGGGGGATGGTGGACACATGCGCCGAGCACCTGTGCTATATAGCTGTCGTGTTACAGGGGTATGGACATTACAGAAGAGGAAAAGAAAGACGAGAAAGAAGGCAGTATGTCCCATACAAAGAGTATGTTCCGAAGGATGACAATGAAACAACGGGATCAGCTAAAACCTAACTTATCCCGATATGACGGTATCAGATTCCATATGAAGAGACGAGGTAATCTATATTAAATTCATTATTTGTTAGTGCTAGTGTTAATAGAAAAAATAGACGTATATTTACTGCGTATTGACGTAGCTTTAGCTTTGAACACTGTGCAAGTTGGGATAGATTTAGACACTGTGCATTAGCGTAGCTTTAGACACTGTCATTATTTTTGATAGTTTAGTTGTTAACATATTTTAGAAAGTACTAAATATTATATATTATTTTCTCATAAGTATTTCGAGATTACACATTTTGACAACATAATGTTTTTGCGAAATAAATAACAAGTAGTGTCTGCTCAACTTTGTGACGTCTTTTCAAAATTTGACGCCTACTTTTTCCCGCCCAATTTTATGTTAACAACGAGCAAATGTTACAGTAGCAGTTTGAACTTGCAGTTTACTAATGAATATTTCCTTCCTTGATTTTAGGTTGGACTAAGACAGAACAGCTGCTACAACAACTGTTTGAACTTGAGGAAGACGTCAATGACGTTGATCACGACTACCAGAAAGTCAGAATGCTGAGCCTTACCACGTAGAAAATGCTGTGTTCAAGGTTATAAAACTGAGAATTGGAAACCAGTCTCAAATTACAAGCATCAGGCCCCGTGATTATAAAACTTTTTCATGCTCAACTCAATTCTGTGCTCAAACTTAAAATGTCTAAAACATCAACAGTCTTCATAAATAAGGAATAACTATCTGCTCAACAGTTGTTGTTGAGAGCAATTTTGTCATATATTCTGTTTATGTTTTATGTTATATAATGAACAGAAACGAAGCCATCAAATTTTCATGCTCAAATTGAGTCGAGCATGAAAAAGTTTTATAATCATGGGGCCTGATGCTTGAGATTTTAGACTGGTTTCAATTCTAAGTTTTATAACATTGGACCAGGGCTGTGCAAAGATGTTATTAACTTTACTGCTCAACTTGTTTATACTGTAAAACTTTAGTACGGAACTGTAGATTTAGATTTATATTTGCGTGTTTGAATTAGCATTTTTGTGACTTAAAATGAATTATAGATGACGGTATTGTATATGTTTCTATTGATGAATGAAAGAAAATTTGTATCACAAAATGCTTCATTAAATGATTTAGTCAATACTTAGCAACCATTAACCTCATTTATTTTTTTATATTTGTTAGCGTTGTCTATAATGTCAAAAAAAACCAACTCCGTATTAAGTGTTAAAATGATGCACACAAAAAAATCAAATAACTTTTATTTCAAGAGGTTAACAGTTTACAAGTTATTTATACGTGCAACGATAAGTCATTTTCTTTAG
This sequence comes from Corbicula japonica, assembly GCA_038501625.1. NCBI lineage: Eukaryota > Metazoa > Mollusca > Bivalvia > Venerida > Cyrenidae > Corbicula > Corbicula japonica. Next base: position 9,084,806 of record JAZAYU010000006.1, on the reverse strand, counting down.
AACGGTTTAAGCAAGTTGGCACCGAACTACCAGTAGAGTGATAGAAACATTACTGTGATTTAAATCTAAGTTTAAGTATTGAATTCATAGTGTAATTCTTTTACTTGGCAAGAACAGTTTAAATAATGCCTAGGGAAATTAAAGCATGAAGTTCTAGTATATACGATACAATTGCAAAATTTCGTTGCAATTTTAGACAACGTAAGATGCATACCGAAATTGAATACCCCATATTTACGCTTGTTTAATCAATTAAGGAACATATATTAAATTGTAGATTTATTGATCAAGAGTTTGTCAGAAAGTGGGAGAAATTTATTAAAGCCGATATCTTTTCTGATGTCGTTTCGTCGCCATATAATTCTATGAATTATTTATGATGTTAATAAAATTTTGTTTTCACCTGGCAAAAAAGCGAAAACATAACGTGTTTGATTCGTATTTATAATTTTTACTCGATATGATGTTATATTCATTTGTTTAAATGCCTTGTCACCTATGTATTATATAAGGTGCAGAGACTGAAATGAAACAGTATTTAGAAGTAGTGAGGATGTTGAAAACTAGATATTCACTGAGACATCAAGTTTGAATGTTTTTACAGCAGTCGACCAGCACCTTGCTTTGTAATATGATATCACTGTTAAATGTATCTGCTAGTTAGGGGAGACCGGGGCTAGTACGGCCCCTTTTTAAAAACATGCACTTTATTAATGAATTCAAAATGTAATTCTCTACAAATTTTACATACATAGTTAAGAAATTATATGGTCTTGATTACCGCTGAACTTTAAATGACGTTTCTCTTTGAAAGAAATGGTAATTGGTGTTCGAAGTAATAAGGTCAAACGGGCCAAACTTGACCCGACATTGGGGCAAGTTTGGCTAACCCTGGAGCATGTTTGGCCTTTGGGCAGATTTTTAAAATTATTTTCCTGTATACTGTAAAATATAAGAAACATAATATACAAAAATGTAGGCTCAATAATCAACTTTTATTAACAATAATTTTAAACATTTTTTATATATAACTTGTTGTGTAATATACGTAAAAAATCCGCGTGGGTGCATGCTCATACAGTATGTGCGAGCACAGAAACCTGAATTTCCGAAAAGATCCATACACCACATATACGACATTATATGCCACTATATTTGTAGATAGGCATATAGGGTAAAATGTCATATATGTGATATCTGGATGTTATCTGTTGGAAATTTAGGTTTCTGTGGTACGAGAACGTGTGTGTGTTCGTGTTTGTTTTTGGTGTAATGTTCTAACTACTTTCTGTAGACGTCTGGTGTCTGGAATAACTGTTTTCTTTTGTAAGTTCGCAACATGGTTAGGTATGTTCCAAAATATATAAAACCAATCGTAATAATTCTTTAAAAATACATTAAATATGTCAGTGTAGATCTCAGAACTATCATAATATACAGATCAGCTAAAACATGTAATTTGCTGCATACAATGGTAAAACTAAAATAAGAAAGGACATTTTTCCAACCAAAACCGGTTTTATCTAAGCTGTGATAGTAAATACACTTCAGTTTATTCAGTAAATGAAGTGTTCATCAAGAAAATAAAACTTTGGTCGAGAAAAGGGGTTATTCGGCTATTAGCCGAACATGCCCCTGCCCCGATGGCCGAACTAGCCCCTTGTTAACTATTCATAAAAATCACGTGAAACTTGCGTGTATAGTTTTGAAAATGAAAAAAAAAAGCTGTGACATTACTGAGGTATGTTTAAACATGTTGCATATTAAAAATTAATATTCTAACTATGAAGCAACTCATTGGAAATAAAAACTCAAATATTTGTGAAAATTTACTTAACAATTAAAAAACCCAAGTTTCCTTCACAAAATCGAAAATTTGGTTAATATAGTTGCCATTGTGTACAAACAACATTAGTTTCGTTACAATAGACGTTACATTATCGACGCGCGCTCTGAATCTCAATTTTTGCACTTAAAATAATAATGTACCGAACATACCCCGGGGCCGGACTAACCCCGGTCTCCCCTACTCATTTGAGAAGACGTTATTGGTGTATAATTTTGTGAATTTGCATAACCAAATAAATTAAAATCAATTATTATTATTATTATTATTATTAATATATTATTATTATTATTATTATTATTATTATTATTATTATTATTATTATTATTATGTACATAATTTTGTTTATATACGAGCAAATTGCTGTTTAGTTGTTGATAAACCAGGTACCAATCTGTATTAAAATTGATACCATTTCCATCAATACTCTGTCATTTGATTAAAGTATGGTTCATGCCAAAAAACGATATCAGTTAAATAAAGTATATTAATTTGAATTATGCATGGGTAAAAATGGACGGATACCAGTTGCATCAGTCAGAATTGTCCTGGAAACCGAATATTAGGTACATTTCAGAGTTGAATCGATAGTCTTCGTGTTCATCAGTGAGTTTGAAACAAAAACGCGTGTGAAGGTTTCGCGATTACTTGAAACAATACCAATGCTTATGTTTCTAACTTTTTATACCGTTTTTTACCAGGAACATGTAGTTACATATGCAAAATTTTAAGAAATTACAATAATCTGCAATTTTAGGCATTCGGCAATTTGAATGCATGTATCTATTAAGGGCCGTCTACAGTCATCATTGCATATTCGTCGAAAAAACAACAAAGAAATAATCTAAATCTCTCTAACAGCAGGATGCCGTTCAATGAAACTTTGCACAAATAAATGTAATTAGTGATTCTTTATTTTGCATATGTTATGAAAAGTTAGAACATTTAAGAAAAAGAACTAGATCGAAAAATTACCTAAAATTCTATTCACATAAAATAACAAAAACTTAACAACACAAAACATCATTTTAAATACCCACATGAGTAATACGATACTGACAACATTATGTTTTATTTATCATTATAACTTACATATGTAAACAATATGATTTTTTAAAAATGTGCCTTGAATACCCTGGTCGCTTCCTGGTCGCGTAAATGGGTGACAAACGTTGATTTCTCTCTTCATAGTGTAAGTTCTTTTATGAGGACACAACATTTATTGTATTTGTGTACGATGACAACGCGGTGAAGAAAAAAAATAAAAACGCGTGTGAAGGTTTCGCGATTACTTGAAACAATACCAATGCTTATGTTTCTAACTTTTTATACCGTTTTTTACCAGGAACATGTAGTTACATATGCAAAATTTTAAGAAATTACAATAATCTGCAATTTTAGGCATTCGGCAATTTGAATGCATGTATCTATTATGGGCCGTCTACAGTCATCATTGCATATTCGTCGAAAAAACAACAAAGAAATAATCTAAATCTCTAACAGCAGGATGCCGTTCAATGAAACTTTGCACAAATAAATGTAATTAGTGATTCTTTATTTTGCATATGTTATGAAACGTTAGAACATTTAAGAAAAAAACTAGATCGAAAAATTACCTAAAATTCTATTCACATAAAATAACAAAAATTTAACAACACAAAACATCATTTTAAATACCCACATGAGTAATACGATACTGACAACATTATGTTTTATTTATCATTGTAACTTGCATATGTAAACAATATGATTTTGTAAAAATGTGCCTTGAATACCCTGGTCGCTTCCTGGTCGCGTAAATGGGTGACAAACGTTGATTTCTCTCTTCATAGTGTAAGTTCTTTTATGAGGACACAACATTTATTGTATTTGTGTACGATGACAACGCGGTGAAGAATAAAACGGCCCTTAAACGGGACAACACAATGTTTATTATTATCTGTTTCTTTTATGGATTATTTTTGACGATTTTGAGTTGCATTTTATTGTTCCGAATCTCTTCTAGTTTAGGGAAGTTGAGTCTTTTAAATCATAAAAGGAAATTGATGGCAATTTACTATACAAAAAAGTTTGTGTTTTAGCATACATTATAGCAACATATATTCTATCCTGTTGTATTTGAAAGCAAGGACACAGTATCACAATGTTTACATGTATCTAACACTCGTCTAACCGAAACTGCGGAGGAGTCCTTGGTGAATTATAACTTGTGTACAAATATGGCCTAATTCAGACTGATATGTGCCCTATTGTACAGTCCTAAATATTAACATAGATTTAAGATATCTGAATTTTATCTTGTCCTAGTTTCGGTCTCGGTTTTTTATAGGTCATTATAAACATTGTCGTTTTTCGCAAAGCTTTCATGTAAGTCTTCAAGCCATTTAGTGCATCCTTATCGTATTTCTTTACATAGAATTCCACTCCAGCTGGTTTTTTTTCAGCTATTTGTCTTTCAAAATAATAATTGAAATAAATATAACTTACTGGGAGCCATTACAATGTACGACTTGTGATCTTGTGATTTAATTAATTAACAGCTTTTCACATCCTTATACATGTAAATACCAGTATTGTATATTTTTATATATACTTGCCTTTTTGTTAGACAGAAGGACATGCACCTTTGACAGTTCGCACTTTTAACGCCATTTCAAACTTTTCTAGAAAAATCAGTTTTTAACGACGGACAAACAGAATAAATCAAACAATCCTCACAGCTCCACATGTGCTCAGATTAGTTAAGAACATATACCGGTACCATATAAATTTAAAAAAAACTAAAGCAGGTACATGTACACCGCATCAAACACGGCATGAATAAAAATCAGTGCTCTTGAATACTCCCACGTCACAAGCTTTTGGAACGGAAAAAAACTGTTCTTTTTTGTATCACATCAAATCCTGGGGAGGAGTCAAGGCTTAGACATCTTCGGAAGATGACCACTCACAAAATTTACACTTGAAGATAAATCAACGTGGATCACATAGTTTTAGAGAAGATTTGGTTTGCATAAAATGTAAGAGAATAGCGAAAGTTCAATGTAGGACAAGGCAATGCTGCAAAATGTACTCAGGTATTCATGATATGTATCACTTCTTGTGTTAATGTATTCATTAAAACTCCAGTATGTATCCTTTCATTTAATTTTTTAAACTGCTGTTATTGTAGAGCAATACATGTACATGCTGACTACAATGTTGATAATCGGATATATTAATTCTGTCGAAACTTCAAACATGTTATTGGGCTTCAACTGGTTCGTTCGCTAGAAGGTACACCACAATCTTCACAGACTTGCCTTCAGGACCATCACTGAAACTTAAATGTCGCATTATCTCTGTCATTTCTAAGAAAGACTCATTACCATATTCTGAATATTCCTGTGTAAATTCATAGCTTGCCTTCTTGCTTACAACAGTTTTTTCACTGTAGTCTCCATTAACTTTCAGACACATTATAAAATTCACTTCGCAAATCCAATCTTCATTGACTTCTGGAAAATCACAACGAAGTTATACCGATAAACACTTTTCAATAGAAATACTTGCTCTTTTATAAAACTTAACATTCAAAACTGATACTTTCTTGCTAACCTCTGACTCATTCACTGACAGATCGAAAACATTTTCAATAGTATGTTCTATTGTTGCACCCATTGAGTTTTCAAAGCCAGGTACATTCTCTGCTTTATCCAGTTCATATGAGCATGCCATTAGGGATTTAACATACTTTGTGTGAAGATCTCTATAGACCTTCCTAAAATGAGCAAACATCATTCTGGTACCTGAGCAAGGAATTTTTGTCCACGTCCGCAACATCTTCTTCTCCAAGTTCTAATTTACCTTTTCGACACATCTCTTCCACGCAGATGTCGCCAATTCCTTCAATGCCATACTTTTTACCTATCGCGTAACATTTTAAGTTATCACTGGCACATATGGTCGCTAACCTCCTTCAAATGTTTTCTCAAAAACTCTCTGCAGCTTTTCTTCAACGAGGAGACCTGGTATTCGTCAGTTAGTGGCAGGACAAGAAAAACGTTGTTGTTGTCGACCGGCTTTGATGATGTTGGATACAAACAGTGCAAGAACTCGTGAAAGTCATCAAATTTCTTCTCCGGAAGTACAATTTCTTCTTGTTCCTTTTCTTTGAAAGAAGAACTGAACATTGAATCGAAAACCGGTGACACCATAGCAAGAACATTTTTTGCTGAATACAGGTGCTTGCCTTGGACGACAAATGTAACATTGTCTTTCCATGTTTTCTCTGTGAAGTCAATGGCACTTACATGTCTTTCCTACGGTTGTAAACCATAACTATCGTCCGTCTCCTCGCTTTCGTCCATTGAAAGTAGTAAGTGAAGAGGATTTTCCATCGATTTTTTTACTTTCGTTTCCGTTGCCACGACGGTCGTTATCAATTGTCCACATAGTAGGGTCATGCGTAGTGAAACATTCATTTCCGTGACCCATATATTTTGTGATCTAGCTTTTCAAAAGACTGGTCGGTAAATAAAGGAAATGATAAAGAAGCTTTTTTTAATCGGGCATATTTCATATTAATAATTACAATACAGTATTTGCTGATATAAAAATGACAACTTTTAAAAGAAAACCAGATGTCAACACGATAAAACTTACACCTCACAGACTTCATTAATTGTGTAGTTACCTTGCATATTAAGGTGCTATGGCAGTCGTCATTGCTCTGTCATCGGAAGAAAAAACAAAAATCTCTCTAATAGAAAAATGCAGCTCACATTAACACCCCAGTTAAGGGCCCTAAAGGGCCAGTTACACAGAAGATTGATCCCCGATCGGTCATTTTTTTAATTACTCGCTGTTTTGATCGGTAGTCACGTGTGAGGTTTTCATTGTAAAAAGCAATCGGTGGTGGACAAGTGTTCAATCTACTAAACGAATATTTTATGGTTTGCTGGTACACTTTAAGTGTCATCTCTTTTTTAACGGTAAGTATTAGTTGATCGATTGTATATCGTTGGCAATCGGAGATATCGGTAGTAGACAGGTTGTCGGTGAGTTGTTTGTAAACATTTTCACAGATCTAGAATTTTAAACATGTTAAAAAATCCCAATCGTTAATTTTTCACCGACAAAACATATCTTTCCCCAAAAAACAGTGGAAAACCGGTGACCAAATAGGTGATATCTCTTTTAAATACGTTGTCATCGGTTCACACCATCATTAGACTGAACAAAACTACCGATCACTCACCGATGGCTCTGTGTAACACCCCAGATTTATCAACTACCACCGATAGAAAAGATGAGACTTAAAATGTACCAGCAACTCATGAAATATTTGTGTTACCGATTGAACACTTGTCCGTCACAGATCGCCGATTTCACAGAAAACCTCACGCATGACAACCGATCGAAACAGCGATTAATTTCATATAAAATGACCGATTGGGGACAGCTCATCTGTGTTACTGGCCTTTATAATGTCTTAATGTATAAGAATTCTATTTAAACCCACACACAAAATCTAAGAAACACAAAACAACAATTTAGGCCAGAGAAAAAAATTATTAGATTCTCATCCGGATTTGGGGGAAAAGGGGCGGGTGGGCACTTTTTAATGTTTATTTTTTTATTAACGAAATACCTTAAGAAGGTATTTCGGGATGGTCTTAAACCCGTTCTGTCCGAAACAGAATATGTTTTGATCTTTCACCAATAAATTATTTTGGGGCGGGTGGTTTTGGACACCGGCGGGCGGGGATGAGAATCTAAAATAATTTTTTTGTTGCCTTAAGTGCAAATATGACAACAGTATATTAGGTCCTTAAAGGAACGTTCAATTATGAAGAGAGAAATCTGCATTTTTATTTATTTATTCTACTTAAGCTATCAGAAAGTCAAATACACTTTTACAAATATCATATTTATATATGAAATATGTTTATATACATTTCTAAGACAAAAGAATTTTTTCATATTGTTGTCAGTAACATGTTACTCATGAGGACATGACACGTGATTTTGTGACGCTTAGATTTTGTGTTCGAATGTTAAAAGAATTTTAGTTAATTTTTGTATCAGTTTTTTCTCTGCTTTTCTTACTTTTCTCAACTTATGTAAAATGTAGAAATAGATGAAAAGGGAACTGTGAAAGACACCGTACACGACAAATATGAAAATATTGCAGGCTCGATTTGATTGAGCCTGTTCATGGACAGTAATGGAAATGCATATTACTGCCCACGCCGCCTGGCCCCGGGTTGAGCGAAACTCAATATTTACACCAATAAACAGTACAATTTTGACCATCACAAACGATGGTGTGCATATTGCGGTGGACATGGAACCTTAAATGTGGTATACCATTCTATGTTCAGTTGGGTATGGTCCCCAGATAAAAGAATGGGTTTGCCCTAAACGAGAACACAATGGGCGGAACTGAACAGAAAATAATTTTGACTGAGGATCTTAGAATATAAATCCTGCATATCACATACAACGCCAAAGGCAAAATTCAAAAAGCAGGAAGTATATCCTTGGGAGAGATTAAACAATCCAAATTCATACATATCAGAAATTAGTTCTGCACACTTGGACATTTTTAAATATCTTTTTAATTTCACCAAACACAAGAAAATGATACATATAAAAAAAAACAGCAAATCAAACTGAACAATGTAAAAAAAGTCAGACATAAAATCAGATCACTACTTTTAAGCAATACATTGTTAAATTCACCGGGGTTTTTTACACAAACGTTGCAAAATTCACTAAACTAATAGTAAGTTAATCCACCAAGATGAATCCGGCATTCTTCTAAGTGCCGTCTCGTGGAGTCCTTATGTCGAGGCATTTTCAAAATTGGAATAAGTTTCCATTAATGAACAAGAATACCAGGTGGATCAACAAGCTGACCAACTGCACGTGTCCTGTCTTTTTTTTAGAAATAGTCTAGGTGGCCGATGTGGTCCGACATTTGCCATTACGGTCAAATTAACAATGACAACCTTCCTTGGTGACAGTTAAAAAAATGAAATATGCACACATTTGTGCCATTGAGGAATGGCTACATCCAGCAGACACAGCCTCCTCACACAGCCAAAAGGTAGAGCGGAAAATAGAGCATGGTTTTACAATAATCAGTTTCAAAATGGACGCCACAAACAATAAACGAAAGTGAGAACCCGTGGGGTTACCGCCTTGGAACGGTCAGTGGACAAATAATTTGCCACTGGGGGGTTTAAACCAGGTTCTAGGGTGCACCATCCTCACACTTGCCCCGACAGGTTCTCGTATCACAAAACCAGTACAAGTTGTCTTGGTGAAATAACTCCAACCAACCCATCGGCTCAACAATGGTGCATGCAAAAGCACACAAACATAAAAAATAAGAAGCTAATAGCATTGCAAAGCCAAAGAGTAGGTACTCATTGATCTTACCGAGACCAGAGCACCTGGAGTAAAGTCAGCAAGAAGACGATGACAGGGATAAAAGAAACGAATCGAGCTTCTAGGTTCAAATTAATTATAATTAATAAATTAATTTGAACTCCAAAAATGCAGTTGTGTTTTGCTCAAATAAGATTGGGTGTTGATTTTATTTATTGTTTGTTTTTATACACTTAATTTTTAAGTTGCTAAGACTCAATAAAACAGAATGGAAACTGTTCGAATTATCGCTAAACTGTTTTCAAATATCTTTACCCTTGAGGTCAATGGGTGAGAAAATATGATAATTTAATTTAATAAGCTTAAATTTGAGTGTTATTCTTGAAACGCCTTGGTATCAACTTTTTATTTCTTCCTGTTGCCATCATCAAAGTGCATGCTTATACTTGCTATAAAACTGATGATTGCATATATTTCACACCTCTACCTCGATACAGCAAATTTTGCAACTTTTGACTGTTGACCCCTATCATGCTCAAACTGATATTTCTTGGTTATTTACCGACCAATTTTTTCCGTCTTTAACTCTGCAAACAATTAGTAGCGAATCAAATGTAAGTATTTATACCAGTTTTTTGCTAAACTATAAAATTTTCGCAAAAGAACACTTGTGTGCGGAACTTTTTTGTTGGGTATGTAATGGCTGGGAAATTGAAACAACCCAAAACTGGCGAAAATATTAAAACAACGGTTATTTTTGAAGTACTATTAACAGATTGCATAAGTATCGTGCTCACGACCTTTAAAGGACGTAATTGATAACAGCATAACTCATCGAACGGGGAGACTTTTTACAGCCGCCACACGGCACAATCAAAGCTACTGTGATAAATAGATGAAAAGGAAACTTTGAAAGCATTCGAACAGGACAACTATGAAAATATTGCAGGCTCGGTTTGATTGAGCCTGTTCATGGACAGTAATGGAAATGCCGACGCCGCCTAGCCCCGGGTTGAGCGCAACTCAATATTTACACCAATAGACAATTCTATTTCTAATAATTAGACCGCCGCCATCTTGTTTGTCACGTGACCTGTCCGCCATTACACCACTGCAGATTTCCTGAAAGTCTTATAAGTTATATAGAAAACGCTATGTAGTTTTGTATCAAAACTCTGAAAAGCTCAAACTACATATATAAATAATGCTGTTATAACTTGTTTTAATATTATACAATATTTTTTATATTTAATAACAATTTTTTATTGTTTTTTTTTTTAAAGAGAATTAGGCTAATTCATGTCTATTGTAATTACGTAATGAGAGCGACAACGTACGAATATTCAATTTATATCTGCAGAAAACCACGCAATAATAATGACAACCTATATTCTTATAATTTAACTATGTTAAAATTTGAAATTTAAGAAATGCCACTATAAATATTCATTATATATTATATGTAATAGAACTAATTATGTATGATTTATGATAAATTTGTATCTTCTGATGATAGAGGCAGTATGGTATTTCGAGGGCAGAGTGCGAAATTATTCTATCTGCTTCATATTTCTTAAAAGAATAGAACCGTATTGCACTCAGCCCTGGACATATATATTTGCCAAAAACGGTAGAAAATTGTTTTAAATGTGAATATTTAATTATGTTTTATAATCTCTGTATTTTGATATATCGTATCATCGTAGCTTGATTCTCACTATAAAAATCCCCGCTGATAGAGACAGTGTCAAATATATTTCTCTGAAAACTAAAATTTGCATTGTTTGCTTTTCTTTATCTAAGTTATCTTGCTGAATATTATATTTTTTTCATAATGACGATTCATGTGGAAGTTTTAATTAATTCATTTACTTGTGTATGAATTTGTTTAGTTTTGACAAAGTCGAAAAACTGCCTTTATATTTAATTTATATTTATGTAAAACGCGTTATTTTCTATCTTCCGAAATAAGCGGAGAAACCATTTGCCAGAAAACAGTTAATTTCGCGTGCAAAAAAAAACAACAGAACAAAATGATCTTTTAATCACTGTTGTTGTTATTTATAATTTTGATCGTAAAACCACATATGAGGCTTCATGTTTGCATTCACTCTTTACTCTATTCCAATAGACAGTTGTGTATGCTGCATTTGGAAAAAAACTGTTCGCATTTCACTTTTCAGAAAATTTTAGAATTCTCTGTTATATTTTACTTGTCTGTTACTTTACAACAAAGTTTGTTGTTGTTGTTTGTTTAAAAGCATAATAATTACCGCTGAATCAGCGTAATTTAAAACAAGTTAATATTTTATTTATCACGTACACTTGTCCCCGTTAAATATATGCAGAAAAATGCCCGAAATCCAGTATTAACTTTACCCTTTTTAAATAAGAACTAAAATATGGTTTACTTAATAGCTATATTGTGGGTATATTTTTTAAGACAAATTACGTTCAATCTGTAAACATTAGTGATTTTAAAATTCTTATTACTATCTCTCCTGTGTCTATCAATTCAGCAACTCACAGCTGATCCTTCAATCATTTTAATGAATATATTTATAAAGGATTAATAGTAACTAGGCATGTTATTGAAGTAATGTTTTCTCAGATCTGCAGTGGTGTAATGGCGGACGTAGAGATAATTCAGGGGGAGTAATCGTGTAAAACTTATTTTATAGAATTGTCTATAAACAGTACAATTTTGACCATCACACACGATGGTGTGCATATGGCGGTAGACATGGAACCTTTAATGCGGTATTTTCAGATTAATACAATTCCATGTTTGGCGGCGTATGGTCCCCAGATAAAAGAATGGGTTTGCCCTAAACAAGAAAACAATGGGCGGAACTAAACAGAATAGAATTTTGACAGGGGATTTTAGAATATAAATCCTGCATATCAAAGACAACAACAAAGGCAAAATGTGAAGAGAAAATAGATCTTCAAATTATCACACAATTGTTTCTTCAATTTTCAAAATCGAAATGAAATAGAAAACAGATCTTCAAATTATCACAAAATTGTTTGTTCAATTTTCATAAACGAAATGAAATAGTAAACAGATCTTCAAATGTCACACATTTGTTGGTTCAAATTTCAAATACGAAATGAAATAGAAAACAGTTCTTCAAATCATCACACATTTGTTGGTTCAATTTTCAACAAAAAAGGAATGAAATAAAAACAGTTCTTCAAATTACCATACATTTTATTTTGGTTCTATGTTCAACAAAAAAGAATGAAATAGAAAACTTCAAAGTATCACAAATATGTTGGTTCAACGTCAAACAAGTAATGAAGAAGAACACAAGGCTTAAACAACTTTGGAAGATGATCAAACTTTACACTTGAAATAAAAAATGGACCCAAAATCTTTACAAGATATTTAGTTTTTGTAATAGTATTATGAAATAATAGTATAGTATTTAGTACCATGTAATGCTGAAAATTGTATTCATGAAAATTCAATACATCATACAAGTGTCATTCTTTCAACTTTTGTAATATTTCTTATTATAGAAAAATAAGTGTACATTCCTAGTACGATGTGATAATCATGTTTTACTTCTGTGAATATTTTAAACACATTATTCGGCTTCAACTGGTTTGTTCGCTAGTAGATAAACCACTACCTTCACAGATTTGCCTCCCGTACCATCACTAAAACTTAAATCTCCAATTAAATCTGTCATTTTTCTTAAAGCCTCATAACCAAATTCTGATTCTCCCTGTTCAAATTTATTGCTTGCCTTCTTGCTTATTACAGTTTTTTCTTTATCGTTTCGAAGTACTTTTAGAGACGTTATCAAATTCACTTCACAAGTCAAATTTTCATTTCCTTCTGGAAAATCACAACAGAGAAACACTACCAAACATTTATCTTTTTTACAAGGAATATATACTTCTATCTTAAATTTAACATTCCAAACTGATACTTGCTTGCTGCACTGTGACTCATTTACAGATAAATCAAAAACATTGTCAATAGTATATTCTATTGTTGTACCCATGGAGTTTTCAAAGCCAGGTACATTCTCTGCTTCATCAAGTTGAGAGGAGACTGCCATTAGGGCTTTAACATACTTTGTGTGAATATCTGCATGGACATTACCAAAATGAGCAAACATATCATTCTGATACTTCAGCAAGGATTTGTAATGTAATGGGGAAATTATATTTATAATTTGCCGCATCATATTATATTTTATTTATGTACTCTAAAATTTAAAAGTTATTTCGTAATATTCTTAAAAGGTTTTAGGATCTTATTTTATTAGGTTTCTTTTAAAAAGCTTAAACGTGTCCATCTATAAGGTTGTACAAAATGTACATGCGTCCTTCATTCATCAAAATGTCAAATCACTTTTGGTCGGAGGTCATTTTCATGTTTTCATGACTTGCTAATTGCTTTTATGTCATTTTATTATTATTATAAACCATGTATATACGCATAAATCTTGAGTAAATGACAGAAAGTACTCCCAAAACGCTATTATCTTGTCAAAATGATTCATTCGGGTACTATACGCCTATGTCGGGGATTTCGAATAAAAGCTAGGCTAAGGAAGGCAGATTGACAATTCATTTTGGAACTCTTTTGGCACGGGGAATTCTAAATTACTAAATTATTTTAAGGGGAACTTATGCCAGTCAAGATATATGCTAGAAATTATTGTTAGTTTATTTACTTACAAGAGAAACTGTTTAGAACTTTAATATTTGATCTAGTAACTTTAGAAGTGGAAAAGTAAAACTATTGAGAAACTTTAATCAGTGTTCGTTTGATATACACCTGGGATTTATTAACTACTACGCTACAAAATCTTTGTCCACATCCGCAACATCATCTTCACCAAATTCTAGTTTAGCTTGTCGACACATCTCCTTCACGCAGATATCTCCGATTCCTTCATTCCATACTTTTTACCCAAAACGTAACATTTTAATATTTTACTTGCACTGATCTGGTCACTATTCTCTTTCAAATGCTTTCTCAAAAACATTCCACATTTTTCCTTTAACGAGGATACCTGATATTCGTCAGCTAGTGGCAGGACAAGAAAAACGTTGTTCTCGCCGACAGGTTTTGTAGATGTTGGATACAAACAGTGCAAGAACTCATTGAAATCATCAAATTTCTTTCCAGGCAGTTCAATTTCATCTTGGTCTTTTTCTTTGAACGAGGAACTGAACATTGACTCGAAAACCGGTGACACCATAGCAAGGACATTTTTTGCTGCATACAGGTGCTTGCCTTCGACGATGAATGTGACATTATCTTTCCATGTCTTCTCTGTGAAGTCAAGGGTACTTACATGACTTTCCTCCAATTGTTCGTCATAACTATCATCAGTCTCTTCGCTTTCGTCCATTTCAACTAGTAAAACAAAAAAGGGTTTTCCAACGATTTTTTTCTACTTTCGTTTTCGTTTTCACGACCCACTAATATTTCTTGAGCGAGCTTACCAAAAACACTGGTCAGTTAAGAAAGGCAATTGTGATACGTTTTTCCTGTCGAGCATTTCTATACATTTCAAAACTAAAAATGTACGATTTTATTAAAATAAGTACAGCATCATGATGGGATTTGTTAAGAATCATCAAGTTCGCTCCAGAATCGCACATTAAATGGAATCCAAGTATGAGTAAATAGCAAAAATTGGCTAAAAGTGAAAAGTAATCAGTGACGGTTAGTTTTTAGTGCTGACATATATACATATAGTTATGGCTGTATTTACGTTTGCATGTACAATAAATACGCTTGACGAACCCGGAAATTCATTTGTGACTGACGCGATTAAACAATTGGGATGGGGAACATACATGGTAAAATGTTAGAAATATGATTTGTTAATCATTTGATGCAAAAATCACGAGGAACATGGAAAAATCATTTGACATCAAACCATTGAAGGACAAACCTGTTTTCCAGTGTTTTTACATATATTACACTAAGTATTATACAATGTAAATGTATTCTTTGTAGGTTTAAATCGTGTAAGTATACATCGCAATATTTTGTTAATGTATCAGCCTCTGAGGTAAATGTTATACAATATTTTGTGGCGATTTATCAAAGTCACGTGTTAAATTCGAGAATGTGTCCCTTTATATCTACTTTCGCATTCGAAGTCAAAACAGTCCGCTGTATATCTTAAAAAACATGATATTTTAAAATATTTATTCTCATAATTATGTTAATGATGAAATGTAGTTTTCTGAGGCAGTTTTTGCAGAGTGACCGTACGAGTGATAAAAAAACGGTGGCATTTTCTTTCCAGACGGTTAAATTATCAAAACATTTTGCTCTGAAGAATTGTTTCATGATTTGTTTATGCAAATTTCAATTTCGTTAAAATGTCGTCCTAAAACAGCCAAAATATATCACAACTATAGTATTTCATATGATAAAATTTTTTTTTAATATAGTTATCAATTGGGAGTTGCACTTCATTCAGTCAATGTTGTTATTAATGACTTTGTTTGAGAGTCGTTGAAGAAGATAAGTATGTACATGTATGAAACGTGCTTTAACTTCGATATTAGGGCCTGTTTTGATACGGTAATTTTTCAGTATTCCACGCAATAAACAAATGTAGGCGTTGGATTTTTCTTCCTCCCAAAACTGACAATAATTCAAATGTTTAGGTTTTTTATTAAAATATCTATATAATATTGTGAAAGCAAGAGCTTTATTACAAAACGGTTAGTGCCAATAGTCCTATAAACATGCAAACTGAACTTGCAAA
Organism: Corbicula japonica; assembly: GCA_038501625.1. Taxonomy (NCBI): domain Eukaryota; kingdom Metazoa; phylum Mollusca; class Bivalvia; order Venerida; family Cyrenidae; genus Corbicula; species Corbicula japonica. The sequence continues at coordinate 9,068,828 of JAZAYU010000006.1, read as the reverse complement.
TAATAAAAAATTAATTTACACAACTGATATTTGCCGAGACAAAAAAAAACAACAACAAGGATTGTATTAAGATTTCTACGGAATTCACGAAGAAGAAGGTAGAAGCTCGATCCTCCTATTTCTTTTATTCCTGCTTTCGTGGTCTTGCTGAATTAAGTGCAAGTGCTCTGGTCTCAGTAAACTGAATGAGAACCTACCCATTTGCACCACAATGGTATTAGCTTTTTGTTTTATGTGTTTGTGTGTTTGTGTGTTTTTACATGCAACATTGACGAATTGGTGGGTTGGTGTTAATATACCATGACAACTTGTAGTTGTTTTTTTCATATGAGAACCTTTTGTGGCTAGTGTGAAGTTGGTGCACTCTAGATCCTGGTTTAAACCCCAGTGGCAAATAGTTTTGCCACTGACCATCCCTATGGACTCTTTTTCGTTGCTTGTGGTGTCATTTTTTTTATTAACCCATGCTATCTTTTCCGATCTGCTTTTTGGCTGAGCGGAGGGCTGTGTTTTACGAATTTGGAAGAAATTGGATTGTGATACACATTGGAATATAATTGACAACGCAAAAGATGAGGCTGTCAACCACGTATAGTTTCGCAAGCTGTACGACCAATGCACATGCGCGTAGGATCGTCCGTCATTCAGCGATGACAGCTGTATCAAAACCACAATACAGATATTTGAATGCTGTAACAATTTTATACGTGCACTGGTACCGTCTCCAGCATAGAAGGAAGTGTCTTTTTTCTGAATATAATTATGAATTGCTTGTTGTTGGCCAGGAATTATTGTAAACTGTCACATTTTGTCGACAAGAATTTCTTTGAGATTAAAGCTTAAATCGGTAACATTTTTGGCAGCATTTCTTTAGAACTTAATACATGTATGTAAATATGATTTTATATAACATGCTTTAACTGGTTCGTTCTAGATGTAGTCAATCTGATTTTCCATCAATTGGCAGTTGCAAAATTGGGATATAACAACAGCTGTCCATCCCATCCCTTCCATTCATCAAAGAAGAAACAGAAAAGATAGAATAAATAGAAACCGTTTACTCTCGCAAATAACACGAATAATTTTAAGCACAAATAAGTTCGGAAGTTCCGAGGATGAATTTGTTTCGGTTTTTACCTCGTTCAGATTGTATATAATAACGTAATCAAGGTTGCCTTAACACGTTGTTTGTGGCGTCATTTTTCGGTATTACGGCAAGAAAAGCGTCGATTCAGATCTTTGATCGTGTTAAAGCCTTGTAAGTATTTTATTAGTTCATCATTTTCGACGAAATTTTGCACATTCTAAGGGGAAAGTTGAAAACTACCCACAGTGGTCAATACATTTGTTGCCCATTGTCTACTATTGTCTTTGATTCAGGGCAAATACTGATAAAATTTTATCACTCAATTTCAGTATTTGCCCTGAATTACAAAAGTAAACGCACGGCGGCAAATGTATTGACAACCGTGGTAGTGTAGTGTTTCCTCTTAGAATGCGCTAAATTTCGCCACTCTTTCACTTGTTAAAACTGTTCTTTTGTAGAACAAAACGTGTTTATGCCGAGTACTATGTTAATAATCGGGTATATTACTTCTGTGAAAACTTCACACTCATTATTCGGCTTTCACTGGTTTCTTCGCTAAGAGATACACCACTATCTTCACAGATTTGCCTCGAGCATCATCACTGAAACTTAAATCTCCAACTAAATCTGTCGTTTTTCTGAAAGTCTGATAAACAATTTTTCTCCCTGTTTAAATTTATGGCTTGCCTTGTAGCTCACAACAGTTTTTTCACTATTACCTCGAGTAACTTTCAAACATATTATAAAATTCACTTCGCAAATCCAATTTTCATTTCCTTCTTGTAAATCACAATGAAGAGACATCGATAGACATTTTTCTTTTCCAACAGAAATACAAGCGTTTAAATTAAATTTAAGATTCCAAACTGATACTTGCTTGCTGCACTGTGACTCATTCACAGACAAATCGAAAATATTTTCAATAGTATGTTCGATCGTTGCACCCATGGACCTTTCAAAGCCAGGTACATTCTCTGCTTTATCCAGTTCATATGATAATGCCATGAGGGATTTAACATACTTTGTGTGAAGATCTCTATAGACCTTACTAAAATGTGCAAACATATCATTCTGGTACCTTAGCAAGGAATCTTCGTCCACGTCCGCAATATCTTCTTCTCCAAGTTCTAATTTACCTTGTCGACACATCTCTTCCACGCAGATGTCGCCAATTCCTTCAATACCATACTTTTTACCTATCAGGTAACATTTTAAGTTATCACTTGCACATATGGTCGCTAACCTCCTTCAAATGCTTTCTCAAAAACTCTCTGCAGCTTTTCTTCAACGAGGACACCTGGTATTCGTCAGCTAGTGGCAGGACTAGAAAAACGTTGTCTTTGTCGACATGTTTTGATGATGTTGGGTACAAACAGTGCAAGAACTCGTGAAAATATCATCAAATTTCTTCTCTGGTAGTACAATTTCTTCTTGATCGTTTTCTTTAGACGAAGATCTGAACATTGGCTCGAAAACCGGTCACACCATAGCAAGAACATTTTTTGCTGCAGGTGTTTGCCTTGGACGATAAATGTAACATTTCTTTCCATGTTTTCTCTGTGATGTCAATGTAACTTACATGTCTTTCCTCCGGTTGTAAACCAGAACTATCATCAGTCTCCTCGCTTTCGACCATTGAAATTAGTCAGTAAAAGCGGTTTTCCATCGATTTTCTTCTTTCGTTTCCGACAATCGTTATCAAATATCCACATAGTAGCGTCATGTGCAGTGTACCTTCCACGACCCTATATATTGTGTGAGCTATCTTTTCAAAAAAACTGTTCGGCAAATAAAGGAAATGGTGAAGAAGCTTTTTAATCAAGCATCTGTAACATTTACAAAACAGTTACTAATATTTGCCGAGATAAAAATGACAACTTTTAAAAGAAAAAAAGATGTCAAAACGATAAAACTGACACCTCAAAAGACAAAAGAATTTAGTAGTCACCGAGCATAATTATTGCGCTATGGCAGTCGTCGTTGCACTGTCATCGAAGGAAAAAACAATACAAATCTCTCTAATAGAAAAATGCAACTCGATAAATCTTTGCACAAATTAACACCACAATTTACAGTACATTCAGGCCCCAGTTACACAGACGTTCGGTGCCCAATCGGTTATTTTATTTGAAGTTACTCGCTATTTTGAACGGTTTTCATGCGTTTATTTATTTATGTGTAAACAACCATCGGTGTTCTATCGGTTAAACAAATTTTTCGTTGGTACACTTTAATTCTTATCTTTCTTCCTATCTGTGGTAAGTATTGGTTGATCGGATGCTTATCGGTGGCTCATCGGAGATATCGGCTGTAGACAGGTTGTCGATCGGTGATATCAGATGTAGAAAAGTTGTCGATCGGTGATGATCGGTTGTAGACAGGTTGTCGATCGGTTATTTGTAAAATATTTTCGCCGTTCGAGAATTGTTAACATTTCTTAAAATCCCAATCGGTAATTTTTTTACCGATGACACTTATCAATTTCAGTATTTGCCCTGAATCACAGACAAAAGTGGACAAAGGCGACAGTGTGTCTACCAGTTGTCCGATTAACGTTGTGGAAAAAAATACTGGTATTTAATGCAATAATGTGAATTTTGTTCTTTGTTTTTTTAGTATGCAAGATGTCTTACCAAAAATATGTTGCAATTATTTTAGTCTTCGCATGTTACACAAATATAGCAATTATTGATAGACTAATTTCAATCAGTTCCTGTTAATTCAATCACATCCGAATCGGGGGACATCCCTCAAAGTGCTTTTGGATGTCATATTTGACAGCTGTGTAATGGTTTTGGCAGACCGGATACATGTTCTGATGGTTTCTGTCTTTCGCTTCATAGTTGATTTCAGTATTATCAAAAGCAGTTACACATTCATGACATCAGGGTTCCATTGCACAGCCTTTTTATATTGCACCAAGTGCATCTGATACAAACTTAAAGTCATCTTTGCATCGGTTAGAAAATTAATGGTATTATCACATAGTTATACACCACCACTCATTATGAGGAGCAGACCTAATTGGGTAGCTAGATACAGGTGACCCAGTAACTTCTAGGAACACTACCATCTTTATCTTGCATATCTCTGAAGTAGGGTGCTAATGACCTTCGGTTATGACCAATAGGCTTACCAGCCACATCCTTGTTTAAAGTGTCTCTTAATTGTCATCAGTTATACTTCAATTGTATTATTTGAGAAGAATTCTAAATCTGGAATTCACACTAACTGTTGAATCACAATTACTGATCGGAAATTGGTTGAACGCTTTGTCTCACAGAAACCGTCACAAAAACAGAATGTAAATATGTATGTTTAGTTTTTGCGATGAATGCTACGCGTTGACAAATTAGGCACATGAGCGTCTGCAATCGTTTTGTCGGTGCAGCGTTGGGCCAGAAGTAAAAAGTAGATAAAAGGTTAGACTTTGTCAATGTTCAGTTCAAATGCTATTCATTGCAACTTAATTAGCATAAATTTCACCGATTCTAGTGAAATATTTCTATCATATGATAGAGAACAAAAAGTTAACCGGTTAACTGGTTCATAGCCGGAACTAGTTGACAAACTTGATTGACAACCGTGGGAAGTGTTTAACTTTCCCCTTAGAATGCGTTAATTTCGTCGAAAATGGTAAACTAATAAAAAAAACTTTCAAAAAGGTGCAAAAATGCATATCAGGAATCGCCACATTCAGAAAAAGCAGCCTCCCCACACAGTCAATAAGAAGAGAGAGGGAGAGAGAATGGTTAATAAAATGATCAGTTTCAAAAAGACACCACAAACAATTAACAAAACTGAGAACCCGAGGGGTTACCGTCTTGGAACGGTCAGTGGCAAATCAAATTGTCACCGGGGTTTATACCAGGTTCTAGGGTGCATCAACCTCACACTTGCCCCCAACAGGTTCTCCTATCACAAAACAAGTGCAAGTTGTCTTGGTGAAATAACTCCAACCCACCCATCGGCTCAACAATGTTTCATGCAAAAGCACACAAACATATAAAACATAAGAAGCTAATAGCATTGCAAAGCCAAAGGGCGGGTACTCAATGATCTTACCGAGACCAGAGCTCCTGGAGTAAAATCAGCAAGAACACGATGACAGGGATAAAAGAAACAAATCGAGCTTCTAGGTTCTTAAAAGAAAAGATTTCCCCATAAACTTTCGTAAACTCTAAAAGCCCTGCCACTGTAAGCATAATGATCAACTGAAGATGGGTTAATCACCAGGCCTGCAGAGCGCTGTAAAATATCGTGTTGGTAACCTTTCTTTTTAAATTTACAGATGGTTTTTACGAATAAGGCCACTTCTTTTTTATTTTCTGGTTTACGAAAATTTTTCAAAAAAATGTTCACCGGCAGGTCGAAATAAAAATAAAAATAAATTTTAATATCAGACCACATATACAAGCAGAGCACTAGACAACTTTTGGTGACAGGTACCCATACCCTCATAAAGGGGAATTTTGCGTCTTTTTAAGACAATAAGGGGAATTTGAAGTCATATACGTATGTTTGACTTTGAAGTGTCACACTTACTCATAACATTCTGTTCTACCTCTGTTTTTAATAGCTAGTATATTTTTGTGACTAGACTTACAAATAAAACAATTTTAGTTACATGCATTTTCGGGAGTCCCATGTTTTAGATTTTCAAGGGGAATATTTTCCTGAGATAGGGGAAAAAACATACTATTTTGAGAGGGGAATGGGGCCCATATTCGGCCCCAAAAATGGCCAAACAAGTGCCCTGACATGTTAACAAACATTTGATTTCCAGCTGCTTAAACACCGTTTATACATTACAATTTATCAGACTATATCGGTGGGTCTCAGAATCAATAATTTCATGTCGCGAATTTACATGATGTTAACAAGATGTCAACAACCTATTACAATAGACTCCAGCAAATCGAATACACAAATTGTCAGCTAAAATATTCTATTGCCCGGAGTACCCGATTGGCCGGTAATCGTATTCATCATGAATTCTGCATATATTTGTTGACAAGGGAGGTCAGATAGATCGTGTTCTGGATAAATATGCATTATTTTATATCTTTATTTATTGATTAACAGACCCTTCTGTCATGTTCTGCTACAAAATCTAAGTTTCAAATTATATTATGCTACCGCAACATTTACAACGTGAATGTGAAATAAGTATTAAAACACTAACCAATGCGAACATATTCCATAATAAATTGCATCCCCAATTTATCTCAAGTATCATATTTCATTATTATTGCATCATCAACCAATTTAACCCAGCTAAAAATGTGAAATGTCACGTACACAGTTTTGTAGATCAAACGATTTCAAAGCAGAGCCGACAAAAAAAACACAGTCTTGATACGAGCCGACAATTTCCTTTGAAGTTGCATTTTATTGATGGTTGGTATCAATGTTTACCTCCATACTGACTGTCAAATCAAATTCATTCTCCGTATGAAATTAACATGGAAGGCGGATCAAAGAAATGTACAAAATTCTATGAGTGTTTTTAAACATAACTGAGAAATTACTTTTTGTTTGTTTCTGAATTGTGCGGATTAATTTATGCGATAATTAAAGAGACAATGGAATTTAAACGTGGATTATTGTAAGTACATGTACCAATAACGTCTCGATAACGGATATTCCTAGGCTGCTGTGTATTTGTAACAGATTTTTAATGCCTGATTGAATATGCTGTTTAAAAGAGGTGACAGGTTACAGTTTGTTTACCCGGAGGCTTCACTGTCCCTGTTCATCGGTGTCAAAATATTTAATTGGATTTATCAGCTGACAATAGACAAATAATAAGGGTGTCATAGGCTTCGATACGGACGATAAACGGTACATCCGGTGTCATTTCCTGTAAACAGGCGATGAAAATATTCGATTTCAATCAGTTTTGGCCAAAAAAATGCAAATTTTCTATTCGATTTGGCGATATATTTTCTTATCCGATACCCGTATGGCCGATAAAATTTACATTAGGAAATGGTTTTGTGTTCGAAAATCGTACCCCATTTGCCGATATATTCTTATAGCCGATACCCGATTTCGTGGAGTCTACTGTACCAACCATAACATTTTCGAAAGTGATGTTCCTCGAGAGCAGACCTCCAACGTCTTCTCCTTCGACACTTCTGACGAATTTTTTTTGTACACGTTCCACCAGGCTCCGATTTTGTCAAAGACAACTGAAAATAATTTCCACTCGCTGTCGCAGCCATGCTGGATTCTCGCTCCGATTCGTCAACATACGAACCAGCCAATGAGATTCGTTGGATTCACATTCGCTGATGTCTGTGACGACGGAAATTGCCGATGTCGTTTATGGCGCGAAATTCGGTCTCAAGTTTATTTTTCGTACTCGCACTTTCTCGACCATCGGCAAAAATAAAAACGGCAAAATCGATTTTTATTTTTTTTCAATTTTAATAAAAATACGGTCGCCGGTCTCGTAAACCAGAAAATTAAAAAGAAGTGGCCCAACCGGGAAAAATTAACATTGCTTTTTATCTTCTTATGTTTATAAATTAAATCTCCATAAAAACTGGCTGTGAAATACCTTGTTGCAATAGTGATTTTAAACTGCACCTGTATTTATGAATTAGATCTGGGTATCGGCGATAAAACTTGGACAAGTTTTCCTTAATTTGTGATATCAATGACGTTGTTCTAAAAGTTTTTCTGTAATGCAAAGATTACGTTCATTGAAATCATTAACATCGTTGCAAGCTCTCGAAAAGCGACCAAGCTGTGAGATATTAGCCCCGTAAGATGCTGCACGATGAACGTCGCCGTCTAGAAACGGAAAATTTATTAAAATTAAAAACATCTCTTTTATTATATATCTTAAAAGTGGCGTACCTATTTTCAATGGACAGTGTAGTTGCAAGGCTTCGATGTTTTAAATCAATGTTGTTGTTTTTTCTTGCCGTTATACAAAAAATGACGTGACAAACCACGCGGTATGACCACCTTGTATAACTACGTAATGAAGGCGATTATACAGCACATGTACAGTAAGTAAATTTCACTCCATCAGATGTCAGTTTATAGCATTAGAAGCAGTGCAATGGCTTCATTTGAGTTTGTTAAATGTACAAAGGAGAAATGAGGGATAAAACTGATCTTCAAATAATCACAGAATTGTTTGTTCAATTTTCAAAATGAAATGAAATAGAAAACAGATTTTCAAATGATCACACAATTGTTTGTTCAATTTTCACAAAAGAAGTGAAAAAGAAACAGATCTTCAAACTTTCATACATATGTTTGTTCAATGTTCAACTATATGAATTAAATATGAAGCAGTTTTTTAAATAATCACACATAAGTTGGTTCAATTTTCGACAAAAAGGAATAAAGAAGAAAACGAGATTTAACAACTTTGGAAAATTATCAACTTTACTCTTAAAGATGAATGAAAATTGACCACACATCTAAAGAGGTGAATTGGTTTGCATATTCATGAATAATCAACAAGTTATCCTTCATATAAGAGTCATTCTTTCACGTTTTAAAACCTTTCTTATTGTAAAACAATACGGGTACATGCCGAGAACGATGCTGATATCGGGAATATTACTTCTGCGAAAACTTCAAAGACATTATTCGGCTTTAACTGGTTTGTTCGCTAGTAGATGCACCACAATCTTCACAGATTTGCCTCCTGCATCATTCCTGAAACTTAAATCTCCAATCAAATCTGTCATTTTTCTTAATGCAGCGTAACCAAAACCTGGTCCACCCTGTTCAAATTTGTAGCTTGCCTTGTGGTTTACAACGGTTTTTTCACTATAGTCTTGGGTTATTTTCAAACACATTATAAAATTAACATCACAAGTCCAATTTTCATGTCCTTCTGGAAAATCACAACAAAGATACACTGATAAACATTTGTCAATAGAAATACATGCTTCTATGTAAAATTTAACATTCCAAACTGATTCTTGCTCGCTCAGCTGGGTTTCATTCACAGACAAATTGAAAATATTTTCAATACTGTGTTCTATTGTTGTTCCCATAGAGTTTTCAAAACCAGGCACATTTTCTGCTTCATTTAATTTAGAGGAAACTGCCATCAGGGATTTCACATACCTTGTGTGAAGATCTGCATAGGCATTACTAAAATGTGCTAACATATCATTCTGATACTCGAGCAAGGAATTTTTGTCCACGTCCACAAGATCTTCTTCCCCAAGTTCTAATTTACCTTTCCGGCATATCTTTTTCACGCAAATGTCTTCAATTCCTTCCATTCCATGCTTTTTACCCATCAGGTAACATTTAAAGTTTTCGTCTGCACTTATATGGTTTCTATCCTCCTTTAAATACGTTGTCAAAAACCGTCCACATCTTCTTTTCAACCCTGTCACTTGGTACTCTTCAGCTAGTGGTAGGACACGAAACACATTGTCTTCGTCAATAGTTTTTGAAGATGTTGGGTACACAAAGTGCAGGAACTCCTTGAAATCTTCAAATTTCTTTCCCGGCAGTTCAATTTCATCTTGGTCTTTTTCTTTGAACGAAGAACTGAACATTGAGTCGAAAACCGGTGACACCAATGCAATCACACTTTTTGCTGCATACAGATGCTTGCCTTCGACGATAAATGTCACATTGTCTTTCCATGTTTTCTGTGTGAAGTCAAGGGCACTAACATGACTTTCCTCCTGTTGTTTGTCAACAGTATCATCAGTCTCCTTGCTTCCGTCCATTGCAATTAGTAAAACAGGTAAGAACGATTTCCACCGATTTTCTACTTTCGTTTTCACGACCCAACACATTTCTTGAGCAAGCTTTCCAAAAAGCTGGTCGGTAAGGAAAGGCAATGGTAAAAAGGTTTTTCAGCTGAGCATTTCTCTACGAAATAAAACTTAAAATGTATGCTTTTTTAAACTAAGTACAACAGCATGATGTTGTTGGTAAAGAATTAATATATTTTGCTTGTCAAGTTTAAACTACAAATCACAAATATAAGGGGTTCTAGACAGAGCAAAAGGCAAAATAGGCTTAAAGTGAAAATTGATCATTGACGGTAAGATTTTAATGCTTACAAGAATACATTCAGTTGTGACTGTTTTTACGTAGCATGCACAGTACCAACCACACTCTAAACAAAGAAAAACGTTTACATAAGAACTCGCAAATTATTTGTAGATGTAATATACCGATGCGGTTTTCAAAATTTGCAGTGGCCGTACGAGTGATTATAAAACGGTAGCATTTTCTCGTCAGTTTCTAGGTGGTTGTTTCATCGAAACATTTTGCTTTTAATAATTGTTACACTATAGGTTTAACTCGGAACCGTACTTAAATTTTAATATTTTGGCCTGGATTCATATTGGAGGTTTCAATATTCCATCCAGTATAAATGTAGTGTAAGATTTTTTGCAGGATAATTGGGCTTGCTTATGGGCAGAAAAGGAAACGCAAATTACTAGCCAGGTGGCATTGTTATTATTAAATTAACAGTGGAAAATTGAATATATTCTAATTAACTGGTGAAGAATTTATCAGAGTGGATATATTTATTCATTAAACCTAGGATAACCTAAAATCTTCATCCTCTTATGAAGGGGAGTGCTCCGGTGAATAAAGGAGGAAACTACATAACAACAAAATATCCTATCCAGGTTGTTACATACAAATAAAATGACAATTCTGATTTAATATTGTTTGAATGATTTTATTTCGGGTAGAATACACACACCGATTAAAATACAGAAATTTTTAACTTGCATGACGGGACAAGGGTTAAGGAGTTATTATTTCTATGAAAATCTTTTAGTTTAACATAGAAGATCGATCTAATTGTTTTATTCCAGTCGTCCTGTCCTTGCTGAATTATCTCTATTTGCTCTGGTCTCATTTAACTTTTTTTATAAAGTACCTACCTTTTGGTAGGAAATGCTATTCGTAGTTTCTTGTTTTATAAGTTTGTGTGCTTTTGTATGCAACATTGTCGAGTAGGTGGGTGGGTTGGAGCTAATTCACCAAGTGTTAAGGTGCTCTTTATTTTGTTCGTGTTTCAATCAAGTCCACTATCTTACTACAATAAAGGTATTTAAAAGCAAAATCTTCCATTTCTCAATGTGATAAGTTTTCATATTTATTTCCCTCAAAACGGTTCTGTGACTAATTTGCATAAACACTTTCATCTTGGCATTTATCTTACAATACTTTTAGACACAAAGCTTTGAAATCCGATTTTAAATGATGCTATTAATTAACCTACATGAAATACAGAATTTTAGGGAGAATCCAGTTGAGTTCAGGGAATGAACAAGTTTTTGTTATATTGGTGCAAAATTATACGTATCTTACATAGATTGGTCACATCTTACCAAAAGGAAAGTAACTGTAAATCTGTCCATCTGAGGGTGTGTGGTTTTGGGAGAAACTTTCAGCTAAAGCATCTTTCTTTCACTAAGACAAACATGCGAATTGAATTAATTCCGTCTACTCATATTTATCACACAGATTTCTGTATTTTATAAATGTATGTAAAGAAAACAAACATGATAAATTTATATTTTTTATTCATGGCTGCCTACAGACTTATGATACATGCAAAGTGAAGCTGGCTTTGTATATAAATACACTAACAAAACCTTGTTTGACACAGTTTTGCTTCCCTTCAGTGAAAAGAAAGATATTAACTGTATTTTTTATAAACAATCACTGCTGGGATAATTAAGTACCTATGTTCATTTATAAACTAAAATGTAGAATTTCAGAATTTTCATGTAAAAAATGTAGGCCAAAGTTATATATCTTTTCTCTTATAGTTTAGTATGACCTTAGAATTGTCAGTCTTGATGTCGGGAATCTGGGCATAATTTTATAGTTTTCTGGTATAGAAAAATTGAAAATCTGCCACTCTGATAATAAATCTCATTTTAAATTTTGTACTTGTTGTTTTGTTTTCCACATTGCAGCATTCTAGACTAAATCTCTAAATTGGGTGTTGAAAACATTCTTGGTACAAGCAATCCTCTCATATTTCCTTATGGAAGGTTTTTTCAATTCATTTACAGTGAATATTTTTCACAAAAATGATCTTAATTTAAACCTGTCAGTACAACTTTTATTCTACTTATATTTTCAACATAAAATAATCAACTAGAATTAAAAGAACAAGATCTTTAAAGTCTGTCTTGAAGATGATTGTTATAAATATCATACATAGAATAAAAAAGAAAGAAAACAGTTAAATCTAAATAATCTATCACAGTTCACCAACTCTTTATAGCAGCTAACATAATAAATAAATAAAATTATGACAAATATTAAAATAAACTGAGTTACATTTAGAAATATGAAAATGTGTACATCATTTTTTTTACATTTAACAACCTCAACATTTATAAAACAACAAAAAAATCAAATATTAATGATAATGGCTTCTGAGCTATGACTATAAATCTATGCCTAAGTAATCAAATGTATTGTATAAAAGTCTTAAAAAAGGAAAAAATATCCATTCTTAGGTTATCTACATTACAACATAATAACCAAGCATAATGCAATCAAGCACAATTTGCTGCTGGACTTCTAAAGGCTACAAATAGTCTAAATGTTTATATGGAACAAGTGGGTTAACCCTTTCCTCCATAGACACATCTTTACTGCGTGGGCGAACAGTGTAGATCCAGATCAGCCGCCACATCTGTGCCGTCTGATCAGGATTTGCACTGTTCGCTTTTTGATTTGACAGATAATTTCTGACCAAAATGCAACCAGTGCAGATTCTGATCAGATGGCACGGATGTGCCGGCTGATCTGGATCTACACTGGGCGCACATGCATAAAAATGTGTATATATGGAGGAAAGGTTAAAAATTTTAAAGCTGATCTATAATATGAAAATATTAATAAAATTTACTTTATCTATTTTGAGTCATGATCAAATGTACAAGTACACTAAACTGCTCATTTCCAAAAGTTTAATTTGTATACAACCAAATTCACTTAAAGCAGAGTATTTTAATCACATACCACTTACAAATGTACTAAACATGCTAAAAATATGCAAAAGACACTCTCAGTACTTAACGAGTTTATGAACCATATTGTATCAAGAGTGAAGAATACATTTATAGCACTTCTGTCAAAGGTAAAATGGGGTACCCGCATCAAAAATGGAAGTGTTTCTTCTTTGAACTTTGACTCAAGTGTTCACTTCCCGTCTCTTAATAATCTGGATATTTGAATAAACTTATGACAAATGGACTAATCAAATAGAATCTACTGTATTACAAAATATGCAAAATACAATCTCTGTAAAGACCTAATTGTATGAATCTAATTTGCCAGTCAGAATTACAACACTGACATATCAAAATAGACTGTACCACTCAGCACAGTTTTTCCCCTAAGATGAAACTGCACATAATAACAAACAACACTTGAAACATCTATTGGCAAACTAAGCTTAGGCGCATGGACACAGGGAACGGAGTTTGAGGATCTGAAAATCAAAATGCCCAGTGATGTATCTTTACGTATATTATGGCAGTGTAGCTTGCATCTACTGTTCTCTAAATAGATTTCAATATCCTTTATTCTTGGGACGAATCATTTTCTCTAGCTGTGACTGTCCAAGTGCAGCAGCAAACTTTTTAACAAGGTTTTCATATCCGCCTTTCACAGCCAGGTCATAGGGCGTCTCTCCTTTATCATTCTTTACATTCTGATCAGCTCCAAGACTGTAAAACAATAAATTAAAATGCATCTTCTTTTTTTTATACAAATATGGCCAACATACAATAAGAAAACATAACACGTCAAATGTTTTATGATACATTTAATGAAAAGAACCATTATCTTTATCTATACTATCCTTAGATATGTACTAGTTTGGTGCTGTTGTTAAGTTTCCAAATACATCAATAATTTTTAAAAAGAAATGTTTCCATAACATGATTGATTATGAATACTGTTACTGCAACAATGAAAGACAGATTAGTGACCAGCTTCAAAACACTAGCAGTTTTGAGTCACAAATCCATTTCAACCAATCAGCTTCTGAAATTAAAGAACTTGGCTCCAACCTCCCAGGCAAGTTTTTAAACAAGAATTAATCTGCAGTTTTCCACTAATTTGTGGTTTCAGAGACAGAAAGCTTTACTGGTATATATTACAAGCTGGTCAGCTCCGACAGAAGCTTTTTTAGAAGGGACCAAGTATTAATTTCTCGTTGAGCAAAATTTCAAACAGTGTGTATACCTTAGCAGGGTCTCCACAACTTTCCCATTTCCTGGACCCACAAGCACTGCTTCATGAAGAGCTGTATTACCCTTTCTGTAAACAGAAATATATCCCTTATAACATCTGGCTGAATAGGGGATGTAATTTATTAGTTTTTTAAGAAATGCACTTAGTTTAGAGATTGAACAGTAATCTTTAAGAGTTTGAATGTTCTGGTTATTATAAAATGCTATGTCATGCCAGTATAATGCAGCATGCTACTATAGCTACCAGTTTTAATCATTCAAAAAACTGAAGAAAACTAATGAAAACCTGAGATAGGACAAAAATAACAAGCACTTTATAAGGCAACAAATCATCTATCTTTTAGTAAAAGAGCAAAGGAAAATAACTTTTTAAATATGTTAAAAGATAATAATATTAAGTATCAACATTTACAGTGTCGTGACCTAAGCATGGCATTAATATAAAAGACAACTAAGACTGTAACCCTTAAACATTTGTGACTTTGGAATGGTGGGTAGTTTTGCTTTAAATTTTCTACAGAATTCACACTTACAGATGCTCTTCAAACAATATTTGTTGGGTTTTTTTTTTGCTCCTTTGCCCTATTTCTTCATTTTATTATCAATACTTTTACATATTTATCAAAGCAATATATTGAAACTTACATTGCAGAGGGTCCCTTTTTATTGATATCTGCCCCTGCCTTGACTAGTACAGATAAACTGTCCGCCCACTTGTTCTTGGCTGCTATATGTAACACTGGTATGTCATTCTTGTTTACACAGTTTGGATCTGAACCCTGATTTAATACAACAAAAACATTAAAAACATGACCATGCTCAACATATCCTAAAATAGACTTGTTATCAAGATATTTGTCAAAATGGTATAAGTACCATTGAACTAAGAAGGAAATATACCATTTTTGCACTAAGGTCACAATATAAGATTAAGGTCATTTGCTAACAGATGTTAAACAGTCTGCTTTTGACCTGTGTGAGTGTTAACATGTTAAGAAGCTACTTGTCTATTAGTGGACACATCACAATTTTCAACAAATTTAAATAAAGCAAAGCCCAACTTTTAAAGCCTTATTTTAATGACTGACTGAAACATAACTCTATCTGTCAATAAGTCTTGTATATCATACAATGCAATAAAATAATGTTTGGTACAAATGGTGTGCATCTGGTGAGCAAATCATTTAATAAATTGAACACTTTCCTCCATACATATACCATTTTTACGCATGTGCAACCAGTGTAGATCCAGATCAGCTGGCACATCCATGCTGTTTAATCAGGATCTTCACTGGTCGCATTTGGGTCAGAAATAACTTACTAATCATAAAGCCAAACAGTGCAGATCCTGATGAGACAGCACAGACATGCTGGCTGATCTGGATCTACACTGTTCGCCCATGCAATAAAGGTGTGTCTTTGGAGGAAAGGATAAACCTTCCAGACATGTTCAAAGGGACATAATTGTTACCTCATCAATAAGTTGCTGTACTTCAGTGGGATCCCCTTCTCCTGCTGGGCCCAGTTCCTTCAGAAGTAGCTGATCCTGTTTCTGAAATGTAATTATGGTGAACGTAGTTCTGCTAGTAACCTAACATTCACCTCTGTTTATAAATGTAGTGGACTCCATTTTTCTCTTAATTTGAGCCAGTCCATTTTATGTTCATAAGGAAGTTTTGCATAACTGATCAGTATCTTACCTGGTTAGACGAAGATTAAAACATGCACAAATTTGAAATAGAAAAAAATCTTCACTTTAAACAAGAATGACTGTAAAACTGATATACTCAAGTGCAAAAGAAATACAAGTTGTTCTTTGTTGTTGTTTTTTCTAGCTCAATTATTACAGAAATGAAAGCAAATCATATTTTTTATATCAAAACAAAAACCTTTTTCTAAAAAATAGTTAAAATTTTTATAAAACAAAATTATGTGTCGCTTACTGAAACTTTTTTCACCGGTCTTTTCTTCTTGATCACCTTCTTGCCTCCTTTCTTTGTTGTATCTTCAATAATCTCTTCATACTCTGTAACATGAACAAGGCTTTTACACAGTTTCAAGTAAAACCAGAGCTCACAATTATATCATTTAAATTACTCTAACCCTTTCCTCCATAAAAACGAATTGTTACGCATGTGCGACCAGTGTAGATCCAGATCAGCCGGCACATCTGTGCCGTCTGATCAGGATCTGCAATGGTCGCATTTTTGTCAGAAATAACCTAACAAATCATAAAGCAAACAGTTTAGATCCTGATCAGATGGCAAGGATGTGCCATCTGATCTGGATCTAAACTGTTCGCCTATGAAATAAATGTGTATCTATGGAGGAAAGGGATAGTTCTTGTTGTAAGAATGATCAAACATACACACCTCTCATCTTTATCCTGTCAGTATCACCCAATTACAAAAAAAAAATCCACTGAGCCATGACTGATATTACAAACTTGTAATGACCCAGCTGAAATAAAGGCTAAGACCTTATGTACACCTATAAGAAATAAGGTTATTTTCTATCACATTACAATTTACACAAAAAAAACAACATATTCACACAATTCCATAGCCTATTATAAACTTACCATCCGAGTCACTCCTGTATGTTGTCATATTATCCTGTTCTGTGTGAAAGCTGAGATAATCTCCGGTAATACCCAGTCTCTTCCCGGCAAACTTATCTTTACCCCCTCTCAAGGCAAACGTCACCGTCAGGCTCATCTCATAACCATCTTCTTGCACCGTAGATGTGAGCAGCTGATACAGGAAATATTGTAAAACATTAACCCTTTCCTCCATATATATGCATTTTTACACAAGTGCGACCAGTGTAGATTCAGATCAGCTGGCACATCTGTGCCGTCAGATCAGGATCTGCACTGGTCGCATTTTGGTCAGAAATAACCTAACAAATCAAAAAGCAAACAGTGCAGATCCTGATCAGACGGCACGGATGTCTATGGTGGTCGCTTGCTGGGTCAATATCTAACTTCGAAATTTGTAGTAAACTGACATAAGACTTGGGATGATCATCTTTAGTCAACTCAACTATGTGAAATGACTCTTTATTGATTGTGTTCACACATGTATTGTCCAAAAAGGTGTTTAAGCTTACCTTGCCCATTTTGGGCTCCCCTATCAGCGCCCTGAACTCGGCATCATTCTGAGCGTGAGCTTTGATGTGCTGACAGATGTGCTCCACCTGCTTTCGCCAGTAACCTGAAAACCAGAGTAAACAATCAAAGTCCTTCTTTTATTATGATTTCATCTGGTGTCTTTATTTAAATATTTGATTCAGATAAAAGAGGAGTAAGTGTTGAATGAAGATCCCAGACAGTGTTCAAGGTTATAAAACTGAGCATGGAAACCAGTCTCAAATCTCAAGCATCTGATTGGCTGAAATGGCGACCAGTCGCCATTTCAGCCAATCAGATGCTTGAGATTTGAGACTGGTTTCCAATCTCAGCTTTATAACCTTGGGACCAGAACTCCATGTAATGTTTTGGGTAATAGTAAGCATGCAGCCTGAAGCTCCCCCCACCCCTGTGTTTAATGAGAAACAGGTGATGTGACATATCTGAATTAATACGAGTGCAAAATAAATTCACTGTAAAAAATCTCCACTGCTAACATTTAAATTCAATCAAAGATCCAAAATAAAATAGACTGTGTCCTTAGACACCGATGCCCCCACTGCTACAAGGGAAATAACTGTGGTAAAAATGGTTGCAGGAATGTATATATTTTCTTTACTTTAATTTACACACTGTGCTTGATCATCTGTGCAAGTTTGAAAGAAATCCACCTGATAGTTAATGAGGAGGATGCCACAAGATTTGGGGGGCATATGTACAGACAGACAGATGGACGGACACATGGACAAGTGCAACTCTATTTGTCGGGGCATAACAAAACAGAATGTTTGAAATATAAGGAAAAGGATCTATCAAGTTAGCTTGGTTCGAATGGGAAAACCAGGCTCGCAGGCAACTGTTTTTGTCAGTAATTAGCCAGAGCTTATTTTCGACTTGAAACATTTTGCTCTGCTTGGATTCTGAATCTCTCATATGGCAAACACTTCCAACGTGATCTGATGAGATGACACAATATTAAGCTTCCTTAATGACAGTGACTGACAACCACTAAGTCAAACAGCAGAAAACTAGTCTAAAAACATGACATACCTTTGCCTGGACTGACAGCAGTAAGCAAAGGTCTTCTATCTCTCATCTGTCTTTCATAGGCCAGTTTCTCTTCTTCTTTTTCCTTCTCTTTCTCTATGCCTCGTGTGGAGGGATAGAACAGCCCCACTGTCTGTGTAGACACTGTGTTAGATGGTTTTGGAGGGGCTCCAAGAGGGGAACTTACAGGTAACCATTGAGCCTACAACATAACAAAATTAATGATATTTGCTTCCATCTTTCAGTTACGTTCACAGGTAAAAATGTAATAGAATGTACATTGGATCACTATTAATAACATGTTTTATTTTCATATATTAAGTGATATCTCACTGCACACAAAACAGTGTTTACATTACTTTAGATCTACTTCTAACAGAGAATACAGACTAACTACAGTTTCGCATAGCGTAGTATGTAAGATAGCTTATGGATGCTTTTGTTCATTACTAGAAAAATCTAACTGTTTAATATAATAAGCTAATGACTCTTCATTCTTTTGGTGTCATTTATATTAACAAGATATAATATACTCACCTCTCGACTTCCACCAGTCCTAAAAAACAAACACTCATAATTAGGTTTCTCCAGATATAAACTTTTAAAACTTAAACAATTCTTACATGAATTTGTGCCTTTTATTTCCACTTTTCTGTTGTTGTTTTTTTTTATAAACAAACATGTTTATTTTTTTAGTTTTCAAAACAATGCGTTAGTGTATTTGAATTGTAGTATTATTTATAATGTAAGTGCCAAATAAACCATTAAATCAAATGGGAAATAGCTACACAATCTGCATTAAAAAATGTCTCATACGCTTTAACTTGTTAAATGTTTGTCTTTTATTGCTCTTGATTTATGTAACCACATTCCTTCATTAGCAACATAAACGATGTTATGCTGTACTAAGCTGTAGATGTACTTACACATCATCAATCCGGAATGGGGCATCGATCTTAACCCCACACGATCCACAGAATGTAGCGTAGGGATGGTTATTTGCTCGGCACTTTGAGCAGGTCAGGGCACTCGCTGTTACTGCTGGCTGTTAAACATTAACATTCAAAGTTGAAGTTTGTTCTTGCTATTATAAATGTAACAGACACTTGTAATCCAGAAGTTTCTTACATTTATAGTTAACAATAATGTATGAACCAGGGTGTCAGTCATTTCTGCTTAAGAGACTTTTCAATATGTCTATAGAAACACCAGCAAGCTCTGAAGATTTATGTAAATATTGTCTGAAAAGGTGACACTGACTAATGAATGAAGTCCTAATTGCTGGTAGCAAGAGTCTCTGCATATGTAATGTAGCTAAATCTATACATGGTTTTACTTAATCATTAACATTTGGTCATATGAAAACTTACAGGCATATCACTATTTGATGAAAAAAACTTTTAATTGTATGATTTTTGGTGACTTAACAATATTTAATCATGCTTAAGCTAACATGCAGTTCTTATATTGCCTAACCTAAATTAATTCCATGCACCAATGAAACAAATTATCAGACAATGAATTTTCATGAAAATGCTGTAATGAAATACAGTCTTGTACTTCTTAATCAGCTTTGATATATATGAAGGCAAACATTTTAAAACACCAGATTCTGAACAATTGTAGACCCGCATGAACATGAGGATCTCTGTGGTCTGCCAACAATTGTAGACCCGCATGAACATGAGGATCTCTGTAGTCTGCCAACAATTGTAGACCCGCATGAACATGAGGATCTCTGTGGTCTGCCAACAATTGTAGACCCGCATGAACATGAGGATCTCTGTAGTCTGCCAACAAATGTAGACCCGCATGAACATGAGGATCTCTGTAGTCTGCCAAACAATTGTAGACCCGCATGAACATGAGGATCTCTGTAGTCTGCCAACAATTGTAGACCCGCATGAACATGAGGATCTCTGTAGTCTGCCAAACAATTGTAGACCCGCATGAACATGAGGATCTCTGTAGTCTGCCAACAATTGTAGACCCGCATGAACATGAGGATCTCTGTAGTCTGCCACAATTGTAGACCCGCATGAACATGAGGATCTCTGTAGTCTGCCAACAATTGTAGACCCGCATGAACATGAGGATCT
This sequence comes from Corbicula japonica, assembly GCA_038501625.1. NCBI lineage: Eukaryota > Metazoa > Mollusca > Bivalvia > Venerida > Cyrenidae > Corbicula > Corbicula japonica. Next base: position 9,048,224 of record JAZAYU010000006.1, on the reverse strand, counting down.
CTGTAGTCTGCCAACAATTGTAGACCCGCATGAACATGAGGATCTCTGTAGTCTGCCAAACAATTGTAGACCCGCATGAACATGAGGATCTCTGTAGTCTGCCAACAATTGTAGACCCGCATGAACATGAGGATCTCTGTAGTCTGCCAAAGATCTACACTGCTTCAGTGGAATTAATAAAACTCATTCAACACAAATGAATTACATGTATCAATGAATATAAAGCAAATATTTTCTGTGTTATAATCATCCATGCATTTAAATAGAATGGTATATGAACTAATTCATGCAAACCAATTACATGTTACATGTAACTTTGTCTTGTATTTGTACCTGTACTAAGTTTAATATAGTATTAGCGATTAGAAATGACAAGAAAAAATAATTACAATGTATTTTTCTTTTTTTTTTATTTAATTTATTTCTATCACAACAATGAAAGAAATAAGCATCAATATATGCAACAAATTCAATTTTAGATACTTTTTTTGTCCCATTTATTATCCATTTTACCATTTAGTACATTTTACTGATTTGCCTTTGTATCAGCAAAGTTTTTCTTTATATCTTTTCTGAAAAATCACATTGGTAAGCTAGAACGGTTTCTCCATCATCATTATCATTCTGATTCAAGTTTTTCAAAAGTTGTGATAACAGTTTGAAAAAGCTATTATATAGTTAAACAAAACTGTGGTCAAACGAACAACTGTGGTCAAACGAAACAAAGTGGCAATACTGTTGCTTTTGAGTTTTTATTTATTGCTTAGCCAAACCTCGTATACCCTCAAGATGAAAATTAGTGAGTTATAGATAAATATATATATCTGCATAAATTAAAGCAGTCTTGTCATTTCTATCTACATTTAATTTTACAAATTTTAAGTAATTCTTTGTATACTTTAATAACATAAAAAGCTCTACAACATATATCTTGATAACTATAAAGTAATATAAATTCATTCACTATTTTAATTTAGCTCAACAGACACTCTTTAGGTTTTTTAATCATTACTTGGCCAACCATACATACATGTATATACAAAGACCTGATTGCAAGTTATAAAAACATACTTTGAAGTCCAATTTGTTCAAATTTTCACATGACATGTCAATATATTTGTGCATAAATAAAATGTTGTTCCCACGGTAAAATGTTGTTCCCACGGTATTTAGTTGGTATCAACTTTGAGCCAAAAGTATTCAAAATAGCAACAAATAAAAATTTCAAAAATAAACACAGAAACATCTTCACATAACAAGTCTCAATTTGATCATAACACTGTTCAACATGCAATCGGGTCTTTCATGCTACATGATGAGCAACAGAAATATAAGAAGACCATGCATAAGTTACACACCGCCCAGTCCTGCAGACAAAATGCAAACAAGACAAAAATTATTAGTAGTGGACCTGCATAAAAACATTTTAGAATAATGTAGATGGAACTTCTTGGTAAGCAAAATTATGAATATGTTTGAAACCCTTTACTCCCTATAAACACATTTTATGTGTGTGCTACTAGTGTAGATCCAGATCGGCCAGCACATACATGTCGGCTGATCATGATCTACACTGTTAACATCTTGGTCAGAAACAACCTAAAAAATGTAAAAGGGAATAGTGTTGGTTTTGATCAGATGGCACAGATGTGATGGCTGATCTAGATCTACACCGTTTGCCCATGCAATAAATGTGTATCTATGGAATAAAGTGTTAAATTTATGTGGATTTTACTCAACTCCTTTGCCTTCTTTTTCAACAATATATTGCCATGAAGAATGTCCCAAAGAATAATTTTGTTTAATGAGTTGCCACCATGAAGTCCATCAGCAGTTTGAAAGATCAATCTCCAATTCTACATTTATCATCACTAATTATGCATGTACTGTAAATGCATTAATAAGCTTTGGCATAAAGTTTCATGGTGTTTGCTAAAACATTTTATGAGGTTTTCAATTTCTTAAATATATGTGTTAAATATATGTGTATATTTAACCCTTTCCTCCATATTTATATATACCTTTATGACCATGTCAAACAGTGTAGATCCAGATTAGCTGGCACTACCTCTTCTGTTCACTAACTGATTTATGTTAGTTCTGAACAAAAAGTGAACAGTGCAAGTCTTGATTGCATGGCATGGAAGTCTTTTTTGGATCTACACTGTTCACACATGATATAGAATGTGTATATATTAGGGATGGGAACGAGTAGCAAAATCGGTACTCGGGTACTCGGATCTTGTTCCGATCGAGTACTTGAAACCTTTCTCTAACATAAGAGGAAATATCAGCTTCCATAAGTTTCAACAATCGTAACGGGTATGATCATGCCAGACTGCCTGTAATTATCGATCACTCAAGAAGATTCAAAACACATTAAAAACAAACAAAAATACCTTAATGATTTTTTTTATCATATTTAATGCATTTCGATTATCAACGTTGAAAACGTTTAACTAAACAATCATTAATGAGCCCGTGTCACAAACTAGAAAATCACCGTAAAATGTACACATCGTGAAAATAGTGATTGTTCTCCAATCAGATTTTATTTCAGTTTTGCAAACATAAAATCAACAATCACATTTTAATATAATTACTCAATAAACAAAATCAAATAAAACGCCGACGAGAGAAGCGTAGTGCTTAAAATATTCAGGTGCTAATTTAAATGATTGCAAATTGTCTGTGTTACGACATCCAACATTAACGTCAATTTGGCGCCAATTATCGATTATTTGTGCCCCTAAGTGTCATCTTGTTTATTGGAAACCGGATGCGAGGTGATGACAATTAACTGTCAGTCGGCGATTTGTATGATTCCATAAAGACAACTTTTATAAAACTTGGTTGATTTTTTTGTTAACATTTTTAATCGGGTACTCCAATACTTCATAAACTACTCTGGTACTCGGACGTTAATTGAGTACCCGAGTACTCGATTACTCGTTCCCATCCCTAGTATATATGGAGGAAAGGGATAATTCTGTATTTTGAGGGGGGATTTATATTCATGGATCAATCAACCCATGACATCCCTGAAAATTAATACCCACAAATATTAATCCATTCACAGTATTGACACTGTATTGAGTTTTCTTTCAAACTGCCTGACCTCATTTCACCATAACCAAAATGCACAAAAACCATTAAGACAGAAGCCTTTTCATTTTGCAATAAACATAGATGATGCACAGTTCCTCTCAAAAGTAAAATTTTCTGTACCTTTAATAGCTTCTCAATCACCTGTATTTATTATCACAGGTTAAGACAGACATAATGATCGCAGAACAGATAACAAATTAAACAAGTTTAGCCAAATTTCAACAATATCTCCACAACAGTTTCAAAGCTTCAAAGCTATGAAAAGCCATTAAAAACAAATTGCTATTTAAGCCAAGTTATCATGAAAATGAGGATACCTGAAGAAGTCATGTAATGAAAAGAATGTTCATGATAAAATGTTTGGTTTGAACAGTGGATTATTCCCAAAATTAACTGTATAAAGAGGGTGAATTTTTATTCCTTTTACAAAGAAGAATTTCAATCCAACCAGGCCTTGTTTAATTTTAGATTTCCATCAACCCAACTAATCATTCAAACAAAGATCTGTATCCCCAACAACCCTCTTTCCCGATACAGTTTATTTTGAAAAATCCACAGAAATGAATTATATTTTCAACAGTTTATAAATAGGATAAAATCTTCTTTACACATAAAATTAGATGTATACCTTAGCTCCACACCAGTCACAGAACCTGGCCTCTCCACGGTTCACTCTGTTACACTTGGTACACTTCAGATATTTCTTGTCCAGACTGGTGATAGGTGGCGCAGACTGACCAACATAAGCAGGCTGCAAAATATGGGAACTCAGACTCAGTAATAAGGTAGATATCAGACAGTCTCCAAATGATAATGCAGTGCCAATATACATAAATATCTGTCTAATTACTCTAGTTTTGCACTCAGAATTGTTCATCCCTACTAAAACTTAAGCAGATTTCATATTGCATTATTCCACTTACCTCCCCTCATTTCTAATAATGATTTATCAAGTGTCTTTATGACACAAATCAATCTTAATAACCATGGACAGGTTTTTACCTTTAACTGACCCATGAGGGGTAATCTACTATCACATGTGACACATTGGCTAAGGTTGGCAGGGTTGCCTGTACCACAGAGAGTGCAGACAACCTTCTCTGCTAGCTTGATGCTGGCCATTGGCTGGTTCTGATTGGGGATTGGACCCTCACAAACCACACATGTTGACGTGTTGAAAGGCACTAGGGTCTTGCAGTAAACACAAGTACCCATCTGAAAAATTAAAAAATATTTGAAAAACTAGACTGTGTCCTCAGGACACTGATGCCCCCACTGCTGCAACAACATTTGTTACAAAATTTTGTACCAGGTATTAACAACATGTGGTGATCATGATTAGTAAATGAGGAGTAAGTGCCACAAAATTTAATAACTAACATAAACAAAGGGCCATGACAACGGTGAAAATTGTTGCAAGACAATGTCCTTTACAACAATCTTCACATCATGACTAATCATCTGTGCAAGTTTGAAAGAAATCATCCAAATAGAAAAAGTGGAGTTTATGCCACAAAATTTTGTAAGTGAAATAAACAAAGGGCCATAACTGTGGTAAAAATGGCAGCAGGAAAAAATCTTTTCTTTAAGATCATCTACACATCCAGCTTGATAATGTGTGCAAGTTAAAAGAAATCTGTACAAAAGTAAATGAGGAGTTGATGCCACAAGATATTATTACTGAAAAAAACAAAGGGCCATAACTCTGGTAAAAATGGTCGCAGGAAAAAATCCTTTCTTCACGATCATCTACACATCCTGCTTCATCATCTGTGCAAGTTTGCAAGAAATCCGCCTAATAGTTTAGGAGGAGTCGACGCCACAAGATTTAATTACTGAAATTAACAAAGGGCTATAACTCTGGTAAACATGGTCGCAGGAAAAAATCCTTTCTTCACGATCATCTACACATCCTGCTTCATCATCTGTACAAGTTTGCAAGAAATCCGCCTTATAGTTTAGGAGGAGTTGACGCCACAAGATTTAACTACTGAAATTAACAAAGGGCCATAACTCTGGTAAAAATAGTCACAGGAAAAACTCCTTTCTTTACAATCATCTACACATGCTGCTTGATCATCTGTGCAAGTGTGAAAGAAATCCGCCTTATAGTTTAGGAGGAGTTGATGCCACAAGATTTGGGGACGTACGTACAGACGTACGTACGTACGGACGGAGTGCAACTCTATATGCCTCCCACTTTGTGGGGGCATAAAAAATTAGGCACAAAATACTAATAGTTTAAGCAAGCATATAAACAATTCATTATCCACTTTAGAATTATTTTATTTAAACAAGTAGACATAACAAAGGTTGTTTCATTTAAAAATATGGCAAGCTCATGCAGATTTTAATCATCTTTTTAAGTATAGTTGGGGTAGTTAAAAAATATAGAATGCTGGTTTAGGTTAAAAAATTGACAATAATTTATGTGTATAAAGTAAATAACAGCTGTTTCACTAGAAATAAACATGACATATGTACCCAAGGTTATAAAACTGAGCATGGAAACCAGTCTCAAATCTCAATCATCTGATTGGCTGAAATGGCGACTGGTCGCCATTTCAGCCAATCAGATGCTTGAGATTTGAGACTGGTTTCCAATCTCAGCTTTATAACCTTCAGCCATGATCAATATTGCAGGGGAAAATCTCAGGATTGCAGGTCTTTGAAAAATAAGAGCCAGTCGGAAACGACTGCACGCTCGACTATTCGAAAAGTCAGACATATTTAAGCACATTTTATACTGGGCTTCATTTAAACTGGGGAGTGATTCAGGAGTTTATGACACCCCCAACACACACGCATGAACAAAAGTTTCTTAATCCAAGTTAGGAAATCAATAAATTACACTTAATTTATTCTTGTAAGTTTTTTTAGAGGGTTAACACAACCCAGCCCATACACCCCTGATCCCACACCCATCAATCCACTATCCCTGCCCACCTATAGATGTGTGGTGTGGTGTAGTATAGTATGGTGCTGGTTGCTGTTGTTGGTGGTGGTGTTGTTATTGGTGTTGTTGCTGTTGTTGGTGTTGTTGGTGTTATTGTTGGTGTTGGTAGTGATGGTGTTTTTAATGGTGTTGTTGTTGGTGGTGGTGTTGTTGTTGTTGGTGTTGGTGGTGTTATTGGTGTTGTTGTTGGTGGTGGTGGTGTTGTTGTTGGTTGTCGTTATTGTTGGTGTTGGTAGTGGCGTTGGTGGTGTTGCTGTTGTTGGTGTTGTTGTTGTTGGTGTTGTTGTTAGTGTTGGTAGTGATGGTGTTGTTGGTGTTGTTGTTGGTGGTGGTGGTAGTGTTGGTGTTTTTGTTGTTGGTGGTGGTGGTGTGTTATTGGTGTTGTTGTTGGTGGTGGTGGTGTTGCTGTTGTTGGATGTCGGTGTTGTTGTTATTGTTGGTGTTGTTGTTGGTGGTGATGTTGTTGTAGGTGGTGGTGTTGTTGGTTGTTGTAGGTGGTGGTGTTGTTGGTGGTGTTGTTGTTGGTGGTGGTGTTCTTGGTGTTTTTTGTTGGTGGTGGTGTTGGTGTTGTAGGTGGTGGTGTTGTTGGTTGTTGGTGTTGGTGGTAGTGTTGTTGTTGTTGGTGGTGGTGTTGTTGGTGGTGGTGTTGGTGTTGTTGGTGGTGTGTTTGACAGTGTTGTTGATGTTTTTGTTGTTGTTATTTGTGTTGTTCTTGGTGGAGTTGGTGGTGTTGTTGTTGTTGGTGGTGGTGATGTTGTTAGTGGTGGTGGTGTTGTTATTGGTGTTGTTGTTGGTGTTGTTGTTGTTGCTGTTATTGGTGTTGTTGTTGGTGTTGTTGTTGGTGGTGGTGGTATGTGGTGGTGGGGGTACAGTACAGTAAATTAAGCATAGCATAGCGTAGCATAGCATAGTATAGTATAGTAAATGCCCCCACCCACCCCACAACCACTCAACACTTTCAACCAAAGTATGTTAAGTACATCTGTTTTAAACCTTTTCTATAGCATGAAAAACACTAAAATTGAAACTTTAACCATAATTTCTAAGTCTAAATTCTAATTTCTAAGTGAAAAAGGGCAAAAATTAAATATAAAAAAGCAAGGATGAGTTATGGGCTTTTGAACATCAACCTGATGTATGATAAAATAAAGGTATACAAAGTTTTAAAGTTGTAGTTTTAATAGAATGAAAGTTATGAGCTTTCACCAGCTTGCACGCAAACTTTAACCTTAATTTCTAAGTCTAAAAAGGGAAATAATTTGACAAAAATCAAAGAGTAATGGTTCTTGGCATACATATTCAGGGTCATGATGGTGAACAAGTTTCAAAGCTATAGAACAAGAAGTATGAAAGTAACTAGCTTGCACGCAAACTTTAACCTGAAATTCTAAGTCGAAAAAGGGCCATAATTTGATCAAAATGAAAGTTAGAGTTATGGTTCTTGGCATACACACTCGGGACATGATGACGGACAAGTGTGCCAAGTTTCAAAGCTGTAGCTATAGTAGTTTTTAAGATATAGGTAGGTTGCACGCAAACTTTAACCAAAGCAGGACGCCGACGCCAGAGTGAGTAGAATAGCTCGACATATTCTTCGAATAGTCGAGCTAAAAAATCTGATGATTTTCAATGAGCATTACCTGTCCTGGTTCAGGAGGAGGGATCCTTGTCTGAGGTATAGGAGCTACAGCATTGCCACACGTGTTACAAAATCTTGCGTAAGGATCTGATGGACGGTCAGCAAAACAATATACACATCTAAAATAATTAACAGCAAATTAACTGAAAGACCTAATCAATTAAGAACCAATTACTTGTTTTTTTTTTATAAACAATGTTAAAAGAAGTAAGAAAATCGAGGGATAGGCTCAAAATGTAAGAACATTGAGGAGGCTTTCTAACTTGCACAGAATTTTTATCATAAACTGTTTCCTTCTCATTCATAAAGTTCCAAATTACATCACAGCACTGTTCATCTTACACAAGAGAAGAAACATAAATTTACCAAAAAATGGTGAACATTTGGTACACAAAGACATTTAAAATTACCAGCAGGTCCACGGTAGAAACTCTTATGTAACAAGGTAAGAAAATAAACAGAAAGAGAACTACATACTTAAGGAAGTCAGTTTCTCTTTGCAGTCTCATGGCCTGTGTTGTGTTGTCAGGTAGCTGACGGTGTCTATGGGGACTGGATGTACGATCTGACCTTCCTGATAATGGCTGCAAATATACATTTACTTGTTCCAACAGAACAGCAACACATATTTCTCTTGGTATTTTAATGAATATGATTTACTTTGGCAGTAAAATGTTTTGATAAATTGGGATATGGCCTTTTACCCTTAACTCAATAGATACAACTTATTTGAATATCTGATAGAACTGCAAAGATGTGCATGCTGTGCCCAAGGTGATAAAACTAAGCATGGAAACCAGTCTCAAATCTCAAGCATTTGATTGGCTGAAATGGCGACCAGTCACCATTTCAGCCAATCAAATGCTTGAGATTTGAGACTGGTTTCCAATCTCAGCTTTATTACCTTCAGTCCTGATCTGGAACAACACTGACTGCACAAGGGATATTAGCCCTTTCCAAGGAGTTATCATTATTTACTAGAAATCATACACTGTACATCTCATCACACTCCACTCAAATAATATGCAGCCAAACTAACATTACTTCAAGTTAAGTTGATATTAAAACAGTCTTATTTTCAATGTACAAACTAAAACCCTCACTGCAAAAGTAATGTGGCCATTGCTAACATATCATAGTATAATAAGACAAGTGCTCAGTATAACTGGCTAGAGCTTAAAGTACTATACAGCAGACATTGGTTATTTAAATTCCTAAAATGATCCAAGTGGTTTTATATATCAAAATGCCATAACTGTGAAATAATCATTTGGTTTCTGATTTGCAAGAAGCCTGTAATCAGTCTCTATTATATATTAGGATGTAAAACAAAGGTGTTACAGAGAGATCCCAGTGACTTACATAATGTCTATCAGGAGATCTGTCCTGTCTGGAGTTAAGGAACCTGGTTCCAGTTCCTGTCTGTCTGTAGTGATCTCCCCCAATGTCCATATCTGAAACCAGATGTAGACATCAAAGTCAATATCCTTACAACCTTGCTACTCTGGATATAGTTTTCATATAAATTTTTGCTGAATATTTTCTACAACACACACAGCAACAATAAAAGAGAACTGTGCTCATAATCATAAAACTAAATAAGAGATCAGTCTCAAATCTCGAGCAGCTGATTGGCTGAAATGGTGACTGATCGCCATTTCAGCCAATCAGATGCTTGAGATCTGAGACTGGTCTGCAATCTTAATTTTATGATCTTGGGCACAGAATATATTTACTGAACTGATAGATTCAGGCTGTCAAGTGATCTTTCTTCAAAAAGTAGGAAAAAAGTAGGAACCCTTTTGACAAAAAAGTAGGAGAAAAGTAGGAAAAAGTAGGAACTTTTTCCTCAAAAGTAGGAATACATAAACAGTTTTTCAGAGTTGGGACTTCACTCTTTCTGTTACAAATTATATGTATCATGGTCATCCAGCTGAGGCCCCAACACATAAGCCAGACTGCCACTGCTAACTTAAAGAGATGTCTATGTGGAGTCAGTATGGGTCAATGGGGTCTCATCTTGATGAATAAAAACAGCACTTACAGCAATACCATGGGTTTAGTCTTCCTGCTATTATGAGAGATGTTCAAAAAGTAATGAAAATGCAGTTTTATTGCAGAAAAAATATCGACTTTCAGTGTTTCAAGTTATACCTTGATCAGAGCTCTTAGCAGGCCTGAAAAAACTAGACTGTGTCCTGGGGACACGGATGCCCCAAATGCTATAAGAACACTTGTAAAACAAAGGGCCATAACTGTGGTTAAACTAGTCGCATTTTCTTTACGATCATCTTCACATCCTGCTCGATCAATCTTTGCAAGTTTGAAAGAATTCTGCCTATTGGTTAATGAGAAGTTGATGAGAGAGGGACAAGTGCAACTCTCTATGACCCTCACCGAGGGGGCATTATGAGTGCAACTCTATATGCCTCACACTTCATGGGGGCATAAAAAGGGGTTTTATAAAGGCTCAAGTCTAAAAAGGCCTTTTACTGTAAATATTTCAAAATAACTAATTAATAAAGGATACATTTGTTAGAATTCTCATTGAAAAAGCATAACATATACATTTGTATCAGTATACAAGTGTAGGGGAAGGGGCCCATACCCTTTTTAATTTTGGGGAAAAAAGTTAATTGACATGGAAACCTACTCTAAAACCACATATATCTGTAATAGGCATGTTTTATATCTAAACTTTGCTATAAATGCTTTTGCCCACAGTTGCAATAGTGTAAACATATCACCAGACCTGATTTAAAAAAAATAAATTTTACAACTCAGCATTTGTTAGAATTCTCATTGAAAAAATTCAAACATTCATAACGCAAGCAGTGCTCAGTTGCAATAAATAATTGGTCATTTTGAAAAATGCTGAGTTACATTATAAATGCTGAATACATGGAAAACCCATGGTCTTGAAAACACTACTGCCAACATCTAAATGTATCTTGTTGGTGAACACAACAGCATTCTGAAAAAACTCAAAAAGAAGGGAGGGGGAGAAATACAGTAGTACAACCATTACAGTGACAAGGCTGGGAGTCTATAGATTTTGAGTGAAAACTACAGGCTTTTTGGCCTTTTTATAGGTTTTTCAGAACCAGGTGTTTTTCAATGCCAAGGGATGGGACCCATGCCCAATATTTTGGGGGAAAATAACATTATTTCTTCTGTAAGGGAAATAAAATATCTTATGTAAAGTTACTTTTTGCAGAAAACTGCAAGATTTTAAAGAAATTTTCTGAGGGAAAGACTGTCTCTACTAAAGAAGAAAAAAAAAGCCCTGAGAAGATTTAAAAGCTTTTAAGTTTGCTCTGAAATTACAGGTCTTAAAGGTTTTAAAGGTTACACTAGGAGGCTTGCTAGATGGCTCAAACATTCCTCTAAATACTCTTAACATTTTGGCCACTTTCTATCACATGAGAATGACGGTCAGACCTTTTCTACGATGTATAAAGTTATGACTATTTCTGAGGTGTTTAAAGGTGATTTCCTGTTAAAAAAATACTTTTTTGCAATTTAAACGGTTAAATTATCAGTTTTAAAAACTTGCATTTAAGGAGTTTTCAACACTCCATTGGCATTAATGAAATTAACTGTTATCTATTTTACCCACATGAGTTTTATAACCCCTTTATTTCTATTTTTGACTTAGACAAATGACATTGTCAGGCCTGTTAGACCAATAGCGGTAGTTATGTAGACAGAAGAAATTCATAGAACTTCACACTTATCAATATGAATACAGGTATGACATTTACAAGTACATTACTTTCTGAACACAAAAAAAAATATTTTTAAAATCTCCTTTTAAAAGAAATAGATTTTTTCTTTTGTCCATCTGACAAAAAAGTAGGAATAGTAGGAGGTTTTTGTAAAATAGTAGGAAAAAGTAGGAACAAGACTAAAAAGTAGGAAAAACTAGGAAAAAGTAGGAAAAAGTATGACCGCTTGACAGCCTGTAGATTGGTCCAAAAATGGTTATTGTAATGAGATTTCAATATTTTTCCCTCTCTAAGTTAAGGATACACTTAACCCTGAATCGCATTTCTTTCTCAACAGTTCTTCAGTTTATAACTTCTTTTGAAAACTTATGTTTTACTCTGCATGCATCAAAACACAAAAGTTGTTCAAACTAAGACTTAAACACATTGACACTAACTATGTAACTAGCATCAGCAGAACATCCATTATCCATGCATATAGTCTATTTATGTTTTGATATATCTACTTTTTTTTTCAATAAAAAACTTAAAGAAAATGACCATCATAATTTAAACTTTGTAAAAAGCTCTATATCTCCTTTCAAACAATTAAACCAAATTTCAATTAATGTTAATCTACACTGATGGCTTTTATATCTATTAGTTTATATTGACCAAAAAGCCATTAGTGTAGATCCAGATAACACCAACTGCTACACATCTCATTAAAGATGTACTACCATGTAAGAAATGGTTAACTTTAGGTATGGCAGCTTTTATGATGAACTATATTTACTTAACTATCACACGACTTGCAAATAGCATACCTGACATTCTGTTGGTCATGTTTTTGGTAGCTGAAACATCTGTCCAAGCTGATCTGGAGGACAACATCAAACTTTTCTGTGCCCTCTTCACATTCAACTGTAAACAGAAACTTAAATATGTCACCATCTTCTGACAAAATACATGCTTTCCCGAGAAAGATTTCTCAAAAAGATGTAGCAAAGTAAGATATTTCTTCAACGTAGTGCAAAAACAGAGCGCCATTAAATTAAGAAGAAGTTGTTCTGTTTTGCAAGAAAGTGATTATTTATTTTCACTACCAGCATTTTGGTTGAATGACCAGGTCAGAGGTTACTTTAACTTGAAATTTACTGAAGACTGCCCTTCTACTTAATGAGAAGCAGTATGTAAGAAAACAATTATTATCATGTTATCGGAAACTACAGAGTAACAACTTTCTTTTTTAATTTTGTACATAGCATGACTTTAATCAGATATGCAAAGGCCCTCAAGAAATAACAGATGCTGAAATTCAACCACCATTTAAAAGTGAGCCCCTCTCTTTTTGTATTCACAGGTAAGTCTAGGGTTAAAATACTCATACTATCTCATGAGTGGCCTGTGAATACCAAGATCAGCATATTACTTTGGCAGTTAAACAAAATGAAATTAGACCACACAAAAGCTCTTGCAGTAATTATGAAAGTTAAGCCTTAATATGTATAGCAGAATATCTGCTGATATCCCATGTGCATTTCATCAGATCAGAACCAAGCTACTAAAGCAAAAAGCATCTACATGTAGAGTGGGTCCTGATCAGACAGCACATGTGAGATGATCTCAATTTACTCCACATGGGATATATGTCATATCCATCCAATACGGGCTTAAAATGATTAAGTGCTTATAAAAAATTTTATGCACATCTTCTATCTGACAATATTAAGCAAATTTTGTTACCATGGATTTCTCTTTCTCTAGGTCTTCTCTAAACTCAAGATCATCGTCTTCAGGGTCTGTTAATGGTTGTGCCTTGTACTCTACTTCGAACACCTTGGTCACTACATTGGACTCTCTCATACCATCTCTGTTAAAACAATGTGGATCTTAAACCCTTTCCGCCAGAAACATCTTGATTGCATGGGCGAACAGTTTAGATCCAGATCGGCAGTCACATCTATGACATCTGATCAGGATCTAAACTGTTCACTTTTTGATTTGTTAGGTTATTTCTGACCAAAAGTGACCAGTGCAGATCCAGATAAGATGGCACGAATGTGCCGGCTGATCTGGATCTGTATTGGTCGCACATGCTTAAAAATGCGTATGTATAGAGGATGTAAGGGTTAACACAAACAAAACAAGCAGTTACAAAATGTATTACATCTTTCATTATTTCTATGTTTTCTAAAAAGTTGTTTACAGATCACACAGTGTTAAATATTGGTAGCTCCAAACAATCATGCTTATTTGCTTTTCACAATCTTTGTTAAGTATTAAGATTATTTAGGAGCGTAATTACAAGAAATGAATCAATAATTAATAATAATAATAATAATTATTATTATTATAATTAATTCATCAGGGTATGAAAAACATTAGATTTGTTTAAAGTATGTGAGGAGCCAGATCTTAAGGCTTCACAAACTAAAAAAAACTAAAAATATTTTTCATTTGCTCTTGATTTCAATAAATAAAATATCAATGCAGTCTGCAATCATATTTTACTTTGTAGGACAGGAAAATTAAGTAACAATGATATTAACATACATCCAGCCTGTTAAATATAATACTTATTCTTATGCCAAATCTTATAAAACTGGTAGTAAATATCACTTTCATGTCAAGAAAGCCCTAAAAACTAACTTGTGTATTATAACAATCCCTTTTAAATGAATATCTTTCTTACTAGACATCCAATTCTTGTCCTTACAAATCAAACAGAAAAATACATACGCTGACAAAGCCACTGCTTTAACTGTCTGTTTTCCGGCAGGCAAGGTGAAAGGTCCCTGGTACTCCATTGTGAACTTGGCTTGTCCCACTTTAGGGAACGGATCTGGTTTGGTTCCATTGATAGTGTAGTAGATCTTGGCACCATTACTCTCTGAAACAAACAATGACAGTCATGTGACTTCGAAGAATTAACCCTTTACTCCACATAATTATTCATTTTAATGTGTGTGCAACCAGTGGAGATCCAGCTGGCACATCCACACTGTCTGATCTGACTCTACACTGGTCACATCTTGGTCAGAAATAACCTAATGAATATAAATATGTCAATAGTGTAGATCCTGATCAGATGGCAGAGATGTGCTTGCTGATCTGGATCTACACATGCAATAAAGGTATATATGTAGTAAAGGGTTAATTCATACTTCACTATCCTGTTCAAGCTCAAATACACCAAGTTCTTTTTAACCAAGGTTATTGAATAAAAGTGTTTAGTTTAAAAACGATCTAGAAATTTTTCCTGAACAATAACTGTGTATTAAAAATGCTTTTTGATTTATTAGGTTACTCCTCACCAATTAGCGAACAGTGCAGATTCTGATCGGATGGATGTGGTGGCTGATCTGGATCTACACTGGTTGCACATGCGTTCAAATGCATAAATAAGGATAAAGGGATATAACAAAATCATTTCTGGTTTTTTTTGTCATTTTATAACTATCTGCAGAAGCTCAATGGAAAAAACTGAAAATTTCCTGTAGTCTTTTTACTTGTTAGGAAACCATCTTATTCAATCCCACATTTGGCTAGTCTAATACTTCATTTTTTTTATCTGAAACTTGTGTTGATCCAAACTTGTTGGTCATGGTTACCTAGTCTATTTTCTTGTAGTCAATTCCCCCAAATTCTCGTAAATTATAAGCAGAATAACCTGTTAAAGGAAATTAAGCACCCTGTTTAATAAGGGTAAATATATTCTGAAATAATCAATGAAGACATTTCAGAAACATGTAGTTCATAAAGCAATCTAAAAAACTCATATTTGAACAGGTATCAATGTAATCATCCTTTATTTTTATAACTGTTAAATAAACGAAACATCTGAAGATGTACTAATGATATTTACCTTTTTCCTGAATTGATCACACAAAACTTATTACTATATTTTATAAAAGACTAAGCTTTGAAATACTGCATTCAAATTCACATTTTGGCTTAGTCTTCAAATATAGGTCTGTAGTAATCAATAACCTTTAACCTGTTAGTCCAGTCTTCCAAACCAAGTATTTCAATGCTTTTTCACATAGAGACATCTCTTACTGAAACCAAACACTAACAAAATTCTGCTGATGTTGCTTAACAGTAACAAATTATCTGAATGACAGCTATCCAACACAGGTTGTAAAGATCTACCAAGCTAAATTAGATGTGAGGTTAAAATCCATCACCCTCAAAGACATCTGTGAACTACCATGGATAACTGCCACATAGCTTGATGATACTATTTCACTTATATACCTCCAATTAACGTGAAAAAAAATGTGGATCTGATCAATTTACACAGAAGTAGCAGTGCAGTGCCCTAGGTTATAAAGCTGAGATTGGAAACCAGTCTCAAATCTGATTTGCTGAAATGGCGACTGGTTGCCATTTCAGCCAATCAGATGCTTGAGATTTGAGACTGGTTTCCATGCTCAGTTTTATAATCTTTGGCACAGGTAATGTCATGTCTATCAAATTTGTGTTAATGTTTATAGTTTGTTAAAAGATTAATATTACATGAAACTTATTTGTTTCAAATGTCTTCTTTAATCCCTTACTTAACCCACTGCTACACGGATATGGCAATATTCACATTGATGACCACCGTTTTTCCTGATCAGCCTGCACAACTGTGCAGTTGAGGACACATGCATAGTCATATTTCTAAGTATCTCCTTAGGCCAATCTGCTTGGTAACTTTTTGCTGTAAGGAAACAAAATGTTTAGCATTTTGCAATGAAGAAATATAATCTTGAGGAATATTTTGCACATAGGAACTGAATAACTTACCAGAACTAAGTTCAATTTTTGTGTTGGAGTCGATGGAGGTCTTAGACTTTCCAGGAACTGGTGGCCTCAATGGCACAATGGTGGGCACAGCTATAGAGCCAGCTGTCATCTTGCAGCTTTGCTCACAACTGTAAAGTACAAAAAATACACACTGAATAAAGGAAAGTGGTCAAAGGTAAGAGCGTTAATCAGCTTTACCAAATGGTCATTGTTCGAAATGTAGCATATCTCATACCAGTGGCCTCAGTAGCTCGATTGGTTGAGTGACAGCTCGATAAGCCAGAGGTTCAAGCTTTAAATCCTGGTCCATGCTAGTCTTTCTGGCCCAAAACTGCTACGAACATTATGACAGTACTTCATGCAACCAGTATTTAAGGATTTCAAACAAACGCTATAAACATCTCTCTTGGTGCTACTTCAAACATTAGATAAATATATTTTCAGTTTGCTATGACTTCATGAATTAAAAAAAACAACTGCACTGTCAGAAACTTTATTTATTGTTTATGATCACAGACAAGCTATTTTCCTGCTGGATTCAAAGTTATTGATTAAAGAAAGAGAATGTGGCTTTGTTCAAACAAGTTAGGTTTTTTGTCTCAATTATACTAAAGACACAATTTAATCACTATGATACATTTTCACAAAAGTCGCAACTGATAAAGTGTATACTATGCATGTGGTCTTCCGGAATTACACTATTAGTAGGGCTGTTTACCACTTTCCAGTTGTCAGAACTTTCTTGATTTTGACAGATAAACCCAGTTAGCTTTGTCTGAACAGTTTTCAGTTTAGTTAGCAATTTGCTTAATATCCGACATGAAAAATAACAACTTAAATAAAACCATGACTAACATTAAATTTATTTATACAGTACAGCTCGGGTGTCTTTTACATTTTTCACTCATCACCGCGTTTCACTGTCAGCGCGACATCCAATTTTTTTCGGGTGATCACGGGTGATCGGATGAAATGTCACCGCGATCTTTTTGATTGCAAATCACCGCGATTCCGCGCGACGAAGTCGCGGTGAAACGCGGTGATGAGCCCTTAGGATATTTGTAAATGTTCCTATTTTGTCATACATGTTTTCTGGTTCGATACAATGTATTTTTGTGTTTTACATGTAAGAAAAGTACTGTTAAACTATCGTGAATAAATTTATAAAGCAAGAACGTTTTATTTTTCTCTTATTCTTCTGTTAACAGCCCATCGATATTACATAAGTTTATAAAACGTATCAAATATTAATGCCGAAAATATTTGTCATCGGTTCATTTTGAAACATATATTTTAATGCCTAAAAAAGAGTAATAATGATGACATTGTAGTTAAAACCAGCATACATTAATTTTATATTGGTTTCTAAGGATGTTTATTCAGCTTTCTTTTGATTATAGAATGTAGAATGTAGAAATATAATCTATATAAGAAATATAAAATATACCAATCATTCTTGTTTAATTTTTCATTTCGTAAGTTGTCAATTTTTGATTGACATGTGACTAATTCATCAGCGCATAATTAACAGCGGTATTGAGTAGACAATTTACATTTCAACGTGCACCATGTTGTCCTACTCGAGTATAATTTCTTCTTGATGATTGCCATTAAAGTCAGTAATTACTAATTATCTAAGTCGGCACACCTGTTTACTGTAGGTTGATCAAAACAGTGCCGTTAACAAGTGGCTCAAACTTGATGGCGAGCACAACATGCCATTTTTAATTGCCTTTTTTAAATAATAATCATCAAAGGCGGCTAATTTGTTTACTCAACCTAAATCAAAAGTTTACCGCTAGCATGTTGCACAAACACGATTATGAGCACAACATGTCATGCCTCAACATTTGCTTAAAAGCTTCAGAATCCTCTAGCCTTATCACAACCTTCTGTCTTTCAATAAAGTACGTGTATATTGCAAAGCATACTTAATTTCGTATTCTGTGATTCAAACTCTGGAGTTATCAGTGTATGAAGTTTTAAATATTCAATCATTATTATCATCATTATTTGTGTAAATTATCAAATACACTGTGTGTGAGTTTCAAATTTGTGGATACATCTGTGCACTGAACATGTCGTTGCGCCAAGTTACGAAGAGAGACTCACATTTTTTAGTGAAATATGAGTGTGACCAGAAACTTCAGGTGCGAAGTGCAGGATTCTTTAACACGGATGACATGGTAAGACACATTTAAATAAATGAACATATAAAGACATTTACGCTTTTAAGATATATCATAAACATACACTATTATTGAGAAAAAAATGTTTACTTACAAGTCGGTCTCCCAATTTTACCAAAATCGACCCAATTACCGAAACCTACCGAAATCGATTACCAAATTCAACTTTATAAATTCATTTTCCCAGTTATTAATGATTTTTTATAATAATTGTGATTATACAATGAATGTTCATTAAAATAAAGATGATTCAATTCAGAAATTTGATTTGAAATTGTAAAAATGACCGAAGGTGTGCTTACTAACATTGTACGCCACCAACCGAAATCGACCGGTAATCTTCCTATTTATATCTTAAATATGGCGTAAATCTTAGATACATTGTTTTAATTTAAAAAAATGTTCATTTTGACATCTTACTACGTATTTATTATTTAAATTTTCATAAAACTTGCTCAAAAAGTAAGCGAGCGAATATCCGAAAGCGGGTCGCAAAGAGATACCGAACTACCGAGAGCGACTTTTAAAATTCATTTTCCCCAGTTATCAGTTCCTTTTTTATTAATTGGGATTATAAAAAGAATGTTCATTGACATAAAGATTTAATTAAGTAATGTTATTTGAAATTGCAAAAATGACTGTAGATATGGGTACTTACATTTTTTTATATGTCTTAAATGTCACATAGTATACCGAAATCGGCTTGAACATATCTATATCCTAAATATAGCATGAATCTTTAATAAATGGTAATGAATGTACAATATTGAATATTTATTTTTAAGTGTGTAATTCGTGCAAATCAAGCATTTCACTGCATGCCTGACGTATTGTCATCGTGTGATTGTACGTCATAATTATGTTGATGATGTATGCGGCGAACAAAAAAAGCGTGTATTTCGTGCAAATTATTTTTTTACCGCCAAATATACAGACATCAAAATCATATTATTTCAGCGTTTGATTGTAGGCCATATGTTTTCACAATTTGGACTCGTACATGTTATACTGGATTTCCCCAGATAAACAAAAATTAAAATTACACTTTAAGAGAACGCTTTTCGGTTAGTTTAGAATCTCTTTGCGAATTTGGTATGTGACGAAATATTAAGTAAGCATATTTAAGGTCATTTTTAAAATTTCAAAAGAAAATTCTGAATTTAAACATCAACATCTTTATTCATCAATATTCATTATATCATCACAATTAATAAAAAAGATATCACTTATAACATAACGCAAGTCGCTTTCTGTAGTTCGGTATCTCTTTGCGACCCGCTTTCGGATATCTTCTATTTATCATCTGTGCTGTCCTACAAAGTAAATGTTAAAAACGAAAAGACAGATTAGCATTTTATTTAGAATATCTCACTATATAGTACATTTACATAAGAGAATACATATACACGGGTTTTAACGCAAGTGTTGACTGGTGAAGATTCAGATCAGCTGCTTTAAACATAACGTCTAATCAGGAACTGCACTGGTCGTTTCTTGGTCAGTCCGAAATAAGAAATCGAAAAGGCACACTGTAAATCCTGATTAGATGGCAAGGATGATCTACACTGTTAACAAATGTGTTAGCTTTTGTATAGGTGGAGTTAAGGTTAAATCAATATGATGAGCCTGAGACAGTGCAACTGACACACACGAGTACAAATCCCAATTAGCTTACGAAGTCGTATTCATTTTGAACAAAGTATTAACCCTGTTTTTAGTTTTCCAAAATCACAACCCAAGAAGTGTAGCTTTATGCTGTACATCAGGTGCCAGAAGCCTTTCTGCGAAGTATGCAAAACTTCGACCACGGGATGGTTCGGGCAACAATTTCTTAGGGATATCGCTTGTGGCATTTCCACCCATTAGTACACAGACTGGTGCAACCTTAAACACATGATCAATGTATCTGTTGCACTGTTCTATAGTCATTGCAGTGCTCCAGAATGTCTGAATTGCGTTGATGAGTTCTTCTTTCGTCCGAGGTTCCTTCTTTGCTATATCTCTCTTCAACTGGTTACACACCATCTCGATGGGATTCAAATCTGGGCTCTCTGTAAAAAAGAAATGGGCATCAAATTATAGCTGTCATGTTATAAAACATAAACGTTATGAAAAGTTGGAATAGGAAAGAAAAAATAGCTCGATCTAAAAATAATCTTTTAAAGTTTTTAATAATTTACATAAATCCACAGAATTTTAGGGATTTTAAAGATTTGTTTTTGCTTTTTTGTTCTTACGTGAGAAGATATATTAATGGCGTTTTTATTCGTGCACGTTAAAATAATTTTTTATCGATGAACGTACAATGATTACTGTCCTTAAATTAAGCGCATGGATTTTGTGTACACTATTAAGTTCGAAACATCATTTGGCGCATTCTTAAACAATTAAACAGCCACCTGTAGCCACTTTTGTTAAAACAGACTTGTCAGGTTCTGATTTCTTAATCTGAAAATATTGTAACGAATTATATACCCGATGGCCAAACATTCCACCAGTTAATTCCATTATCTGCCATAAACGCCCGAGATATCTTTGACCTGTGTTTAGGATCATTATCTTGTTGGAATCGGTGACCGTCGGGATAAGTAGTGTTCACAAACGGAAGCAGTGTGTCACGCAGTATGTTGTTTGTGAAGAAAGTACTTTCCATTATTCCTTCGAAAATCAGTAGTGGCGTCGGCCCTCTCCTGCTAATTCCACCCCACACATGTACTACATCGGACAAGTGTTATTTTTTCACCGCGATTCTCCGCGATTACACCCGAGGCAAAACTGCTGGAAATGAATGCGAGTCGACAAGAATGACTGCAGCATTGTCGCGGCGAATCGCGGTGGATCACCGGGTTAATCACGGTGATGAAAATCGAAATTCGCGGTGATTTTCCACCCGAAGCGATTTTTGAACGCGGTGACCGGGTGAAAAATGTAAAAGACACCCGAGCTGTACTGTACTTCTTAACATTAACACAAATTTAATTCATTAGTTTATTCATTTAAACCATAACAAAAGAAACATTAAACCATAACAAAAGAAACAAACGAATGCAGTGATATTGTCGGCCATCTTTGCAATACGTCGTATTTCTGTTAACTGGTTTAGGATACATGAAATCATTTATAGTACAGGATTGTAAGTCACATGTCTTCATTTGACTTTATGCAGTAGACCCTCAACATGAATGCCCTTTTCGAGTTTTATTCATACTGTTAGTTTTATATTGAAAATTTTACTTTTTGCTGAATGACCGAAATAGTGTTACAGAAATATACATGGGCAACCATAACTCCAGATTAATAAAATTAACGTTTCTAACCTGAATTTGGACTGGTTTTCGGCTTATGTCAATTATGACATCTTACTACAGAAAGATATGTCACATATTCTTGTTATGTGAATAGCAATAGACAAACTGTTTACGAAATTAAGACGCTACTGAAAAGTGGGCGGTGCTGGATAAATATCTTTGACTTAATTAAGGAAATTATGTCAAGTTAACAACATTTCATTGGAACTGCTACTTGTGGATGCAAGACCTACTAACAGCAATATATCTGATTGAAAGAAACTACACACGCAGGATTTCTAATGTTTGTTTCAAAACTTGCTTTACTGAGTGATCAATTCTGATATTGCTGAAATCACTTAATGGAAAGCTATTATACACCCACAACTTCAAAATTACTGCTAGAATCTACTTTTCTTAACTATCACCAAACCAGCTAGATGGAGCTACGTAGCCGATATTGCAACACAACACACCTGACGGGGCTTAACGGCAAGATCTAATATTGTAAGCTGATTGTTAATTTATCTTGTGGATAAAATT
This sequence comes from Corbicula japonica, assembly GCA_038501625.1. Taxonomy (NCBI): domain Eukaryota; kingdom Metazoa; phylum Mollusca; class Bivalvia; order Venerida; family Cyrenidae; genus Corbicula; species Corbicula japonica. Next base: position 9,026,001 of record JAZAYU010000006.1, on the reverse strand, counting down.
TAGAGATAACTTGGTGGCTTACTTTTTCACAAATAACCAGCAATATGTCGAATTACTGACAATTTTTTCACAAAATGTGTCCGTGCACCTGCATAGCAACCCCGCGTCTTGTAACGAGAATTGCGATTGGTCCGTGTAAAGACGGGCTTGATTAATTTTTTCGTTGTTTTTATGTAGACTCCGACACAGTACATGATTAGATATCATAGCTGTCAGATTTTTATTGAAGTTAGCGAATACCCTCCGTTTAAGTAATATTCCACATTGTTCAAATTCATGCACGATTAACTGCTCTTACCTATTTTAACTCAATGTGATAAGTTCAAACCTTTTCCAACATGTTATTCCGCAATATGTTCTCAATATTTTCCGTTTTATGTTACGAAAATACATCAAATACATATAATCAAGAGACCTTCGAAGACGGGTGATGCTCCTCGAATGGGTAAGTTGTCACAAAGACGATTAATTGTACAGCTATTGATGTGAATTTTGAAAATGGTGTAGTGCTAAACCTGCGCGCAGTCTCAATTATTAGACTGCAAGCACAGACCCATTTTACATACTGACTTTTATAGATCTCTCTCATTTATGAAGGGCGGCCATCATATATATAGAAAAGCTCTTGTTGCACACAAATAGTTCGGCTAACCTATGCGCTACACACCATCTCATTATGGTGATCATTTCTGTGAAATAATTTAAAAATCCGACTTCAAATAACTAAGTTATGGGCTGGACGAAATGATGTTCAAGGTCATGCTGTGAACTCGACCTTCATTGTAGCGACCTTAATTTGCGCGCAACACGTTGTCTCATTATGGTGATCATTTCCTTGAAATAATTAAAAATATCGGACTTCAAATACCAAAGTTATGGGCCAGACACGATGTTGCTACAAGGTAGCGACCCAAATGTTGCGACACGTCGTCTCAATATGATGATCATTTCTGTGAAATAATTTTAAAATCAAACTTCAAATACACTAGAATTTTGTGTTCCGCTAAACACACGTGTCGCCTGCTTGCAAAAAGTGGAAATGTGGATCTGTCTTATATCATATATGATAAAAGATGTAATTTAAGTTGCATTGCAATACAACAAGATTACTAATTTTCATTGATCGGTTATTATATTTATTGTAGATTCCATATTATCATTTTTATTGTATATTCTAGTTATAAGCAAAGTTAAGATTCTTGTAAAAATCATTCAAAGAAGCACAATTCAAAGGAGCACAACTCAAAACAGATATAAAAACTTTATTAAAACAGAAGACATGATGTCACAGATGGCTTTGTTAATGCTGATGACATATTTTAAATATTAGGTAAACAAGACAAGTACTTTCAATTTTATAGGCAACATAAAGTACCATATTATAGTCATTGAAATGGGGCATAACTTTGAGAGTGAAATTGTTACTGCACACACTCTACAAATTACAAAATTTAGAATCAGTGTTGAGCCGAAATAAGACAAAGTACTTACTATGTATTGGTTGCCCAAAATGCACAAAACATCGTACAAAGCAAGATTTATTGCAAACTCTAGGTCATGTACAACAACAAAATTATCCGTGCTATAAAAGAACATGTAATTAGGTATTGCGAAAAAGGTTTGAAACCACTGGCAAAAATTTATTTTGGTCTATAAAAAATTCAAATGACGTTTTGAAGAAGCTTAAATCAAATAATTTTCAGGCGTTCTGTTTGTCTACATATGATTTTTCAACTTTATATACTTCTCTCCCTCATAATTAAATAAGAGACAAGCTAACCAGTCTCATTGAAAAAAAACTTTTGCTAGAGAAAATAAAACATTTATCGCTTGTAATGAACATGGAGCATGTTTTACAGATGATTCTTGTGATAATTATACTTCATGGACCTGTCAAGACCGTATCAAGGCGCTCACATTTTTATTGGATAATATTTATTTGAGATTTGGTACCTCTATTCATAAATAAGTAATAGGCATTCCAATGGGTACTAATTGTGCACCCCTTGTTGCTGATCTGTGTTTATACTGTTATGAAAGAGACTATATGTTATCTCTTGTTACCGAACATCATGATGATATTATTACAGCTTTTAACAACACCTCTAGGTACCTTGATGATTTATTAATATGGATAATAACCACTTTCCATCACTGGTTAATAAGATTTATCCTAAAGAACTACAGCTGAATAAAGCGAACACTTCAGAAAAGCAAGCAAACTTTCTGGATCTAAATAAAATTATGTCCATTGCAAATGGTTACGTCACTACTACAATATATGATAAAAGAGATCATTTTAATTTTAATATAGTAAATTTTCCGTTTTTAGACGGCGATGTTCCTCGTGCAACATCTTACGGGGTTTATATCTCACAACTTGTTCGCTTTTCAAGAGCTTGCAACGATGTGAATGATTTCAATGAACGTACTCTTTGCATTTCAGAAAAAACTATTAAAACAAGGTTATCGGTATCACAAATTAAGGAAAACCTTTTGCAAATTTTATCGCCGATACCCAGATCTAATTCATAAATACAGGTGAAGTTTAAAATAACTATTGCAACAAGGTATTTCACAGCCAGATTTTTATGGAGATTTAATAAATAAACTTTAGAAGATAAAAGGCAATGTTAATTTCTCCTGGTTATTCGTAAAAACCATTTGTAAATTTAAAAAGAAAGGTTACCAACATAATATTTTACAGCGCTCTGCAGGCCTGGTGATTAACCCATCTACAGTTGATAATTATGCTTACCCCTTTGGTTGCACGACGGTGGCAAGGGTTTAAGAGTTTATGAAGGTTTATCAAGAAATCTTTTCTTAAAAGAACATAGAAGCTCGATTTGTTTCTTTAATCCCTGCCATCGTGTTCTTGCTGATTTTACTCCAGGTGCTCTGGTCTCGGTAAGATCATTGAGTACCCGCCCTTTGGCTTTGCAATGCTATTAGCTTCTTATGTTTTATATGTTTGTGTGCTTTTGCATGCAACATTGTTGAGTCGATGGGTGGGTCGGAGTTATTTCACCAAGACAATTTGTTCTTGTTTTGTGATACGAGAACCTGTTGGGGCAAGAGTGAGGTTGGTGCACCCTAGAACCTGGTTTAAACCCCCAGTGGCAATTTGATTTGCCACTGACTGTTCCAAGGCGGTAACCCTCGGGTTCTCATTTTTGTTTATTGTTAGTGGTGTCTTTTTTGAAACTGGTCATTTTATTAACCATGCTCTCTCCCTCTCTCTTTTTATTGACTGTGTGGGGAGGTTGGTTTTTTCTGAATGTGGCGATTCCTGATATGCATATTTCACCTTTTTCGCAACAAGGTATTTCACGGTCAGTTTTTTTTTATGGAGATTTAATTTACAAACTTAAAAAAATAAAAGGCAGTATTAATTTCCCCCGGTTATTCGTGAAAACCATCTGTAAATTCAATAAGAAATGGTACCAACATGATATTCTACAGCGCTCTGCAGGCCAGGTGGTTAACCCATCTACAGTTGATCACTATATGCTTAGATCTTTGGTTGCATGATGGTGGCTGGGGTTTGAAAGTTTATGAAGGTTTATGGGGAAATCTTTTCTTTAAAGAACCTAGAAGCTCGATTTGTTTCTTTTATCCCTGTCATCGTGTTCTTGCTAATTTGACTCCAGAGACTCTGGTCTCGGTAACATCATCGAGTAGTCGCCCATTTTGCTTTGCAATGCTATTAGCTTCTCATGTTTATATGTGTGTTTTTGCATGCAACATTGTTAAGCTGATGGGTGAGTTTGAGTTATTTCACCAAAACAACTTGTTTGTTGATATGAGAACCTGGCGGGGCAAGTGTGAGGTTGGTGCACCCTAGAACCTGGTTTAAACCCCCGGTGACAATTTGTTTTTTCCACTGACCGTTCCAAGGCGGTAACCTTAAGGGTTCTCTATGTCGTCAATTGTTGTGGCGTCTTATTTGAATTGACTTATAACAACATGCTCTCTTTTCCTCCCTTCTTTTTCGCTCCGTGGGGAGGCTGTGTTTTGTGAATGTGGCGATTCCTGATATGCATATTTAACATTTTTAGAGAAATATCAGAAAAATGAAAATATTTCTTGCTGGTTTTGTTAGAGCATTTTCACGGAGAGCAATGAAATGCACACATGTGCATTTATTTCCCACGCCGTCTATCAACACTGCCCACGCCGTCTATCAACGAGTTGTGTTGTCTATTTTGACATGCATATAAACGAATGCTCTGTTTTTCATCTCTGCTATTTGCTATGAGTGGTGACTGCGGCTTCTGAATGTGGCCATTCCTTATATTTTACTCTTGTTCAGTACCTGCAGAAATAGGACTCATTTCGGATTGCTTGTCACGGAAAAACAGAAAATTAGTATTAGTAGAGCTTTCTGTAGTTAATTATACATTATGGAAATTTCAAGATCAACTCAAATATAAACATAGTATACCAGACAATTCAATTTAAAGTTCAATATGCATATATATATATACATTAATCCGATCTAAAATATAGTATCTAAAAGCCTCGCCTTAAAAAAGGGCAATTTAAAATGCTTAGCACACTTAAAGTTAATGCATGACATGAACGACATAAATTCATCCGCTGAGAATGACCAGATACTTATTGGACATTATGTATGTTACATAATGCAAGAATATACTTCGCCATGCTCCGTCCCTTGTGTTTTTTAATTGTAAAATTTCACACTAACTATAACTTAATGCTTCAATAAGCGAAAAAATGTCAACTATTATAACGTGCAGAATAAATCAACATAATATAGGTCTTTCAAATAAATGTATGGCAATAAATAAGCGACAAGGTTAGGTGGCATCGAATTGCTATAATGTTTATATATGTATATATTCATTTATTTCTTATCTAACTCCGAAACTACTGTTCCACTTATTTTCCAACAGCATGTACTTGACCTACAGCCTATATTTAAATCTCATGGAAATATAACTTTATCTTGCTGACTAATCGCTGTCGTCTTTAACCGCCTGATAATATTGGTTTGCTACTGTCGATTGTCTAAAGAAGTGGGGACATACGCAGTGAAACAGTCAAGAGCGTAGAGTAACCTTTAGAACTTGTTCAACAATTCAGGTTCTAATCATAGCCGAAGCTTGAGAGAGCTTCCGCTCGACATGGACGCATTTGATTTGTTTAAGAAGTTGGGATCTGGAGCAAAATTCGATTACAAGAGGTTTCGAACGGATGCAGAAAAACTTCACGTAAGTCAGTCTTACAATATCTTTTAATTTGATTGCGATACGAGCGAACTTGTAAACATGTCATTGGTTTTCGCGACTAACATCAGATCAAAAACTCCTCAGACTTGGGCTTTAGCAGGTTGGGGAAAGGTATCAAAAGTAGCTATAATTGCTACTTTCGGCTATAATAGCTACAAGTAGCAATATCAGAATGAATGAAAAGTACAAACGTGAAATTTCTCGATTTTGGTTCGAAACCGCAACCTACCCGAACTTGTGCAACTTGCTACATACTAGACCTTCCCTTTGTTAACAACAACACTGACATCCCATGTTGAAAACAATGCGGTACACTGCAGACTCTTTATAACGCGGTATAGCGGGTCCATCATCCCAACCGCGTTAATAAGTGAAACCGCGTTATATTTTCCCGCGCAAAATACATGTCCCGATTTTCCCGCGAAAAATACATGACCCGATTTTCCCGCGCAAATATACTACAGGCCTTTTTCAGCCTATCTCACGGGGCCGATATTCGGCCCCGTTCCCAATCCAAAATAGCGACCATTTTTCCCAATTTCAAGAAATAAATTCCCAATCTCGAAAATTTATTCCCCTTTTGAACCGAAACGCATTTGTCTTAAAAATGATAAACGAGAAACTATAATATCGAGACTTTTCAAGCCCGAATCATTTGTTTGTCGGCGATCTGTGAAAACTTCTTTCTGTGAAAAATGTATGTACTGGTGTAAAAACCAGTATTGACCGTAACGCAAGTTGAAGATGGAGCACGACGCACATGATTCCAGATAACTTAAATTATGGTCAAATTAAGGTTTGAATATTAATAGAAATTATATTTTTATTTCGTTAACAAATGTTTTTTTCGCGATAATCGTTCGACTGCGTACAAAACAGAAAGGATGAATAAAAAATGGTATGTGCAGTACCGGCTTGTATACTGACCCGCGAAAACCAGGGTTGGCTTATTGACCGGTCAATTGAGTATTGACCGGGCCGGTGGTCAATACTGGTCAATAGTGGTCATTACTGGTCAATAGTGGTCATTTCTGGTCAATACTGGTCATTACTGGTCAATTCAATTTTGCTCACAACCAAACTGTCCAAAATGTTCTTAAAATCATTCAAAATCCTTTAGGCCCTTACAATAGCTACTTTATGGGCCTAAATGGTACTTCATTTATGGTTTATTATTGGATAAGCCTTAAATAAACACAACTTCTTAATTGGTATGTGCCTATGTTCAATAAGCAAAAGAAATGTATTTTCCGCCAGTTAAGCAAAGCAAATTAGGTGGAAAATATTAATTTGGTTGGGTAAGATCATTTGAATGTACTAATCATAAGGTGTTGTTTTCATTGGTTTAATGCACGAGTTCTCATGTGTATTGTTGAAAAATATATGGTCATTCAGATTCGGGCATTCAATGCTTACAGACACATTTTCTTAAGTACATAGAAACTTTATGGCATATATAAACAGCATGACATAATTATAGGCATTTATGATAAGTAACAGACTGAAATCAATAAATGTAGTATGCTAAAAGTTTCAAGTATAAAATGTTTGTTATGTTTTATGTAATTTATGAAATGGATTCGTTAAAGAACATTCTGTAAGCTTTGCCCAAGTGCTCAGTACAATACATACATTATATGAAATGTTTACTTGCAAGATCTGTGGAAGTGCAATCACCCCACAGTCTCCTGACCATCAATTGCACAAGTGTTAACTGGCAGGTGTATTAACACCTACTTTATGGTTATTGGATAATCCTTAAATAAACACATAGGCATCTTAATTGACATGTTCCCAAGTTCAATAAACAATAGAAGTGTGACACAACACCCCTCCATCTCCAGACCATTCATTGTCATACACAAGTGTTAGTTAGCAAGAGTGTAACACCTACTGGTGGTGCACATTGCCTTTGCTTTAAATAAAACAAAATCAAGTTACTGAATCATTCTTTGTTGAAAATTGATAAAACACTAACATTAAAAGAATCTTACTTTGTCTAAAAACCCACCAGAATGAAGCCAAAAGACCCTGTTTGGGGATTTTATGATCTCAGTTACTGAGGGAAATAAGACAATTTCTAAGTGCAAAGCATGTTCAAGTGAAGTTAGTTCTAAAGTAACTTGAGTAGTCTATTAAATAAAAGTTAAATGGTTTGTTTTCTTACTTTCTTTTATGAAAATTTTGAAAAAAAAGTTCAATTGACCAGTATTGACCACTATTGACCACTTTGGGAGTATTGACCGGGACGGTTTTAACCGGTTAAAACCGCCGGTTTTAACCAGGGGTGGTCGATTGGTGCCAACCCTGGCGAAAACTAGTGACGAAAATTTAAAAATGTCGTATAATAGTAAAAACTATGAAAAAAAGGCCGCGAAAAACAGATGCCAAGGGTACTCCAGAACTAAAATCTCTGTGGAACAAAACATCAAATGTTTCAAAAGTTCTTTCCCAGTCAGTTGAAACTTGCGAAGTTTCTAAGAATCAGATGATGGCAATTCTACTGTATAAGTATTACATCTGTAAAGCTGTCAGAACAAACCCTGGAAGAGATTTGTATTATTTCCAGGAACACTAAAGCAAGGCAAATCAAGCTATAGTGCAGATAAATGAATGTTGAAATTTCCCAATTTGGTTTGATTAGTTGATACTCTTTTCCCAAATTTGACTATTTACCGCGTCAAAAATTCCCAATTTGGGCAGGGGCCCTTTTCCCCAAAACCGCTGAAAAAGCCCTGTACTACCTAATACACAACTAACGAGATTATGCATAATTCCACGTAACGTCATGATTCCCCACACTGTACTCGACAAATAATATTTCTTACAAGACATACAATTACCAAATTTCAAATAAAAAAGCAAAACGGCAAGAGACTGACTAATAACACCAAGATCAAAATCGGATCGGCCTTAAATTATTGTAATGGAATCAAAGACCGTATATCTAGTTTGTTAAGATGCCTGTAGAAGTATTTTTTTTTTTATGACACAAACTCTGACATTTACGAACGTAAATGTAAAATAAATATTAAAACACTAACCATCGTGAACATATTCCATAATTTATAAATTACATCCTAATTTTATCTCCAGTAAAATATTTCAGTATTATTGCATCATCAACCAACTTAAACCAGCTAAAAAATGCCAAATGTCACGTACACACTTCTTGCAGATCAAACGATTTCATAGCAGAGCCGACAAAACATCACAGTCTCGATACGAGCCGACATTTTTCTTTGAAGTCACATTTCATTGACAGATATTATCGCTGTTTACCTCCAGTCAAAAAATGCAACATCCATGAAATTAACAGGAAGGCGGATCAAAGCAAAATGTACATCAATGAACTACCGACAGGTTTGAAACATGATTGGGAATATTTTTTTGTTTCTTTCTGAATTGTGCGGATTATGTGATAAATATAGAGACAATCGAATTTAGTAATGGATCAATGATAAACAGTACATGTAAGTAAGCATTCACAAGTTTGCCTTGGGCTGATATCTGTCACTGGGAAAGGTGTTAAAACACGGTTGTTTTAGGGTAAAATGTGTGCGTCACTTATATACATGTTACAATTGTGACTTCCGGTTTTGATTTATTTGCCGTTTTACGATCAAAAATGACTTCTGGTTTCGATTTTTTGCCGTTTCATGGTAAAAAATGGGCTTAGAAAAAAATAGGGGATCCACGGGACGACCGCGTTATAATGGAGCGCGGATCTAAACGAAGCGCGTTATAAAGAGTCCGCAGTGTAATTACATAGAGAAATTGTAAACAAACCACCAAAACACTTTTTACCATGTAATATCAGTCTTTGCGAAAGACACCGGACCGCCAGTCATGTCCGGCAAAATTTGCTTCGGTCCGGCAGTTTTGTGAAGTCGTCGGTCCTGCCGACCGGCTTTTTTTTTCGGCGTTTTGGGTACGAAAATTCTTGGTGCAAACAATATTTCCGTTATAATTGCACTGCAGCTCTGTTATATCGCAATCCGTTATATCGCGATATCCAATATATCGCGCTCGGTCCGTGGATCCCAATTTTTTGTACATTTACAATGTGTATGTTTGTTCATTCTTCGTGGGTGGTAAAAAAGACTGAATGATCAAATCAACTTTGGTCACAAATTCACGAAACGCACGCTTTTTTCGTGTCGTAATACGTCATTACCAGTGAAGGTTGTTTATTACATTTTGTATCCAGGGATTTAAGAGGTGATGTACAAGTTCATCAACAGATACAACATCAAACGTATGAAAATGAATGAAAGTTTTTTTTTTATACAAAAGTTTTTGAACCCCCCTTTGTGACGAACAAAAGGTGCGAAAAACACCAAGCTGATACAGTACTGACAGAATTTCGTTCCCGAGACAAACCGCAAATTAGCTACAATTAATGAAAGCTGCTAACCATAATAGACAAAACAGTTTGTTGTTTTAACATTACCTGCTCATCGACATATCAAGCTGGTTAACCAACTTAACGACGGATGACGATGAACTAACATCGCCGAATTTGACCGACCAACAGATCATCGATCAGTTCAAAGTACCGACACCTTTGGAGATTGACGACCGGGATCTTTGTTTGTTTATACATTATTTTTTGTTTGTTTGTACGTTATTTCTTTTTTATTTAAAATAAATCTCAATAAATTATATGTGGGTTAGAATGTTAATTAATTAATATTCTAACCCAGATTATATAAAAAGTTGTTTTAAAACACTTGTCCAGCATGGAACGTACTCCCTGATGTATCGTAGATTTCACGGTGTTTAAATTACGCAACACCGCGATATACAAGCATCTGACAACAAAATAAAAAGAAGTTTGATTGTGTTAGCGTGATTATTTACTTATATCTATATTTATTTACTTAATGGCATTTGTGTTTTATTGTTCCATAACAGAATCAATGTAGTATAATGTAATTTGTGTCTGAAAAGTAAGGCCTCCAATATATTTAGAACTTTTTATTTTTATTTTTTTTAGGCCACAAGAAGGCTGTTGGAGATGCCAAGTTCCAGCAACAGATGCAGACTGCTAGACAAGTTTCAGTAGACATAAATGGGAGTGCCAAGGCAAATTTATATCATCTGGCACAGAAAGACCTTGCCATATTTATTTTTGTAATTTTTTCAAGAATAAAAAAAAGATTTAATAATCTGTATTGTTGTTGTTTTGTAACGTGTGGGGGTAAAAGTGAAAATAGAGCTATTTAATTGGCTCCAATGTATGTGTAGCATAAATATAGTGAAATAAGATAGTTTTACGAAGAATATAATTGTTTTTGTTTCGGTCTGGCAAATTCTTTTTCGGTCTGGCAGAAAATTTTTTTCACCAGACCGGATGACTGGCAGTTTTTCATCCCTTTCGCGAAGACTAATATGTAATGAAAAATGCCTTAATCTGGCCACATACTTTGCACAATTCATTGACTTATCGGTCGCACGATCTCGGACTTTGATCGCATTATTAAAAAAACATTTTAAACGAAATTTTATTGTTTCTTCATTAATTATGTAGACTGTGGTACAGTGTGTTCTCAAAATTATAGTTGTATAAGTGAATACTGTTGATGACCATCTTTAATAAGGTTCATAATTTGGGTGACACATTTGTTGTCTGCAGAGTGAAGCCAGATTCGGGAACTAAAGTCCTGATTCAGTTGTAATTTATATTATGGATTTGGGGAAAGCTTGATTGTTGTTGTTATAACACTACATATTGTTTTGTGGCCGTATGTAACCCTCAAATTTCTGGCTACAACCTGATTATTATTGAAGAAAATTATATTATTGGAATGTTGTTCATTTTTATTTCTTTTATCATGTTTACTGCAGTCATTAGCTACTTACGCAGAGTGATACATGTATAAATTCTGGAAGCTTGCTGTCTGTTGTTCAATAGTGTACCAGTCTTACTACCCTAAAATAATAATATGTCACAGTTTGTGCAAATGGCAAAGAAGCTACATGATCGAGTTTTCAGGCTTTGTATATAGAATCCACAGATCCTGTGATACATAACATTTTATGGTTAAATTTTTCAGAAATGACACAGTTTGCGGCTTCTGAGAGAAAAGTAGTTAATACAGCGACTCTTTTTTTTTATAAAATATTACAATTGAAATCCCTGAGACATTTTGTATCTGTATACCTGGCTTCCAGCCGAATATGGTCATTGTAAATATTGTCCAGAATATATTTACCAATACATTCCATTGCAGATCGACCTAGCCTGGCTTTTCGAATGAAATAGGTTAAATAACAACTAAATGTCTTAATATTTTCATGTGTTAACTGTTCAAAATTTCCTTTCAGATTTTCACTTTTTTGGTATTAGGTTTTCTTTCACATATTTGGAACACCTATTACATACATAATTATCAATGGAGGGTAAAATACCATTTTCCATCATGAACTGAATGGGTTTTATATGTGACAGTTAATGAACTATAAACTGGCTTCTATCACAAAAGAAAAAACAAGATGCTTAAAACAAGCGCTATTATATGTAGCTATTATAGCCGAAAGTAACAATTATAGCTACTTTTGATACCTTTCCCCAACCTGTTTAGGCATGTTTCTTTTTGACATCTGATCGTTTCTACACTGTTCGCTTTTAGATTCTTTTGATTATTTCTGGTCAAGATGTAACCAGTGCAGATCCAGATCATATGTTATGGATGTACATACTTATCTAGATCTACATTATGTGTATATATGGAATAAAGGGTTTAACATTATGCTGATAAATGCTTATGTATTTGTATTTTCATAGTTACTGAAGCCAAAAGCACTGAAGCCTATTCCTGTGGAAGAGCCTGAAGAATATGGGTCATTACCAGAAAGTAGGACAACCAATGGTTAGTCATCCATGGGAATTCGTAAAAAATGTTATATACATGCATACAATGCAAGTTCAAGGGATTACAGTCAAAACGGCCTCACGTAAAAACGGCCTCAGGTTAAAACGGCCTCACTTTCAGAAAAATATTAGTTAAAACGGCCTCACTATGTTTTAAGTAGATGACCCTGGTTTGAATTACATTTTTAGCTCGACTATTCGAAGAATAGGGGAGCTATCCTACTCGCCTCGGCGTCGGCGTTCCCGTCGGCGTCCGTTAAACAAATGCGTTAAACAAAAAATGCACTTTGGTCCATCACTTGAAAACTACTTACGATATCAACTTGAAACTTGAAATATATATTCACCATCAAATTCTACATCATTACCAACAACACCCATAACTCTGCTACAAATACTTTTTAAGTTATGCCCCTTTTTTACTTAAATTTTGCGTTAAGCAAAATATGCACTTGGTCCATAACTTGTAAACTACTTGAGATATCAACTTGAAACTTGGAATATATATTCACCATCAAATTCTACATCATTACCAACAAGACCCGCAACTCTGCTGTCAATATGTTTCAAGTTATGCCCCTTTATCTTATATTTTGTGTTAAGCAATTTGCCCATAACTTTAATACTACTTAAGATATTGCCTTGAAACTTGAAATATATTTTCACTATCAAAATCTACATCATAACCAACAAGACCCATAACCCTGCATCCAATATTTTTTAAATTATGCCCCTTTTTCACTTACATTTTGTGTAAAGCAAAATATACACTTGGGCCTTAACTTCATTATGAATGGAGGGATTTCAAAATAACTTGGCATAAATGTTTACCTTGACAAGGCGGTGTGTCGCGTACAATATCCATGCTTGTAGGTCCAAGGTCAAGGTCACTGTTACTATAAATAGAATTTTCTTGCAAAATCGTGTCCGCTCTGTAACTTTGTTGTTTTCTATTGGATTTTTTAATAACTTAGTATTATTGTTCACCATATCAAGACGGTGTGTCACGTACATGCCCAGGCCTGTAGATCCAAGGTCAAGGTCACTGTTACTAAAAATAGAATTTTCTTGTCCAGGCTGTAACTTTGTTATGAATGGAGGGATTTCAAAATAACTTTACACAAATGTTAACTATGACAGGGCAGTGTGTCACATACCATGCCTGTAGGTCAAAGGTCAAGGTCACTTTTACTAAAAATAGAATTCTCTTGTCTGGGCTGTTACTTTGATATGAATGGAGGGATTTCAAAATAACTTTACACAAAGGTTCACTATGACAAGGCAGTGTGTCTGCACATACCCAGGCCTGAAGGTCCAAGGTCAAGGTCACTGTTACTAAAAATAGAATTTTCTTGTCTGGGCTATAACTTTATTAAAAATGGAAGGGATTTCAAAATAACTTGACACAAAAGTTAACCATGACAGGGTGGTGTATTGCGTACCATGCCCATGCCTGTAGGTCAAGGTCACTGTTACTAAAAATAGAATTCTCTTGTCAGGGCTGTAACTTCATTAGGAATAGAGTGATTTCAAAATAACTTGACACAAATGTTCATCATGACAATGTGGTGTGTTGCTTACCATGCCCATGCCTGTAGGTCCAATGTCAAGGTCACTGTAACTAAAAATAGAATTTTCTTGTCCGGGCTATAACTTTGTTTTGAATGGAGGGTTTTCAAAATAACTTGGCACAAATGTTCACCATGACAAGGCAGTGTGTTGGGTATATTACCCATGCCAGTATGTCCAAGGTCAAGGTCACAGAAATTATTTCTGTTATTTGAAATGAATTTCTCTCTTACCATTCACTTGTTAATATTTTTGCTGATTGAACATGAATGTATGGCCATAGTTGTTATTGTTTTAATCTTTAAATTGCATTTGTTTCAAATGATTCGAATAGTCGAGCACGCTGTCTCCTCTGACAGCTCTTGTTTAAAGATGTTGTAGTAAATTGATGTGAAGAAAGAAATAGACACAACAAATTATTGCCATTATCATATTACTCGTCGCGCACTTGAAAAGATTTTTTGTGATGTTTAGATTTTGTGAATTTATGTAATTTAAATAGAACAAGAATTTTTTTCTAGTTACTGTTCTAACGTGCGTTAATAAATGCAAAATGAAGATACATTTATGTGTGCAAAGGTTCATTAAACGGCATTTTGCTGTTACAGAGATTTCGATATTTTTATTTTACTGATGTCAGTGCAATGACAACTCAAGACGGCCCTTAATTCAGAAAAAACATTTCAAACAGAATACTGGAGAAGGCGTACATTGATAATTAAATGAACACAGAAGGCAAGGAATTATACGTTTAATTAATATACCAAAAGTTTAATGATAAACAAAAATATATCTAAGTAAAGATTTAACTATTAGCATTAGTTGCTTCTATACACCATTATTAATAGACCATCTGGGCAAGTGGCGATCTTGTAGAATTTCAGTTCGCACACGCGTCAAGAGTCCTTCACACCTACTCAACATGACACCATTATTTTTGGGACAGACTGGCAAGTGAGAATATCCTGTCAATTACTGGCAATTAACAGTAACGGGATGGTGTTCAAAATTGTATTACAGTGTGATTTTAAGTTCTTAAAGAAATTGATGATGATTAAACTGAAGAAAAGTTATTAAATAAAATTAACAAAATCAGTAACATATACCCCGTGTTGTAACACCTATGCAATGTCCTCTCTTTCATTTTTCTAACAACATTAACATTTATGCTGTCCCAGTCAAACATTATTTTAATGGAAAACAAAATGAAATATTCATAAAAAATGTAACAATTACATTAAATCATTTACTAAATAAACGAATTGCAAAGTAGTTTCCTTATAAACTTTAATTAATGCGGAAATTGAAGATTATATAAGTGATGAGAAAATATACAAAATGTCAAGACTACTGATACCTACGATTTTTACCTTTTTCCCCTACCCTTTTCTTTAACAAATACATAGCTCTAGTTCAGAAACAGACTGCCTTTTTATTTTTCTTAAAATTTTTAATTTAAAAACATACTTCTATTATCACTAAGTTATTATATCCCATTAATTTTTATTGTCATTATCACTATCAATTATATTTTAGTACTTTGGTGAAAATTACTGTTAGAAATTTGTTAATCTGTATTAACATGTGTAATATAATAATTATTAAATATTAACAGGATTAAATTAGGTTTTCCTTAAAAAAATAAAGTATGCTGTTTTACAAAGAAATTTAACATAATTGTAAGAAATATCAACTAATAATTATTATAGACACCTGCACAAATTATTATGATAATCAAATATTGTCATCAAGGATGGGCGGTGGTAGATTAAAGTTGGCGAAATTAACCAGACTGAATACTGGATGTCTTTTTCAATGAACAATATGCATTAATTTGATATTGGACAATCATTGTTTTTGATGAAAATAAAACAAGTATTAATATTAATAACTAAGTTTGACCAATCAAGGAATAAAATTTAATGAACTTGTATTTAAAGAACAAACCAAGAATTAAACGAATTGACATGTACTCATCAAGAGTATTAAAGCAGTATAAAAGATACCTATTTTACTAATATAATATTTAAAATTTATTTTAAAATTGAGGCCGTTTTGACCAAAAAGTGAGGCCGTTTTGACTAAAAGTGAGGCCGTTTTAACCAAAAAATAAAAATTTGAGGCCATTTTGACCAAATAGTGAGGCAGTTTTAACCAAAATGAGGCCGTTTTAACTTGAGGCCGTTTTTACTTGAGGCCGTTTTAACCAGCACCCAGTTCAAGCTGGTCATTGTCATCCATTTCATTAATATGTGCATTACAATTCTATCAATGTCATTTCACTTAAAATAAATACAAGTTCTGTGTACCACAAAATGGCTTGGGAGAATTTTTAAAAGCTTTTGGCGAATTGTAATTGACTTTAAGTTTCAGCTTTCACTTTAAACATTGTATCGACAAACCATACTAAGATAAGATATTGTTGCAAAAAGCTTAAAGAATTTTGTTTTTCATATTATTTAACTTTTCTTCATGGGATATGATTTTCTCCCATTTATGTCCAGTGTATTTATACATCTAGATCAAACTGCCATTCTGTGTGAACAGGGTAGATCCTGATCATACTGCATGGATGTGCAGGCTGTTCTGGGTCATGCTCATGCTATTAAAACATATTAATGTGAGAATGATTAACCCTTAACTTCATAGATACACCATTATTGCCTGGGGGAACAGTGTAGATCCAAGTCCATTCCATCTGATATACACCATTATTGCCTGGGGGAACAGTGTAGATCCAAGTCCATGCCATCTGATATACACCATTATTGCCTGGGGGAACAGTGTAGATCCAAGTCCATGCCATCTGATATACACCATTATTGCCTGGGGGAACAGTGTAGATCCAAGTCCATGCCATCTGATTAAGATCTACTCTGTTTGCTTTTAGATTCTTTAGGTTTTTTCTGAACAAGATGCTACTAGTATAATTATATCCAGATTGTAGGCACATCTAATAAGGATCTATACTAGTTGGATGCACATTATTAAAATTATAATGCATATTTATGGAGTAATGTGTATGTCATAAAAATTAGGAGTACATGAATCAATAGATGATTTGTGTTTTATTTTAGATCAGTCAGATTTGTCTGATGATGAAAGCAGTGTTTCCAGTTCTGGGGATCAAACATCTAGTGACTCTGATTCCTCTGAGTCTTCTCAGTCTTCTGATGAAGCAGATGATAAGTCTGGTTCTAGTTCTGATTCTGAAACAGAGCTCCAGTTGTTGGGCAACATCAAATCAAAAGGTGATGATCTAGGAACCAGTCGACTCGAGGAAAGAAAACAAAGAAAACAGAGAAGAAAAAGTGTCAGTAGTGCGAAGAAGTTGGCAGAATTGAAACAAGAACAGGTATGAATGTTTAAGTTCACTGTTTACACTGAGATACATGTATTCTGAATCATGGGCATCATGACTCTTTATAGTTTCCATTAATGAATGTGCATTCTTTAATTAACCCATTTCTCCATAGACACACCTTTTGGTGCATGGGCGAACAGTGTAGATCCAGATCAGCCAGCACATTTGTGCCATCTGATCAGTATCTGCACTGTTTGCTTTATGATCTGTTAGGTTATTTCTGACCAAAATGTGACCAATGCAGATCCTGATAAGACGGCACAGATGTGCCTGCTGATCTGGATCTGCACTGTTTGCACATGCATAAAAATGCACATAAATATTATATGGAAAAATGGGTTAATGGTTTTCAATTATTTTAAATACAAGCAATTGTTTATTTTGCAGAGGTTATAAATTCTTTGATAAATCTGCCCTTAAACATCAATAATTTCACAGTAGTTGGAATTATCTGAAAATTCAATGTATTTTACATGTTATCGCGACAATATGCCTCAAGCTTGAACACATGGCAGAATGGACTTCCGTTAAAAATTAAATCTGCGGTTCCCCATACATCTATTCTGAATATAGTAATTGCCCCCATCTACCACCCAGGGCACTTAGAAAATCAGAGAAAAGGGGGGCACCTATAAAGGAAACTTTGATGTAGAAGAATAGAAAATTGTTTTTAAAACATGTGCTTATTCATTTGCAATTTGAAAACACATAATGGGCGGTTATATGATCACTGGCTCTAGATGGGACGAATACAGTATTTATAATTTTTGAATGGTTACATGTTTTTCTTTTGGCATGTACATTTTTTGAGAACCACCAATTTATATGAGTGGATTTGATTAGTCAGTGCTTGTTGCTGACCAGAATAGCAAGTTCATCCATCAGTTTCAGTTTGCAAGCTGAAAAGATTGACATCTTGTGGGACAACCCTTTCCTCCATAGATACAACTGTATTGCGTGGGCAAACAGATTAGATCCAGATCAGCCGGCACAGATGTGCCCTCTGATCTGTATCTACACAGGTCGCACATGCTTAAAAATGTGCATATTTCAAGGAAAGGGTTAATAGAAACATACTGAGGCAGCAAAATGTAAAAAGTATTCATAAATAAAGTTTTTTTGTAAGAGAAGTGTCTTTGAAAAGATATTTGGTTTGAATGGAAAAATCTCCCACATCAAAACCAATGTACATTGAACAGACTGGCTGATATCAGATGGCACAGATGTGTCGGCTGATCTAGATGTATACTGGTCAGACATCAGGGCCTTCCCCAGAAAATTTGTAAAGCATCCTGGCATCCTACGCGTGACGTGCTAATGCATGCAAAATATTTTCACATGGTTGATGGGTGCATCTTACAAATATATTAAATTATATATTTAGCACAAAGCAACATAGTTTTCTAAGTTTTATTGAAATATGACAAAGTACATTTTTCACAGAACTACCACACACTTGCAATTGTATTGTACTTACATGTAATACAAAACAGTTGTTGCTTCATTTTTTATGTACATCAGTGTAAAAAAAACATGCCACAATTGTCTTCTGTTGCAACAAATCTCACACTAGATACACAGCCCTTGATTGCCAAACTGTTCTTGTCATTATTATTATGCCACAATTTAATATATGTTGAAAAGTCAACATGTTCAATAGAATGGCCATTTATTGATATGGACAGCATTTAAAGATGTACAGTTATAGTACTTTTATAGCACTAAATTACTTTAAAATCGTCTTCACTTTTGGTTATTATTTGTTATAATAAACCTTCTGTAATCACCTGTTAATAAAAGTGATAATTATCATTTACCACTTACATGCTCACAACTCTTCACAGTTACCAGGTCATCAAAGAACAATATAACAGTTTTAATCTCATTTAGGCCATCATAACTGACGAGATAATCTATTCTTAATTGGTTGATTTACGACCGTCTTCTCTGTATTCAACAGACACTCATCCAACTATCCGACTTCTGATACACAGCAGACGCACCATTAAATATTGTAAGGTGTGATCTTGTAAAGTAGACGCTTAACAATATCAGAGAAACACTTGAAATTGGCGAGAAAGCTTCATAATTTGACATGTTTATTGACCTTGTTTATTGAATTTTAAAACATCCCGGTCAGGATTTATGGCATACCGGCGGATTATAAGCGTACCGCAAATGTAAGTTTGGAAATTAAGGCATCCCGGCGCCGGTATGTCAAAATTGCCTGGGGAAAGCCATGGACATGTGATAATATGCTTTTATAATGAGAACAAGGTTAATGCCCTGAGTTTGTCAAAAGTATATTTAAATAAGATGTGCTTTTTTTACAGATAAACCATGTGCGTAACATCCACAGAGTTCATGCATATGGTACAGACGTACCCAATCCAGTTGAAACATTTGATCAGCTGAAGACGGAATACAACCTTCACTCTTGTATCATAGAGAACATCAGCAAGGCAGGATACACAACACCTACACCCATACAGATACAGGCTATACCGGTCATGCTGCATGTAAGATTCTGTACAGTAAAACCCCTGTATTAAGACCATGTCTGATACTGAACAAAAGTAGTTATGCCCCCACAAAGTGGGAGGCATATAAAGTTGCACTCGACTGTCCGTACGTACGTCCGTACGTCCCCAAATCTTGTGGCATCAACTCCTAAACTATAAGGCAGATTTCTTTCAAACTTGCACAGATGATCAAGCAGGATATGTAGATGATCGTAAAGAAAGGATGTTTTCCTTCGATCATTTTTACCAGAGTTATGGCCCTTTGTTATTAAAAATTATGTTGCAGCAGTGGGGTCATCAGTGTCCAAGGACACATTCTAGTTTTAATAGTGGGTTGGTCTTAATTCTGGGAAAGAAGATAGTTTTAAACTGTTAAAAAAGGATAGTGAGGTATTGTTCATAATTTTAGGTTGGTCTTTGAGGGGTTTTACTGTACTATGTTTTTTTGTTGTAAAATGACTTTTTAGCACTGTTTTGCAATGCTCTGTATATTTTATATTTGAATCAATAAACTTATGTAAAATGAATATTGAAAATCTGTTTTCGTGATGATGGCACCTTATTCATGTAAAATAAAATATTTAGTGCTGTTTGATAGAAAGCCTTATATTTAAAAATAAGGATCAGTTTTCATGATGGAACCCTATTCATGTTGAAATCATATTAAACCTAGGCAGACCCTTGCTAACATTTGCCAAATAAATTGAAAATTTATACACTTTCCAACCCAAATCTGCCACAAAACAGTTTAATACAAATTAGATCATCAATTAGTGGAGGGAAAAACTATGTACTTTAAAGATGTAGTTCTTTTTAATTAATAATGTGATATCTTGAACCCTAGAAAAATCCATTATATTTTCAAGGTAGTTTTCTTATGGGAAATGTTAAAACCATATTTACCTGTTGCCTGTATAATGATGCAATAACACCAGACAAATTAAGCTTGCCTGAAATACGAATATTTTTTCTATGTATTTTTTTTTGCAGTGGCATGTCAGCTGTACTTATATGCCTAAAAATATTGAATATATTGAAAATATTTCTTAATTTAATTATATGCCCCAAAAAATAAATACATGAACATGTAGTTTTTTCTTGTTTAGAGAAGAGAGTTGATGGCCTGTGCTCCGACAGGTTCGGGAAAAACAGCGGCTTTTATTATACCCATACTGCACCATTTGAAAGAACCTAGGAATGAGGGAGTTCGAAGTCTGGTACTTGCACCAACAAGAGAATTAGCCAAACAGGTATAACCCATGTGTTCTAGTGGCATTGGGTTTATGCATATTTAAATTCAGCAAAAAATGCATACAATTTGAAGGTCATTTTTTGCCTTTCATTTCATGATATGTGACTTTTATCCCATGAGCAAACAATGTATATCCATATAAACTTGCACATCCTTGCACTGTGATCATGATCTTCATTGTTTGCTTTAATATTTATTAGATTATTTGCATGGATGTGCAGCATGATCTAGATCTAAACTGGCGTCACTGGCATAAAAGTTGTATCCATGATGAAAAGCGTTAGCATGTCAACCTAGCTTAATAATAACCAGACACTGATTCCAGGTTTTGGTATTCAAACAGATAGCTTAAAAACTGCAGAAAGCAAATGATGCTGATGCAATAGTAGTATATTAAGTTATCTAGAATGTTTGACATAGAGAGATCATGTTTTCCATCAAGTTTCTTGATAGCTGGGATTGAAGACCAGCCTCTCAGACTGGTCTCCATTTGAGCCAATCAGATGCTTGAAATTTGAAAATGGTCTCCAATCTTGTTTGATCTTTGGCACAGAGTTTATCATCTCCAAACTCTTATTACTAAATTTTGAAATATTTTTAACATGGTTGTACTGTTTGTATGGAAATCAGAATTCATCACCAGCTTAACACCCTTTTTGTGTCGCCCTTTCGAAGAAATGGCGATACATAGGGATCGCTTTGTCCGTCCGTCCATCACGAAAACTTAACGTTGGCTTTAACTTGGCCATTTCTTAATATTTCTTTATCAAACTTGCAAATTATATTGCTTATGACAACACGCTCGAGATGATGCCAAATTCTCAAGGTCAAGGTCACATTTGATGGAGTTATGCCCCTTTTTGTACTTGGATTTTTACACGAAAACTTAACATCTATAATTTTGTCATTTCTTAATATTTTTTCATCAAACTTTCAAATTATATTGCTTATGACAACACGCTCGAGATGTTGCCAAATTCTCAATGTCAAGGTCACATTTAATGGAGTTATACCCCTTTTTGTACTTGGATTTTTACACGAAAACTTAACGTTGGCTATAACTTTGTCATTTCTTAATATTTTTACATCAAACTTTCAAATTATATTGCTTATGACAACACGCTCATGATAATGCCAAATTCTTTGATGGAGTTATGCCCCTTTTTATACTTGCATTTTTATTCCGACATAGCACCAGAGGGCGACACAAGTGTTCAACTGAACACCCGTCTAGTCTTCATGGAGGAAAGGGTTAAAACACTTTTTAAAGTTTGGAAACTAAACTCCAGTAAAAACAATGTTGCAGTAAAAACTTGCATTTATCATTTGGTTGTTTCTTGCAGACATACAGAGAGTTTCAGAGGTTGTCTGAAGGGATTGGATTTAGAATAAAATATATAGAGAAGACAGGTAGTGACCTCACCAAGATCAAGTCAATGACAAAGAAATGTGGTATGAAAAATCTTCTTATTTTACATCTATTAATTTAGTATTAAATCAGGTTGCTTATAATGTTGACAGTTTCAAACTTCTATTTAAGAAGAACAAGAAAAAGTAAAACAGTAACTTACTGTTTTACAGACGGTCTATTATTCAGAGACAACTGAACAATTTCTCATAGAATTGTATTGCAATATCTAGCTTATTTGTTGATTTGTTTCAATGAAATTTTGAAAGAAAGCAATCCAACATGCATTCTGATTTCAAACCTTCCCTATCAATATCACACTTGTTCTTACAAATTTTCATTATTTTCACTTTTAATAGTGTTTTCACCACATGTTATTTGCCTATCAAGTATGATACATGTATGTTTTGTTGATTTTGAAGAACAATTCAATATTCTATGAATTTTATGATTTTTAACCACTACTAGGGGTTTCAATTACCATACCCTTTAGAATACAACTTCATCCCCAATGCTTTTGTAATAAAAGTGTTTACAAAATATATAATTTAAAAACATATCAATTTACTTTACCACAGAATTGACAAAAGTGATATTATGTCTTGAAGACATTCAGGCATCCTCTAGTTCAGGTGAACTTAACTTAAGTCTTTGGAACCTTTTTTACATGATAGGGTAATCTTTTTAAGACTTATTTTCTGGAATTTCTTACTGAATAGCTCTTGATTGGACAAAAACATGAAAGTGTGTTTCATTCTGTTAAATAATCTTAAAAATAATTCTTTGTTTACAGAAAGTTTCATATATTTATGTAAAATATCCAATACACTATATATTGTGAATTTCCAGAGAAATATTTAATAATAAAACTAATACATGCTAAATTACCTCAAAATAATGCATTTTTAGCTCGACTATTCGAAGAATATGTCGAGCTATTGTACTCACTTGGGCGTCGGCGTCGGCGTCCCGCTTTGGTTAAAGTTTACGTGCAACCTACCTATATCTTAAAAACTACTATAGCTACAGCTTTTAAACTTGGCACACTTGTTCGTTATCATGTCCCGAGTGTGTATGCCAAGAACCATAACTCTAACTTTCATTTTGATCAAATTATGGCCCTTTTCGACTTAGAATTTCAGGTTAAAGTTTGCGTGCAAGCTACTGTACAAACTCATAACTTCAATACTACTTATACTACAGCTTTTAAACTTGGCACACTTGTTCATCATCATGTCCCGAGTGTGTATACCAAGAACCATAACTCTGACTTTCATTTTGATCAAATTATGGCCCTTTTTTGACTTAGAATTTCAGGTTAAAGTTTGCGTGCAAGCTACTATACAAACTAATAACTTCAATACTACTTATACTACAGCTTTGAAACTTTCAACACTTGTTCATCATCATATCCCAAGTGTGTATGCCAAGAACCATAACTCTAACTTTCATTTTTATCAAATTATGCCCCTTTTTCGACTTAGAATTTCAGGTTAAAGTTTGCATGCAAGCTACTGTGCAAACCCATAACTTCAATACTACTTATACTACAGCTTTGAAACTTTCAACACTTGTTCATCATCATATTTCAAGATTGTATGCCAAGAACCATAACTCTTACTTCCATTTTGTTCAAATTATGGCCCTTTTTCGACTTAGAATTTCAGGTTAAAGTTTGCGTGCAAGCTAGTTACTTTCATACTTCTTGTACTATAGCTTTGAAACTTAAGACACTTGTTTACCATCATGACCCTGACTATTTATACCAAGAACCATAACTCTTTCTTTCATTTTTAATCAAATTATGGCCCTTTTTCAACTTAGAATTTCAGGTTAAAGTTTGCGTGCAAGCTAGTTACTTTCATACTTCTTGTACTATAGCTTTGAGACTTAAGACACTTGTTTACCATCATGACCCTGACTATGTATGCCAAGAACCATAACTCTTTCTTTCATTTTTAATCAAATTATGGCCCTTTTTCGACTTAGAATTTCAGGTTAAAGTTTGCGTGCAAGCTAGTTACTTTCATACTTCTTGTACTATAGCTTTGAAACTTATTCACCATCATGACCCTGACTATGTATGCCAAGAACCATAACTCTTTGATTTTTTTTCCAAATTACTGCCCTTTTTAGACTTAAAAATTAAGGTTTGAAACTTTGTATACCTTTATTTTATCTTACATCAGGTTTATTTTCAAAGGCCCATAACTCATCCTTGCTTTTTTATATTTGATTTTTGCCCCTTTTCACTTGAAATCAGAATTAAGACTTATAAATAATTGTTAAAGTTTCAATGTTAGTGTTTTTCATATGAAATGCTATATACGCCTTTCCAATAAACAGTTTCGCAGTCCTGTACGAGTTACTTCCCGTGACCAGATATCAACCCAAAACGAGGCTTCACAGGAAAGCTGAACTATCGGACTATGGCTTAAGCACATAAGGCCTAACATAATCCATTAAATTTCAGGTGTGTAATCGTCGCCGCCGGTCGAAAATAAGTTACTGGTCTGTTATTCTAGTCAGACATTTTTATTTTCACTATTTGTTAGATATAAGCATTTTTAATATTGTAAGAACATGTACCCTTCTTGTTGATAGTGGGCAGTATGAGACGCGATTCGGATAAACGTGAGTATTAATGTTACGAATTTCTATACAGCATTTTCATCTTTATGTATTTTATACTTAAAATTATATTTAACTGGTATGAAATTCGCAAATTGCTAAGACTGGTAATGTACTATACTCCGGAAATTGTGACATGTCAACATTCGGTTACAGTATCTACGTTATACTTGTACTCATCTATTACTTGAATTCATCGTACCGTTAATGTTCAACGAACAAATAATTTTGATTTTTTGAAAACGTCACGTATACTTCACAAGCAAAAATACGGTACGATTGATTCTGTCTTGAAATTAAGAAGGATCAATAAGGTTATCTGATTGTTCGTTTACGTAAGAGTATCATTCATAGAATAAAATTCAAGGATTCTGATGCTGGCTTCTAATAAAGATGGAGATGCCTGCTTCAAATAATGATGGGAACATTTATATTAACATTAAGACTGCTAAGGTTTGAAATTCTGTCATTTTGGCGATAACGCTCAATCGCTTGATCGAATATTTATAAAATGTTCTGCTAAGATGAGTTTCTAATTGATGTCTTATGGTTCTACTTGTCGTATTAAGGATTAATAATTCATATAACTATAAATACTTTTGATACCCGATTCAGTAATTAAGGATTTCGATATACTTATTAATTGGGAGGTGGAGGTACATAAAAAAGTAAACCGATCTCTATTGGTCAGTGATATCTTCTTCTTAGTAATTGACAGGGGACGCCTTGTGCGCGACAATTTGGCATTTTTATGACATGCCGCTTTCAAAATCAATCGCAGCCGGCATGTCAGTAGTTGATAAGACACGCTAAGCCGGAAACGACACTCAATTTATCCGTGGATAGAACACAGGCTGTTAGTTTAAGTCGTTTAAAGTAAACCTTGGCGCGAGGAATGACTTTACACTTTTAGTCAAATTAGATTTGTTGTTTTATATATAAACTATTCTTGATAAAAAAAATTCATTACGCTAATGTGTTATTACTAATTCAACGATAAACGAGAAAATATATTTTAAAAAAGAAATTTCTTGATGAAAAACGAAAGTTGTCGGTACATGTTCCCTATTACATTAATACAGCGAGCAATACTTTTTCCTGTATAGTAGTCACGTGACTGAATAGGGGAGGTAACCGAAAAAATCACCGAATTATTGGAAAGGCGTATAAAAGGTTTAAAACAGATGTCCTTAACATACTTTGGTTGAAAGTGTTGAGTAATTGTGGGGTGGGTGGGTGGGTGCATAGACCATACCATACCATACCATACCATACCATACCATACCATACCATACCATACCATACCATACCTTACCATACCATACCATACCATACCATACCATACCATACCACTGTACTGTACTGTACCCCCACCACCCACCACCACCTCCACATACCAACACCACCACCAACAACAACAACACCAACACAAACAACAACAACACCACCACCACCACCAACAACAACAACACCGCCAACACCACCACCACCACCACTAACAACAACACCAACAACACCATCACCACCACCAACACCACCACCACCAACAACAACAACACCACCATTAACAACACCAACACCACCACCAACAACAACTACAGCACCACCATTAACAACAACAACACCACCACCACCAACAACAACACCAACACCACCACCAACAACAATATCAACACCACCACCAACAACAACACAAACACAAACAACAACACCACCACCAACAACAACACCACCACTAACAAACACCATCACCACCACCAACAACACCAACAACAACAACACCACCACCAACAACAACACCAACACCACCAACAACAACACCACCACCACCACCAACAACATCATCACCACCACCAACACCACCACCACCAACAACAACACCACTTCCAACAACAACACCACCAACAACAACACCACAAACAACATCAACACCAGCACCAACAACAACACCACCACCACCAGCAACACCCCCACCAACAACAACACCAACAACATCAACACCACCACCAACAACAACATCAACACCACCACCACCAGCAACAACAACAACACCAACAACCAACACCACCACCACCACCACCAGCAACAACACTACCACCACCACCACCAACAACACCAACAATACCAACACCAACAACACCACCACCAACAACAACACCAACAACAACACCAACAACAGCAACAACACCACCACCAACAACAGCAACACCACCACCAACAACAGCAACCAGCATACCATACTGTACTTCACCACGCCACACCACTATAGGTGGGCAAAGATAGTGGGTTGATGGGTGTGGGATCAGGGGTTTATGGGCTGGGTTGTGTAAACCCTTAAAAAATCTACAAGAATAAATTAAGTGTAATTTATTGATTTCCTTACTTGGATTAAGAAACTTTTGTTCATGTGTGTTTGTTGGGGGTGTCATAAACTCCTGAATCACTCCCCAGTTTAAATGAAGCCCAGTTACAATGTGCTTAATAATTCTGACTTTTCGAATAGTCGAGCGTGCAGTCGTTTCCGACTGGCTCTTGTTATTTATTGAACACACTCCAAGCATCTCATCCCGATCACAAACCACAATGCAGTTGGTACTCAGAGCGAATAATAGCAACACAATTAACCTTTGTATCAATTTTGCATTTTCAAAGGGAGGTAATTTGAAAAATGGAATGCCTAGAAGTTATCAGCTGCTTATCAATTCATTTTATTTCATAACCTTGCTTATTTCAATGCTGTTAATAATAAAAACTAAAATGCAGCTAAAATCTGATTGAGTTTGTAATATTGATAGAAATCTAAATACTGGTGAGGTGAAAAATGCATTTAAAATAAAACATGATGAGCACACATACATGTACATCCTGCATTCTTTCATGTTGCATCATGTTAAGAGACTCAGAGATCAGTAGGTCAAGCGGTTTGCACAATTGATCCCATACCCACGGTTATCAACCAATAACTACAGATATTGATCATATAACCATAGTTATTGACAATAACTAGGGTTACCACCCGATAACCATAGTTATTGGTGAAAACCCTAGATATCTGCTGATAACCATACTTATTGTCAATGGATGTCAGACCAATAACTATGGACAGTGGCGAAAACTATAGTTACCAACTGTAAACCATAGTTCTTGGAGTTAACCGTGGATAACGAGCAATATTTAACTAGAGTTTTCACTAATAACTATGGACATCAGATCTAATGTGCACTTGGCACAAAACTCTAGATATAAATCAATATCCAAGGTTGTCTTGCCATTGTATCTGTTTCACTTTGACATGCGGTTTGCCCGAATAATCCAATATCTATAGTTATCGACCAATAACTATGGATATCGGTCCGATTCATAATTCATTTTAAATCACAATCTTGCTTATTTCAATGCTGTTAAAAATAATAACTGAAATTCAGCTAAGATCCGATTGAGTTTGTAATTTTTGCATAATATGGCAGAGATCTAAACACTGGTGAGGTGAAAAATGCATTATAAAAAACACTAAATGATGTGCCACATGTACATCCTGCAATCATCAATGTTGCATAATTAAGAGACTCAGAGATCAGTAGGGCAAGCGGTTTGCACAATTGAACCCGTATCCATGGTTATCTACCAATTACTATAGATATCGATCTGATAACCATAGTTATTGACAATAACTAGGATTACCGCCCGATAACCATAGGTATTGGTGAAAACCCTAGATATCGGCTAGTGATTATGTACCGATGATTGGAAGACATAGATTAACTATGTTTAAAAGCCTCCCAATGCCAATAATCAATGTCATTCTCTCATAATCAATTTAAACTGATCTTCACCTCTGCCTGTAAAATACTGCACAATTGGACATAATTATGTTGATGAATATTAATAGTTTGTACTATTCATGACTGAAAATATTTGTAGGGCCTTTTAGGCATTTAGTGCTATTTACAACATGTTTTGGGTTGGGTATTCTTTAATAAGCATTGTTCATCCATCCTGTTTTAGTGCATATGAAATAAGAAAACCAGCGGAACAGTTTTATTATTGTCCTTGGAACACCAACCTTCATGTAGAAAGTAGCAGCAAACACACACAAACAAGGGATAATATGTAAGCTACAAGTCAGAAACCATTTGTTAATGTAACACAGATTTGATTTATAAACCGATTATAAACAGTGAAATCACATCGGAAGTGGTAACCGATTCAAACTTATTATTGATTGTGATTTGCAACCCATATCCCAACACTAATATCGACTGATTACCATAGTTATTGTCAATGGATGTCGGATTAATAACTATGGATATTGGCAAAAACTATAGTTACTGACCGAAAACCATAGTTCTTGGAGTAAACTGTGGTTAACGAGCAATATTTATCTATCGTTTTCACTAAAAACTATGGATATCAAATGTGCACTTGGCACAAAACTCTAGATATAAATCAATATGCTAGGTTGTTGTCTTGCCATTATATCTGTTTCACTTTGACATTCGGTTTGCCCAAATAATCCAATATCTATAGTTTAATTAGTTATAAACCAATAACTATGGATATCGGTCCGATTCATAATTCATTTTAAATCATAACCTTACTTATTTCAATGCTGTTAAAAATAATAAATGAAATGCAGCTAAAATCTGATTGAGTTTGTAATATTTTCATAACAGAAATCTAAACACTGGTGAGATGAAAAATGCATTATAAAAACACTACATGATGAGTACATCCTGCATTCTTTAATGTTGCATCATTTTAAAAAGAGACCCAAAAATCACTATGGCAAGTGGCTTGCACAATTGGTCCGATATCCATGGTTAGAGACCAACTATAGATATTGATCTGATAACGATAGCTATTGACAATAACTAGGGTTACCGTCCAATAACCATAGTTAGTGGTGAAAATTCTAGATATCAGCCAATAAGGCTCCAACGTTTACAAACGTTTGTAAACATTTACACGGACCATATTAAAACGAAACGATGCTGTTTAAACGTTGTTTATATCATGCAAACCTGATAACATTGTGACAAGTTTCACTGAACTTTGTAAGTTGTAAATAACAATGCAACTCCATTAAAACAGGATCTTATTGGATAGCTAAACTTCCGGGGGTATCCTGTGAAATTCTGAATCCGTCATTTTGCTACACTCACTGACATGGTCACAACATCCAGGATTTCAGCTGATGCAGATTCTTGCATTTTATGCTAGGAAATTTGATTTGTTTTTTCCACTTTTGACCCCTTCTCATTCTGAACTTGGAATCATTTTGATGAGCAGGAGAAAAGTGGTCAACTTTTGCAAGAATAAAGAAAACTTTTGTGTACATTCCATTTAAAAAAAAAGAAGTTGACGCTTATTTAACCACTGAAAATAAATTAAAATGAAGTTAAAGAAGGTTTATAAGTAGTAAAGTTCACTAAATACAAGATATGACTAGTGACAATCTGATAATGACCCCATGAACATTCTCAACAGGGATCAGATGACCCCTGGTTTTCAGAAACTATTGAAATCCCTGGACATTGCGGAAACCCATAACAATGCGAGAGTTTTTTATACCTCAACAATGTGAATTACATATTAAAATACAATTGTTTACTTAGTGGTGTAAATAAAATTAATATTTTCACTTAGTGGTGTAAATAAAATTAATTTTTTCTAAGTGCATCGTTGCCGTTTTTTCAGCAAATATTTTGCCGCCTTTACAATCATGTGACCGTGCGTATAAACGGTTTAAGATTCTGT
Organism: Corbicula japonica; assembly: GCA_038501625.1. Lineage (NCBI taxonomy): Eukaryota > Metazoa > Mollusca > Bivalvia > Venerida > Cyrenidae > Corbicula > Corbicula japonica. The sequence continues at coordinate 8,995,369 of JAZAYU010000006.1, read as the reverse complement.
TAATGTTTACGGCCCTAAAACGAAACGCTACCGTTTACACGTGTTAACATTGGAGCCTTACCGGCCGATAACCTTAGTAATTGTCAATAAGTTACTATGGACATCAACGTAACCTATAGTTACTGACCAAAAACCATTGTTCTCGGCGTTAACAGCGGTTACAGTGATTTCAATTAATGCAGATTCTTGCTTTTTGATGCAAGCACATTTACATTTTTCCACTTTTGACCCCACCTATTTCTGAGCTTGGGGTCATTTTGACACAGAAGAACTGAGGAAAAGTGGTCAAACTTTTCAAGAATAAAGAGATATTATATCTTTTGCAATTTAAATATGAAGCAAATGTTTATTTCAATTATGAAAATTAATTTAAATGAATATGTTAAGCAATTCTGTAAATAATAAGTTAACTGAAACAATATATGACTTGTGACCATCTGATCATCACCCCTTGATTATAACTATGGTTATACTCAGGTATCACCAATAACCATAGATGGGTCAATAACCACGGATTAATTCCGCTTGCCATAGATCAGGCCACACAAAAACTCATACAAATACATCTTGAAACTGTCAATAAAACTGCACATACATGTATTATGAAAGATGTTTTGGGACCATGATACAAAAGTTACTATAAAGTTACATGTATTACAGATTTTCAAAGCAACTTGTTGAAGTTGTTCGGAAAATAAATTAAACACATCTTTTCACAAAACATAAAATATATTAAATTTATTAAGACAAAATTATTTTTTTGGCAAAATACATTATAAAACATTCCTGAATACATCAAGAATTAATTTTATTTCTTGATGTAATCACAAATCCTCGGACACTTATGTCCCCACTGCTGCAAGTTAATTTTTAATAACAAAGGGTTTATTATAACTCTAGTAAAAGTTTTTACTAAAATGATCGTAGGAAAAAATCTGATCATCTACACATCCTGCTTGATCATCTGTGCAAGTTTGAAAGAAATCCGCCTTATTGTTTATGAGAAGTTGATGCCACAAGATTTGGGGACGTACGTTTGTACGGCAAGTGCAACTCTACCAGTATGCCTCCCACTTTGTGGGGGCATAATAATTTTAAATGCAGAATCCTTAAAAGTTAAACACAAAACAAACTTATACTATAGATCAATGTATGTGATGTAGACTACTATTTACTTTATGTTTTCCAGTGAATTATAGAATTTTCTAAGTGAAATAAATGTAAGTGACAATCTCTTTACCAAATTAGCCAATAACGAAAAAAATCTTCCTACCTTTGGATTATGAGCCAGTCTCACTTCATGTGTTAAACAATATGGACTTGGTCTAGGGTAAGCTTCAACTAGCAGTGACTTTACTTTCAGAAGAGGTTCCTTCTTCATGTTAATTTGTTGGCCAGACAACAAAGATGCACTTGCAACAAAGATGCACTTGCTATCTTATATGTTCCTATATGCACAGCGACACTGTCCATATAAAAACGTAAAAAACAGCTCTTTTTCAACATTCTCGACCTGGATGAATTTTCAGCAAAGATTCTTGATTAGCCATCAAGTTAATATCCATGCTTCAATATAATCTTGTTTTACAATAAGATGTTCACTTAATCAATCCTTACAAACTGAATATCAGTCATTCAATACCATTTTAAATCCATAATTCAGCCAAGTTTATTAGTTATTTTAAATTGTGTAAACATCCGGTATCGATTTCACAATTTCCCAAGATAACGATTTAACACAACGAATCAATGGAACGGAAAGATAGCATGTCACTAACATGGACAACTATGTTTTACTCAGTAGGAAAACATTCCGATCGAATATTAAAAACAAACTTTTGATAGATTGCAACAAGGTCAGCAGTCATTAACAATGTTCACTCGTTTTTTTACAACACCTGCAAGTCAGATGACCTACTTTATTCCACAACAGGGGGGCATGCAAATTCAGTTATGTTTCATTCTTCGTAATGATAAAATTGTTAAACACAAATCTATATGCAACTTCTTTTATTTTATAAAGATTAGCAATGCAAAGTTTTTGATTCCTGCAATAAAGTTATTTATTTAGTTCTTAATCGCAATATGACGTCACCACGCATGCGCAACTATCCTGGACACAATACAACAAGACTGTTAATATATATCCAGACTAAGTAGCATTAATATATATACGCTACTCAATACCGTCTTGAAAATGTATATACTTCAAACCTAAGCTTTCAAATAAAAATTTTATGCTGATTTCCTTTTCGGGTTTAAAAAATGTACAAAATTCTTATGAATTTATACAGCATTACCCTGTTTATCTGACATTAAATTGACATGGCTTTTGGGAGCTTAAAATTTGATCATGTTGTAAAACATTATGGTCGTCCATCAAGAAAACAGGGTGGGTCACTGAAAGGATATTTAAAAAAAAGTTAAAACAGTAAAGAAAATAGCTTTACTAAAAAATGACACAAATTAAAGCGTTCTTCCTTTCATCACTTCATTCTTGCACTGTCAGCAATAAAAAGGAAAAATATTGAAATCTATAAAGATCTTCACACAAAAACTAAGCAACACAAAACATCAATTTAAATGCCAACATGAGTGATATGTTACTAACAATAATACGGTACATATGGTCCTTTTGTCTAACAAAAGTATACAGTAAGAGTTAATTTTAAAAGTGTGTTAGACCTTGACAAAAAAAATAAAAATGGCCATTTCCCCTTCATAATTAAAAGTTCTTTAAAAAGCATTAAAAAAAATTTTTTGTGTATTGCTTATTTTTTGTGTTTGAGTGTAGGTAAATAGAATTTAAGAGACTTTATAGGCCTTACTTTTTAGCTCGACTATTCGAAGAATATGTCGAGCTATTGTACTCACTTGGGCGTCGGCGTCGGCGTCCCGCTTTGGTTAAAGTTTACGTGCAACCTACCTTTATCTTAAAAACTACTGTAGCTACAGCTTTTAAACTTGGCACACTTGTTCGTCATCATGTCCCGAGTGTGTATGCCAAGAACCATAACTCTAACTTTCATTTTGATCAAATTATGGCCCTTTTTTGACTTAGAATTTCAGGTTAAAGTTTGCATGCAAGCTACTGTACAAACTCATAACTTCAATACTACTTATACTACAGCTTTAAAACTTGGCACACTTGTTCATCATCATGTCCCGAGTGTGTATACCAAGAACCATAACTCTGACTTTCATTTGTTCAAATTATGGCCCTTTTTCGACTTAAAATTTCAGGTTAAAGTTTGCGTGCAAGCTACTATACAAACTAATAACTTCAATACTACTTATACTACAGCTTTGAAACTTTCAAACCTTGTTCATCATCATATCCCAAGTGTGTATGACAAGAACCATAACTCTAACTTTCATTTTTATCAAATTATGCCCCTTTTTCGACTTAGAATTTCAGGTTAAAGTTTGCGTGCAAGCAACTGTACAATCCCATAACTTCCATACTACTTATACTACAGCTTTGAAACTTTCAACACTTGTTCATCATCATATTTCAAGTTCGTATGCCAAGAACCATAACTCTAACTTCCATTTTGTTCAAATTATGGCCCTTTTTCGACTTAGAATTTCAGGTTAAAGTTTGCGTGCAAGCTAGTTACTTTCATACTAATTGTACTATAGCTTTGAAACTTAAGACACTTGTTAACCATCATGACCCTGACTATTTATACCAAGAACCATAACTCTTTCTTTCATTTTTAATCAAATTATGGCCCTTTTTCAACTTAGAATTTCAGGTTAAAGTTTGTGTGCAAGCTAGTTACTTTCATACTTCTTGTACTATAGCTTTGAGACTTTAAAAGACACTTGTTTACCATCATGACCCTGACTATGTATGCCAAGAACCATAACTCTTTCTTTCATTTTTAATCAAATTATGGCCCTTTTTTTACTTAGAATTTCAGGTTAAAGTTTGCGTGCAAGCTAGTTACTTTCATACTTCTTGTACTATAGTTTGAAACTTATTCTCCATCATGACCCTGACTATGTATGCCAACAACCATAACTCTTTGATGTTTTTCAAATTACTGCCCTTTTTAGACTTAAAAATTAAGGTTTAAAACTTTGTATACCTTTATTTTATCTTACATCGGGTTTATTTTCAAAGGCCCATAACTCATCCTTGCTTTTTTATATTTGATTTTTGCCCCTTTTCACTTGAAATTAGAATTAAGACTTATAAATATTAATTGTTAAAGTTTCAATGTTAGTGTTTTTCATATGTAATGCTATATAAAAGGTTTAAAACAGATGTCCTTAACATACTTTGGTTGAAAGTGTTGAGTAATTGTGGGGGGGGGGTGCATAGACTATACTATACTATACTATACTATACCATACCATACCATACCATACCATACCATACCATACCATACCATACCATACCATACCATACCATACCATACCATACCACACCACTGTACTGTACTGTACCCCCACCACCCACCACCACCTCCACATACCAACACCACCAACAACAACAACTGCAACAACACCAACACAAACAACAACAACACCACCAACAACAACAACACCACCACCACCACTAACAACAACACCACCACCACTAACAACACCACCACCACCACTAACAACAACACCACCACCACCACCAACAACACCATCACCACCACCAACACCACCACCACCAACAACACCAACACCATTAACAACACCAACACCACCACCACCAACAACTACAGCACCACCAACAACACAAACACAAACAACAACACCACCACCAACAACAACAACACCACCACCACTAACAACAACAACACCATCACCACCAACAACAACACCAACAACAACAACACCACTACCACTAACAGCAACAACACCATCACCACCACCAACAACACCACCACCACCAACAATAACACCACCACCATTAATAACAACACCACCAACAACAACACCGCCTCCAACAACAACAACAACACAACCAACAACACCACCACCAACAACAACATCAGCAACACCACCAACAACAACAACACCAACAACAACAACAACACCAACAACAACACCATCAACAACAACACCACCACCAACAACAACAACATCATCAACACCACCAACACCACTACCAACAACAACACCACCACCAACAACACCACCAACAACAACATCAACACCACCAACACTAGCACCAACAACAACACCAACACCAGCACCAACAACAACACCAACAACATCAACACCACCACCAACAACAACATCAACACCACCACCACCAACAGCAACAACAACAACACCAACAACCACCACCACCACCAGCAACAACACTACCACCACCACCAACAACAACACCGACAATGCCAACACCAACAACAACAACACCAACACCAACAACACCACCACCAACAACAAGACCAACAACAGCAACAACACCACCACCAACAACAACAACACCACCACCACCAACAACAGCAACCAGCATACCATACTGTACTTCACCACGCCACACAACTATAGGTGGGCAAAGATAGTGGGTTGATGGGTGTGGGATCAGGGGTTTATGGGCTGGGTTGTGTAAACCCTAAAAAAATCTACAAGAATAAATTAAGTGTAATTTATTGATTTCCTAACTTGGATTAAGAAACTTTTGTTCATGTGTGTTTGTTGGGGGTGTCATAAACTCCTGAATCACTCCCCAGTTTAAATGAAGCCCAGTTACAATGTGCTTAATAATTCTGACTTTTCGAATAGTCGAGCGTGCAGTCGTTTCCGACTGGTTCTTGTTTCTTTACTCTAATAAGTTTTCTTAATGTGTGTAAAGTAAAAATACATTAATGACATTGTTTTGTAATATAATGGTATTAATCAAGTGAATTCATATTGGCGTTATTATTGGGCCAAGGGTAGTCATATTGGCCCGAGGCCGTAGGCCTCGGGCTAAAATGACTGCCCGAGGCCCAATAACAATGCCAATATGAATTCACTTGATTAATGACAATTTTATTAATTAACAAAATATCCATGGTTCTAGACTTTAAAATTACTTGTTTACCAGTCTGAAGAGATGAAGTGTCAGCTCTGATTTAAATGTTCAATCTTCAATCTACGCTAGTGACCTGGCTGGTTTAAGCTACCAATGAGATGCAGATATGAAGGTTGTTTTGTTTTGAATACAAAAACAGCCTGAACATTACTACACACTGTGGCAGCCAAGTCCCATGTTCATCCAGTCTCAATTTAGTTTTTACCCAAATATATCCAAAATAAGTTTACTTTCTGGCACATTGCATCCACGAATTCCACATGTAAATGCTGAATTTAACATGTCTGTATGCTATCCAAACTAAGTTTTGATCCTTTATGCAAATTTACACTCAATAAACTTGCTCAAATGAAGAGTAATCCCTTAAAATTCACTGTCTTTTTTTAGTTTCAAAAATTCTTGCTGCAGACATCCGCGTTGATGTTGTACTAGCGAGTTAGATAAACTCGAAGATTTTTATTACACAGAAAGAAATCACCAAAAGCGGAACCAAAGACTTATCCTCTGTCGCTTTGCTTAAATGCATCTCGTGTCCAAAGTCACACTATCTATTATCATTTTTATCAATAAAAAATCGAATTAGAAATTCCAAAATGGCGGCATTTTTAGCTCACCTGAGCACGAAGTGCTCATGATGAGCTTTTGTGATCGCCTGATGTCCGTCGTCCGTGCGTCCGTCCGTCCATCGTCAACTTTATCTTCAAACGACTTCTTCTCTGAAACGGCTTGGCCAATTTTGACGAAACTTGCCACGGATGTTCCTTGCATGAAGCTCTTCCAAAGTTGTTCAAAGAAATCTATTCCATGCAGAACTCTGGTTGCCATGGCAACCGAAAGGAAAAACTTTAAAAATCTTCTTGTCTGAAACCACAAGGCCTAGAGCTTAGATATTTGGCATTTAGCACCCTCTAGTGGAACTCTACAAAGTTTGTTCAAATTATTTCCCTGGGGTCAAAATTGGCCTTGCCCCAGGGGTCACTTCATTTTGCATAGACTTATATAGGAAAAACTTTAAAAATCTTCTTGTCTGAAACAACAAAGCCTAGAGCTTAGATATTTGGCATTAAGCATCCTCTATTGGAACTCTACAAAGATTGTTCAAATTATTTTCCTGGGGTCAAAATTGGCCCCGCCCCAGGGGTCACTTCATTTTACATAGACTTGTATAGGCAAAACTTTAAAAATCTTCTTGTCTGAAACCACAAGGCCTAGAGCTTAGATATTTGGCATTTAGCAACCTCTAGTGGAACTCTACAATGATTATTCAAATTATTTCCCTGGGGTCAAAATTGGCCCCGCCCAAGGGGTCACTTCATTTTACATAGACTTATATAGGTAAAACTTTAAAAATCTTCTTGTCTGAAACCACAAGGCCTAGAGCTTAGATATTTGGCATTTAGCATCCTCTAGTGGAACTCTACAAAGATTGTTCAAATTATTTCCCAGGGGTCTAAATTGGCCCCGCCCCAGGGGTCACTTCATTTTATAAAGACTTGTATAGGAAAAACTTTAAAAATCTTCTTGTCTGAAACCACATGGCCTACGGCTTAGATATTTGGCATTTAGCATCCTCTAGTGGAACTCTACAAATATTGTTCAAATTATTTTCCTGGGGTCAAAATTGGCCCCACCCCAGGGGTCACTTCATTTTGCATAGACTTATATAGGAAAAACTTAAAAAATCTTCTTGTCTGAAACCACAAGGCCTACGGCTTAGATATTTGGCATTTAGCCCTCTCTAGTGGAACTCTACAAAGATTGTTCAAATGATTTCCCTGGGGTCAAAATTGGCCCCGCCCCAGGGGTCACTTCATTTTATATAGACTTGTATAGGCAAAACTTTAAAAATCTTCTTGTCTGAAACCACAAGGCCTAGAGCTTAGATATTTGGCATTTAGCATCCTCTATTGGAACTCTACAAAGATTGGCCAAATTATTTCCCTGGGGTCAAAATTTGCCCCGCCCCAGGGGTCACTTCATTTTATATAGACTTGTATAGGCAAAACTTTAAAAATCTTCTTGTCTGAAACCACAAGGCCTAGAGCTTAGATATTTGGCATTTAGCATCCTCTATTGGAACTCTACAAAGATTGTTCAAATTATTTTCCTGGGGTCAAAATTGGCCCCGCCCCAGGGGTCACTTCATTTTACATAGACTTGTATAGGAAAAACTTAAAAAATCTTCTTGTCTGAAACCACAAGCAGAGAGTACTTTTGTACTCGGGTGAGCGATATAGGGCCATCATGGCCCTCTTGTTATTTTTAAAATGAAGTGATTCAATTCATATTGGACCAGTTCATTATCCAATCATAATCATGCGATCTCATATTGGCTCAGTAAAACCCGTATTGGCCCAGGTTATCTCGTATTGGCCCAGTTGAGTTTTCATATGAATTGGGTGTAAGCCATTTAATGTAGACTGAATTGTACATATTTTTCAATATTCTTTTAGTTAATTAATAAAAAGTTTTATTGTACTGCATTTTGACTTCTGAGAGATTTTGATATTTTTCTTTTTTATCAATGACAGCACAGTGACAACAAGAATAACACCTGAATAAGTTTCACTTTTAGTATCATTGATAACATGAAATGCCTTATTATTGTTATAATTTATGTTTGATGCTCGTTAAAAGAATTGGTAGAAGTGATTCAGAGCGCTACTGTTTATAACTGATAAGCTAAAAATTGTATCGATCAGCTCAAATCTGGTCAAATTACTCCAGTCTTTCCGCTTCAAGCGATCAAAGTGCTCATACCAATTAGTTTCAATTCCTTTACGATTCAGATTTGATTCTGCTCCTATTGCCCTCCTACCCAGATTGATTTATGGTCTGCTTCCACTCTGCTCCAGGTCCATTTTTCAATTTCATGATTTTCAGTACTGTAATTCAAAACCTTCCTGATGTTAATATAACTTCATAGATCTGTTATGTAATAATTTAAAAAAGCAGTAACTTTCAATACTTTTATTGATGTTTAAGGTTGTCATGACAGCAGTTACTTCCTGTTTCAGACATTCTTGTATCCACACCAAACAGATTGATCTACTTGTTGAAACAGCAACCACCTGTGATCTCCCTCACAAGGTATAGTAGCGTTCTGTGTACATGTATTTCCAGTAGGGATGGGAACGAGTAATCGAGTACTCGGGTACTCGATTAACGTCCAAGTACCCGATTATTTCAAAAAGTATTCGAGTACCCGATTAAAGAATGTAAACAAAAATCAACCAATTTTTATAACAGTTGTCTTTATGGAATCTTACATATCACCGACTGACTGTGAACACCTCGCACCTGGTTGGTTTTGAAAAAACAAGTTGACTCTTGTTTGATGCCTATCACAGACAATTTGCAATCATGCAAATTAGCACCTTCAGGGTTTTGTAAGCACGACGCTTGTCTCGTCGGCGTTTTTTGTTTATTGATAAATTATATTCATATGGGATTGTTGATTGTAAGTGTGCAAAAGCTGAAATAAAATCTGATAGCAGAAAATACACTATTTTCACGATGTGTACATTTCAGCTGATGTTCTAGTTTGTGACATAGGCTAATTAATGATTGTTTGTTTAGTTAAATGTTTTCAAAGTTGATAATCAAAATGCATTAAAAATATTAAATATTATTAAGGTATTTTGTTACTTTTAAATTCGTTGTGTATGTTCTTGAGTGATCGATAATGACAGGCAGTCTGGAATGATCATACCCGGTACGATCGTCGAAACTTATAGAAGCTGATATTTCCCCTTACATTCAAGAAAGGTTTTTGAGTACTCGATCGGAACAAAATCCGAGTACCCGAGTACCGATTTTGCTACTCGTTCCCATCCAGTTACTGTAATTAACTCTTTACACTATATAATACACACTTTTACGCATGTGTGACCAGTGTAGATCTAGATCAGCCAGCACATCCATGCCCTCTGATCAGGAGCTGCACTGGTTGCATTTTGGTCAGAAATAACCTAAAATATCAAAAAGCAAATAGTGCAGATCCTGATCAGACGGCATGGATGTGTTGGCTGATCTGGATCTACACTGTTCGCTGACGCAATAAAGGTGTGTCTATGGAGGAAAGGGATAATGTTTTAGACCAACCCTCATTTCAACAAGGAATGTTGACAGTATTCATGTCTGAAATGACCATAAGCACAGCTTGTGTAAGCTTATTTTGGCTTAAATCCCTGATTGAGATTAATTTTGAATGTTCATCACTACCTGTTAAAGCTATGAAAATGCATATTACTGTCCATTCCGCCTAGCCACTGGTGGAGCACAACTATTTATTTACACAAGTTCAACTTAGTAAAAAACAAATTGAGATCAATGTGCCTAAGTAGTGATCATTGAATTCATATTTTCAGTTCAGTATCATTTCATAATAAAAAACAAACATAATAGACCTTGAGTTGTCAATAGACCACCTCCAACAGACAGATAACTGAAAATGCTACCATTTGAAAATTTTATCATTTGCTTGGTGGGGATTCAGCATCATAATCCACACAATTGGTTCAGTTCCTTTTTCATTGAATGGAATACTGTCCTGGATGGGAAAATTTTATGTCCTTTGTTATAACCTCTATGTTTCTTGTGTATTAACCTTTTCCTCCATAGACACACCTTTATTGCATGGGAAGAGTGTAGAACCAGATCAACCAGCACATCTGTGCCATCTGATTAGGATCTGCACTGTTCGCTTTTTTATTCATTAGGTTATTTCTGACCAAAATGCGACCTGTGCAGATCCTGATCAGGATCTACACTGGTTGCACATGCATAAAAATGCATATATATATAGGAAAGTGTTAAGCACTTCTATATCTCTGTATATATTGTTTGTATCTTGTACAAAGTCAGTGTAGATCTCATCAACTTGTGTTACATTATTAGATCAATCACCATTTTTGTATTGAAATTGTTAGAATTAAAGGCAAGAAAGTTCTCAGTTTTAGTTAGTTCACTCAGGCACAGCACTGTCCATAGTAAACACAAATCATAGTTCATTTATATACAGTACATGGTTTGTCTTTGTCAGTTCATCCATTGGGTCAGCATGGTCAGTGACTGCATGTACTTTCAGTGACTGCATGTACTTTCAGTGACTGCATGTATTTTCAGTGACTGCATGTACTTTCAGTGACTGCATGTATTTTCAGTGACTGCATGTACTTGTGGAAGAATTTTGATTAACTGGCATAATACATTGATTTTGTTTAGAAGTATGCAGATATGAATTCTGGCAGCATTTTTCCTAGGTTTTATGTTTAGAGACATTATGTAGCAGCACAAGGCCTGTCTATGTCTGTTCTCCTGCTCCATACACTGGCCTAGCAGGTTGAGAGCTGTCTCCTTGTGTTCGAGGTTTGGTGTTATGTTGATAGACCAGGCAAGGTTGATTAGAGCTAGTAGTTTGTCACGGTTTCTATTGAGATGCTGATAAGTCTTGTACTGTAAAAAGTAGAGATAAGGGAGAGAATCTACCATAACCCAGTCATTTCGGAAGTCAGAAACATTCGTTACTATGGCTAGCTCATCTTGTGTATATCTGAACATCTCATACTGGAGTTCTTGCGGCTGGCAGTGGACTTCATTTGGACTAAATACCACACTGAACATCGCGTGAAGTCTCACAACCTCCTCATTACTTATATTTGCAAGTGTTCTTAACTTTCCAAAAAGATTGTCAAATTCTAAATAAAAATCACAACAACAACAACTCAATTTGTATTTCTCATCCGTAATTTTCAGAACATCTTCTGCTTTGTTGACATCACTAGCACAGTAGTACACTGATGCAAGCTTTAATCTGCTTGTTGTTAGATTAGAGTTCAGTCCAAGAGACAGAAATTCTAAGGCTTTGGCTGATACTGTTTGTCCCAGCTGTATATCCATAGATGCTAACACAGATCCCAGGGAGGAGCAGATCAGTGGTGACAGCAGGCGGGAGGCTGCCTGCTCCAACTTGTTCCCGTGAAGTTTTAATTCTATCAATGCCATTATAATATTGTTAACGATAGTCGATCCAGACACGATGGCTTCTAGGCAGTTCAGGAAACAAGTTTGCACATGGTTACTTAGAATTGGAACCAGATTTGTAGAAATGTCATTTGATTGTCTGTTCATTTGATGGAGATTATCCAGTCTATTTTGTAATCTACTGCCTATTTCATCTATCTGCACGCAAGTGAACGCCTTTATATTCACCTCCAGCACATTTTGAATGGATTCCAGAAGCCAGTGTTTTATTTCCGCTGTGAACCTCCTGGCCATTAAGTTATTTTCATGCATGATAAAATGTGGACAATGCTCCTGTGATATACAGTCTTTCAGTTTGAGCAGGCATATTGTGAAAACTGTGAGTAAATTATGTGGATACCATATATCGGGATATTCCTCTATGGATAGCAACAAAATGTTTTTCAACATGAAGGTGGAAAGGAATTTCCCACTAGGTGGCGTTAGATGTGTTTTCAATATCAGCTTCAGTGTAACATAACATTGTGTCTGCGTGATATTCAAGCTAAACATGAGACATCTCTCAACATGAGAGGTTGATATTCTCCACTCAACTTCTTCAAAAGGACTACCCTTACTTCCTTTTGGAACAACATAGCAAGGATGGGTCTCTATGTAGGTCTTCATCTCCTGTGACAGCCTTCCTTTCAGAAACTGTCTATCTAGCCAGGTTTTTAGGAAAGGTGGCATTGATTTAATTGGAAATGCAGGAACATAATCATGTTCATAAATTTTATGTTCTGTGAATGTTATTGCAGGCCCGTCTCCTTTTTTAACTCCTTCAAAATCAGTTCTGTTGTAAGCAGTGTTTTTCATTAATATTTTGTCTCCACGGTACTTGACAAAGTTGGCATCAGGTATCTCGTTTTGAGGAAGCGGAGCATCATAACTCAGACACTGTAGCATACAGTAGCCAGGAGAGGTGTTTTCATCCTGGATTAGAAGCAGATTGAACTGACCTGGCTCCCACTCACTGTAGTCTTGTATCACATTGAAACTATTTTCACACCAGAGTAAGTCGGTGTCAGAATGCAGCCCCATTGTGGTGGTACCTTCCACCTGACTGCCAAATATATGAGCAGAAATATTTTTGCCAGTCATTCTATGTGTGAGGTTGCTGAGAGTCTCATACAGCAACATCGTCCTTCTCCTCTTCTGTACAGAGTGCTCATTAACCCCGACTTCCTCCAGGACGCTCACCAGCTTCAGGGACATACTGTGATCATGGCCTGACACTGGAAACATCTGAATAAACAAAAACAAGTGTCACTTAACCCTTTCCTCCATACGCATTTTTACGCCTGTGCGACAAGTGTAGATCCAAATCATCCGGCACATCCATGCCGTCTGATCAGGATCTGCACTGGTCACATTTGGTTAGAAATAACCTAATTAATAAAAAAACAAACAGTTTAGATCCTGATCAGACAGCATGGATGTGCCCGCTGATCTGGATCTACACTGTTCGCCTGTGCAATTAAGGTGTGTTTATGGAGGAAAGGGTTAAGAATTACAGTCAAACCTGTCTTCAAAGACCACCAATAGGTGAAAACTCAAAAGTTCTTTAAATGCAGGTGGTTTTGTTCACAGGTAAATTTGTTCTTTAAATCAGTCAGTGGGCTAAATAAAATATGGTCTAAACAGGTGGTCTTTAATGTTCTTTTTATCACAGGTTTAACTTCATGATGGAAATTAAATGTAGAGAACAAAATATTTATTATATTTCTGAAAAACTACTTAGCCTAAAAGAAAAAACTTTCTTGGAACCATCAGTACCAAGAGGAGATGCGCATTTCGTTGTCTTGTTCTGGTCAGACCCTTTAACACAGAGTTATGGCCCTTTGATAACTTATGCATTATACATATAGAGCAGTATTCATTTCCGCGCTATTTTTCTGCAACAACTGGATGGATTTCAACAAAACTTTTTGGAAAACATCAATACCAAGAGGAGATAAGCATATCATCATCTTGTTCTGGTCAGACCCTTTAACAGTTATGGCCCTTTGATAACTTATGCATTATGAATTTAAAGCAGTATTTGTTTCCACGCTATTTCTCTGCAACAACTGGATGGATTTTATTGAAACTTTCTGGGAACCATCTATACCAAGGTATATGTGCATATCATCATCTTGTTCGGGTTAGACCGTTTAGCACAGAGTTATGGCCCTTTGATAACTTAAGCAAATGCCTTCATTAATTTATAAGTAAAGTCTTACTTCTCCAGTTGTTGTGTTAGAAATAACCAGTACTTGGCGGGGAATATAAATTCAACAAATTTGCTTGTTTTATTTAAAACCATCTGTTATTCCAAAGGATGGTCCTTAACCCTTTCCTCCATAGACACACCTTTATTGCATGGGTGAACAGTGTAGATCCAGATCAGGGAGGCACATCAGTGCTGTCTGATCAGGATCTGCACTTTTTGCTTTTTGATTTGTTAGGATTTTTTTACCAAAATGCTACCAGTGCAGATTCAGATAAGACAGCACAGATGTGCTGGCTGATCTGGATCTACACTGGTCGCACATGAGCAAAAATGCTTATATATGGAGGAAAGGGTTAACTGATTTTACTTCATGTGACATCACAAATTTAAAGGCTTTCTTTGCATAAATGGTTACACAACTTTTCTTAAGATTTTCAGAAGTTTAATATTAATCTCTGTTTTGCTATTTAAAATTGTCCATCAAAGTTACTTTTAGCAGGTTAAATAAACAATAATCTCATTTTCTGATATTTTAAGGGACAGGTATGAGAAAGGGCACATTTTTGTTTACCAAAACAAAACAACCATTTCTTGCTTTACTCCACAGATACCACTTTTATCGCATGTGCAAACAGTATAGATCTAGATCAGCTGGCACATCTGCAATTAAGAAATAACCTAATAAATCAAAAAGGACACTGTGTAGATCAAGATCAGATGGCACAGATGCATCCACTGATCTGGATCTACACTATTCACACATTCGATAAAAGACTTGTGACTGTGAAATAAAGGGTATAAAAAAGCAATCCAATTATAATTCATGCTCATGATGATGAAAGTCACATAAATGTTAAACTATTCCAGCATAGAATAAATGAATTTTATTAATTGTATTTTTTTTCTTTGCATATTTTTAGCTTGTTTGAATCTGCTGATTTAACCTTTTTCTCCATAGATACACCTTAATTGCTAGGGCGAAAAGTTTAGATCCAGATCTGTGCCATCTGATCAGGATCTAAACTGTTCGCTTTTTTGTTCGTTGGGTTATTTCTGACCAAAATGCAACCAGTGCCAATCCTGGTCAGACTGCACGGATGTGATGGCTGATCTGGATCTACACTGGTCGCATATGCATATATATGGGTATAGGGTTAAGCTTTAATGTATAATTTCAGTGTTCAGTGGTTAGTTGTGGATGAATCTGATAAACTCTTTGAAGAAGGCAAATCAGGCTTCAGAGATCAGGTAAGTGGAGACCACGCCCCAATATTAATTATAAAACTGAGAATGGAAACCAGGTCGCCATTCAGCCAATTCAGATGCTTGAGATTTGAGACTGGTTTCAAATCTCAGTTTTATACTTCAGCACAGCATTCCATCATGGCAGTCACACAGGCATTGGAATAGAAGCAAAAACTAAAATCATTAATGTTCTTTTCTGTGGTTGTTAATGTACTTGAAAATGTCAAGATTAATTTTATGATGTTAACTTTATGTCTGAAAATTCAAGTATCATGAATTCTTGCTGACAAGAACAATGATGTATTAAAGATATGGTAGTCCATGCATTTTAATAGATAGTGTATTAATAGCAGGGTTGGATAAACCCGCTAGCACGACGCCTAGGACTTGTTGAAAATCATATTGGACAAGTTAAAATTTTCTGAATCCTAAGCCATAACCTGACCATGGGCTAGCTCAGATTTTCAAAATGGACAGGATGAACAGCACGATCTTGATCATTATCTCAGGTAGCACAGAATGATACCAACAAGTTTATATTGAGGCATCAGTTTCTGGTAATAAAAAGATCTCACTTGATTGATCCCCAGATATAAATATAAAATTGGATTTACATGCTATCAATGCAGGTCATTCACAGACCTACCTCAAAAAAATGATCACATTATCTATTTTTCAGTTTTTGCATACTAGGTAGGGCTAGCTAAAATTTTGCCCCAGCTAGTCCTGGACAAAGTACAAAAATATATATTTGTCCAGCCCAGAATAGGCATGCAAGAGTACTCTATCTTAAAATTAAAAATAAATCTGCATACCACTCGTACATGATCTAGTTATAACATCTAGTCAATGAAGTTAATTCACATTTCAAAAATTTCACTATGAATGAAACTCATTTGTGCTTGATAACTTATAATTAAATTAACCCTTTCCTCCATAAACACACCTTCATTGTGTGGGCAAACAGTGTAGATCCAGATTAGCCAGCACATCTGTGCCATCTGATCAGGATCTTCACTGATAGCTTTGTGATTCATTAGGTTATTTCTGACCAAAATGCATCTAGTGCAGAACCTGGATCTACACTGGTTGCATATGTATAAATATGTGAATTAATAAAGGAAAGGGTTAAACAATGTAAGCAATCGATGTTCTCCATATTCACTGTTAACGACATGTTATGAGGTAATGATAGAATGCTATAGTCATGAAATAAGTGTTTGTTTGGTGAATGCACTTTAACCCTTTATTCTATATAATATATGCATTTTAATGCATTTTAGACTAGTGTAGATCCAGATCAGCCTGCACATTCATGGCATCTGATATGGATCTGCATTGGCTGCATCCTGGTCAGAAATAAAATAGTAACTCTAAAAGCAAACAGTGTGGATCCTGATCAGATGGCACAAATATGCTGGCTGATCTGGATCTACGCTGTTCATCCATGCCGTAAAGGCATATATTTGAAAGAAAGGGTTTAGATAAAAAATGGAGATAATGAGTTTTAATAAATTGAAAGACAATGGTGTCTCAAGGCCTATATTTGAAATTATGTTGTAATGTATTATCATGGTATGAGCATGATAATTTGATGTAGACATCAATTTAGTGCAGTGCCATCATTATGCAGTAGGTGACTGTTTTGAACTGTGGGCTTTAATTCCTTAAGAGATGTGCCAAAGATTATAAAATTGAATTGAAACCAGTCTGAAATCGCTTGAGACCACTCTCCATTTCAGCCAATCAGATCCTTTAGATTTGAGACTGGTCTCTACTCTAAGTTTTATTATCTTGGGGCCTGGTTGGATATTAACCTGATAACCATTCATACAGGCATTAGATCAGTGGCAAATAAAAAAATCATTAATATATTTGTGACGTAGTTGTTGAATTGTAAAGACTGAAGCCTGCAAACTCTTTGAAATACCCAAATTTACCAATATCTGAGTTGGTGCAATTAAAAATGCCCAAATCTTCATAACTTTTGAATGATTTGGCCATGGTAAATTACAATGTATGTTTGAGTACATGTATTTTATTACCCAAACAATTTAACCTTGAGATAGATATTAATATTGGTGATGCTTATTTTCATTCTGAAAATAAATAACAGCGTGTTAACAAAAACATACAACAAAACAGTTTCAACATACCTTCATAAATAAACCTTTAGTCCATTTAAATCTCCAAAATATCTTGAAATGCAAAATGACATTGATATACAACAGCACACCAGGCTGTCATTTTGTTGCAGTGAACTAAACACCAGTGACCCAGTTTCCAGTCAGCTGTTGCAATATCATAGCAACATAAATAGTTTATCTACTGAGTGAACAATGTTATATTGGAAAAAATCAAAGAAAATATGCTGAAATGTTAATGTAATTTTATGTCATTAAACGAATCACTTAATTTATTTAACACCCATTTTACAATTACTTTACACTATGATGAAAAATAAATTTGGAATCATGTTTTAGGAATGTGCAAAAACTTTTCATTCAAGGTCAACATTTATTTCATAAAAGCAGACTGCACTGATTGTGAGGTTTATCATAGAACCTTCTAAATGTTTTGACATTCAACCAACCAGCTAATTTTTGTTGCCTGACTAGGCTACTTTTAAGGATTACTTTGTCGGTGGCAGTGGTGTCGGCAGCAGTGGCGGCATCGGGATGTCCTTGTCTGGAGCCTAACTTTGTCACTGTAGGTCCAAATGACTCCAAACTTGGTGTGCATGTTTCTGGCAATGACTCATGAAGTGAACAAGAACTGTAACTCTACCTTGTTCTGTTTTTGAATTATTCCCCTTTGATTGATTTTTATAGAGCATTTCTTGTCTGGAGCGTAACTTTGTCACCATAGGTTCAAATGACTCCAAACTTGGTATGCATGTTTCTGGCAATGACTTGAAGTGCAGTGCACAAGAACCATAACTCTACCTTCTTCTATTTCTTAGTTATTTCCCAGCCAGAACTTCCGCACCATCTGGCCAGGATCACTTTTTTGGTAGGGGGATATAGGAATGGTCTTTGTCTGTCCATCTGTGTGTGTTCACCCCATCAAGACCATGTGAAGAGCCCATGTTTCATCCTGGCCAGCTCAGTCATTTAAAAAAACCTGCTTTTCAACAAGTCCTGAAACATGTCTTTTTTTAGCAGGTATACATGTGCTTGCTGAGGATTAAACCAGTACCATTGTGGTGTGCAACTGACAAGCATTTTGAAAAATACAGGCTAATTTGGGGTTTAAAGTCATGACCCATAGTATTGCTAAGATAAATCAATTTCCACCACGCTAAAACCTCCCATGAGAGAAGTGTAAAACTTTGGTATAACAGTCTACCTTCAGGGACTGGCTTAAAGAGGGACTTAGAAGAAATAGTCTCCTGAATGCCAAGGGAGTTTTTTTCTCCTGATGTGTTTCTACAGAAAGCTGAAAACTTCAAAAACTTCTATATAGAATTGGAAAAACATCTCCGTACTCTTGCAGCCAAGGCCAATCCCTGACTTTATTTGCATTACTTAAAGTAAATGTTGTATTTCTATGCACAGTTGGCGATGATATACAAGTCATGCGATGGTACCAACCTGAGGAGAGCTATGTTCAGTGCCACATTTGCCTTTGATGTTGAAGAATGGTGTAAACTTAACCTGGATAATGTCATCCAAGTCTATGTTGGGGCTAGGTATGTGTTGTCTTTTCATGTAATCAATGCTGCAAATTAAAAGATGGTGCTTATTGTGTCGATATTTTACCATTTATTATTCTAATGTATTGAAGAACATAAATAAATGTACTGATGATAACTTGCAAATTGTGTGGTAAGAAAGTGTGAATAAAAATTCAAATCAGTATTTTTGTTGCGAAATACAAATTATTTTACTTTATTTTGATGCCTGCAACAGCATGTAGACACAAAGGGATCATATTGTTGAAATTTAACATGAACCTTAATGTTGCCTATGACTTTGAAAGTGCTTGTTCTATTCACTTAATACTTGGAATATATCATCAGTATGAACAAAGCCATCAGTGACAACAAGAATGATAACTTGTGTTTTTACTTTTTAAAGTTATACCCCTTTCAAATGCAACTTACGGCGACACATTTTCCTTAGAAAACCAAATTCTAGTTTAAAAAGTTGTTACATATCAGAAATACTAATTCTTTTCATGTAGGAACTCTGCCACGAAGACAATCGAGCAGTCACTGTTGTTCTGTGGTACTGAGTCAGGGAAACTGATAGCCATCAGAGACATTATTAGAAAGGTAAGATGAAACAACCACTGACGGAAAGTGGCAGCATTATTGGAGTAGCCGACCAGACAATGAGGGGTTGTGTGGCTTCTGGTGCTGAGATAGAGCAGCTGGGTTTCTGATCCATAGTTGTTGCTGTGATTTATTGTCAGGCATTTGCTTTCAGTACTTTGCTTACAATGAAAGCATGTTCGTCAAAATCCTCATTGAGTATGAGAGCTATAAGTATAGGTTAGTAAATGGTCAAACAGTGCCACTTGCCGATAATGGCCCTGCCAATAAATAATGGCCCTGGGGCTTTACAAATTCTCTGGGAATCATTTCTGAATTTGGCATGTATTTGTCTAATGAAGTGTTGTTTCTTCTGCTTTATTGGTGGCCTCTGTATAAAATTTTTCATAATTTGAAATTAACATATCTGTAATTTTCTAGACCACAGGGGTGATTCGTAATGATTTTAAACTTAACCCTGAAGATTTGTCCCCTATAACTGACTCTTTTGCGTTTTAAATCTAATGTTGAATATAACCGGCAAGGAAACATAAACCAGCACTCATTAGCTGTTATTATACAAATAAATACTAATGTTGAGGTCGATATGTAGTTTTGCGGACCTTGGTAGTGTGATATCGACCGAGGACGAAGTCCGAGGTCGATATCACACTACCCAGGTCCGCAAAACTACATATCAACCTCAACATTAGTATTTACTTGTTATATCATATACCCTATGAATTTAAAGCATTCTGATGATGATGATGATGATGATGATGATGATGATGATGATGATGATGATGATGATGATAGCAAAGGTAGTTATTCATTCCCAGGGTAGTTATCACTTTTTTCGGACTCGCGAGTATGGAGCTCTCGACCAATCAGAATGCTTTAAATTCATAGGGTATATGATATTAACCCATATGTATCATGTTAGCAGTATTTTAAACAGTAGGTGTTTATAGAGCTATAACAAATATTCCCTTAAGGGTATAGATTCGTATATACTACTCAAAATTTGATAGGGATCACTTTCCGTTTTATCCCAAATTATTGCCCCTACCAAGTTTCAACCACTGTTCCGCTTCAACAGTTTGTCGGCTCATTTCTTTTTTAACACAAAGCTGCTGTCAAATGAAAAATATTCATGATCACAGCACATATTTAATCGTTTTAACCTCATGTAAGGAATAAACACAATCTTTTAAGCGATCCTTAACAAATTTTGAGTAGTATATATTATAGCTGTTGTGAAGGGAGAAAACTAAGTTACAGAACATAGTTAAGATCACTTTTAGTAATTCATTAAGGGATGCTTTCATGTTTTCCCTGTAGGGTATAGAGCCACCGGTATTGTTGTTTGTTCAGTCTAAGGAGAGAGCAAAGGAATTGTTTCATGAACTCATCTATGATGGAATGAACGTTGATGTCATACATTCTGAAAGAACACAATTACAGGTAAGTACATTTATTCTGTCGACTCTACATGTATGCCCAGTTATAAGATCTAGATCTCAATCAGTGTTACAGATCAATCACTACTCTCTGTTCAGTAGGATTACGGTCTGCACTACTGTTTATATTTAAAAGTGAATTGCTTATATTCAGGAAATAACATTTTTCTGAAATCTCTAATGATGACAAATAGTGATAGAAAATAAGGCTTTGCACAGTCAGAAGAGTTAGCCATTGACTCCATTGGATATGACTGTTATCTATAGGTGAACAGTGTAGATATGGATCAATCTTATTAATTAGACTATTTGTGATCAAGTAGAGAACACTAGATCCAGATCAGACAGCTGATGTGCAAGCTGATCTGGAGCTACACTGGTCACACATACAAAAAAAACTTGTATAAACAGTATTAGTCTAGATTCTGAAGCTGAAAATTTTGTCGAGGTAGGGCCGACAAGATATACTTTTTATTTCTCGATTTTATTGAAGTTTATGGTATGTCTCAATGAAATTAGGTAGCCTGCAAAAATTATTTTATTGCGAACCATGAAAAAAATAAGGGAGATAACTCTGAGATAGAATTATAAGTTAACTTTAAAGTATTTAGATATAATGACGAGTTGCATTGATTTTAGTCCAAATTTTAGTATCATCATAAGTTTTTATATGATCTAGCAACCATTATTTATTTAATATGTATTATTAGCGCTTAATATTGGACTAATATCTATTTTAAGACATTTTTGTTGGTAAAATATAAAAAGAAAACACAACAATGTATGATTTTCCCTATTTTATGAGTTAAGAAAATTATCTGTTCATATCAGTTGTAAATCTATATACAAATATTTCACACAACACTTCTAAACATTAATTTAGATGTTTTAGAAGACATTTTATGATGAAGAATATGCGTTATTAATGATAAAACCTTAAAATTGTGTATACAATTACCCCACCCACACCATTATAGCAAGTATTCTTTTAATAAAACCTTAAATGGATAATCAACACATTTTATGTTAGTTTATTTTGTTATTTACTATGTATATAGAGTATGATCTGCTTCAGTTAAAGAAGCAAACCTGAAAGGAAATGCTTTGTAAAACACCAAATAAAAGGAGTTAATTCAATAAAATATGATAATTTGGTGACACATTTTGTCGAAGTTCAGATGTCTCCAATAGATCTGTGTTTAGTGTTTATTGTTACTTTACCCGTTTTAATGTCTTCTATTTCTTCGAAGTAATCCCCCATACTCATAAAAAGGCACTTCCTAAACAACAGCATCAACACATTTGTCTTCTAATATGATTTTAACATCCTCACAAGTTAAGCAAATCAGAGTGCCTGTTGTATTTCTTGTACAGTCACATAATGACGTATACCAGCATAACGGTAAATTGGCCAGTCCATTAACTGAATACAGATGGTAACGAGTTTCTTGAAAAAAAGTGAAGTAATTAAACATTAGATAAATATTACTGTTATTTTGAATCATGTTTTCAAGGAAGATTTTTCAGAACAACATAATATTGTATTGCCTTTAAATGTTTTCATTTTTACATATTTCTTTGAAATAGAATGGCACATTTTGAAATTTCTAGCATAAACTAGTAAAAAAAGAGTAAAATCCCAAATATCGTAAGTCTTTTAAGGATAGTAAGTAAAGTAGTTTTCCTGTATATGTCAAAATATACATGTATATGTTGTTTTAGCTTAGAGAAATAGGACTGCTTATGTAAAACGAAGAAACAGTCACTTCTGGATGTTAGCATCGCCCAAATATAGAACGAGGGACTCTTGTAAACGCTAGCAGAGTCATTATAATGACACGGTCTTGCTTCCTACACCACATAATAGTGTAAGCACCTTCTTGACGCCACATAAATTGCCATGAAACATATGGTAACAGTATCCATAGGTTTTAGAAGGGTTACTACCCAGTTCTATGTTATAGCAACCGCTTTTTAAGATAGGTCAAAACATATTCCAAAAGTTTTTCTTAGTGTTGACTTTTAGAAAAGAAAACAAAACTATTTCATTACTTAGGCAATTATACTCTTTCTTAAGTCTAACTAGAGATATGTCCATATGACAGAGACGCCCCCTCCCCCACCCTCAGTTGTCATTGTGAAACATAACAATATTGTGGTCAAAGTACACAAGAAAAAAAAACAGATGAATTTGCAGTTCACAATATTTAATATGAGTGCAGTTTGATGGTCAACATACCTGTAAAGTTTCATGACTGTGACTGATACTTTTGTACTTACCTACGACACAAGATTACACACTGAATGCATTTTATTGAAATGGGGCCATAACTCTGGTCTTATCAGGCTTGGCAAAAAAACAAACCCAGATGCACAACTACACATGATGGTCAACATGCCTGTAAAGTTTCATGACTGCAACTCTTATACTTTGGAATTACATACGAGATGAATTATATTGAAATGCATAAGGTACCATAACTCTAGTCTTAACAGGCGTGTCCCAAAACAAAACCCAGGTGCACAACTACACATGATGGTCAACATACCTGTTAAGTTTCATGATTGTTCGCTCTCATACTTTTTGAGTTATGTGTGACACAGATTTCGTAAGTACGGAGGGACGGATGGACAAGGGCATCCTAGAAGGCCCCTCCACTTTCAGAGTGGGGGCAAAAAAGGATGCAGGATCCAAGAATTAGAATAAGGTAATCCTACGAAGGAATCTGGACCCTTTGTTCTGATGACAATTTTTTCCTTTACTAGGATCCTCAACCCTATTATCAGAGTTAACTATAGCAATGAGTAGGCTACTTGTATTATTTAAAGGATAATATCTTTCAGACCCAAGCCCTCACTCCATTACAAGGGTAGTGCTAGTATCCAGAATATCTAGAATGGACTGCAACAATTTGACAGGAGCTGAAATAAGTTTAAAATACTGTTGTCAACTACAAGCTGATAGTATAACCATAGCACCTATTATTTTCACATCCCTATTCCTAGGTTTTTGGTCCCTGGCCAATGTTTGGTTTATGAATACTTTTCTGTTTGGTCTACTATGCTATTCTAGATGCAGTCCTACCCAAAGAAGGGAGTATATATACTACCATGCATGGCTTAATATTGCCTTTCGGTCAATTTCAAAGAAATTTAAACCAGTTCCATTTGAATGAAAATTGATTCATTGTTTCAAGAAAAAAAGAGTTATCAAGATTAAGCTGTAATAATTAAACATAACAAACCATAGATCTGAAGGTTTTTTTGTTTTTCACCTATTGTAAAACTCTTAAGACTCCTCAGTCCAAATGGAACCATCATTATTTATTGGAAGCACTACCCGTTGATGGACCCAGACCTTACTCTTAGAACAGCACTGACGTTCAGAGCTTGAACATTTTGTCAAGGACAAGTGCGAGTATGTCTGACTATAGTTTAAGTGTAGCACTAACCACAAGCATATTTATCAATGGCCATAACAAACATGTATTAAAGACTCCCTTGTGCTTTTTCAAATGAGCTCTAAAGCGAAAGCAGTCAATAAAACACTATAAAAAATATTAGTTTGGTAATCTCAAAAATAATCTTTAAACCAAATGTTTACTAAAAATTTTTAGTTTGATGTCGTCATATTATCATTTCTTATTTACTTGTTTTTGTCTTTGATTTAGATTTTTTTAATTTCGTCTGCATTGATTGCACTTAGAAAGTAGAAACATAAATGTGTTTAACACACGTATTGTTTAACTCAACATATACAAATGATCTAATAGAATGATTAATAAAAAGACTTGTATCTTGTACATCTAATTAAGAACAAGATTGTCAAACTGCTACAAAACCGTCAGAGAGCAGAAATTGTTTATTTGTTTTACATTTGGCAGTTAAAGGCCCATAACTCCTCGGTGTCTTTGCTAATGTAATCTTGCTTGTAACCATAATTAGCTGAGCTGTTATTGTCCCCTTCAACAGTCCTACAAATTTTAGAGATACTAAATATAGGTCTTGATAGGTATGAATGTAAATTGTCAAATATTTCCAGTTGAAGGGCATAACTCACGAGTGACAAGAGCAATCTGACTGGTTATCAAACTTGTATAAGATATTTTATGTACATATATGGTCTAATTTTTTATGTAGATTATCATTTTAATTAAGAAAGCATCCATTGCTCATTTGATTTAAAAAATGCAATGAAATATCAATGACTCCAACGCCATTGCTGTGATCTACAATATCTTGTTTAGATTTAAGCAGATATTTTGTGCCTACAGCATTCTGAAAAACTGGGGCCTAATTTGGTTAAAAACAGCCATTAGCGGACAATATCTAGTGTGTTCAAAGCTATCTGCCAGTCATTATATGTTTACCTTAATCATTCTAAGCAAGTTTGTTTAAGATTGCACAAAAGAGTAAAAATGTGGAGGAGTTAAACCGTCAGATTGCTTCAGTCACTCTAGAGTTATTGCACTTTAATTACTAATTTGGTCAAAATTAGTAATTAAAGGACAATAACTCTAGTCTGACTGAAGTAGTCTGACAGGTTATTAAATATATTACTGTCGTAATCATTCAAACCAAGTTTGGCGAATACCAAATAAAGATTATTGTCATGAGAGAGATTTGTCGACGTTTCCTGCCACCGTTGAGTTCGTAATACGTCGAGTTTGTCTGGCTTGTAATAAATGTCTTGATCTCAAGTATGAAATTAAATGTATATAATTATTATTTAATAATCTGACCTAGATGGTAATTGGTGATAAGCAAGCTTTTTCAGAAAATTTGTGCTATAATTCCTTTCTCTAAGTTAAAAAATCACCAGAAATATCACTTTCTAGCAAAAAAATGGGACATAAGCGATTTACCTTATATTTCAATAAAAAAGAGGGGAATAACTCTTTTTTTCACACATTTTATACAAAAGTTGTTCACCTTGGACTTTAAATTGCATCCTACAACTTATATGACCAAGTTTCAATGAAGACAGAAAAAGTCTTTTTATTATATGTCATATCATTGAGTTTATCAGTTTTTTATTGAATTTTTGTTTGATTTGGCATGAGTTATTTCCCCTTATTTTCTGACGATTCGCA
The DNA here is from genome assembly GCA_038501625.1 of Corbicula japonica. Classification (NCBI taxonomy): domain Eukaryota; kingdom Metazoa; phylum Mollusca; class Bivalvia; order Venerida; family Cyrenidae; genus Corbicula; species Corbicula japonica. The sequence goes on along the minus strand of JAZAYU010000006.1, from coordinate 8,969,055 downwards.
ATAAAATTTTCTTTGCAGGCCAGTCAAGATTGTTTGGCCATATAATAAGCTTTAATTTGGTACCAAAATAAAAAGTATATCTTGTCGGCCCTACCTCAACTCATTTTTGAGCCCTTTTGGACTTTCAGAATCTAGTCTAGTATAGTAAAAAGTTTTATTTGTTTATGATTGTAACCTTGGTAGTTCATTTACTTTAAGCATCACATGGATAAGTAGCAGAAGTTAACTTTTTCTCCTATTTTTTCTGGAGATCAGTTTTGACCATAGTTATGTACACAAACATTTTTCATTTTTAGAGAGACAATGTAATAAAGAGTTTCCGGGCTGGAAAGATCTGGATTTTGATCTGTACGGAGCTGATGGGACGTGGTATAGATTTCAAGGGTGTAAATCTTGTCATAAACTATGACTTCCCAAACAGTGCAATCAGCTATATACACAGAATAGGTAAATGATAGTTTGAACTTTTTTTTTTCAGCTTGCTTGTTAGGTTATGAAAACAAGAGCTTACAATCTGTTACAAGAGCTTCATGATGAAGTTTGTGACTGACAAGGGATTGTGTGTACTTGTATAATATATTGTCTAATGCTGAAATAAATCACTATTTATAATGTACTTGGGTGGCATTGAATTTTTCTGTTAAAATTAATAAATATTTATCATGTGACAGTAATTTTCTGCTGAAACAAAAATGCTATTTATCATTTACTTGACGGAGTGACTGAGAATGTGGGTTTTTATTTCTGATTTATTTATAACATGAACTGGGGCAGCATTGAGTGTTGATTTTAATGTATTTAATTTAGACCCACCTGATCAGGCATTTGTCATTATATTCTGCAGGGAGAACAGGAAGAGCTGGTCGCCAGGGCAAAGCTATAACATTCTTTACAGAGGATGATGCCATTTACCTCAGAAGGTAATAATGAAAACAAATTATTCCTTTACTCCATAGATACATCTTCATTGTGTGGGCAAACAGTGTAGATCCAAACCTGACTGCACAACCATGCCATCTGATCAGGATCTACACTGTTTGCTTTTAGATTCAAGATGCGACCAAATGTGATGCATATAATATAAAGGTTATACCCTGAAGAAAAATAATTTATATAAATTTAATTTTAAAACACCATACTTGATAAAAACAATATCATTAAGTTAATACATGTTTTTCTTCGTTTTGCAGTATAGCCAATGTGATGAGAACTGCTGGATGTCCTGTACCAGACTACATGCTCAAGATAAACCAGCCCTCCAGGTAATACATTGAAAAAAAAGCTCTTTATGTTATAGTCCAAAAGAATTAGGGCGTTATACCCTTTACTCCATGCATATGCCTTTTATCACATGGGCGAACAGTGTAGATCCAGATCAACTGGCACATCCATGCCGTCTGAACAGGATCTGCACCATTTGCTATTAGATTCATTATTGCATTTCTGAATAAGAAGAAACCGGTGTAGATCTAGATCACATGGCATGGATGTGCTCTAGATGAAGATCTACACTGGTCCCACATGATAAAATATATATGAAGTAGAGGGTGAACACATTAACTGAGTGACAGTTAGTGTTTTGTTTATTCAGACGAGAAGAAGGAACTGGACTATGTCACTGCAACAGATACCTTATATAACCTTTTACTCCATATATACACATTTGAAAACTTGTTCAACCTGTGTTGATCCAGATCAACTGGCACATTCATTACATCTTAATTGGATCTGCACTGGTCACATCAATCTGTAAGCGAACAGTGCAGATCCTGATCAGATGGCATGGTCTGTATATGGAGGAAAGGGTTAAAATACAGTAACTGTGTGGCGTCATTGTTTTGTTATTATTTCAGGCAAGATAAGAAGAAGCTGGCTAAATGTGCCATGAAGCGACCACAAATAGCGGGTATGACAAAATATGACCTGCAGAAGCTGAAACATAAAAGGTATAGTTTATACACATACACCTAAAATTGTTCCTTAGTGTAAAAATAATGTGGCACAAGTGCAGGTTGGATCTAGGCTATCGTACTTGCTAGTTAGCTTAATATGTAGAGCATTTGACTTCCTATCCAAGCATTCTATATTTATTATAACAATTTCACAACTAGGTTCCTTCCAGTTGTTTGTCACTGTCAGTTTTTTTAACTGTATTCTTTTCCACGAGTTACCACAAAACCAACATACTAAATCACTGACTGCATATTTTTCTTAAATACTTAATATTAATGTTTATCTTTTTTAATTTTTTTTTTTTTGTAATGTGGAATGTGCATTTTCATTTTCTTTCAGCATTTTTGAAAATTTGCATGTTGACAGTTAATCTTTTTCCAAAATTATGGGACTGAAAATTTTGCCAAGATTAACCCATTCCTCCATAGATACTTCTTTATTACAGTTGAGATCCAGATCAGCCAGCGCGGATGTGCCTGCTGATCTGGACCTTCACTGGTTGCACATGTGTAAAAATGCGTATATATGGATGAAAGGGTTAATCTCAATGATAACAGCCCTAATGTTGGCTATCTTGAACACGATATCAGAAGAACATTAACTGCACATTCCCTGCTATAATTGTTACCCTAACAACTTGTAAGTTGCAGTAACATTTTTCCAGATTTTAATATGATGATGCTGAAAATCAGCATTTCATTCAAAAAACAATGTTAAGTTTAGTTTAATTTTCATACAAGTTTTGGACTAGGAAAAAAAGTGTTAAATAAAATTTTGATATGTTTGTATAAATGTTTTATTTATTTTATTTGTTTTATTAAAGTTTTATTTAAAATATACATGGCAAATAAATTTAATCACAATTTGACAAATGTTACAGTTAATCTACACTGTTTGAACATGTGGTTAAACCTGTATTTTTTGTATAGATGAAGTAAAGGGTTAATCACTGTGATCACTCTAGTTATAGATTTGCTATAATTAACCCTATTCTCCATAGATACACCTTTATTGTGTGGGCGAACAGTTTAGATCCAGATTAGCCAGCACATCCAAGCCATCTTATCAGGATCTAAACTTTTCATTTTTTTATTCATGAAGTTTTTTCTGACCAAAATGCAACCAGTGCAGATCCTGATCAAATGGCACTGATGTGCAGGCTGATCTGGATCTACACTAGTCGCACATGCATAAAACTGCATATATATGGAGGAAAGGGTTAAAACTGGATACACAGCTAGACGTGTACCCATCAGTACTATTTTTTCATGCATGTTTCATTTACACTTCAGGAGAATAATAGAAGATTCAAAGAAGAAGAAATATGGACAGAATAAACCAAAAGTGCAAAATAAAACTTCATCTACAGAAAAGACAGTTAATCCTGTGAAACGAAAACATCCTGAACCCAGTGACAGAGATGCAAACACAAAAGACATAAAGAAAAGAAAACTTAATAAGAAGGAAAATTTTGCAACGATGTTAAATACGCAATTTAAGCAGAAAAGACAGGGAAATTTCAGACATAAAAAGTCAGGAAAAGAAAAGAAAGGAGATACGGTTAAGGGAAAGACTAGTAAGAAAATACCAGAGAGTAAAGGATGAGACTGTGTGATTTCTGTAAATGACCAATTTATGAATTAAAGATGATTTGAGGAACATCAAAGAAAATGGTGTTTTCTTTGATACATTTGCCCAATGTTATAAACTGAGCATGGAAACCAGTCTCAAATTTCAAGCATCTCATTGGCTAAAATGGCGACTGGTCACCATTTCAGCCAATCAAATGCTTGAGATTTGAGACTGGTTCCAAACCTTGGGACTTTGACACTTTAGTTGTTACTGTATTTGAATTTAACAATTATCTATTAATTCTCAATATCATTAGGGAATTTTGTTGTACATTTTAACTTTATAGTATTAATTTTATTGTCAAATGCAAAATAAGAAATGCTGTCTCCCCAACTAAATCGGGGCATTTCAAGGAATTACTTTAGCATTTGACACCATTTTGCTGTAATGTGTGCCATTAAATTACAGCCAAGGAAAACACTTTTTTCAGATAGAATGGCCTCAAACCTTAAAGTTGGAGATCAGCCCAGTGCATGAAAATAGTTTCATTGGATTTAAATAACAACATTTCTCTTCCAGAAACTCAGGTTTATTTGAAGCAGTATATGAATGAATGAAAAATAAAAAGTTGTCACAAGGACTTAGCTTCTGTTTTGATCCATTTGTCATATTTTCAGCATCTTATTCAATTTAGTTGACACTATTTCTAGATTGAATTTCTGAAACCACTTGCTCTAGTTTCATCATAAATTTGGAGTTGCATATTTTGTGTTGAAGTTTCTTTATATCATTTGAGCCTAATCATCACTTATTTTGGCCTAATTAGCGAATAGTTATTTTGCATTTTAACAATTAAAAAAAGCAACAATAAAAACGTTTGAAAAACCCGAGGTTTTTCAGAATTTACTCAAAAACTATTTCCCTGATATCTAAGAGTTATATGATACTTGCATTTCCAAACATATTTCAAGGTTGTTGGGGGAGGCTATCAGATTGCTCTTCAGTCATTTCATCAGTGAACTTTTCTTGTCCAGACCATTTTTCTGTCATTTATTTGGGGAACTACCATAAATGTTCACCTTGGTGAGTCAGATTGTTACTGTATGGAAGATAACACCACATCAAAGGTCAAGGTCACACATGTAATTCAAGGTCAAACTTTTGACAATATTCCATTGTCTGGTCCCTCCATCAGTCAAGTCATTCTATATGTCCTCTTTTCTTGACCAGACCATTTTTCAAAAGAACTTTTTACACTTATTATTTCCCTTGGTGGCACGGAATATTGCGTATATGAACCATGACTGTACATCAAAGGTACACAAAAATTTTGTTTGTTCAGACTGCTCTTCAGACACTTGGGGGGATATGCTAGCACATCTTAAATATAATACTACAAGTTGGTGTGTTGTCTGCTTTGCATACTCTGTTGTAAATAAGTACCCCACCCCTACCCCCCCCCCAAAAAAAAATGAAACTTGGCTTTGATATAAGCTTCCTACATCCCATCTTTGGGGACAATATGTCAATGTAAGCTATTGTTATTTCTGAAACCTGGTTAAAATATGTAACTTTGACCTTCAGGTAGTGTGTGGTTCTCAGAGCAATGATTTTATCTTAAGATGATTGTGGTTGCAGTATGTTGAGGGATTGCTAAACGATTTATTTAAAGTGATATCCAGAAGCAAATCAACCACAAACGATGTGCTTAGAATTTCAACAAAGCTGACTTTTTGGTGTGTATTTTTATAGCTTTTCAAAACAAACAGATGTTGAAGAGGTGGTACAATACTGTAATCATGGTATAACTTGCAGCGTCACAAGATCGAATTTGCCTCTTTTGTAAAATTCATACAGTCTTTCTGAAAATAACAAACCATCATTGTATTTTAATTCATGTTGCATAGTGAGGCTAGAAAATAAATAAGGGATTGCATTTTTCAACTATTTTACCATTCGAATGTTCGAATCACTGCATTCGAACGTTCAAACGTTGGATTATTCACAAACAATGAATACAACCGTTAACCAGCTGTTTTTATCAGTAGAACTCCACATTTTAATGAATGAAGTGAAGAAATTTTAGATATTAAAACAGTTATGTTGTATTTGATTAATAATAAATAATTCAGTTGAGAAAAAGCAACATTCAGTAAACAGAGTCGTCTAAAAGTGAAATGGAAAAAAGTGAAATATGCATATCATGAATGGCCAGAAGTCACAGCCTCCCCATACAACTAACAAGTAGAGAGGACATGGAGAGGAAAAAAGGAGCATGGGTATAATAATTTGCCACTGGGGGGAGGGGGTTATACAGGTTCTAAGGTGTACCAACCTCACACATGCCCCAACATGTCATATTAACAAATAAGTTGTCTTGATGAAATAGCTTCAACCCATCCATCAACTCGACAATTTTGCATGCAAAAGAATACACACTTATAAAACATAAGAGGCCTATAACCTTGACAAGCAAATTGGTGGGTGCTCAATGACCTTGCTGAGACCAGAGCCCCTGGAGTCAAATCAGCGAGAACACGATGGCCGGAACAAAAGAAACAGATAAAACTTTTAGGTTCTTTAACAAGATTTCTCTAAACCCTCGTAAACTCTTAAACCTCTGCCACCGTTTTATCAAACTGCAAAAAATACCTGTAAAGCTTTTCCGACATTTTAAGGAATCTTTCTATTTCAAACCCTTTCGAATTTCTATGATAATAATTATTAAATCAAAGTTTTCCAAAAATCCCAAAGTTGTCGCTCTGATAAACTTTCTCACGGACGACTGTGTGCGAACTAAATTTAGCAATGAATGAGATTAAAGTTTTAGACTTGGCAGTGTTCAGTAATGGTACAGAAGGTTTGCATTTTCGACTATCTTTGTCGACTATCTTACATTATATAATGCAAGGGCATTTCTAGTGAAACGTGAACATGTTAGTGCATTTAAGCCTGAGATGTTATTGGCAGCTCCCGAAGCTCCATTCCTTAGATAGTTATTTTCAGCATAAATGTAATTTGATAAGTATGTTAACATATAAACAGAAGTGAGGAAAACAACATCCGAAACATGTCAACAACACAAACAGCTCTAATGTTTCTGCTTTGTAGCGTCCTCGTGTATAGAATTTATTGCGTTTTACGTGTACATGATAAGGCCGGTATTCCATAGTTCCGTGATGCGTTTTCCGTGTCCGTGCCCGCTTCCGCGTCCGTGTCCGCGATTTTTCACTCACCAAAGATATCGTTGGGTATATTCCATACATCCGTGTCCGTTTTCGTGTCCGCGACGTCTAACGGACACGGAGGTATGGAATATACCCAACGATATCTTTGGTGAGTGAAAAACCGCGGACACGGACGCGGACACGGATCACGCATCACGGAACCATGGAATACCGGCCTAAAACTTACGGTTGATTTCTTCACATGTGCCGTTGTTGCACAACATGTCATCACAGCACGAGTTGCAGACGACGTGTTCCGTTTACCAACAGGCAGATTTCCACACAAGTTTGGTGTACCATCACAACGAGCCATGTCCTCCATAACTCTTTGCATCACAAGTCTGCAAAGCTGATCAATCATATTAATTATTTGTGTGAATTATATAATTATTTCTATTTCATGTTAAACAAAATTTACAAACAAGACATTAATGTTTACTTGATATGTCGTTTTCAATACCTTATCCGGCATTTAATTACTTCGGTTAGTTTAAAATAATGCGTATCATACCGAGTTAAACAGCCACCATTTGTACTCTTATACAAATCTGAGATTGTTTTCAATCGGTTGTGTTTGTAGCAACAAACATTGCACAAAACCTTCATGATCCAGTTAGATGCAAGTCGATTGCTTTTAAGGGCCATCCACAGTCATTTTTGCACTGTCACCGATAAAAAATAAAATTATTAAAATCTCCCCAATTCTAAAGTAAATTTAAAACTTTGACAAATAACACGTTATTAATGTATCTTGATTTTACATACGTCAACAGATGTTCGAACAGTAATGAAGTTACCGATTTCCTTTCACAGCCGTATTCTAATTGTCCATGTGAAGCTGTCTGGGCAAAGCATATCTGCAAAAACAATATATATATATTGTTTTTTTAATCAGAAATTAGACTTTTCCATGTTATTTCGTTTTTTTGTTGGATTAGCCTTACATTCTTTAATGAGGAAACAATGTAGTTATTAAGTAACATGTTGGAACGAGACATTGGCCAAAGTTCATAAAACTTAAATTGGAGACCAGTCTCAAATCTCAAGCATCTGATTGGCTGAAATGGCGACTAGTTTATTAAGTTTTATGAACATGGGCCATTATGTCGTGAGAACAATATATATATATAAAAAAATTAATTCTGCAAAGACTGAAATTTGTAAATATTTCATAACAAAATACCTCATTTGATTCACAACTAACAACGTTGTTACAGTCATCAGGATGTGTGACCGACGGGTGTGAATATGACTTGTCGTTACAAGAGAAACATTGGCTGTCATTACCTAAAGCTTATATAAATAACTAGGTAATAAAATAACAGAACTAAGATTGGAGACCAGTCTTATATGTCAAGCATCTGATTGGCTGAAATGGCGACCAGACGCCTTTTCAGCCAATCAGATGCGTGAGATTTGAGACTGGTCTCCAGATTAAATTTATGAACTTGGGCACAGATTTGTTTTGGTACCCTCGACCTAAATGGTAACGATTAATATTGTTTTAAAACGAGTATTTTAGTTCTAACTGCTAAAAGTTATAAATGGCAAGAACAGACACAGTCGCTATGTGTTAAACAATAACTCGCTTTAAATTAGCTTTATGTGATTAATAATGAGCACAACTGAGAAACCGAACTGTGAACATGCAGCATCACCTTTCCAGTTGAATCAAAACATTCGAGTTTTCTTCACACAAAATGGTAGTTAAGTTTTACAGGCGGACACATGTTTGGCATTCTGTTCTTGTTGTTGAAATATAAACATGTGTGTTATAGGAGTAAATATTACCTTTAATGTCACACAAAATACTGTTGCAGTCTTCATGGGTGTTGCAGCACCTTTTAATGATACATTTTAAAATGTACAGATAGCCTCAGACCACACAACTGCAGCCGAAGCGCCTAAACCATGTATACCCGTAGCTCTACCCCCAAAATAAGTTATTCAAGTATGCCTATATACTGCCATCAACAATGCTTGACAATCCGCATGGTTTACAATCAGCATATTATCATAAAGGGAGGTAATTGAAACTGATAACTACACTGAAGCAAATAGGAAGGTTCTAAATGATACATGCTCAGATCAGGAATTAAATAAAATCTGAAAATATTGCTTTCATTTTCGGAATATCTCTCAAACAAACCTTTGCAAACATTGAAACGCTCCATAATAAATAACTTAAGGTATTTTTTATAAAATGTATTGAAAAGTTTGAAGAAATTAAGATTAAATAAGACCCCGTAAAAATAAACGAGAAAAAGAATCCGATGGGTAACCACCTTGGAACGGTCAGTGGCAGAACAATTTTCCGCTGGGTGTTTAAACTAGGTTATATGGTGCACCAACCTCACAATATCAGCAGAACATGATCTCAACTGTTGATCTCACGGCTATGTTCTTTATTAATTAACTTTGTCGTAACGTTGCCTTTTTCCAAAGTTTATGCATTCAAGTTCTTCGAAAATTAATCTCATATTATTAGACAACGGTGATTTGGCAATGTTTATATTGGCTTGTTTACAGTGGCGTTACATGTAAATAATGAATAAATATTTTAATGGTTGTTAAATACAAAGCGTACCGGTTCTAATACTTGTCCCATTGGCCGAGTGGTCTTAGACGCAGTCATTTAAAATACTTTGAAACGCAATGATAGCAAAGCTGTTATAGGTTCAAAACAGGTTTTTTTTACATTTTTTATTTTTTTTATACAATAATTATTCTGCGATAAAACCAGCTGAAGCAAAGTACATACAATACTTTAAAATAACTGCAATAAAACTTAAAAAATATATATCTATAAATCTATAATCTCTATAAATCCTTAAAAGCCGTGTGAAACTAACAGCAAACTGTGAAATATATATCCCGAAAGATGTTGGAAGCGGGACATCACAATCCAAATAAAGGAAGTTTTACATCTCTATTGTTACTATGTTAGTTATTATATAGTCAACGGATACCAAACACAGGGTGACATAATTTGCAATTATATCTTTCAAACGCGTTGATGAAAATCGGTAAAACAACTCTCTAGGTTACAGTGCAATTGGTACTGTATCGAATAGGATTCCATAAAACGATGTCACCCGGGGAAATCGTGAAACCCGAAAACTTATATCATCTTCAAAGCTTTTAAATATAAGAGAAATGAATAGCATAAAACAAACTTTTCCATACCTTGAACAAGCCACTAGGTCGTCTCTTTTGCCAATCATCGTGTTGCAGACCTAAACAGAGATTTGTACATGATTTTCATGTTAAATATTGTTCAAACTGCTCTATTAACTAATAGATTTTATATTTACTTGCTTATTTAGCTCTTCTCTTTTTATCTATTTTAATACCACAGTAGCGTTGTTAGTGCTGTGCGGCGTCAATAAAATATCACCATAAACATTCAGTCAGTGCTGCAATCTGGCCTTTGACATTAAAATATGGCCCCAAAATTGCTCATTATGCCTCATGTTATATCCTATAGATAGTTATCTAGTACATTTATGACTCTATATTCCGCCTCTTTTACTTCAGGAGCTGATTGGTTATTAATAATATTATTATACTTGCATATTTGCTTCTACATCCTGCCTGGTAAACTATAGTTAGCTGATCAGTTATAAGTTCATCCATGTAACAATCCTGAAAACACACAATCCGTTGATACTGCGTAGATCAGGTCCCAAGGTTATAAAGCTGAGTTTGGAAACCAGTCTCAAATCTCAAGCATCTGATTGGCTGAAATGGCGACTGGTCGCCATTTCAGCCAATCAGATGCTTGAGATTTGAGACTGGTTTCCATGCTCAGTTTTATAACCTTGGGCACAGACTCAAATCGGTAGAGGACGAACAGGCTTGGCATTATCGAACGGAGTCGACATTAAATGAAGAAGGCTGGTTTTAACATGTTTGAGACAATATAGGAAAAACTAACAACATACAAAGATGTTTTTGGAAAAACCTACTTCCAGTTTTATTTAAGATGGCTGCCATTTATGAGTAATGCAATAATTATAGTTGTGTAATGTTTGATTCAGAAAATTCTTCACATATTTGATTTTAAAATAGCTCATGTATAGACTTTTATCTATAAATAGACCCATTTTAAGAAAAATATAAAAACTAACGATAGTCTTTCATCGGGGCCTTAAACTTAAAACAGTATAAGACATTTGGGTTAAGTTTCGTAAAAAAAACATGACCTTTAGTATATTTCAGAGAAATTAGAGTAAGAAACGACGAATCTGCAATGAATGGTCGTCTTTGTGCAATACTTGAGTTTCCCCACCCCAAACAACTCCAACCCCATCGCTAATACGCTTGCCACTGAAATACATTACTATTGATCTAAATGAACAGTTTGAATGAGATACTAAAATAAAGGCTTAACACTACTTCTATGTGAATTATTCTGTTGAAATTCAGAAAATCTTTGATACTCCATTCTATGTACATGCACCTATGTGCTAAATCATATTCACTCTTGATATTTGTAAATGCTCACTATTTACAAATGTAAGAAAACAATTTCTCGCGCTCGATTTGTTTCTTTTATCCCTGTCATCGTGTTCTTGGCTGATTTGACTCCAGGTGCTCTGGTCTCGGTAAGGTCATTGAGTACCAGCCCCTTTGGCTTTTCAATGCTATTAGCTTCTTATGTTTTATATGTCTGTGTGCTTTTGCATGCAAAATTGTTGAGGTGATGGGGGGTGGAGTTTTTTCACCAAGACAACTTGTACTTGTTTTGTGATAGGAGAACCTGTTGGGTCAATTGCAAGTGTGAGGTTGGTGCACCCTAGAACCTGGTTTAAACCCCCGGTGGCAATTTGATTTGTCACTGACCGTTCCAAGGCGGTAACCCCAAGGGATCTCTTTTTTGTTAATTATTTGTGGCGTCTTATTGGAATTGACATACTTATAACAAACATGTTCTCTCTTCCTCTCTTCTTTTTCGCTGCGTCGGGTATCTGTATTTGTGAGTGTGGGGATTCCAGACATGCATATTTTACTTTTATTACAAGTACCTCTAATTTGTCATCACAGTCCACCACTGTGGTACATCCAGATAAAGAACTGGCCCGATCACAAAACCTGCATCTCAATGAACTGACCCTCACTAGAAAATCAAATTGGAAAATCTTAAGAACTGAAATAGTATCACAGTAAAAAAAGATGTTATTTTAAAGGTTATAAATAGGCAAAATAGACAAATTAGAGAAGAAATACATTACAGTGTGAATTATAATTTATTACTTGTGTACAACGCATATTTGAAATTAAAAACAGTAAACGATGAAGACAGCCAAGTACTGCATTAGAACTACCGAAAGCAAATTATTATTTGCACTGGGAATAAATTCAACTTGTCTTTGTAATTTAACCTATTCTCAAGAAAGCCGCATTTTGCTTACTATTTTCTATTTGCGCAATATATTCCGGGCTGAAGATTATAAAACTGATATTGAAAACCAGTCTCAAATCTCAAGCATCTGGTTGGCTGAAATGGTGACTGGTCGCCATTTCAGCCAATCAGATTTGAGACTGGTTTCCATGTTCAGTTTTATAACCTTGGGCAATGGTCTCGTTTCAGTAAGGTCTTTTTGCTTGAAAATGCTATGAGCTTCTTATGTTTAATATGTATGTGTGCTTTTGCATGCAATTTAGTCGAGTTGATGAGTAGGTTGTAGCTAATTCACTAAGATAACTTGTACTTGTTTGTTCGTATGAGAACCTGTTGGGGCTAGTGTGAGATTATTGCACCTTAGAACCTGGTTTAAACCTTCATTGGCAAATTATTTTGCCACTGGCTGTTTCAAGGTGGTAACCCTTCAGGTTCTCATTTTCGTTACATGAATATGTTTGTGGTGTCAATTTTGAAATTGATAATTTATTATCCACTATTTTTTTAGCGATTTCTTTTCCTACAATCTACCATTTGGCTTTGTGAAGAGGCTGTGTCTTCTGGTCGTGGCTATTTTTAATACTCATATTTCACTATTTTATATTATAGTTTAAATTTTATACATATTTCTAATTTTTCATTTTTTAGTGTACTAGATTACAAGTAAATATACATTTGTATACCTCTTTGAAAGGGCATTTCAATGACATTAAGCCGTGTATACTTACGTAACAGGGATGCCGTCAGAAGAATTAGCACAAAGGCGGCATTCATTTTCTGTAATTAGAAGTATGCAATAATTTTTCCTGGAAACGCTGTGAAGTATAAACGTAAACATGATATTTATGCAATCAACTAGATAAGTTTTCTATCGTTATTTTCGCTGATATTATCAAGTGGAAAGTCTGGATAAGTGAGAAATTTAAACTTTTTAACTGGGGATGTGAACGAGTGGAAACAAATGTAAGCAGTACAGCTACAGAAATTCGGTGAAATTTTGGCGAAAGTCTATTGCTACGGTTTTATCTCGAAGTGAACTGTTTAAACAGCGGTGGATCGAAAGTTCAGTGTGGTTGCTCGAACCACCTTTTTGGGCAGCGATATTTATTTTATTTTCAATAGAATTTCGGCCAGAAATCTGGAAATAATCATGTTACTACCCTAAGACTAACCTTAGACGAACCCCTTTTATGGAAATCTTGCAACCGACCCTGGTTTTAAAAATAATTATAATTCAGTCTGCCCACCTTGGTTTTATTTGGTGTAAAAGGTTATGTCAAGTATTGGATTTTGTCATTTAATTTTATAGTTGGTTTATTGGCTACATATAAGTAATATTAACTAAGTAGTACTTTTTTTGTTTTGTGATATAGTCATAGTACGTGACATATTGTTCAAAACTCTGTCATATTTAAATGTGTTTCTTGTTAATTGACCATACTATTTAGTATACAACTTCACGGTATGTATCCCAGTAATCATTATCATCCGAGCCCTGATTATTTGGATACATAACGTGATCTTAAAGATGTATTAACACTAGTTTTAACTTATAACAACAATAAATTATTCGAGCTGTCATCTCAAACTGGAACTAGTCTTCAAATCTCTACATCCTTTCAAGTTTAAGGCATTCGAAAAAAAAAAGAATTCTCAAACTTTATTCACAGATTTATTCCAAATGTAAAGTTCTGTATTCTAAAATTGGTAATTTAATCAAAGTTTGAACAATGAAATATTGACCACTTACGCTTTATAGCTATTACTAAATCAAGTTAGGTGGAGAGTTATTGCTAAAGCAAATTAGATGGGCATGACATATCTGGTCACAAGTAAACTGCATAAAACTGCACCATTTTCATTGTCGAACATTTCGCCTTCGATGCCTTTTAGGGTCGTAGATTAAAGTTAGACTAGAAATCGCAGTTGTTGTTCTTGGTGGAATTTGCGAAGTAATACCACAGTTTGGCTGTATTTTTCTGACTCCAGATGCCAGGTTATAAAACTGAGACTAGAAACCAGTCTCAAATCTCAAGCTTCCGATTGGCTGAAACGCGACTGGTCGCCATTTCAGCTAATCAGATGCTTGAGATTTGAGACAGGTTTCCATTCAGGAGATAATGTTACGTTAGCTTGCATTATTTGCGGAATATTTAATAAACTATGGTATAATGTTCATGTGTGTCTTACCTTACTAAAATCACTCGCCAGCTGTATAAAGTTCTATACTAGAACCTTTCATAAACTTCAGATTTCCTTATCTTAAAACGGTACACATATTTTGCCAAAGCTTTCCATGTATACACTTAATAATTATTGTCGTGGACAAAGCAATTCGTTTAAAATATGAACTCGATTAAGATTTGAAACTTTCTTTTAGTCAATATTAAAATCATAACTGTGGTGTAGCCTAGGTAACAGCAAAGTGCTGTTACATTTGAACGAGGAAGGTTCAGTGCTGAAGACAATAAAGCTGAGAATGGAAACCAGTTTCAAATCGTAGGCATCTGATTGGCTGAAATGGCAACCAGTCGCCATTTCAACCAATCAGATCCTTGAGATTTGAGACTGGTTTCTATTCTCAGTTTTATATTCTTGGGACCAGTATTGCTTACGACATACACTCTAATAACTCTTTCTTTAATGCTTACACAGTGGAGTTTTGTATCCCAAGAACCATGTACTAACGATTATAAATCCAAGTTTCGCAACACCTTTGCCTGTGTGGACTCAAACATTGCCAGCTAGGCAAATGAAAATGGTGAGCGGTTTACCTGCTCAGGACAGATTTCAGCCGTTTTACTTTGTTTACTCATAACATGCTATTACGGGTTATTCAATGCTGACATCAGCTTTGAATGTGTGAATGTTTCACTTGATTAAGAGTAATGCTGTGAAATCCAGTCCAGTAAACTGACTGTTTTTAAAGACTTAGGATACACGAAGTCATACTGGACGCATAAAAGTGTCGTTGCATGTGACGGTATTGAAGCGATATTATACCGTATATGTCACAAAACGTATATGTCACACGTGTGTGACAAATTCGGCCGAATTAATCACACCTGTCTTCATGTGACAGATACGTTTGTGCAAATAAGCGATAAATGTCTGACCGTATATGTCACACATTTCATACAATGAACCAATTCTAAACATCGTTGCCATTATCTTTGTCCGCAGCAGCAGCTTGCCCTCATTAACGTCAACGAAACATCACCATCAACATCATCATCACGAGTGACTTTTTGTTGTCATGTTTTTGACCTGCAGATATGCAATGTACAGTAAGGGACCACAAGAACTGTAACACAAATAGTTTTTATAGACGAGAAACTGACATCAAGTTTTTAAGTCAAATTAACAGCATTAGGATCTTTTTTATTACTTTAATAAACAAGAAACAGACATAAATTTAACAGTTATTTAAAACATAACATCATTACACGAAAAATATTTTTTTTTAATTTTAATAAAAAAGATATGACATAACTTTATTTATTTTAAAGAGCATCACACCATTAGACGTATATTCTAACTACATGTACATACTTTTGAAATCATATAACAGTTTACTGACGACAATAACATTAATGTTCTTTAATATTTTAAATAATTGGACTTCTATTTATATACACCGTTTTCATTTTTTACACATTTTTGATTAGTGACAAATACGTTTTGATGAGCGTGGAAAAGCTAATTCCGCACATTATATTCCAATATTCGGCTGAAGGGTGTGACGTATTCGACCGAATATATCACAACGTGTCACGTACTCGACCGAATACATCACAAGCGTGACATATACGTTTTGTGACATATACGGTCTAACAAAGCGGTATGTTTAAAGAGTGAGATTGGAGATCAGTCTCAAAACTCTAATTTTTGATTAGACCTTTGGAGACCGGTTTAAAATTAAAAAAAAAATACAAACACTAATCGGGTGCTAGAGATTTGAAACTAGTCTCCAACCTCGGTTTTATACTTAGTTATAGACCTCACTAGGGAGAGAACTTGGTTGCGAAAAAGTGTACATATTTATGATAGTTACTCCCCATACATGCTGCCTGACATTTGTTAGGGCCTATGTAGATCACTGATTTCTGTGGGTTTTAATCCTCTTTGATTTAAGACTCTGACGACTTTGTTTCCCTTGCGGTCTGTTCCAGTTGCAAGCCTGACCTCACTTGTTGTCAAAAACGTGTGTGGTTATTGATGGTGTTTAGCAGAAGTATTGTATTCATTGCTTATAGAGATGACTTCGACCCGGCTGAAAGGTTATAAAACTGAGAATGGAAACCAGTCTCAAATCTGGTCGCCATTCAGCCAATCAGATGCTTGAGATTTGAGACTGTTTCTATGCTCAGTTTTATAACCTTGGGCATTGATGTTGAATGAGTCGTGTTTATATAATATCAAGCACAAATGCCCTAGATCGTAAAACTAAAACTAGAGACCAGTCTCAAACCTCGGGCATCCTATTGGCTGAAATGGAGACTAGATTTGAGACTCCAGTGTTAGTTTTACAATCATGGGCCGAGGTGTGCTTTCCATTAAAACAAATGTATTTGCAATGAACATAATTCACCAGCCAGATATTTATGAATGTAGTGTATACCTACCTGATAAGGCCTGTGTGGTTTAATTCTGCAGGGAAAGCGATTTTCACGTAAGACGAGAAAATGACACTTTAAGTGGGTAGAGATCCTTTGACGTGCAGACACGGCAACTTGTTGGCATCACCACGTAATACACCTGACATGTGGCTAGCCCTATTCAACCCTGTCACCACTGCGTTGAGGGGATATGATAGGAAGGTCACTTAATAATAATCTTCATGCTTCATCCGTATTGCCGCTGCCTCCTGGCGGCCGGGGAATCCAGTTAGGTCACTTCAAATGGGAGTCTGACCACTTTAAAATGTGAAACAAGCAATTAGCAAACAAACACACACACAATTTCTAGAATGCCCTCTTTTATAAAATTATTATAGCGTGCTAACCAATGCCCAAGGTTATAAAATTGAGCATGGAAACCAGTCTCAAATCTCAAGCATCTGATTGGCTGAAATGGCGACCAGTCTCCATTTCAGCCAATCAGAACCTTGAGATTTGAGACTGGTTTCCAATCTCAGCTTTATAACCTTCAGCACCAGTCTTTAAACCCACGCTGCTGAGATAGCTTATTATAGATAATTTATACCTTTGCATGTTTTCAGGTAATTGTCTTCTAAATATTGCAACAAGTTGTAATTACAGCTGGTTCTGTAACCTAATTGAATTCCTGGAATGCCTCGTTGTGAATTAAGACCTTTATCAAATCTGCTTTGATTTTGTTGTTAATTATTAACTAAATGTGTTGCAGATATATATTTGCAGTTTCTGCATCATTAAGAATTCATTAATTTTATATTATATGCCTTTTCTTTTGAGGTGATAAGGAAATCAATGGCCTTGTCCATGATTCTTTTAAAATGCAATGTGAGCTTCATTTGTCAAGCACACCGCACACTTGCCGTAAAAGGTGATTATTATTGTCCTTTTACTTAACTGACAAATTTACATTGTAACAACAAACGGATGTGTTATGTCGTCAGAAAAAATGTAACAGTGCAACAAAAATGTTTTATCGAACATTCGATCACACAAGCGGATGTCCCTCCGAAGACCTGGTCGCGTCCTTGGCCTAAATAGTTTATACTAGTACCCCGGTATACCTCTATTAAATTGCTGCTATTCTATTGTAACCGTGAGTTTAACTTGCACTTAAACTCTGTAATTAACGTGATAGCTAAAGAACAGTTAAGAGAAATTTTTGTCTACGCGTAAAAAAAAGAAAAGTACAGCTTGTGTCGATTCTACCACATTTCCAATAACTCTAAAACTAGATCACTAGATTGGCAGCATTTCTTCGCTTTGTGAAGAAAGCAACCTTGACATACAATTTCGGCAACACAGTCATTTGTTGTCACAAACAAGACTTTGGCCACAAAGTATCTGCATGATATTGACAATGACATAAAGGTTTGACTGGCGAACGTTATGCACACTTTCTCAAGTGAGGGTTATAGTGAAAATAATGGTCGCCATTTCAGCCAATGAGACCCTTGAGATTTGAGACTGGTTTCCATGCTCAGTTTTATAACCTTGGGCAAATGGCAAAATTATGGTCAAGAAATGAAAATGGGATGGAAGGACATATCCTGGCGGACACAAGGTTATGGGTCGGACTGAACTTTAAGTTAGAAACCTGGAATTCGCGCGAGACATTCCGCTTCATTGAGATAAAGATTCATGCCAAATATAAAAGCGAATGATAAATGGTTGTGAATGTTATGGGGCCGGACAAGATCAGAAATGACCTTTCATCAACAGCTGCGAAGACGTTTGAGATACGAACCTGGGTTCTGCGCGTAACACACAGTCTCACTGTGCCAAGTATATTAAACAGGATTGCTCAATTGATGTCGAGGTATGGGCTGGGCAAGATCTGACCTTTCACTTTGAGAAAGAAACCTGGAGTTTGCGCGCGCGAATTTGTATGACAAATTTAAAAGTAACCTTGACCTAAATATTGGCATATGACGACCCCGTATAGTTTGATATATTAAGAAATGTCAAAGTTTAAGCAAAGGTTCAGTGTTGTGACGACGGACCGACGGACGGACAGAGCCGTTTCTATGTTTCCCGTTTTCTTCGTCTGAGCGACATGCTAATTATGACACCAAGTTAATGTGGCGCAAAAGGGAGATCACTGCGTCAGAGTTTGGCAAACTTAGAGAAGCGGTGACGTACCCTAACTGTTTGTTATGCGTTATTAGACCTAACAGGAACTATTTCTTTAATAATCATACTTATGCCATCAATCTTACTACGATTAAGCAAGAACAAATTCCTTCTTTTGTTCACATTTCGTGAACATTGATCTCTTAGTCTGACTATTACGAATATATTCTTGGGACTATTTTGTTAGGTTTGCAGGGCTCTGAGATACACCTGCTGAAATTGTTCAATTGAAAATAATAGCACTAACTACGGTAATGAGCTGAAGCTTTAACTTTCTTAATCATCTCAATGCAACAGCAATACGATAACATTTTGTTTTTATAGACTTAATTAACAAAAAAAGGTGAAATATGCATATCAGGAATCGCCATATTCAGAAAAAACAGCCTCCCCACACAGTCAAGAAGAAGAGAGGGAGAGAGCATGGTTAATAAAATGATCAGTTTCAAAAGAGACACCACTAACAATTAACAAAAATGAGAACCCGAGGGGTTACCGCCTTGGAACGGTCAGGGGCAAATCAAATTGCCACTGGGGATTTAAACCAGGTTCTAGGGTGCACCAACCTCACACTTGCCCCAACAGGTTCTCATATCACAAAACAAATACAAGTTGTCTTGGTGAAACCACTCCAACCCATTTATCGGCTCAACAATGTTGCATGCAAAAGCACACAAACATATAAAACATAAGAATCTAATAGCATTGCAAAGTTAAAGGGCGGGTACTCGATGATCAGTAAGACAGTAAGACGGTGACAAGAAGATATCACAGCACATTACGATTTTGATACTTACAGAACAACCAGTGATAGCACAAACTACGAACGTAAGGTGGAGGAATTATGACCATCCGGTATAGCAATATACAGAACCATATTTCTACTTATACAAATACATGTAGCCTATTTAAATGAACATTGTAACTTAAATAAGATCGCGATACTTCGCCGCTTCAGCATCTCAAAGCAACATTTCACAAGTGTTGCTACCAAAAGTACAACTAAAACCAGCACTGCGCGATGACATTATCAACATAAAGCATCTAAATTTCATGACAGTACACATTTAGTTAATTAGTAAAATGACCAGAATGTAGGAACCAAATGGACTGCTAGAGCTATATATGCACTGCAGCAATCAAGGACGCTTTTCGGCATATATGTAACGGACGTATACCAGGGTACTAGTATTATGATATACATAAACTGATGTTCGTATCACTTAAAAATACAATCCCGATGAATGTATGCAACAAGGATGTGTGAAACGCTGGGACAATAAACGACACGGGGTATCTCAAAATAATACAAACGTCTGACAATGTTGGCATTTTAAAGCGATTAAACCCTTTTCATCAAGAATCGATAAATGTCAATATTGCGAAAAAGTATAAAATAGGGGAAGTATATATGTATACATGCCGAAAACAAATAATATTGTGGTCCAAACTATTGTTTGTTTACCAATTTTCTTATGGTAGTAGGGTCTTTCAATCAAGACTCTGATGGTAGCTTTAATAATATATAACCTAAAGTATATAGTAAAAATGTATAAAAAATCAACAAAATAAGAATAATTTAATTATAGTTCTATTAAAATGTGCTGTCCATGTGGATGTGTTACCTTTATATTGAAGTTTAAGTTTGACACTACTGATAAAGAAAACGTAATAGTTTACGTACAGACTTAGAGTATACCGTATATATTATGTATATAAGGCATTAGTATATCGTCACGTGACCACAAAGACGTTCCCTCAAGCTCAGATTCACTCACTGTGTCAAATATTCAAACTTTCAAACATGGCTGCCTAACGTGAGGGCTTAAACCTCGCGAGCGGGATTATTTATTTTCGGAATAAGATGCCTTTCTCTTAAAAGGTAGGGTTTTGTGTTAAATGTTAAGTTACACAGGTTTATATTTTACTAATTTGTTTAATTTCGGTATTGATGAATGACAACTGTCACAGGTAGATGTTTTTTATTTGTTATCGTGTATCACTCATCACGGACATGTATCGAGTAACACGTTTTCGTGTTAAAACTACTTAATTTATAAAGATGCAGAGTTGTTTTTGTTTAGCACATTTACATTGATGTACATAATTTTGAAGTTTGTTAGCTAATATTGAACGGCTGGTCCGCTTACATCAATGATGAAGTATATGTGATAGATATAATTATATAAATGTCTTGCAAGCAATATGTATTAATGCTTTTATTCATATTCATGTACACATTGTATCCGATTTTCGGAACAGGTCGGTAGCTCAACTTCCGTATCAGTTTGAATATAAATTAAAACATTTAGTTAAAGTTAGGCTCGTTATTAAAGTTAAGCTGAATTCTTATTAGAAAGCTACAACACATTAAAATATACAACTTAACCGGTTTGTTTTCATAACTTCCAAACGGTATGTAGAAATGAATGACATTGCAACATTACAGTTATTATATAATAGATCTAGATCTATTATCTCCCCCTGAAATCTACAGTTATTGTTGACCATGCGTATTATAGCATGTGACATTTGGCGGGAAGCTGGCGAATTCCTAGCATTTGTTGTATCAAGAATATTGATTGGTCTTGGAATTCAGCACTCATCCAATGAGATTTCTTGGTGCATTTCAGACATGTTGCTGAAATTGACATGTCATGTATTATCCTCAAACATGTTGGAATTCTGTTGGTATTTAGCCTATTTCAGGAAATAGATGATGTACCACAGGGTAAGAATATGTTTTTACTTATTGTGAATTAGTTATCTGAAAACTAGAGCTCACTGATGTGTAAAACTGCATTGAGCATTTATCACAAATTAGCAATTAGGGCGAGGCAGTGCTCGTGACTCATTTTAACGGTTCTATGTTTGAAAAGTTCTTAATAAATTGGGTACATGCTGGTCATGTTTGTACTCACACTTGCTTTTCAATCAGCGACAAATAATCTATACTAAAAAATTGAAGTGTTTCAGGAAAAAAATGTAAAATAATTTTATTATGTTTCCATCATTGCTTAAATTTATGACATGCCCAGTAAACACCCGACGTTGGATTTAGGTTGGATTTTGGTCGTGACGTTGGCGACCTAAATCCAAAGTTAATCTGACGTTGAAAATGCGACGTCGTTTAGACTTCGAAAAATGACGTCGGATAGACGTCGGATTTTGGTCAGATATTTGTCTTGTTAACCCACAAGAAAAAATTATTTTCAAATAAGTAATTTTTAGCTCGACTATTCGAAGAATAGGGGAGCTATCCTACTCTCCCCGGTGTCGGCGTCGGCATCGGCGTCCGTTAAACAAAAAATGCACTTTGGTCCATTACTTGAAAACTACTTATGATATCAACTTGAAACTTGGAATATATATTCACCATCAAATTCTACATCATTACCAACAACACCCATAACTCTGCTACAAATATTTTTCAAGTTATGTCCCGTTTTCACTTAAATTTTGCGTTGAGGAAAATATGCACTTTGGTCCATAACTTATAAACTACTTGAGATATCAACTTGAAACTTGGAATATATATTCACCATCAAATTCTACATCATTACCAACAAGACCCATAACTCTGCTGTCAATATATTTCAAGTTATGCCCCTTTTTTCTTATATTTTGTGTTAAGCAAAATATGCATTTTGCCCCTAACTTTTAAACTACTTGAGATATTGCCTTGAAACTTGAAATATATTTTCACCATCAAAATCTACATCATAACCAACAAGACCCATAACCCGTCTTCCAATATTTTTCAAATTATGCCCCTTTTTCGCTTACATTTTGTGTTAAGCAAAATATACAGTCGGCCCTTAACTTCGTTATGAATGGAGGGATTTCAAAATATCTTGGCACAAATGTTCACCATGACAAGGCGGTGTGTCGCGTACAATAAACATGCCTGTAGGTCCAAGGTCAAGGTCACTGTTACTAAAAATAGAATTTTCTTGCAAAATCGTGTCCGCTCTGTAACTTTGTTATTTCTTATTGGGTTTTTAAATAACTTGGTCTAGTTGTTCACCATATCAAGACGGTGTGTCACGTACATGCCCGAGCCTGTAGGTCAATGGTCAAGGTCACTGTTACTAAAAATAGAATTTTCTTGTCTAGGCTGTTACTTTGTTATGAATGGAGGGATTTCAAAATATCTTGGCACAAATGTTCACCATGACAAGGCGGTGTGTCCACACAATACCCATGCCTGTAGATCCAAGGTCAAGGTCACTGAAACTAAAAATAGAATTATCTTGTCCAGGCTGTAACTTTGTTATGAATGGAAGGATTTCAAAATAACTTGACACAAATGTTCACCATGACAGGGCGGTGTGTCACGTACCATGCCCATGCCTGTAGGTCAAAGGTCAAGGTCACTGTTACTAAAAATAGAATTATCTTGTCCTGGCTGTTACTTTGTTATAAATGGAGGGATTTCAAAATAACTTTGCACAAATGTTCATGAAAAGGCAGTGTGTCCGCACAATACCCAAGCCTGAAGGTCCAAGGTCAAGGTCACTGTTACTAAAAATAGAATTTTCTTGTCCAGGCTGTAACTTCATTATAAATGAAGGGATTTCAAAAAAACTTGACACAAATGTTCACCATGAAAGGGCAGTGTATCGTGTATTATTCCCATCATTGCACTTGAGTGTCTGAAAATGATGCATAGCGGGGCATCCGTGTCCTATGGACACATTTCTAGTTTCACTTATATTTTCACTTAAGTGCACTTCATCGATAACTTTGCAAATACTTAAGGTATCAACTTCAAACTACCATTATATTTTCATTTCAGTTCTTTTTCTGTAACATTACTGAAGTGATTGATATTTGACTAAAAGTAAATGTCTCTAATAAAAAATTACTAACAAGTTTTCTAACAAATTCAGAAATATTTCATAGTTATTCCCCTATTCAGTTTAATATTTATGGTACATTTAGGAATTATTTCTGTTATTTGAAAAGAATTTCTCCCTTACCATTCACTTGTTAATATTTTTCCTGATTGCACATGAATGTATGGCCATAGTTGTTATTGTTTTAATCTTCAAATTGCATTTGTTTCAAATGATTTGAATAGTCGAGCATGCTGTCTCCTCTGACAGCTCTTGTTTACCAAATTTTCTAAACATATGCATAAATTCAAATTAAAAAAATACGAAAGAAATTTATTTCTTAATATGAATGGTTAAATTGTTAAATGGAAGAAATATTATCAAAACCTGTGCAATCGAATCTAAATGTAAACAATCCGCGCCATTTTGAACAAAGAAACAAAGAACAAAGACAACATTGCCAAACAAACACAGAAGGGGAAACAAGATTATTTTATATTTGCCAGAGACTCATGCCCACTACATGTGTAAGACATGTGGAGTTTTTTTCATGAAATACGTTTCGTCCCTAAAAGTCTCATTACTGGGCTATTGTTATGATACAGACCTCATAAAACACATTACTTTTAGAAGAGAGGTTTAGAGATGAAAAAAAAAACACCGTAATGGCATTTTTAAATAGCGTTATAACACTAATAGTAATTAAAGGAAGAGGGAAAAGGTTAGATATTGGTCGGATTCTGGTCAGAATGTGGTTGGATTTTGGTGGGAACCCGACGCCAATCCGACGTCGGGAAATGACATCTAAAAAAAACTTTAATTTCAAACCAAAATCCAACGTTGATCCAACGTCGAGGTCTGACGTCAATCCAACGTCTTTTCGACGTCAAATGTTTCCTGGGTGATGTTTCCTTCGTTGCTTCCCCTTCTATTATACATATGTGCTAATATCTAATGTCATATTTCTTCAATCTTTAATAAATTATGACTTCATAAGACAGAATGTGTAAATGATCAGACAGGATGAATATTTTTTTATTTTATCTGACTTGTCATATTTACCAGTTATGTCCATTAGTTATATTTCGTTATTATAAAATGTTGTTCTTCAAACATTTACTGTCAGTGTATTTCTTTCAAACATTAACAGATTATCAGGTTTGATGAGTTGATGACTTATAAAAAAGGTAACAATAAAAAAAATGAAGTAGTTTTACTGAAATCATTTCAGCAGAGTTTTGGCCTTTTGATATTTTTCAGTGTTATGAAAATCATGTGTGTCAAACTTGTCATTAAGTTTATGATTAACAAGTGTCTATATTTTATTAAAGGGTCCTTCATTAAAACTTTTGCAGTGATAAATGGTTCTGAATATTTTATCTTTTTTTACTGTCCTTTGTTGATTTTTGATATTCATGTTGAACTCCTCATTCACAATCAGCATGATATGTTGATGGTTCTTAAGGAAGATTTTCTTGTGTTATTTTGACAATATTTACTGTTTTTGAACAAAAAGATTATTGCAGACAAAGAAGCGTACAGTGTAGATCCTGATCAGACATCAAGATGTGCCTGCTGTGCACATGTTATAAAACTAGTATATATGGAGCAAAGAGTTAATAAAAGGAGCAAAGAGTTAATAAAAGGAGCAAAGAGTTAATAAAAGGAGCAAAGAGTTAATAAAAGGAGCAAAGAGTTAATAAAAGGAGCAAAGAGTTAATAAAAGGAGCAAAGAGTTAATAAAAGGAGCAAAGAGTTAATAAAAGGAACAAAGAGTTAATAAAAGGAGCAAAGAGTTAATAAAAGGAGCAAAGAGTTAATAAAAGGAGCAAAGAGTTAATAAAAGGAGCATAGAGTTAATAAAAGGAGCAAAGAGTTAATAAAAGGAGCAAAGAGTTAATAAAAGGAGCATAGAGTTAATAAAAGGAGCAAAGAGTTAATAAAAGTTAAACAAGAGTGTTAACTTACTGTACAGTGAATCTATATGCAATGTTGTGTGCTGAACTCACAGATCAGGCAGATTTCCATCAAATGTCCCCAAACAATCAAGTACTATATGTTGATAAATACAAGGATTAGGGTCAGCATAAATATGAAAGCACTTTAGTTTAGTGCCTCTAAATAAATGATTAAAATTAAGGACAAGGCGAGTCCTGTAACAAATTTAACTATTCTACCAGTGTCATAACACTTGTCAAGAACAGTATAATAAAAATATGCCTTCAAAACAAACATTGCTCGTGAGAGTGGGGAAAAATATATCAATTTTTTCTAATGAATATACAATACAATCAAAACAACTAGTACGCTAACTGTTTTCAAATCCAACCAGCACCACCCATTTATATAAAAACACAATGATAAAAGTTAGGTTATACTACAACATGTTTTAAAATACATGCCAAAATCTCACTAGGATCAACAGAGATTCAGTACATAGTGACCATTCTGAAACATTAAAATATTTTTATTGGCATCCTGAACTTTGCCTCACTGGTAATAGTTTCCCAGGGATACTATTGATTCCTAGAACTAAGGACAATATTTACTTAATTGGTAAAATTGCCTTGATATTAAGAGTTAGCGGCCAGAAATAATAACTGCTTGCAATTAAAAGCCTTTTATGGCTATCTAAAGCAATATGAGAGGTGACCACACATTATGGAATTATCTGATCAATTCTATTCAATGGGCAAATTTTCTGAGAATGAAAATCCAGGGAAAAGTATGTAAAAGATTTGAATAAATGTTTGAGGTTTTAGTTTTGTTTAATTGAATAATTCCGAGCTTTTTTGGAAAGAGGCCCAATAGCCTAAGCTGATATTAAGAGTTTAATTTAAACAAAATTGTACCCAAGATTTGGAAATTTTAACATAATATAATAAAAGATAAATACAGTTATTGAATTCAACTTCAAATCAGTCCAATTCTCAGCACAAAACATGTCTTTTCCTCAGTTCCTAGTCATAAAAGCTATAATTGTAACCTTGATTATGGAAAAAACAACATTTGATGTTTTATTGATAGAATTGATTTACAGTTTAATAGAAGTGTTATATTGTGTTTCACTATTCACATGGAATATTTGCTTCTATCTTCAATATGAAATTTCTGATTTTGTGTCATTCAGGACATTTTTTCCAATAAGAAACTAAGAAAGCCATTATTGACCTAATGCCCAAAGTACTGAAAAGGGATTGGATCAGGAACTCTTCAGTTCAATTAGAGAGTAATTTACCTTTAACTACACACTTACCAATCAGAATTTAAACTTGTCAAAAATAATGATGTTTTTCCTCAAAGGTTATTATGAATGAAATTGAATCTGTACCAAAAAATTGTTTGACCCAGTTGACTTTAACCATTTACTCAAAGGATATATGCCTTTTATTATATCCATTTACAACAAATGAATAAATATTCGAACAGTGTAGATCATGATCAGATGACATAGATGTGTCATCTGATCTGGATCTACACTGTCCACCCATGGATAACAGCCATATCTTATGGAATAATGAGATAAAGAAGCAATGTGCATACTACAGCAAATTCCATTGCAAGAAGTTGAAAAACTGTGTGACAAGGACTTCAATGCTGACTTGATAAGAAAGGCATTGATTGGTACCCATATGACCTGGTTAACTTTGAGACGCTTGTGTTGTATTTGCAGATTAAATTTAATGCCTTAAGTACAAAATGTTTCTTGTATATGTTACTAAAATATGTTTGTAATATTTTAGGTCAGCAAATTTTCTTTTGGTCAGACAAGTTTCTGGGGCTTCACAGTCATTATCAGGGCTCTCACAAGACTTGCAAATCAGGGAGAAGTTTTGTCATAATTTGACTAAATTATGGAGAAGTTTGCAGTCAACAGCATTCTTTCCATATAATTATATTCTTTACAAAATGACTTCTCCCATAGCTCAAAGAAGGAAGAAGTCTGGTCAATTTTGGGGGACCACTGCTCCCAAAGTTTCCATCTAGTGAGAGTCCTGATTATGCCATCGTTATTATGAATGAGACCAGACTTTTCCAACATAATAGCCAGAACAAAAAGTTACAATAATAACAATAACATTAACAGAATAGCCCAAACTACAGCATTGTCTAGAACAGGAATCATCACTACTTTTTATTAGGCTTTATGATGTTTAAGAGTTATTGTGGTACTATGCCCTTGGTAGCACCTACTGAAAATGAAAATGGTAATTTTGACCTAAAGCCATGTACACTGTAAACATAAATGCAAAGATATGTCAGAGATATATGATTTCATTAAGCCTGAGTTACAAAGTTTAGTTGTTAAGAAGTCTACAGTCATGCAGACATACCATAAGTGTGACATTAATGTTGTGTTACTCTTGTAGCAACTGAAGTATGAATTGTCATCTCATTTGTTTAAATGTTGACTTAATTGTCCATTACTAAATTACACATTAATTTTCTGTGATATAGAGATTGAATTGTTTGGAAAGTTTACATTGGCGTACCAGTGTTACTAATTACTACACTTTATACATGACATAACAAAGCCTGAACTAGGTTACAGACTTGGTGAAAGGCAAAACAATTTGCCGGTCATTCAAGTTTGATAAGCAATGTAATTTTGCCGGACTGAAAAAAAATCTGCTGAACCAAAAAATGATAGAGATATTTCAAAATATTTAGTTTTTGTCTTTTTCATGTACATTTGTTTGAAATAAATACTTTCACCAATAAAAGCAAAATCTGTCGGACATGTCGACACCTGTCTGGAAGTCAGGGCTATCTGATTGTCTTATATACTTTTCACAGATGAAAGTGGAATGACAATTGTAGATGGCCCTTAAAGGATTGCCTCACTGAAACATGAATTCCATCCAAACCAGCCCTATAAAAGCCCAGGTTTGACTGTTATATCCATATATGATTAAAAAATAAGAGTCTGACCCTTGAGTGAACCTTTGATAATCGAAAAAGTCATCTGCAGGTAATTGACACCTGAACAAATGCATGACAATGTTTACTTCTATGGATCTTGGACATGAAAGTGAGAAACAAGTGGAAAGTTACAGTTTAATGATGCTGATCCATTCTTGTGTCCAAGTCAAATAAATGTGACAACAGAAGCTGTCAAGTGATTTATGGATGCTTCGTGGAAGTGCTATTAATTATGAGATAAATATTGATATTTGGTACTGAGGAAGGAGACTAGCTGAAATGAAATGGGGTGGTTTGATGTTAGGTCTTTGAAAAGAAGTACAATGTAGGTAAAATAATATTATGCAGTCTTTGCCTTTAGGTTTCAAAACCGCTTGTCCATTCGGGCAAGTAGGATAGGATTTTTACTTGCCCGACCCAGACTTTAGTTGTCCGAAAATGCAAGATGATATAAACTCAATAAAAAAGACAGATTATTCGTTTTTAAACTCTGTACATATTCAACTCCCTGTCTCGTTTATCTTCATATGCTTTTTTGACCTTTTTTGAATCGCCAATCTTCTCTTTTTTCACACGCTTACCAGGCTGTGCACCTTTGTAAAATTTTAATTGCATCGCCATAACTAATGACAAATTGAAATAGATCGGTTATCGAAATTACAAGCGTCTTACAGATAATTATTACGTTATTTGCAATAAGCGTTTAGTGTGCGTGATTAGTTTAAAAATAACCCGTCATGGTTTGCAAGTGATAAAGTTTGTAAGCATAAAAATCGTCCCGGACGGACTTGCCCGTTCGAGCAACCGACCAGGCACACTACGGTTGTCCGGACCGTAATTTACTTGTCCCGGGCTTCGGGCAACCCGCTTACGTCGAAGACTGATTATGTCCAGAATATAAATTATTAGGTATGATTCATACGAGGGGTGTTCAATATATAATGAGACTGTGTTCATATCTTTTATTTGAAACATTTAATGGTAATATGCAATAGATAATAACAAAGTTCATTCATTTCTGAATACATTCAGAAAATATTTAAAAAATCCACAAAACAGCTTTAAAGTTACAGCATTTATAAGAAGGTCATGTTTGCATCATCGCCCCCGGGCAACAAATATGTCGCGACGTCAGCGACGTCGATCGCATTGTAAACGTCGCTATATTGTTTTATTACATTCATAGCTTTTCATAATAAGCTGCCGAATGCAGAACACATCATTGGTGGCGTGCAGCCCACAAATTAATGACTTATTAACTGATAAATGTTAATGCAGGAATTATAAATGTCTTAAAACTAAATAAATGAATTCTTATGTTTTTATTATGATTTTATATAGAAAAACGCCGATATACTTATATATACGATATTACTGAACCTCTAAAGGAATTATGCAACACTTTTATGTATTAAATATTTAATTAACTTTTCTCATGCTTAAATCTTTTGTCAGTATGCGATGCGCAGTTCCAAAGCTCCATCAGCAATTTCGGCAAGCTCCCGCACCATTAAACGTCTGTCCATATCAAGCGCTGACTGAATTGATGCTACGCATGACGCTGTCACGGACTTCTTACTACCGAACCTTTGCTCGTCATTTAGTGCTGTATGTCCTTCAGAAAACTGTTTGTGCCATCTAAATACTAACACACGACAAGCACTGTCTTTCCCCTTAGTCTCTTGTAACATTGTAAATGTTTTCGTTGCAGATTTACCTAAATTAATACAAAACTTAATGTTTGCCCGCACTTCAATACGTTCTTGTGTCATCATTTTTAAGTGACAACGTGTAAGGGTGACCGTAAACAAATGTTGATTATTTCAACGTTTTACAACCAAATGACGTCATTTTTTCATATGAGGTCATTGATATAATGAACAAATAATTGGCGGATTTTTATGTAATTGCAAAAATAGGTTCTTACTTTACTTTATATTATAATGTATGTCTTTATAATACAGAATGGACGGGGGCGATAACGCGTTACTATGGTTTTTGGAATGATCATAATTTCTATGTCGCATTATATTTTTTCTACCAAAGCCGGTGTTCTAATCAAGGAAAAGTTATATTTAATAATGATACCAAATTTTCATATATTTCATGTCAGAATAAAAATATATGAGGACAGTCTCATTATATATTGAACAACCCTCGTATCTGGGTTTTTTTGCTAGTAAATCTAAAAGAATGAATGTTGTAGTGAACATTTATTTGTATAGAAGTTTATTGCATAGTCACATCACTAAAACCCTATCCTCCATAATTATAGTATCACGCCTTTATGGTAAGACGAAGATTGTATAGCCAGATCAGCTAGCATATCATTGCCATCTGATCAGGATCTGCACTGTTAACTTTTTTGTATTAGGCAATTTCCGGCCAAAAAGTGAACAATGCAGATCCTTATCAGTCAGCATGGCCATTTCTGCACATGCCTAAAAAGGTGTATATATAAGAAGGAAAGTGTTAAAAGAGAAGTTGACTAGGTTTTCTAGCTTTCTTGATAAAATATCCCTTTCCTCAGTGAAGAATCTCTAAGCCATTCCTTGGTTTAATTATCGTACTAGAGCCAAGTGTGACAAACTTTAGGTGTTAATTTTGTTTTACAAGGACACTGAACAGCCTGTATTCTAATGTCATTTGCTGAACACTGTGGTCAATACAGTGTTCCTGGAATGGGGTCCATGGCTTTTTCCCTGGGAAATTTTTTGAGATGATGGATTTCGAGAAAAGTGATATGCTTGTCCAAGGTGAGATAGAGTTAAAGAAATAAAGTAATTATTTGTGAATGAAAGAATATTTAATAATTTATACAACATAATTATATTATAAACATCTTTATAATAACATTCATAGGTGAAGAAAACTGACATTTTTAAACATGTGGAGTATTTTTCTATAATCCAAATCATCATCTCATAGTCATAATTGGGAATTTTGCTTTTGGAAAAGTGATATGGTGCCAGTTGGTTTTTGTTTTAATATAAAAATTCAGACAAAAACTTGCAGACCACCAAAGCTGTTAAGTATCAAAGCATTACAGTGTTAGGGATAAGTTCACCCATTCCCCCATATATACACATTTTTTTACATGTGCGACCAGCATAGATCCAGATCAGCCGGCACATCTGTGCCGTCTGATCAGGATCTGCACTGGTCGCATTTCGGTCAGAAATAACCAAGCAAATAAAAAAGTGAAGTCAGTGCAGTGTCTATGTAGGAAAGGGTTAAGTGTCTTTGATCATGTTAAATGTTATCTAGTTGGGAGAAATTGAATTTTTTTTTGAATATGTGAATCTGCTCTAAATGAATACAGTAGTAAATAAAATACAGCTTAAAGTGTTCTAAATATTTTGACAGGAACAGGACTTGGCTATCTAAGTTCCCTTGAAACATTTAACTGGATTTGATAAGTTATTCTACCTGAACCAATTATCTCCTCTACATGAACTAGTATTCAAACCAAGTTGCCTTGGTAGCTACATATAAGTTGGTCGAGTGGTGACACATTAACTTGATTAAGAGATATCTGAAGTACCAGTCTTGGTCAAGTCCTAGTCAGAGCTTTTTATTATACCCCCGCTTCGAAGAAGAGGGGGGTATACTGTTTTACCCTTGTCCGTCCGTCCGTAACAAAATTTCCGTCGCAGTTTTCTCAGCAACTATAACATGCAGCAGCCTGATATTTTGCATATTGCTTTATCATATAGTCCCATATGGTGTAAAGCGATTTTAAAACAAGTTATAATAAAAAGTGATTTTGCGATAAAGTCATTGCGAAATTTAATGCTTTAACTATCCGGTTAATATGATTTCAGTTTATAGTTAAATGTTAACTGTTTTATCACAGTGGAGGGTTAATTTTGTAGTCTTCATAGTCACAGGTTTTCAGGAATCTTCAGTACCGTAATGGTGAATTAGTCACGTGACTACCAATATGGCGGCGGTCAATTTGTCAATTCTGGGATTGTCTATAAGTGGGGAGAAAATTTAATGTAGAGTCTCAGTATACCTAAAGTACTCCTACCTTTGTATTTCAGAAATATTTATTCATATGAGTAGAGCGGCTCTGAGACAGCAGCTCTGTGTTAACCCATTCCTTCATATATTCCTCCAAATAGTGAGGAAAAAACAGAAGATCCAGATCAGCCAGCCTGTATGTGCCATTTTATCAGGATCTGCACTGTTTGCTTTTTTATTTGTTAGGTTATTCTGACCGAAAAGCGAAATGTGCAGATCCTGATCAGACAGCATGGACTTGCCTGCAGATCTTGATCTACATTGGTCACACATCATGTGACATGCAATAAAATGCTATTAACATGGGTGAAAGTTTTCCGTATTATGACGGAATTCCGTATTTTAAACCTCGCCAGGATCTGTTTTTCCAAATCGCCTAAATCCGATGAGATTTCAGGGGAGGGGGTGCAGGGGGACAGACGATAGCGATATTAGCAAAACCAGTCGGTAATTTAACCGCGCGGAGTGCAGTTGTATCGGCAATTCTGATTGGTCAGTTAGACTCCAGCATCATCGTATGCTTTATTTAAGTTTTGGCTTGAACAACAACAAGTACAAAACAACGCTCTCAAATGATAAAAGAAATCTGTAAAAATGAAGATTTTGCCCCTGGGTTATAACACGAAGCAACTTGAAGCTAACATAAATAATAAATGGAGATGGGAATGGCTAAGCGAAAGTGATTCTCGCGGTGAAAAATGGGGAGAATGTCTGCAGAAGCCGGAAGCAAGCGGCATGGCGTTCTGTCAATATTGCAACAAGACTATCAATTACAAATCGAACGGAAAGAAGTCCATTCATCTTCATGCAGACGATGCTGCGCATTTAAAGAACAAAAAGATCGTCAAAACTAACCAGTTATAGAATAGATTACTTCTGAAGGTTGTAGTAATAATTTTGAACTCCCAAAATTGGTGAATATTTTCTCAACTGCCAACTTGAAATACTTATTTCACACTCCTTTTATAGTAGCTGCTAGTTGCCAGGAGAGGCCATTTCTACACATTAATTTGCAAGGAATGCAGGAGCCCTAGCAGCCCCCAGGCCCCCAGTTTTAGGTTTCAGTATTTTCAGTTTTGCCAACTTTCACCCATGTATTAACAAACGACCCCAAGTCATTTTGTGATGCAGGTTACATTACTTCATTTCAGTTCATTTAATTAAGGTGGCTTCTTCTAAACGAGCATTAGTAAATAGATTACATTGGATTTCATTGTATGCACTTGTTAATTCTTCAGGTATTTAAAAAAGCTTTTGATATTCTCTTACGGGATTGGCATAAATTCCATTTTTATTGAATTTCATTTTCATTAAGTTAAGTAATGTTAAATCCAAGTTAATTCCCTTTGGAATGTTTGCATGCTGTT
This sequence comes from Corbicula japonica, assembly GCA_038501625.1. Classification (NCBI taxonomy): domain Eukaryota; kingdom Metazoa; phylum Mollusca; class Bivalvia; order Venerida; family Cyrenidae; genus Corbicula; species Corbicula japonica. Next base: position 8,934,957 of record JAZAYU010000006.1, on the reverse strand, counting down.
ACTAATTTGCAAAGATTGATTTGAATCATTATTAAAGTGAGTGAAATATCATCACTACAAACATATACTACAATTAAAGTGAAGCATATCTCCAGGAAAACATGACTGTCCATTTTTGTTGTTGACATAATTTGTTGCCACTGTTTTTGGAAAGAACCAATCTATGAGTATGTTACTCTGTCTATAAAACTTTGGCAATTTTCTCACCCATTTTGAGAATGTTTATGACAGATTAAATTCCAGAAATGCAACAGATGCTTATGAAATGATGCAAACATTTAAAGGAACATATTTTATTAAGAGCTCCTGACCTTTTTAAAATTTATCAAATTCACAGGGCTAGAAAACACACTCAGCCTGTTTAGGCTTCATTTGGTGACACACAAAAATTTTTAACCAGGTTTCTTTAAAAAACAGTGGTTAATAGACTGGGATAAACTGCAGGCCAGGGATTCCACTAGCTCCTGAATCTGAATGGTCATTATGATCATTTTTATAAAATTTTTCCAATTAATAGCGAAAATAACCCAAATTTAAGGAAACAGTGACCCTTCAATTAAAATTATAGGGGTCAAAATGAGGCTTTTTGAAAATTTCAAGTCAAAAGGGTCACCCCTGTTGCAGGTGGGCATCAACATTTCATTTAAGTTTTTGTTTTCTTTAAGATCATTTTTTCTCAGTAACCATTCATAGGTAGAGCTTTGAAACTTAACATAGATGTCTGACATCACAAAAGCAATTGCCAGGACAAGTTTCATAACTCTTTACTGTATTTTGTCATATGCCCCGTTTTCACTTAAAGTTTAAGACGGTAACCTGGTTTTGACGCATTGAAGCGTCTTCTTGTCATTGTGTTTTGTAAGTCTCAGTTCCTGAAAAGGTGTCATTTCATTTACCTTAACCAGTTTATTGACAATTGATTTTTGTACTGCTTTAAATCAGTTTGCAGAATGCATTCACATCTCTAGAGATTCAACCTATCAGATCACTTTAAGACATTAAACAGACTTGTTGGTAATCAGAATTGATGAATTGACACACTGCTCCACAAAACCTGATTAAATCCAGATTAAGAGGCTTCATGTCCAGGTTTTTTATGATATAATTGATTGTTGAGAAAAAAACTAGTTTCTACAGTCACAGAAATTCACAATAACACAGGATTGTCATTGAGAATTGGTTGAGAAGGCTCAAATAAATTAGAGGAGGCCTAAGTAACAAAAGCAGAGGCAAGAACTTTCTAGTGATCTGGATCTACACAGGTAGCACATGCGTAAAAATGTACATATATGGAGTAAAAAGTTAATAACTGATCTGGAAACTGAAAATTTAATGTTTTATATGGATTGGCCTAAAGAGTGACAGAGCACTCCATGTCAGAGATATGATTTAGTTGAATGCTGCATGCAATAATAGGATTCTGAAGACAATAAGTATGACAAAGACGGATTTTCATCTGTCTACATTTCATTAGTTGATTGCTTTGTTATAGAACTGACTCTTGTCATAAATATTGCTTGCTTCATTTTGTGTCGCCCTTTTGAAGTAAAGGGAATAAGGTTATTTTGCAATGGGCCCACCTTCCTTGGCACAAGATGCTTAGCCTATGAACTCTTCTGACATAGCTGGTGGTTAACAGAGGTTGCAGAATGGTACAGTTTTTTTTATTGGATGTTACACGGGCAAGACCAAAACATGAACATGTTTGGTGAAGATTGTAATTGTCATCCTGTATTTCATTGTCCTCCTGTATTGTAAAACATCGGGTCTTTTCAATTAACATGCCATTTGGCCAAAAACTGGCTAAGAAACTTTTGCTTTTAGAAAAAAATCAACAAACTGTTGACTGCACACATTTTGTGTTAAAGATTGTAACATACAACATTCTAGGTTAATATATGATAAACCCTGGGGCTATGAACTTAAAGAATACATAAAGAAGCGAAGAAAGCAAAAGGCTAAAATTGTCTCTCATGGTCAATTACACTTTCTAAATTGATGTTCTCTCTTTCCATTGAATGGAAAAGCTTTCCTTTGATCCATGGTATATAATGATTGTATAGTCACAGGTAAAGGTGATGAACTGCACACAGTTGCAATATATTTGTAGGTAATAGGGATTATGTTCAACACTTTGACAAATATTCGGACTGTAAATTTAAATATGTTGTCAAAACTTAAAGACCACGAAAACTGTAAGAAGTATGAAAACATTGCCATTGTGCTAATCATTGTTTGACATAGCCATTGGTGACATGTCATACCACATGTGGCAAATTTCTCAGTTTTGCAGTTGCTTAACATTTTCAAACTTCGATAAGTTCCAAAAAGTCTCCTACTCCTGACTTTTGGAAGTCACTTTTTCTCTAAATTTGAGGGTTGTTTTTTTACATAAAATGAAAAATCCTCCATTTTGGGGCAAAATATCCATCTTTGTCTTTATTAATTGTCAAAGCGTGCTGCTTTTTACAAAGAAAAACCTTACTTGGACATTAGAAAAGGTTCTTGCCTGGGTAGGCATTGTACTCAATATAGTTCTGCATTCATTTTTGTGTTGTCTTTTCGAAGAAAAGGTAATACATAGGGATCGCTTTGTCAGTCTGTCCGTCACGAAAACTTAACATTGGCTATAACTTTGCCATTTCTTTATCAAACTTTCAAAATTATATTGCTTATGACAACACATCAAAATAATACCAAATTCTTTAGGTCAAGGTCACATTTTATCGAGTTTTGCCGCTTTTTGCGCATGGATTTTGACACGAAAACTTTAACGTTGGCTATAACTTTGCCATTTCTTCATCAAACTTCCAAATTATATTGCTTGATACAACACTGTCAAAATGATGCCAAATTCTTTAGGTCAAGGTCACATTTTATCGAGTTATGCCTCTTTTTTTTGAGCATGGATTTTGACATGAAAACCTAACGTTGGCTATAACTTTGCCATTTCTTCATCAAACTTTCAAATTTAATGCTTGATACAACACTGTCAAATGATGCCAAATTTGTTAGGTCAGGATCACATTTGTTGGAGTTATGCCCATTTTTGCACTTTGATTTTCACTCAGAAACTTAACATTGGCTATTACCTTGCCATTTTTAGCTCACCTGAGCACGAAGTGCTCATGGCGAGCTTTTGTGATCGCCTGATGTCCGTCGTCCGTCCGTGCGTCGTCAACTTTTTCTTCAAACGACTTCTTCTCCTGAACTCCTGGGCCAATCTTGCTAAAACTTGGCAGGAATGTTACTTGCATGAAGCTTTACCAAAATTGTTCAAATGGTTCCAGTCCATTGCCTATCTAGGTCACAGAGGATAAAAACAGATTTTGAATATGAAATTTTTAAAAATCTTCTTCTCTGAAACCGTAAGGCCTAGAACTTTGATATTTGGTGTGTAGCATCACCTAGTGGTCCTCTACCAAGATTGTTCAAATAATGGCCCTGGGGTCAAAAATTGGCCCCGCCCGGGTGGGGTCATGTGTTTTCCTTATAAATATATAGCAAAAACTTAAAAAATCTTCTTCTCCAAAACCGCAATGGCTAGAAGTTAGATATTTGGCATGAAACATTGTCTAATGGACCTCTAACAAAGTTGTTCAAATTATGGCCCTGGGGTCAAAATTTGCCCCGCCCCAGAGGTCATGGGTTTTCCTAATATCAATATATAGCAAAAACTTAAAAAATCTTCTTCTCTGAAACTGTAAGGCCTAGAACTTTGATATTTGGTATCCCCAGCCGAGGCGGGAAAAAATTTCTCCGTAACAATTGAACTCGGACATTGCGTCTGAGAGTCATTTGTCCCTCACCTCTGATTCAAGTGAGGAAGCAGTCAGTCGCTTGCGGAGAAATTGGTTAGTACTGGTTGGAGACCCAGGAACACCGGTTAGGTGGACTGACCGCCGGGATATAACCTAGCTGTTGAAACCAGGCGTTAAACCCGAAACAAACAAACAAACAAATTTGATATTTGGTGTGTAGCATCACCTAGTGTCCTCTACTAAGATTGTTAAAATTATAGCCTTGGGTTCAAAATTTGCCCCGCCCCAGAGGTCATGGGTTTTCCTTATATCAATATATAGCAAAAACTTAAAAAATCTTCTTCTCCGAAACCGCAATGGCCAGAGGTTAGATATTTGGCATGAAACATTGTCTAATGGACCTCTAACAATGTTGTTCAAATTATGGCCTTGGGGTCAAAATTTGCCAAGCCCCAGAGGTCATGGGTTTTCCTTATATCAATATATAGCAAAAACTTAAAAAATCTTCTTCTCCGAAACCGCAATGGCCAGAGGTTAGATATTTGGCATGAAACATTGTCTAATAGACCTCTAACAAAGTTGTTCAAATTATGGCCCTGGGGTCAAAATTTGCCCCGCCCCAGAGGTCATGGGTTTTCCTTATATCAATATATAGCAAAAACTTTAAAAATCTTCTTCTCCAAAACCGCAATGGCTAGAGGTTAGATATTTGGCATGAAACATTGTCTAATGGACCTCTAACAAAGTTGTTCAAATTATGGCCTTGGGTCAAAATTGGCACCGCCACAGGGGTCGCCCATTTTACATAGAATTATATAGGAAAAATCTTGTAAAAGTCTTCTTCTCTAGAACCATAACACATAGAGCTTAGAATTTTTACATGTAACATCACTTTGTGGACCTTTACCACGTTTATACATATCATGACCCCAGGCTCGAATTGGCCCCACCCAGGGGCTTATCAATTTTTATATAGAGCTAAATAGTAAGAACTGAAGACATGTAGAATGTTTGCTAGTGTCAAACTACACCCCTTGTTCTCTGAAACTAATGTGACTAGACCTTAGATATTTCGTGTTGAGTATTGTAAAGAGACCCTTTACCAGCATTATTTAAATGTTGGCCCTGGGGTAAAGCTGAAAGTACTTTTGTACTCAGGTGAGCGATACAAGGCCATCATGGCCCTCTTGTTTAATATTTCTTCATCAAATTTTCAAATTATATAACTAATGACATTACAATGATGCTAAAATCCTCAGGTTAATATTACATTTGATGGAGTAATGTCCCTTTATGTACTTGGATTTTTCATTTTGACAAAGTACCAGAAGGCAACACAAGTGTTTAACTGAACACCCATCTAGTTTGAGACTTCAGACCATTCTTTAGTCTTTAAGGCACTTGATTGGTACATGTAGAAATTTAATCCAGTCTCAAAACTAACCATTCAGAAGCCAGAGTTCAGTGTATGGTTCCCACAATCTTTTCAATCTTTTCTTGATGATTTGAACCCAAAGGGTTGAGATTCAATGGTCAGAGCTGGAGGTTATAAACCAGAGATTGGAAACCAGTCTCAAATCTCAAGCATCTGATTGGCTGAAATGGCAACTGGTCGCCATTTCAGCAAATCAGATGCTTGAGATTTGAGACTGGTTTCCATGCTCAGTTTTATAACCTTGGGCACAGGCAGCACATTCTTTTGACACTACTTTATTGGAGTTTGTTATGCCTTTACTCCATGATGGTTTTATCATGTGTACAACCAGGGTAGATCCAGATCATTAGGCAAATCTTTGCCATCTAATCTGGAACTACAGTGATTGCTTCTTGGTTTGTAATAACCTAATGAAACTTAAAGTGAAAAGTGTAGATTGTGATCAGGCTGAATGGATGTGCATGATGATCTGGATCTACAATGGTTTTACGTGGGATTAAAGGCAATCCACATAGTAAATGGTTTAATGCATTGTAATGACAACAGAGGGTAGTGTTTGACTTTCCACTTAACATGCTCTAATTTGCGTTGAAAATAGTGAACTAATAACATTTCTACAAAGCTTTACAGATTGGAATAGATGTGTTTGTCTATATTTTTCACTAGGCATAATACGAAAAATGATGTCACAGATCATGTGTTATGTCAACACTGGTACCACAGTCTCAGCTTGATAAATATTAATTGGAGTGAATTTGTTGTGTGAAGATTTATTTTAACATCCTGCTATGTTTTCTTGTTGTGGCTCCACCTCTTGGTCAGATAAACTGATACTTCATGTATTCTCAGTTTCACAATGATACTTTACCATCAGAGAATTAGTAGGCATGTTGATCTTCCTTTTGTCATTTGTTACTTATATAATGGTATTCAAATCACTTGACAGTCAGATATGGAATAGACCTGTCACAAGTGGTCATTACTGTTGGAAAGGTGTGATAGCCATTAGCTTATTATTAATGGTGTTGAACATTTTATGACCTTGTAAGGCCATAAAGAACATTGATGTCTGGACAGGTCATTGTGGAATTACAATGAGTCAACCATTGATATGATAAGCCAGTACAAAAGGTGAAGAAAGTAGTGTATTGCACAAGATTTCAGGGTCAGGATTTCTCGGCTGCATAGGAGATAAATTTGCAAAGTGATGTCTGAATTTGACCTTACAACAGTGCATCTGGATTTGACCTTACAACAGTGCATCTGGATTTGACCTTACAACAATGCATCTGAATTTGACCGTACAACAGTGCATCTGGATTTGACCTTACAACAGTGCATCTGGATTTGACCTTGCAACAATGCATCTGGATTTAACCTTACAACAGTGCATCTGGATTTGACATGACAACAGTGCATCCGGATTTGACCTTACAGTTGAGCAACTGGATTGACCATAAAGCAGAGCATCTGGATTTGTCTGTACAATGGTGCATCTGGATTTGTCCTTACAGCAGAGCATCTGGATTTGATCTAACAACATCTGGATTTGACCTTACAATATCTGGATTTGACCTTACAGCAGACCATCTGCATTTGGATTTGACAGTTCAACAGTGCATCTGGATTCAACCTTACAGAAGAGCATCTGGATTTGACTGTGCAGCTGAGCATCTGGATTTGACTGTACAACATTGCATCTGGATTTGACCTTACAACAGTGAATCTGGATTTGTTTTAACATTAGAGCAACTGGGTTGACCTGACTGCAGAGCATCTGGATTTGTCCTTACAGCAGTTCATCTGGATTTGTGGTTACGGCAGTGCAACTGGATCTAAACTTACAGCAGAGCATCTGGATTTGACCTTACAGCTGCATTTGGATTTGACTGTACCACATTGCATAGAAATTTAACATTACAACAGCCAATCTTCAGTTGACATTGCAGCTACGCTTTTGGATTTGATTTCAAAACAATCCATCTGACATAAATACTATCATGTGTTTGGATTTGACATTGCATCATTGTCAATATTTGAAATCTGATCCGACCAGACCTTTCCTGGAACTAAAATTCTATGGTTGTCATTTAAATAATCTGGACTTGTCCTTGTAGCAGAGCATGTGTATTTTACCTAAAAGCTGTAAGAGTGCATCTTGATTTGACATTTCATTGTACAACAATGCCTTTGGATTTTACATTAGAGCAGTGCCTTTGGATTTGACCTTGCTGTTGACCTAGCAAGTTTATCTGGATCTAACAATCCTGATTTCACCCTACCATACCAAGTAAGGATTTGAACTGACCTCTGTATATGGTCTTTATCTTCAAATCTTCATACTGCATTTAAACATTGCTTTTAAAGCATGACAACCACTTTGCTCCTGGATTTAAACTTATTGTTCTGACATTACACTTACCTTTATGGTAATACTTGTTGGTTTACAAGGATAACATGTAAACAACCTGAGAAAAGTAAATGACCTAAAATAAAATATAAATTTCACTAATTGCCACCACAGTAGTCCATTAACACAATTGTTCTTATTAACTTTTTATACATTGCTATTAGTTCTGCAAGAATTAAGTAAATTGTCTGCATTCCTTTATTGTCAAGGGAGCTAAAAACTTCACAGAAAAAGTATGGAGATAGGCTGCGTTTTCCGAGAAACTAGCTGTATGACACCGTCATCATTCTAAATAAATCTCCAGGGATGTTCTGCTCAATTTCCTCAGTCAATGAGTTTGGCATTCAGAAAATGCTCTTTAATGGGCACTTATATGAGGTGTTGTGATTTTTTCAGAACAAAGATTTTGTATTTGTGTCATCTGTTTTTCCCTGGATGTTGTGTCCTTTGGAAATGTATTTAGTAGACAGCTTTGCAGCTTCTGACTTATAGTTATTATGGTGCCTTAAACATTAATATGAGACAACTATCAATTTACGAGTCTATTTCTGGACTAGCAAGAATTTAAAAGGAGTTTCAGCCATATCCCATGATGTAAAGGGATAATCAGCACATCAGTTGTCTTCAGTTAATGTACATCCCAATGTATAGAGAACTTTCCTTAGTGTTGTTAATCTGTTGAGTGTTATGATTGTTTTGATCTGGTACCTGACAGGTACTAAAATAGCCATTAATTAAATATTACCCCATGCTTGCTCATACCTGATTTACCTGGTAATGAGTTCTTTCACTCAGAGACCTGGCCTAGAGTGATTTAAGGCTGCTGGACCAGAATTTTATTACAGGGTTTGTAATATAGGACTGTCATTAACAGTTTTAATTAGAGACTTAGTCGATCACTAGATTGGCTCCCGCCCAATCTTCTGTTATACTTAGCATCTTATAAAACACAAGTTGTTTTCTAATATAAACTCAATAGCAACATTTTTTTATCCAGCATGTGTGTTGGACATTATGAAAGCAAATTTATTAAATATGCTTTTCAATCAAGTATGGATTCAGTAAAGAAAGACGAAATCTATTGTGCAACTCTTGATAACTAGATCTATAGTTGAATATTCTTTTTTGTCTGTCAAAATGAAAGAATGAAAAGAAACTCTTGACGTACACTTAATTGTGGTGACCATGATTTAAAAGGGAATATGTATAAATTAAAACAACTCATTAATTGATGGATTAAAGAAAACACCTATTGGCATAGCATGATAGTATCCTCTTGTTTATATAATATTATAATGATTTGATATATTTTTTTAGTAAAAACTTATATGGACATTTATTTAAATTATAATAGAATGCCAGGTTAGTGATGCACATTGTACATGTCTGAACTCAAGAAGCACCACCTGTCTTCCATTTATTTACTGGAGCTTATAATTAATATGATCTGAATCCCACGTACTGCTTTTCCTCTGCAATATCTTTTTGACCGCATACAGTACAAAATCATCTTTTTATGAACAATACCTGTTGAACAAGCATTGGAATTCTCACCCAAAGTTTCTACTTGGTAGAAAGAAATGAGAAATGGAAAACTGCCAGTGAGAAGACCATTACCCCATTGATATGTTCTCCTGTCTGGCAGTGATAGAGGGAGCATATGCACACACCAGTTTACTGTTACAGATCTGTTATTAATATGCAGATGCATGTTTTCTGGATTTACTTGGGATAATACTTAGAAAATTGGATCCAATGGTGATTGATTGTGAATTTTCAACTGGAATGGTTGGAATATTTGTGTATTCTATATCTTTGGAGTACAAAATTGGTCTGACTGAGTGATCAGCTTTGGAGGATTTGATGAAGTAATTGTGACTTGGTGAAAAATGTGGTTTATCAGCTTTGGCCTTTGACAATAACCTCCCCCCTACATAGTCCGAAGCAGGCCTCAGCTGGTACTTTATCAATGGTTAACATGCTATCTAGTTAAAAGGATTCAGATGTTTTCATGTTTCAACATACTTGTATTTACATACAAGGTTGAGTGTCTGTGAATACAAATTGTAGTGATTTAATTGTTTGGATGTCTTAAGGTATGTGAATGATTTATCACTATGTTAATGTATTGCTTGTCAAACTGATATCATTTTAATGAGGGAAAAATAGTATTGTTTTTGTAGTGTTACACATTTATACAGTTTTCACTATTATCTTACAGTGATCAAGATTTGGGCTGAAGGTTATAAAACTGAGTTTGGAAACCAGTCTCAAATCTCAAGCATCTGATTGGCTGAAATGGCGACCAGTCGCCATTTCAGCCAATCAGATGCTTGAGATTTGAGACTGGCTCAGTTTTATAACCTTGGGCACAGATCTTTGGTTGTTTTCATTAATGATTCAGATCAAGATATAGTTCTGCAAAAAATGTCAGTTTCTGACAGCTCATGTCGACTATGCAAGATAAAATCATTGTCATTGGTTTACAGTTTTACCTTTATATGAAATTGATCCAGTTGAAAATGAAATCATTTTTGCTTCATTTGGTCTGATTAATTTTGTTGGAGGTCTACTTAAATTGCTTAATCAGATGTTGATTTTGCAAAACATTTAATCACTGGAGTAACGCAAGTATTTCCCAGAGGGTGTTTTTCTCCGATTTTGGAAGCAAAATGCAAGTTGTTTAGAATTTCTAATTTTCGAAGTTTAAATATAGAAGAATAGCAGCATATTTTTCATACCTCTTCTTTCAGAAAATCAACAGGTGCCATTTATCTTTGGAATATATGTTTTGTAGATAATTGTTGCTGTCTGTAAGATTCGTGGTAATCTACTAACCTAAACACACAGGTAATAATTCTTTATGAAGCACCTCTGGAAATTCCCTATGCAAATTTAAATCTGGAATTTGTAGTTAAGTTTATGTAAAGCACTGATAACATGAAGAACATTAATCTTCACCCTTTACTCCATGTTTACAAGTTTCACAGTGTGCGCAACCATTGTCGATCCAGATTAGCTGGCGCATCTGTGCCATGTTATTAGGATCTAAACTGGGCACATCTTATTCAGAAATAACCTTATGAATCAAAATGTGAACCTTGTAGATCCTGATCAGACTGCACAGATGTGCTGGCTGATCTGGATCTACACTGTTCACTTTTCTGTTGGGTGGTGAGTTTTGCGGCTTTATCACATTTCCATACCTGTTAGGGTTTTTTTTCCTTCTATAGCAGAGGCCGTTTATCGGCGCCTTCCCCTCACAAAATTTCTTTGAAATCATGCAGTTTTCCTCAAAAAGTAACTTTACATCAGGTTTATTCAATCCCCTTTAGAGAAAAAATCACGCATTTTTCCCTAAAATAAAAGCCCTGCATGCATTGAATTTTCTGTGGACATTCAAGAACCTATATAAATGACTACAAATAACCTCAGTATCAATTTTATAATTTATAAAAACTTAATGGAATCAAAAATCATTGTAAGGGAAAAAATATTTAATTTTCCTGGAAATGGTTCTTTTCACAAGTTGATGAAATGGTCTGGCTGATTGTTCTTTATATAGTCAAGTTTCAATTTCAAGACAATAATTTTCACATTTATAGCTTGCAAGGAATTCTGTGAAGCCAAGTACTTTTTTGTAATTATTTTGTAATCCTCACACATTAATTGAAACCTTATTACAATATCTTTCGGATACTTTGTAAATCTCTGCTTCAGGCAGTATTCACTGAGTCCAATCGTTCACTATAGGTCCCAGGAGGAGAATGCATGGATAGACCGCTTTTTCAGGAGGGAATTGGGTACTGTGGTAAGTAAATCGTCTCCATTTCTTTGAAAATGCATATATCACATAAAGATATAGCCTATGCTGATCTCCTATATTAACTTAAAACAATGGTCATGGCAAATTCGCCAATGTTTCGGTAACTTCTGAGAACATTCACAACAACTGCACAAGAAAATCACAAAAAATAGGCTATATCTTTATATGATATATGCATTTTCAAAAAAATGCGAGACGATTTACTAACCACAGTACCCATTTCCCTCCTGAAAAAGCGGTCTATCCATGTGTTCTCCTCCTGGGACCTATAGTGAACGATTGGGCTCGGTGGTATTGTTAATATCCCCATTCAAGTGAGGGAGGGCATGGTGCCCCATGCCACATTGTCTGTAGAAGATGAGGGATGGCTTAGAGCCCAAGCCCTACCTGCTGCCTAAGACTGTTTGTGGCAAACAATTGATCAAGCCCTGTCATAACCCACATGCGGTTGTTGTATTCCACAGAGGGTTGATTTATTCTTACAAATATTGACAACAATTCTTAGAAATCATTTGATTGTTATTGAAAACCTGTCACACGACGCATTGAGTAGTGGACTAATCACATTAATAATGCATAACTATCTTGGATGATAGAATAGTCACATTATGATAGAAATGGAATGTAAATAAACACAGCCAATTAGAAATAAAAATGTAGTATGTTATCAATAACCTGAATGAGTTATGATTGTGACAAACAATTTCATTTTAACCCTGTTCTATATATACACTGTGACTTTTATGGCATGGGCGAACAGCGCCATCTGATCAGGATCTGCACTGTTCACTATATGTTTTATTAGGCTATTTCTTCCCAAAAAGTGACCAGTGCAGATCCTGATCAGAAGGCACGGATGTGCAGGCTGATCTGGATCTGCACTGGTCGCACACTTGTAAAAATGCGTATATATGGAGGAAAGGGTTAATAAGGTTTATCAGCAAAACATTTAACAATTATTCATAAGTTGATGAGTATTGATCTGACCCCTCCATCCACCCCCCCCCCCCCAAAAAACAAAAAACACAACAAAACATATATGTCTAAGAGATCATGCATGGTTATGTAAACAGAGTATCTCATGGCTTTCAACATATCCATAATCAATTATTCTTGCAAGTGCAGATCATAAAAATTAACCCTTTCCTAAATATACTCCTTAATTTCGTTGGCAAACAATCTAGATCCAGACCAGCCGGTCCCCTCCGCCATCTGATCTATTTCCACATATTATACTCCTGAATAGTATGGGCAAAAAGTGTAGATCTAGATCAGCTGGCACATCCTGAGACTGTCCCAAACAAACACCTCTTTAGGAAATCTTGTATCCAACCCTGGTTCATACTACTTGGTATTTGATTATGTGATACTAAAGTGTGAGGAATAAATTACATGTACATTTTATACAAAATCACTGATACTGATAAAGAAAATGAAGATGGCAGAAAGCATAAGATAAATGCATGATTTATTGACAGAAGCAGACTGAGATATAGCTGATGGCCATACTGATAAGAAACAACAATTGATCAACAATTGTGTAATAGTAGATCATTTAGATACAGGCAATACTTTTTAGAACAATCATGGTCAGATCAATGAGGGAAATAAGTGGTTATGGCTGTACTTTTGCTTCTAAATGCAATCAATGTTATACAATATTATAAATTTTATGTGCAAGTTCGGTGACATACTGGGTCATAGATTGGGATTTTAAATGTTAAATGAGATTTGAATGCCAGATTAAGTTTTGAAGCAAGGTAAATTGTCAGATGGCTAGGGCAAAAATGGTAGGTTTTAATGTTTTTATGTAAGATATGTAATTGAAATTAAGTTTATGTCTGTCTAGCACATAATGTATTGACTGATTTCTTTCCTTATATTTCTGTTAATAATCAGTGAAACTGTGTTAATAAACAGCAATAGGTACAAAAGAAAGAAAACATTTAGAGAGTTACTGAATGCATTGTACACCTGCGAATTTAAAATACGTTAAAGAGGCCCGTGAGGATAAAAAAAGGTTTTTCTATCGCATTTAAAGAATATTCTGATTATTATTACAACAAGCAGCTGGTGGTGATAATGTTTTAATTATAAAATGCTAGCATGATTTCGTCAGATATATATGATGTAGCAGCTTAGTTTCAAACATATCAGTGTGTATTCACTTGAGATATTACCATAACCATTTACTCCAAGGAATATGGCTGTATCCATGGGTGAACAGTGTAGATCCAGATTAGCCGACCCATCAGTGGCTTCTGATCAGGATCTGCACTGTTCCCATATTGATTCATTAGGTTAAGTCTGACCTTTAAGTGAACAGTGCAGAATCCAATCAGACCACACAGATGTGCCAGCTGATCGGGACTTACACTGGTTGCACATGCGGTAATATGTGTATTATAAAGTAAAAAGTTAATTATAACATGGTACCTTCGAGAAATTCAGGTGTTTCTCTAAGGAAAAACTCTGGAGAATACAGTTATTGTTCAAACTGCTACATCATGTACCTGTGAATTAATCTTTTTTCATCATTTTTTGATTAGAGATGATTGGATACATAGTTTGTGTTTTTACTGTTAGGTAAAGAATATGGTCTTTGTTGAGAAGTTTGCATGAGGAAAATAATCGAGTTAATCAGTTTGGTATCATTATTGAAAATAATGATGAATCATGCGTATCAATTTCCCCACAAAAATATTTCTTGATAACATTTTAAAAAAATGTTTTGATCATTTGTTCAGTTAAATGTAGAACTATTGTTTGTGTACCATTTCTTGATTAATAATGGAAGTTAAATTGTGTCGAATGTAAATTTTAAATAACTGAATGAATTTTTAAGGAGTATGAAATAACCAGATGAGTTTTATATAAGGATTTTGTCATCTGTGTCCTATATAATTGATCAGGGACTTCTAATCTCATAAACCTTACAGTGTCATCCATGGATTCCTAATTATAAAAAAGTGCTTGACATAATATTGATTAGTACTATTATATTAGATCTCAGGGTTTTCTGACCCAGTTTATGAAAAAAAAGCTTTTGTTATCATTACAGATAACTGTTTGGTGCTATTGTCACAGTGGGGAGGATATGCCTGCTAAAGCCACTTTGACACTGTTTAGTCATTAGTTCCTATTAACCCTTTCCTGGATAGATACGCATTTTTACTCGTGTGCGACCAGTGTAGATCCAGATCAGCCGGCACATCTGTGCCGTCTGATCTGGATCTGCACTGGTCGCATTTTGGTCAGAAATAACCTAATGAATCAAGAAGCGAAGAGTTTAGATCCTGATCAGACGGCACGGATGTGCCGGCTGATCTGGATCTAAACTGTTCGCCCTAGCAATAAAGGTGTGTCTGTACAGGAATGGGTTAAGCCTTCAAGCAAGTTTTGTAATAAAAAGTTAAATCATGGGTTAATGTACATATTTCAATAGTTTCCTGCTAAAGAAGGAAATACTTAATGAAATATGAACATGAAAACCTCCTAGAACAAAATGCTTACAAATGAAAGCAATTCTGCTGCGGCCAAAGAAATAGGGGAAGTGATATTTAGCACTATCTCATTTTGTTCATTTTTGTTCTCATTAATTAGTAGAATATTTTGTAAATAATTTGTTTTCTATTTTCAGGGAAGCCCAGACGGTGTCGAACACGAGACGGATGGCAACATGGGAGCACCTACGCACCAGTTCTAATATGACGACAGTGTAGGAGTACGAACCCAACAACAGTGCCTTATAAAAGTCTCAGTTCAAGTTTTTCTCAGTGGAATATTAGCATAATAAATTAAACAGATCCAAAAATGGATAAGCCAGGAGTGTTCCAGCATGGGGATTATTTCTCCATGTACTTGTGAAATTCAAGGGAAGTAACTCTCACCTTGCTCCTTATTAAGTTTTTGATAAGGAGCTTGTAGGAATTAGGGAGTTTTATATATCATTTAGGGCTTAAGTTTGTCCTTACCTTTTTTGTTGGATATACACAGTGAGTGCATTATTTCGAGCCAACAATGAGTCGTAAAACGTGGTCACCAAGCAAGGAGAATCTCCTGTTGCAGCACCTGTCGAAATTGGAGCGATCTCCATCAGCAGAGGAGCAGAAGAAATATGGAAGTCAGTGCTCCATTAACCTGGAAGATAATTTAATTGATCTGCCTACAGAGCCGAAAAGACGTCGGTTGACAGCAGACGACACTCCTAGCTCAATCGGGAGTCAAGTGAGTAGTCAGATGAGCAGTAGGTCCCACTCTCCCTCGCTCTCTGAACTCCTTGACGACAGCCTGGTAAGCACACCCAGTGCGTCCCCGTCAGGGACCCTGAAGGAACACTTCAGAAGAAAATACAGGAAAGACGAGCTTTGGGCAGCCATTGAAACCAACTATAAATACCTCATGGATAAGGGTATCATCGAAGCTTGTCAGGTAAGTTAAACATGTCATAACAAGAAAATGTTTGAATTATTTGACCTTACCTCGGGTAATATAAAATCCAAAAAGAATAATGGAAAACATTTAACAGTTAGCTTTCACATTTATGATTTTTCACATGATGTTTTGTGAGCTAAGTCATGTTTGTATTGCTAGCAATAGATGTAGGAGGAACACTGGAAGAAATAGCTGGGGGATTTCTTTAACTGTCACTTTTAAACTCTCAACAGACTGGTTCTGGCATTAAAATTCACTGTTCTGTGCCCAGTCCTTAAGGAAGTTGCGAGTCTGTATCTCGAGTAACTGCACAGCATTATCTGCATGCTGTCTGGTCAAGGGTTTTGTCTGTTAGTCCTTCAGCAATTCAGCAAGTTTGCCTGATGATGAGCTGTTACGATAAACATAAGAATTTTGCTCGATTTTCTACCACTTTACAAGTACTGGTTTGACACACAGGAGCCAGTTCTTCACAACTTGAACCATTGGTTAAACTAACAGTGGGTTATATTTAGAACAGCAACATGGATAAGTAGGATAAGATATTTTGAATACATTTTATGTCATTAAAAACTTGTTATTCTAGTGCACAAAATTATAAAATAAATATGATAAAATATGATTTCATTTGTAAGAAATTCTTACTCTTAATTAAACCATAGGTTAGTCATAAAGTATTGAAAAAGGTTTTGAATAACCGCCCCCAGGAAGCAATTACTTCCGTTGATTGAGAATAACTGTTCTAATTTCTTTATTTTCCAGAACCCAGAGAGTGATGTGGAGGAAATCAGAGCCAATCCAAATGTTTCGTTTAATGGGTTCCTTACCCAATATAAGGAGCTCTCTGATTGGTTGAAAACAATTCAAACAGCCCTTCAGCAGAAGGCCAGAACTAAACTAGCTCTCTCCGAAAAGTATCTCAGCCAAGTAAGTAAAATGTAACAGCCAAACCATAACCCTTTCCTTCATATATACACATTTTTGCGCATGTGCTACCAGTGTAGATCAAGATCAGCCAGATGCAGATCCGTGCCGTCTGATCAGGATCTGCACTGTTCGCATTTCGGTCAGAATCATAAAGTGAACAGTGCAGATCCTGATCAGACAGCACGGATGTGCTGGCTGATCTGGATCTACACTGTATGCCCTCACAATAAAGGTGTATATATGGAGAAAAGGGTTAAATGAAGAATACCTGTTTTTATTCAGGAGCTTTTCAGCACAGTACTGTAAAACTCTCTTATGAAGACCACCCTAAAATTAAGACCCCCCCAGTAATTAAACCACTATTTTAAAAATTCCTTTTAACAGTTTCTACGAATTTCTACACTGGAAGTAAGACCATCACACTATAAGACCGCTTTTGTCCGATCCCAGAGGTAGTCTTAATATGTTTTCACTGTATACAAATTGTTTCGGGCACGGTTCAGTTCTGTTTTCCACCGTATCATGTAATGAGTGGTCCCATTAAAACCAAGGTCCAGGGATTTCCCTTGGAAATTGTGAAATGAAACCACTGCATAGGTCCATATGATTGTGTGGCTTGTATAGTGTAGATCTAGGTCAGCCTGCTTTTTGTGGAGTATGATCAGGATCAGACTGTCAGAAATAAGTCATTGAATCTAAAAGTGACTTCTGTAGATTCTAAAAAGTCTACACAGATGTGCAGACAGATCTGGATCTACTTTGGTTGCACATATGGTATATCCTGTGTATTTATGCTTGTAGAACGTGATCACAGGTCTAAATTGATTTCAAGTATGGCTTTATATGGAATCAGCCAGTTAACACTGAAAATCAGGTGTTGAGCATTATTTGAGGGAAAACTGAGGTGGTAATTATCCAGGAATTTGCATCAATCATTCTTCAAGCACACATCCTACCATACCCACTTTGTGTGATGTTGATTATATTGAATGCTTGGAAGCCAAAATTCCTCATCTTTGAAATGCTTGTTGGTGCCATCTTCTTTACTTAATGACCTTAATGATATTGACCACTTTCTCCCTTTGTATTTATGTGATGATGGACTTTTTCTAAGAAATTGGGTTGTTAAATTATTTTTAACAAGATTATTACCATCAATATTTGTATATTTTAAACAATTCTTAACCCTTTTCTCCATATATATTCCTTTATTGTGTGGGTGAACAGTGTTGATGCAGATCAGCCACCACATTCATGCCATCTGGCTCCAAGGTTATAAAGCTGAGTTTGGAAACCAGTCTCAAATCTCAAGCATCTGATTGGCTGAAATGGCGACCAGTCGCCATTTCAGCCAATCAGATGCTTGAGATTTGAGACTGGTTTCCATGCTCAGTTTTATAACCTTGGGCACTGATCAGGATCTAAACTTTGCTTTTTGGATATATTAGGTCATTATTGTCCAAAAAGCGAACATTGTAGATCAGACAGAATAGATGTTCCTTCTGATCTGGATCTACACTGTACCCCTAAATGATAAAAGAGTATAATTGGAGTAAATGGTTAATGAGATGAACTGGACAAAAAAATCATTGATGTAATTGATACTTAAACAGACAAATTTTAACTACTCTAAATCTATAGAACCTGGCTAATTGTTTGATTTTATTTTCATTTTGTGGTTTCTAATATTCATGCTTATAAATTATCTGAATAAGTTTCATCTCGGATTTCTCAGCTGGGGATTTATAATTCACTCATGATACACATTTCCTCATGATGTACCATCTCCGCTTACATGATGGAAGAAAAGATAAAATAGAAAACCAAGCATGTTATCATTGATTCATGCATGCACATCACATTCTAAGGCCAGAACAAAATGTTTATGTTTCCTGAACCCTTTCCTCCATAAATATGCATTTTTATTCAGGTGCGATCAGTGTAGATCCAGATCAGCCGGCACATCCGTGCCGTCTGATCAGGATCTGCACTGGTTGCATTTGGGTCAGAAATAACCTAACAAATAAAAAAGCGAACAGTGCAGATCCTGATCAGATGGCACAGATATGCTGGCTGATCTGGATCTACACTGTTCGCCCTAGTAATAAAGGTGTGTCTATGGAGGAAAGGGTTAAATCAACAGTAGCAGAACATCATTCTACAGTATGGAAGCATTGTCTGTACAAATATTTGTAAACATGGTATCATCATCTGCCAACATACTAATAGAACCAATTATCTAGCAATCAAACAGCTGTTCTTAGAGGTTTCCATAGGTCAGGTTGTAGCAGGTCAGAATTTGGTGAACAGGGATAGATTTCAAGCCCTCTGCCCCCCCCCCCCCCCCCCCTCATTGCCCATTGACCCCTACCAACCTAAATATAGAATGTTGGGAGACAAACACATGTATAAAGAGTTTTTTGCTTGATCTTGGTCAAATAATGGTCACCAGGTTGTGGCAGATATTTGAGTTTTTTTAAAGTGTTTGAATCCTAAAAGACTACTTTTAAATCATATCAGAAGTTTTTATACCATATTTTAATTTTGTATGTACAATCCAAAATATTGTCATTTTCTACCAAAATATTTTAGGAAATAGGCTGTTAGGAATTGCTGCTGGAACATCAGAGTTAACCACCCAGGGCTTGTTTTCCTTATATAGCTGGGGCTGTTTATGGGTGCCTTCCCCTCAGAAAATTTCTTTAAAATCTTGGAGTTTTTCTCCAAAAAGTAACTTTACCTTAGGTTTTTTCATTCCCTTTAGATAAGAATTTCATGCTTTATTCCCCAAAATAATAGGCATGGGCCTCTTCCCCAGGCAGTGAAAAAAAGCCCTGCAACCTATCATATTCCCCAGGCACTTCCCCAGGCAGTGAAAAAAAGCCCTGCAACCTATCAAACAAATTGTGTGTGCATGTCATCAACACAAAACTGCAATAGTGTTTGATCCACTTTCGCTTTTTTAGTTCTGGAACACTTTTTTCAGTAAAATCTATGGAAATTTTTTATAGCAAAGCATAAAAATTATTGAAAACATTACAATATTTTTGTCATTCCAGTTTTTTTTTTTATAAATTTTAATGCCTGCTTGAAGGAAACTGAAAAATGAAAAGAAATGAGTTTTATGGAATCAATATTAGGCCCTTTCCTATACAATTTCTTGTTTCTGAGACAAGTCATTATGGTTTCTAATTTCCCTAGAGTTTATCAGATGTCTCCAATAAGCTATATTCTCAGTTTTTTTTAAATATCAAATTGCAACATTAAGCATTTATCTACAAGCTTTTTTTTTAAATTTAGTTTTGTAGGTAGCTGTCATTTACATTTATGTTGTTTAAATAACATTTATGTTGTTTGATAGATTCTAACATATGGTCAGCTCTCAATAATTATGACTAGACATTCTCATTTCTCTTGCTAGGTCAGGCTCAGGACAGAAGATGATCTATTCAAAAGTAATTTACTTTACTCCATATATAAGCATTTTAATGCATGTGCAATCAGCCTAGAGCCAGATCAGCTGGCACATCAGTGTTATCTGATCCATATCCAAACTGGTTGCTTTTATTATAAGATATAACCTAATGAATCAAAAGCAAACAGTGCAGATCCTGATCAGATGGCAAGAATGTCCCAACTGATCTGGACCTACATGTTTGCCTATGGGTTATATGAGCAGTATCCATGGAGTAACGGGTTTTATTGTGAACAAATTTAACATTATTCTCTATTTCTATTGATAGAGTTACTATGAGGAGATGAGACGATGCCCCAAACGTCAGCTTCTAAATGACTATGCCCTGCAGCTGAAACAATGCCAGCCCGTGCTGATGGAAGAAGTCGACATATTTCTGAAGGAGGTTAACACACAGTGGGAAACGATTCTACAAGTTGTCACCCCAACAAACATCAACCAGGACCCACAGGCCATGATTAAAGGTAACGTAAAGCATGGAACAGTAAAAACCGCATACCTAGGAAAATAAGGCATGCCATAGGGAATACTGTGAAGTCATTAACCCTTTCCTCCATAGATACACCTTTATTGCGTGGGCGAACAGTTTAGATCCAGATCAGTTGGCACATCTGTTACTATAAAAAAGTAGTGCAAAGAAAAATTTACAGGAAAATACCCCAAAATGCGCAAAATAAATATGGTATGCAAGAAAAAGTATCCTTCATTTGTGTTGGATAAAGATGGCGTGATCTGGCCCTCGTGAAATATGCACTTAGGCGGTAACTCGGCTATTACCCAACACACGTGAATGATACTTATAAATATTCATGGGATACAAACTAAAGTGGGTTTAATAGAAAGATTGGTCCATAAATTTAAAACACATTCGTGCCATCTACCAGTATCTTATCTTTAGATTATTACTGACCAAGAAGTGAACAGTGTAGATCCTGACCAGATGGCACAGATATGCCAGCTAATCAGGATCTACACTGTTCTCACATGCGATAAAACCTGTATTTATTGAGTAAATGGTTAACTTCCATGAGAGAATTTTCAAATACAAATTTGTATTCCCAATTGCTGTGAAGATTATAAATCCTTGGATAGCATGTCCTTTGACATCATTCTTTTTCTTAAAATTATTAATAACCTGGTTGAAGATCAAAGCAGCTTCTGTGTGGTCTTTTTTTCTGGTAAAAGTTAACTTTGCTTCATTATACACAGGCCTTGTAAGGCATGAATGAAATTTAGTCTTAATTGAAAGTACAGAAAATAAGTTCTCTACTCACATGAATGAATTCGTTTTTTTTTATTTAATCAAACAAGCAAAACAAAACATTGAGTGGGCAGGTGGTATTAATGGACAAATCATGGTCAAAATAGAGCATTATATATGTTGATTATTTGAGGAAAAAAGTAGAGTTGAATGACAGTTTTGCGTGACAATCAGTCTCAAGTATACAGCGAAAAAACTTGAGTGATGAATCAAGGTATATAAATGAGCAGCTTCCTTGATTGCCTTAATGTACTCGTGATGGGTTGAGCCCGCTGCAGGAAGACGTAAATTAGAAGACCATTGATTTTCCTGTCCTCATTGTGTGATAAACAAAAATATTTGAAGTTAATTAATATTTTATGTTGATATTGTTCTCGTGAGGGAGTGTATTCCTGTTTTTCTGCACTGAACTTTAGTTTAATAGCAAATAGATAATGATTTTCACAAGCATTTGGTTTAATTGCTGGGATGATTTTCTGTAATTGGTAATTATCATGCTTAGTTCATTGGTGCATTATTTAAAAGTTCAATACACTTGGTTTGTTGAAGTGCATTTGTTGTTGTTGTAGAGAGAGAGAGAGAGAGAGAGAGAGAGAGAGAGAGAGAGAGAGAGAGAGAGAGAGAGAGAGAGATAGAGAGAGAGAGAGAGAGAGAGAGAGAGAGAGAGAGAGAGAGAGAGAGAGAGAGAGAGAGAGAGATTCAGTCTTGATTGGTAAACAAAATCTGAGTGAGGCTGCTATTAATAATTCATTCAATGAACTGCAAACAAACAGTTTTTAAGGATGGCCTGGATTTCCTGATGCATAAAAAGTGTAGGCTGTGTAGCATACCAAGTAGATTGTGACAATTTGAATAATGGATCTCTACATCTACAAAACATTAAAAACAATTACTGAAATTATCCCTTATCATCAAAACAAACAGAAACCCTTGGGTATCTGATATGGTACATTCAAAAATTGTTTCCACTTATAACTTTACTCCTTTTCTCCATATATTCTCCTTTAACTGCATGGGCAAACACTGTAGATCCAGATCAGCTGGCACATCTAAGATTTGTGATTATGATCTGCACTGTTCACTTTAAAAGTCATTAGGTTATTTCAGACCTATAAGTGAACAGTGTAGCTCCTGATCAGACAACATACATGTGCCAGCTGATCTGGATCTACACTGTTTGCCCAAACAATAAGGTGTATCTTGAGAGTAAAGAGATACTCTTTGCTAGAATTGTTATTTAACCCTTTCCTCCATATGTACATATTATTATGCATGTGCAACCAGTGTTGATCCAGATCAGCTGGCACATCCGTGCTGGCTGATCAGGAGATTGCACTGTTTGCCTTTTGGTAAGAAATAACCTAATTAATCAAAGAGTGAACATTTCAGTGCAGATCCTGATCAGACGGCACGGATTTGCCGGCAGATCTGGATCTACACTGTTTGCCCATGCAATAAAAGCCTGTCTATGGAGGAAAGGGTTAATAGATCAGTAAGAATTTATACTAAGATCTGAAAGAATACTTTTTTTTCAGATCTGGAGGCTGACCTGGAATGCCTGAAAAAGTGGTTGGATGGTATTGAGGACCATCTGAGGTCCCAGATGACAACTTCCTGGCAGTATGAGGAGCTGGAAGGGGTCCTTAATGAACACAAGGTATGTAGTGTTGTAGGTGCTGGAGGGGGTCTGAAATTAATGCAAAGAGTGTGGTGTATGTGCTAGAAGGGGACCTTAATGAACAAAGGGTATTTAGTGTTGATGCCCGAAGGGGTCTAATATGAACACATGGTATGTGGGTAGGTGCTGGAGGAGGTGGTAACTGAATACAAGGTATGAGCTGGGATGTGCTCTTGAACAAAAAAAAGAGAGGAAAGGTCTAAGGTGA
The DNA here is from genome assembly GCA_038501625.1 of Corbicula japonica. NCBI lineage: Eukaryota > Metazoa > Mollusca > Bivalvia > Venerida > Cyrenidae > Corbicula > Corbicula japonica. Next base: position 8,911,542 of record JAZAYU010000006.1, on the reverse strand, counting down.
AACAGTCCTTTATGAAGACTATTAATACAAGTGAAATGTGGTTTCTAATAAGTACATGTTGTTACATGAGCATTATTTCCATTTTGTCATGCAATTTAAAGTTGGATTGGGTCCAAAATGTTAAATTATTTGTAGAAAACATTTGAGTGAGTTTTTGTTAATTTCAAGCTGTTAAAGCAGTTTTTGGACCTTGTGACTCAAGATTTTATTAGATGACATTAACTTTCTTTATTCATCCATCACAGAGTCAGTAGACAGTGACTTGCAATGCGAATTTATAATTTTATGTTGGGTATACACAAAGAAACCCCACCAACATAACCTAGTCAGATGACTGAAGTTATGGGCGCAGTAATCAATGAATTATAAAAGAGACACATCAGCTGTGAAATTGATCCATTAATGAAATGGAAAAAATAATGTTGTTAAAGGTGCTTGGTCATGTATCAGGATGAAAAATTAACTCTTTCTTTCATAGACACACCTTCTATGCGAGAGCCAGATCAGCCGTCACATCCATGCCGTCTGATCAGGATTTAAACTGTTCTCTTTTTTATTTGTTAGGTTATTTCTGACCAAAATGTGACCAGTGCAGATCCTGATCCGTGCCGTCTGATCTGGATCTACATTGGTCGCACATGCGTAAAAATTGTATACATGGAGGAAAGGGTTAAAGTGCTTTCAAATATTGAAATTTATAAAGAGTAGAAGACCTGTGAACAAAGTATATTTGATGTAATATTCTTACATTATCAATGTACAAGTGAATATGTTTTAGCCATAGTTGTCATTGTGTTACTAATGCAGTAAAATTCACTCACAACTAGTCCAAAATTTACTGATAAGTCCAAAAATTATGGCAAAATTCCATCCTGTACTGTTATTTATAGGCATTCTATAGTAGTCCAATTAATATTACCCACATCAGAGACATTGCCACCCTGAACTGTTAATATGCAGATTTAAGTTAAAATCAGTAATTGTTTCATCAATTGAGACATCAAGACGTCCAATATGAATAGAATCTTGAACATACATTAACATAAGCTGTATTTATAACTGCAAAATTTAGTTTTCATTTAGGGCACCACTAAAGGGAAGGGAAATAACTGCTTTACCATGGGCAGTGATGCCCTGAAGAGTTTATATGGGAAAATAACTACTATGTTTGCATTTGTTGCCTCCCTTCACTTTCAAAAATTAATATGGGAAACAACTTCTGTGACATTGTTCAACTTCTTGGTATGTGTTACCTCCCTGAACTTAAAATTTTTTTTTTAACCTCTCTCCACTAGAGATTTATTTATATTAGAGGATTTCCAATTCAAAGTAAATTTTGATTGTTGTACTATTGAAAATGCTTACTCCAACGTTCTAGAAATGCTCTTGTTGCCATGGGATAACACATGGGGTAAATGGATAATTTGTATTTTATGCACTTGGTCAATTTAAGAATTTTTACTGGTTGATTTACGCTGGTCCCATCTTGGTCAGAAATAACCTTATGAACTTGAAAGCAAACAAAATACATCCCAATCAAATGTCTCAAATGTGCCAGTTGATCTGGATCTACAATGTGTAACAGCCATATCTCATGGAGTAGAGTTAATGGCTAAGCATTTCCTTGCATTATGGGCAGTCTATTTATTACTAAGGGGTGTTTTTCAGTGATTTTTTTACCATATAGGGATTATTTTATACCCTGATAAGATTGAATGGGAAAGGTGGCCGATGTAAACGTGACTTGCTTCATGTCATGTAAAGGTTAGTTTTGTCTGATTTCTGTAGGGATGCAGTGATTTTCTATTCCTGGAAGGTCACAATTCATGAACATATGTTACATAATCAATAAATGTATAGAGTACTTTCATTCATTTATTGCCATGGTAACTAACTGTTTTATTAAATGTGCACCTGGATTTCCCAAAGAAGGTTCAGCCAATCAATACCCCTGTGAAAATAACTGCTGTGTATTTTGCACATTTAAAGTGCTGGTACATTATTTTCAGCTTGTTTTTCTGATGTTTTGTGATTCCCAAACAAACTACAAACTGATTTACCGAATGACTGGCTGAAATAGACTTGCCATTCTTTGAATCTCAGCTGTGCACATGATTATAAAACTAAATCTGGAGACAAGTCTCAAATCTCAAGCATCTCCAATGATACATATTAACTGGTAATTTAGAATCTTACCATTTTAAATGGGGAAAAAGATTTAGGGCTGAGTTTTGGCTGCAGTGGAAAAGGGATAACTTCTGAAAAAATATTGAAAGAACAAAAACAAATCATGGGTGAGAAAAGGTGAACTACGGGAATAATCACATTTGAAAAGAAATTGTTCCGTGATTCTTTTTATGCCCCCGCCATGAAATGGCGACGGGCATTAAGAGTTGCTCCTGTCCGTCTTTCCGTCCGTCCGTCTGTCCGTCCGTCCGTCCGTCCGTCCGTCCGTCCGTCCGATATTCTCGTGAACGCAACTCCTCCTACACTACTGGTCGGAATTTAATGAAACTTGACCACAATGCTTGGCCTGATATGTAGTTGTGCATGAAGGTGGGGTTTCGCTCTTACACGTTCCGTTCAGAAGTTATTGCCCTTTGATACTTCCATTTACATTAGTTTTAATAGGAGTATATCTCGTGAACGCAACTCCTCCTACACTACTGGTGGGAATTTAATGAAACTTGACCACAATGCTTGACCTGATATGTTGTTGTGCATAAAGGTGGGGTTTTGCTCTTACATGTTCCGTTCAGAAGTTATGGCCCTTTGATAATTCCATTTACATTAGTTTTAATAGGAATATATCTTGTGAACGCAACTCCTCCTACACCTCTGCTGGGAATTTGATGAAACATTACCACAATGCTTGGCCTGATATGTTGTTGTGCAAAAAGGTGGGGTTTTGCTCTTACATGTTCTGTTCAGAAGTTATGGCCCTTTGATACTTCCATTTACATTAGTTTTAATAGGAATATATCTTGTTTCTTATATTTTGTGCATTTTGCCCATAACTTAAAAACTACTTGAGATACTGCCTTGAAACTTGAAATATATTTTCACCATCAAAATCTACATCATAACCAACAAGACCCATAACCATGCTTCCAATATTTTCAAATTATGCCCCTTTTTCACTTACATTTTGTGTTAAGAAAAATATACACTTTGCCCTTAACTTTGTTTGGAATGGAGGGATTTCAAAATAACTTGGCACAAATGTTCACCATAACAAGGCGGTGTGTCGTGACTGTAGGTCCAAGGTCAAGGTCACTGTTACTAAAAATAGAATTTTTGCGCAAAATCTTGTCCGCTCTGTAACTTTGTTATTTCTTATTGGATTTTTAAATAACTTGGTATAATTGTTCATCATATCAAGACGGTATGTCACATACATGCCCAAGCCTTTAGGTCCAAGGTTAAGGTCACTGTTACTAAAAATAGAATATTCTTGTCCGGGCTGTTACTTTGTTATGAATGGAGGGATTTCGAAATAACTTTGCACAAATGTTCACTATGACAAGGCAGTGTGTCCGCACAATACCCAAGCCTGAAGGTCCAAGGTCAAGGTCACTGTTACTAAAAATAGAATTTTCTTGTCCAGGCTGTAACTTCATTATAAATGGAGGGATTTCAAAATAACTTGACACAAATGTTCACCATGACAGGGCGGTGTATCGCGTACCATGCCCATGCCTGTAGGTCAAGGTCACTGTTACTAAAAATAGAATTCTCTTTTCCGGGCTGTAACTTTGTTAGGAATAGATTGATTTCAAAATAACTTGACACAAATGTTCATCATGACAAGATGGTGTGTCCCATACCATGCCCATGCCTAGGTCCAAGGTCAAGGTCACTGTTACTTAAATAGAATTTTCTTGTCAGGGTTGTTACTACATTAGGAATATAGTAATTTCAAAATAACTTGGCAGAAATGTTCACCATGACAAGGTGGTGAGTTGTGTACCATGTCCATGCCTGTAGGTCCAAGGTCAAGGTCACTGTTACTAAAAATAGAATTTCCTTGTCCGGGCTATAACTTTGTTTTGAATGGAGGGTTTTCAAAATAACTTGGCACAAATGTTCACCATGACAAGGCGGTGTGTTGCGTACATTACCCATGCCTGTAAGTCCAAGGTCAAGGTCACAGTTACTAAAACTTAAATTTACTTGTTCGGGCTATAACTTCTTTATGAATGAAGGGATTTCAAAATAACTTGGCACAAATGTTCACTATGACATTGCATTGCATTACCACCAACTTCTTCACAGACATTTCCATAATGAGAAGACAACAGTGCCACAAATACAAATAATTTACTTGATCATCAAGTTTATGCATATTCTTATAATTACTCGAACATCACTGTCTTTGAAATGCTATTATTCCCATCATTGCACTTTAGTATCTGGAAACGATGCATAGCGGGGGCATCCGTGTCCTATGGACACATTTCTAGTTATCAATTTGAAATCATGGAAATCATCATATAATTTGCTATTTATTTTTAACCCTTTCCTCCAGATAAACACCTATATGGCATGGGTGAACAGTGTAGATCCAGATAAGCCAGCATATTTGTGCCATCCGGATCTACACTGTTCCCCCATGTGTTTAACCCTTTCCTGTATAGATACGCATTTTTACGCATGTGCCACCAGTGTAGATCCAGATCAGCCAGCACATCCGTGCCGTCTGATCAGGATCTGCACTGGTCGCATTTTGGTCAGGAATAAAATAATGAATCAAAAAGCGGACAGTTTAGATCCTGATCAGACGGCACGGATGTGCCGGCTGATCTGGATCTAAACAGTTCGCCCTAGCAATAAAGGTGTGTCTGTACAGGAAAGGGTTAAGGCTTATCTATGGAGTAAATGGATAAATTAATAAATCTGTAGTAGTCTACCAGTCTCGAGAAATTTTAAATAACATCACTTTTCTCAAAGATAAAAAGCTCATATAAATTCATAGAATTCTCAATCTGTTCAAGGTAAGGTTATTGGTGTTTGACAATATTGTTGCATGGGGATATAATTTGGTGAAATTTTTTGTGTCATAAATTTGGCATACCATAAAGAACGATCAATGTCATTTTGTGCAATGGTCAGGTTTTCTTATTATTATGGCTAAAAGAAATTCCAAAATTCATCTCATTGATATTAAAGTAAAACCCCTAAGTCACACCACCCCAGTTAAGACTACTTCTGTAATAAGATCACTTTTCAAAAATCCATGTTTAAAGTTTTGCACTATTTACTTCCACCCCCCCCCCCCCCAAAAAAAAAACAAAAAAAACAACAAAAAACAGACCAATATTAGACCACTTTTTCTTGTCCCAAATTTGGTCTTGATAGTATGGCTTAACTGTAGTTGTACTTACTTTAAATTTAAAAATTCACTGATAGAAAAGTCATAATACATGGTTGAAATTGGTGATGAACTCAAATAGGGTATCAGGCCCAGCCGAATGGGTTATTATTTTAAGCCAGGTTGTATTTTAAAAGGATCTGTTTTTAGCTCACCTGTCACGTAGTGACAGGGTGAGCTTTTGTGAGGGGGGTTCGTCCGTCGTCCGTCGTCCGTCCGTCCGTCCGTCCGTCCGTCCGTCCGTTCACAATTGTTGTCTGCACTCTAGCAGTTGTAATTTTGGTCCAATCTTCTTCAAACTTGGTCAGAATGTTTATCTCAATGATATCTAGGTCAAGTTCGAAACTGGGTCATGTGACCCTAAAATCTAGGTCACTAGGTCAAATTATAGAAAAAGCTTGTCCGCACTCTAGTGGTCGTAATTTTGGTCCGATCTTCTTCAAACTTGGTCAGAATGTTTATCCTAATGATATCTAGGTCAAGTTCGAAACTGGGTAATGTGACCTTGAAATCTAGGTCACTAGGTCAAATTATAGAAAAAGCTTGTCCGCACTCTAGCAGTCTTAATTATAGTGCAATCTTCTTTAAACTTGAACAGAATGTTTATCTTAATGATATCTAGGTCAAGTTCGTAACTGGGTCATGTGACCCTTCAAACTAGGTCACTAGGTCAAATTAAAGAAAAAGCTTGTCTGCACTCTAGCAGTTGTAATTTTGGTCCGTTCTTCTTTAAACTTGGTCAGAATGTTTATCCCAATAATATCTAGGTCTAGTTCGAAACTGGGTCATGTGACCTTGAAATCTAGGTCACTAGGTCAAATTAGAGAAAAAGCTTGTCCGCACTCTAGTGGTCGTAATTTTGGTCAGATCTTCTTCAAACTTGGTCAGAATGTTTATCCCAATGATATCTAGGTCATGTTTGAAACTGGGTCATGTGACCTTGAAATCTAGGTCACCAGGTCAAATTATAGAAAAAGCTTGTCCGCACTCTAGCAGTCTTAATTATAGTGCAATCTTCTTTAAACTTGAACAGAATGTTTATCTTGATGATATATATATCAAGTTCGTAACTGGGTCATGTGACCCTTCAAACTAGGTCACTAGGTCAAATTAAAGAAAAAGCTTGTCTGCACTCTAGCAGTTGTAATTTTGGTCCGTTCTTCTTTACACTTGGTCAGAATGTTTATCCCAATAATATCTAGGTCTAGTTCGAAACTGGGTCATGTGACCTTGAAATCTAGGTCACTAGGTCAAATTATAGAAAAAGCTTGTCCGCACTCTAGTGGTTGTAATTTTGGTGCGATCTTCTTCAAACTTGGTCAGAATGTTTATCCCAATGATTTCTAGGTCAAGTTCGAAACTGGGTCATGTGACCTTGAAATCTAGGTCACTAGGTCAAATTATAGAAAAAGCTTGTCCGCACTCTAGTGGTCGTAATTTTGGTGCGATCTTCTTTAAACTTTGTCAGAATGTCTATCTCAATGATATCTAGGTCAAGTTCGAAACTGGGTCATATGACCTTGAAATCTAGGTCACTGGGTCAAATTATAGTAAAAGTTTGTCCACACTCTAGCAGTCTTAATTATAGTGCAATCTTCTTTAAACTTGAACAGAATGTTTATCTTAATGATATCTAGGTCAAGTTCGTAACTGGGTCATGTGACCCTTCAAACTAGGTCACTAGGTCAAATTAAAGAAAAAGCTTGTCTGCACTCTAGCAGTTGTAATTTTGGTCCGTTCTTCTTTAAACTTGGTCAGAATGTTTATCCCAATAATATCTAGGTCTAGTTCGAAACTGGGTCATGTGACCCTAAAATCTAGGTCACTAGGTCAAATTATAGAAAAAGCTTGTCCGCACTCTAGTGGTCGTAATTTTGGTCAGATCTTCTTCAAACTTGGTCAGAATGTTTATCCCAATGATATCTAGGTCATGTTTGAAACTGGGTCATGTGACCTTGAAATCTAGGTCACCAGGTCAAATTATAGAAAAAGCTTGTCCGCACTCTAGCAGTCTTAATTATAGTGCAATCTTCTTTAAACTTGAACAGAATGTTTATCTTGATGATATATATATCAAGTTCGTAACTGGGTCATGTGACCCTTCAAACTAGGTCACTAGGTCAAATTAAAGAAAAAGCTTGTCTGCACTCTAGCAGTTGTAGTTTTGGTCCGTTCTTCTTTACACTTGGTCAGAATGTTTATCCCAATAATATCTAGGTCTAGTTCGAAACTGGGTCATGTGACCTTGAAATCTAGGTCACTAGGTCAAATTATAGAAAAAGCTTGTCCGCACTCTAGTGGTTGTAATTTTGGTCCGATCTTCTTCAAACTTGGTCAGAATGTTTATCCCAATGATTTCTAGGTCAAGTTCGAAACTGGGTCATGTGACCTTGAAATCTAGGTCACTAGGTCAAATTATAGAAAAAGCTTGTCCGCACTCTAGTGGTCGTAATTTTGGTGCGATCTTCTTTAAACTTTGTCAGAATGTCTATCTCAATGATATCTAGGTCAAGTTCGAAACTGGGTCATATGACCTTGAAATCTAGGTCACTGGGTCAAATTATAGTAAAAGTTTGTCCACACTCTAGCAGTCTTAATTATAGTGCAATCTTCTTTAAACTTGAACAGAATGTTTATCTTAATGATATCTAGGTCAAGTTTGTAACTGGGTCATGTGACCCTTCAAACTAGGTCACTGGGTCAAATTAAAGAAAAAGCTTGTCTGCATTCTAGCAGTTGTAATTTTGGTTCGTACTTCTTTAAACTTGGTCAGAATGTTTATCCCATTAATATCTAGGTCTAGTTCGAAACTGGGTCATGTGACCTTGAAATCTAGGTCACTAGTAGGTCAAATTATAGAGAAAGCTTGTCCGCACTCTAGTGGTCGTAATTTTGGTTAGATCTTCTTCAAACTTGGTCAGAATGTTTATCTCGATGACATCTTGGTCAAGTTCGAAACTGGGTCATGTTACCTTGAAATTTAGGTCACTAGGTCAAATTATAGAAAAAAGCTTGTCCGCACTCTAGCGGTCTTAATTTTGATGCGATCTTCTTCAAACTTGGTCAGAATGTTTATCTCGATGATATCTTGGTCAAGTTCGAAACTGGGTCATGTGACCTTGAAATCTAGGTCACTAGGTCAAATTATAGAAAAAGCTTGTCCGCACTCTAGTGGTCTTAATTTTTGTCCAAACCATTGAACAGATGTTCGCAGGTGAGCGACCCAGGGTCCCATGGACCCTCTTGTTTAAATATGTTACACTTGGACTCACAGCAGAGTGATCTGGCACTAATTTACCAGAAAAAATTATGTGAAAGGATGTCACTTTTATCAACATTGTTTTCGTGCCAATTATAACTGTGAAATAATTATAATAAACAAGTATTTACCAACAAGAAAAAAAAAGTTTTTGTCATCATGTTCATTTAAGTCACACTTTTTTTCCACAGAATTTGGCCATACATGGTTGGTCTTTGTGGAACCACTATAGCCTCAAAAATTATTTATACTTTGCTTAGCATTTAAAGGCTTAAAATGATGCCTGAAAAATGGTTATTTTTTTGTTCAAAAGCATATAGTTTTATATTCTTGATGTTCCTTGTCCTACATTGATTAATGTCAAGATTCTTAAAAAGTTAGATCTGTCGATATTTTTTTTACCAACTTCCACAATAGCAACACAACATTATTTAGAAAACTTAAGTCATATAAAAGATATTTTCGTTGTGAAAGAGACAGTTTGATCTCAACTTTGTAATGGTTCTTATATATGTACAATTAAAGATTTACTTTAAGCTTTTTGAAAAAGCACCTGTTAGAGTTGAGGATTAACCCTTAAACCTTTACCAACTAAATAATTGTTTTCGACTGAGCCTTTTTTGCAATTTTGAACCAATTTATTTGTTCTTCTTAGGCATGTTTTAAAGATATTTATTTGATGCCCGTATTAACTGAATTGTACAAAGTGTAGACCCTTATCATACAGCTCAGTTGCTCAGACTGATGTGTCTACACTGGCCATGAATGCAAAAAGTTTGGGTTAGGGATTAAAAAGTTAAGCCTGCTTGACTACTTAGTTGATGACATCTTAAAATTTTATTTCAATATTTTTCATCAGTGTTTAAATGACAATGAAAACAAGTCAAATATTGCTTAACCCTTTCATCCATAGACATCTCTTTATGGCATAGGCGAACAGTTTAGATCCAGATAAGCCAGCACATCCATGCTGTCTGATCAGGATCTGCACTGTTTGCTATTTGATTTACATACAATGTCCTCGTATAATCCCATAATAAAAAGATACACCTTTATTGCATGGTCAAACAATGTAGATCCAGATCAGCTGTCACATCTGTGCCATCTGATCAGGACCTACACTGTTAGCTTTTAGATTCCTATTTCTGACCAAGGTGTGACCAGTGCAGATCCAGATCAGATGGCACAGATTTCGCACATGCGTAAAAATGCATATATTTGGAGTAAACGGTTAGGGTCATTTTTTAATCATTCATAATGCATCTAGTAAATCTCTGGTCAAAAGAGACTTTTGAAAAAGTCATGATGTACTTTTATTCATTTGAAAATTAGCTATATGGTTAATGGTCGGAAGTAGATAGTTTTGAACCAGTCACGGATTTTTGAATAAGTCATGATGTATCTGGCAAATGACTTGTCAGAAGTAGAGTTTTGAACCAGTCATGATGCATCTGGCAAATGACTGGTCAGAAGTAGACTTTTGAACCAGTCATGATGCATCTGGCAAATGACGGGCCAGAAGTAATCTTTTGAACCAGTCATGATGCATCTGGCAAATGACTGGTTAGAAGTAGAATTTTTGAATCAGTCATGATGCATCTGGCAAATGACTGGTCAGAAGTAGACTTTCGAACCATTCATGATGCATCTGGCAAATGACTGGTCAGAATATTAAGAGTTTTGAACCAGTCATGATGCATGTGGCAAATGACTGGTCAGAAGTAGATTTCTGAACCAGTCATGATGCTCCTGGCAAATGACTGGTCAGAAGTAAACTTTTGAACCAGTCATGATGCATCTGGGAAATGACTGGTCAAAAGTAGATTTTTGATTCAGTCATGATGCATATTGCAAATAACTGAACAAAAGTACTTTTCCGAAATGTACTTTTCTGAAATTAATATTATTTCTGATAAATTAATTTTCTCTATCAAAGAATTGTAGCATATTATGAATGTATTTTATTACTAAAACTAAGTGTACTTTTATTTCAAGATTAAAATTTCCAGTAATATTTGCAGTTTGTTATTTGACTTCGATGCATAACACAGAATTTGCATTGCTTTTTAAATGGAATACGATCCAGACAAGCCATTAAATTTACTTCCATTAGACAAAATCAATTCTTATTTTACAAATGATGATAATAATAAGATGCTCTTACAAACATCTTGGGCAGTCTGCTGCACTTTGTCAGTAAAATGTCATTAAGGTACATTGATTTATTTCTCGGAAATTATCAGCGAAGGTGCAGTATTTGCAAGGCTCTTGTGCTATTTTTAGTAAAATGATTTTAAATTGATGTGTTTTGAAACTTGCGTTGATAAAAGTGGCATTATTTCCTTTTAAAAGGTTGTGAGTGAAGAAATGAATATTGGAACACAATCTAAGTTGATGTTAAATGTTCCCTTTTAGCTCACCTGAGCCAGAGCCTCAGTTCATTATGTTAAACTGTTGAGACCAGTCTCTGTCCGGCATCTTTTAACGATTTGCTTCGGACAATATCAGCTCTGTTACTACTGTTAAAATTGTAACCAAGTTTGGCCCAAATATACATAGATTCAAGCATTATGAGTCCTGACAGAAACAAGGACAGTCTTTAGAAAGTTACGGTTTTAATGTCATAACATTAAACCAGGAGGAACTGTGGTCAAGGGGTAGAGCGTCGGACTTCTGATCCAGAGACTGCGGCTTCGAATTCTGCCAGGGATGAGATTCATCTGCAGTTTCAACAATCCACACTGGGTGCAAGTACTTTTTGGTAACCCAGGAAGCAGTCATCAATTGTGATTAATATAAGTTGGAAGAAATTGTTTCACAATCAGTGTAAAATAAATAAGTTTAAACTAAACTGATGTCATAACATTTTATATGCCTTAAGCAGATATTTCATAAATTCAACCTAATTTAAGTAATTAACTGGTTTTATTACCATGTGTACAGAGTTGGTATGATTTTGATGACTTTTTGTTGGACTTTTTACAGATTTAATGATCATGGCCAGGGGGGGTAGGAGATGAAGTAAAATTGGCCATCAAACACGGATTCACTTAATTTCTATCATTCATGTTATATTACATAAAACTGAAAGGTTTATGTGTTGGTGATATCCTGAACATTGCAAGTGCAGGACTGAAGTTTATAAAACTGAGATTGAAAACCAGTCTCAAATCTCAAGCATCTGATTGGATTAAATGGCGACTGGTCGCCATTTCAGCCAATCAGGTGCTTGTGATTTGAAACTGGTTTCCATGCTCAGTTTTATAACGTTGGGCACAGTATAGTATAATCGTAACTTGAAATGACAGACCAAGCCATAGGCTTATCAACTGTAAAAGACAACTGTCCAGAACAAATATTTTTTGCTGCATCATAAACAAGAAATATCTTTAAAAAAAGATAAACGGCGTTGATGTAAAAGATTCATAAATGCATGTATATAAGAAAGAAAGAGACACAGTTTAGTTATTTTATATTACTTGTTATAGCTGTTGACGTACCCTCCCTGCCTTCTTAGTATGACCTAGAGATTAAGCGACCGAATCATGACAACTCATAAATTCGTTGCGTCTTTCAAACAAAATGTTGAAGCTGTTGCAACAATTTCATACGGTGATAATAAGTCGATTAAAGAAGCAATGTCTTACATTAAGTCTTGTTCTACATTTATTCAGTTTCAATAAAATACCTCTTATAGAGTTAGAACTCAAGATGAATAAATGTTCTTGAAATTCAATAAATATAAATAATAACAGCTTGTTACAAGAGCGAAATCTACCAACTTTTACGTAAATTAACTTTAAAAAAAAGTGTCGCTCATGAGCATTGAACCCGGGGCCTCCGCTTGAGAGGCGAGAGAGTTAGCCACTACACTACCTAAGACTTGAATTTTGTACATGAAATTAACAATTATCAAAGGAACTAAAAGGGAACCAATAATAACTAGAAATTATCTGCACTTCTTTTTCTTTTTACACTTTGTGTTGTACGCAAGTGTTTACCTGACACCCAAGAATATTCCATATAAAATTGTATTTAAGCCATCAATATTGACTTAACTGGTTATTTAAATCGTAAATATGTTTTTCTCCAATACAATTATCGCTTTTAAAAACGAAAATGCTCGAACATGTAAGTGCCAGGTAAATACTTACAAAAAATATATAAATCGTTACGAAAATCATAAACAACACCCACTATAATCAATCGAAATAATCAATTTGATTTTCCCGCTGCATAATAATAAAAATCCCACTAGATACCTCTCCACCCTGCTAGATGCCTCTCTGGTGTAAATAGCTACCAATCAAAATAGTTTATTTCATTTTTCCGCTGCATAAAATTAGAATACGAGTATTATTTACAACATTTCATTGGTCGAAAAACTAGGTCAAAAGTGGGCTTAGACAGCTAACGCCGAAAAATGAAGAATTATAACCCTATATTCATTGAAATTGTGAAATGATGGCTTGTCTTGTGTAAACTTTTATCTTAACTTTGATTTTGCTGTCAATCAAATTTTGTCACAGTGGGTTCATTCCTTGCGGATGTTGAAACAATAACAAAAGGTGTGGTTTAGAGTAAAGCACCCTGAAGGTGTGATTAACAATGAACAACGTTCTGTCAATTATACTTCCTGTGCTACATCTCAACGAAAATATCAGTCACTGCACATTGTATGTGATGTTTCGGTTGCAAGCCAGATTGTAACTGAAATCGAAATTTGTAGTAATTAACACCATGTTAGATGGATGATACCAGTTTTATCCCATATGCAACCAGCGTAGATCTAGATCAGCCTGCATATACATGCAGGATATTTGCTTTATGATTCATTATATTATTTCTGATGAAAATGTGAACAGTGTTCATTGGGATCACAGTTCACAGATGAGCACGTTGATCTGGATCTACAGAGAATGCATATTTGGATATGAATGGCTTATAGGATATAAGCCAGATCCATTGAGTAAACAGTTGTTGAAATGGGAAACCAATTCTTTGGTGTTTTTGGGCATCAATATTTTTGGAAAACAAATGTTCAAAAACTAAATTTTAAACAAAAATTATTATAAAAAACTTATTGTTAACATCTAAAACAATCAAGTTAACTATGCATCTTAAGAACTTTAAAATTATCAATTTAAGTTTAAAATCCAGCTCAATATTTCATGATATTGGGGCCTGGTTGTTTACACAAATAATGTTAAACTGAATAATGAATTGAGTTATGAGCCTTTTGAGGATTATAAATCCAAATAGGAGGTTTAGAGAGAAAGACGGATCATTCCCAGGATGACACTGAATGTTGACATGTAAGTTTCTGTTCAGTTTTCAATTAAGATACACATCTCTTGAGAGAGTGTTTAATGAATGGAACCAACCTAATTGCAGGAAATACTTAAAGGCTGTAATTTCTTTTAGGGAAAATGTGTTAAATGTGCCTTTACGGGGAAAGATCCAGATACCATGGTGTTCTTCAGTTTAAAGGAAGTCAGGATATGATCCATTTAAGTATCTGTAGTAGATGTATTTTTTGTTAGGTGGCGGGGGTGGAGGTTGAGAGGGGATTGGGGTCGACACCCCTTTGCAAGTTAACAATTTTAAAGCATTATCTCTCACATCTTTAGTCTACCAGTCTACGAACTGTCCTGTGACAAGATGGGTTTCCCAGTTGTTGACACAGTCGGTTCATGCTGCTAGCCAAGCAAACTTAACCGTTTACTTCATGTGCATTTCATTGCATGTGCGACCTGTGTAGATCCAGATTAGCCGGCATGTCTTTACCATCTTATCAGGATCTGCACTGTTCACTTTTTGGTCAGAAATAATCTAATAAAAAAGCGAACAATGCAGATCCTGATCAGATGGAACTGATGTGGTGGTTGATCTGGATCTAAACTGTTCACCCATGCCATATTATAGTCATATATATGGAGGAAAAGATTAAGACATTAGTTTTCCTTTTAGCTGTTACATTACAAAAAGAAGGCAGTTTTATTAGTGTGCCTCTATTAAGTATTTAATACTTAGAGGATTTTGAGAATAGCCTTTGTAATTTAACCTTGTAGCTTATTTAAGTTAAATAATCATTTCACTATGTTTAATACACTTGAAAACTTCTTTCATGCCTAGTTAAAGAATTTCTCAGAGCATTGTTAATCCATTCTATTTGGGAAGTTGTACCAAAGGTTACGATAACATGTTCATGTTCTTTACTTAAGAGAGCATACAGTAAAAGACACAATATTTAATCATAACCATAACCATTACAATCCTTATTTCCCAATGACCTTGTTGACCGAATGGCTCAGACACATTGTAAAAATTATTATTATTTACATGTGACGCTAGCAAAATTAATTCCCTCTAGGGCTTTTTTTCCATTTGTATCGTATAATATACTGTTCAAGTAAATAAGAAAAAATGTATTAACAGTATTATAAGACGAGCAAAATCAATGTTATAAACCAATAATTGAACATCTTCATGTAAGGCTACGTAAACCAATCATAGAAAATGAGATTTATCTATTGACCAATCGTACGTAGCCTTACATTGTGCTCTTCATCATGGAGGTGTTTCACCAAGTTATGTATGGTGTAGTGATCTCATAGCAAGGTGACAGCTAATTTGTGTTTTTTTGCTGATAACTTTTGTTTTGTTCAATTGTGTGTTTAATTTAAAGTGATTTTACATGTTTGCACTTGTTGCATGTTTTATGACATGTGATTCGTGACATATCAGGTAACACTTTGTACATTTAACATGGGATTTAAATAACATATGATATAGCATATCATATAGAATATTAATGTGTCTGATTTGTTGGATTATATTTTTGGATTTTACAAATTGATTGTAAGTAATTGTTATATTTTAAGGGTTTACCTATAAAGGAATATAGCAAATTTCATTCCAATTCCATATTTGTTTAGTGCAGTCACGTATGTAAGATTAGTCAAAATGTTATCTTTTAAGTTGTTTTGTGTGTGTGCGAAATCATTTACAGTCTGAAGTTGTATGTAGCAAATGTTCACTTTATCAAGCATAATGTTATTACAATTCTTAATGCTTAACCCTTTCCTCCATAGAAACACCTTTATTGCGTGGGTGAACAGTGTAGATCCAGATCAGCCAGCACATCCGTGCCATATGATCAGGATCTGCACTGTTCGCTTTTTGATTAATGTTAGTTTATTTCTGACCAAAATACAACCAGTGCAGATCCTGATCAGACGGCACAGATGTGCCGGCTGATCTGGATCTACACTGGTTGCACATGCTTAAAAATGTGTCAAAGTAAGTTTATTTTTGACCAAAATACGACCAGTGCAGATCCTGATCACACAGATGTGCCGGCTGATCTGGATCTACACTGGTCTGCACATGCATGAAAATGCGTATAGAGCTATATATGGAGGAAAGGGTTAAATAATATTGAATATCTTGAAATCTTCTTTGAATCTATTTATATGAATTAGCTTTATTTATACACAAAATTCAGTGAATTGTATCTTTAAGTCAACATTTACGAAAGATACCAGGTATTTGTACATTATTAATACACACTTGAATGCTTTTGAATATGTGTTGAGCCTTCTGATATAATTTATATATATTTGTTAATGTGTTTAAATTTTAATGAGGATATAAGTATTCTACGTTCAACGCCTCTGTTTATTTGAAGTTTCATTTGTTCAACTAGGCATAAAATATGGATTTGTGATATACTATTTTCCTTGTGCATTTTAAAGCAGAAGAAAATAACATGAAAGTTGAATTTATTGAATGCAAGAGATCAACCATAATTATCAACCCATTATATAAGTAAGTCATGCAAATATAAAGTTTTCCTTGTGTGGTCTGTGCAGTTTGAAGCCATTTTAGTAACTGTTATGAAATGGTGAAAGTTGTATAAATTTACCAGTGTCATGTATTTACGTGTTGTTTTCCTACCAGGCTTAAAAGTTTCACAGTAAAGTCACTAAGAAAACCCTTTCCCAGCGTCAGCCTAGAACAGAATGGGTGGGCAAGGACTCACTGATTACTTAAATTGGTCACAAGCTTGCAGAGATTGCTGACCTGCAGGGCAGTTTGATACACAGGTTAAAATTGAAAATTTTATTGTGCAATGCATTGCCTAAAACAATTTTCTTATACTCCTGTATATATCTGTCATATCCTTGTGCAGAAAAACCATCAGTTGCTGCACAGCTTTGTCAAAGAGTGGTACTTATGAATCCTGTATTTAGTTGCTGGTGAAATCTCACAAAGGTAAATAGGTATGAATTACACCTCAGTGACTGTTACAAAAGACCGGATGGATTAGGGCACTACTCCTTGTTACAGGCATTTCTCAGATTTTATCAATGTCTCCAATAGAAGCTATCTGAAAATCTATATCTAACTCATGAAAATCTAGATGGAGTTTTGAATAGAAACTCATGTTCTAGTTTTAAAAGTTTTCAGTTTTTACCATATTTAGCAAGTGGATGTTAATCAAATCTCAGTAGTTCAAATGCATAATGATGGGTGGGAGTCAGACATTAGGAAACTGGTGTGTTGTTATAGAAATATTTCACAAAATGAAATGTGTGTACTCTGCAATTTTATCCCTGAAATAATAATACTCTCAATTTTGGGGATGATCCAGTCACCTGTTACATTATTGGTGACAAATTCTATGCTTCGGCCTTAAGAAAGTTTAAAAGAACGGGATTGAAGGCACTAAACAACCATCAAGACACAATTCAAGGACAGTTTTAGACTGCTTTTATACTTTTCCATTTTCTTTTTATAAAAAAGTGACCACATTATTGATCCTTATTGGCGATTTACTGCACAAGGGCTGAGAGTGAAATATGGACAAGATAGAATAATTTTGCACTAAGCCCTGGCAGCGGTGTCTTGTTAACCTGATATAAATATACTGGTGTTTTACCATGGTCAGACCTCACACCTCCCTGCATGGACGTGTGCAAAATATGTCATTTGAGCCAGAAGACAAAAAACGTAAACCATTCTGTCATAATTATGCGTCTGTTTCTGACTGGTTTTATGGACCTTAATGGAAGAAGTCCTGGTCAGATAATGGTTGTATTTACTCCAAATATAACTTGTTTATGTAGATTACATTAGTTGTTTGTTTCATTAGCAGATTTTATTATTTCAGCTAATTTATAGGGTCAAAATTAATATTTTCCATGTAGGAAACAGTATTATGTTGATTTTGCTGTATTAACCCTTTTCTCCATAGATGCGCTTTAAAATATGTAGATCCAGATCAATTGGCTCATCTTTTCCCTCTGATCAGGATCTACACTGTTTCATTTTAGATTCATTAGGTTATTTCTGACCAATTAGCAAACAGTGCAGATCCAGATCAGATGGCATGGATGTCTATATGGATTAAACGGCTAATATTGCTACTGATAACAAGGAGCTTCATTTCTTTAATCATAACTGCTGGAATCCTCCTTGAAAATCAACAGCATGATTTCATATACATACAATTATGTTAAAATAGTGACAATGAGCCATTATATTAAAGCAAAGAATGTAATCACTCATGAAAAAGATTGCATAATTTAGCTTCAACGTTCAGTTGATTATCTAAACTTTTGCAAATTAAAAAAAAAATATTCTGTTGTGTTTAATTATCATCACATTAATACTGGACCTCTGTTTTTACTTTTTTTTGACATTCAAAATTACATATCTGTTAATATTTTGTGAAAATTAAAATTTCAGTTTATCATTTAAATATAATTTTAAAATTTCATCTTTAACTCTTCACTCTGCAAAAAGTCCCAACTTCTGTAACTGATCATGGTCAAAAGCTAGCAGATGAATTAATGAATTAAATAAATAAAAGTATGTTCACTTCGTTTGAGGTTTGGTCCATGTCCAGACTTTAAAATCTTGTCACTTAAATTACCTAATTAAGGTAATTTGAAACGGGACAAAGGTACAAATTCATGTTACATCTGACCCTAAAGCAATCTACATTAAATAGACATGTTTAATAAATAAAACAAACTTGATATAGAGGGAGGAGTTGTGTGTCCTAATAATACAAGTGTAAGTTAATGTTGTAGAATTTTAGGGCTGTTGTAAGTAAAAAAATTATTAAGGGATTAAATAAGTTTGTTAATGGTATTTTTTACAAAAGGTTAGTGGTTAATTTTTGCACTTTCAAGCTATTCACCATTTGATTATTGCGCCGTATACCGTATATGCAGAGTCTGATGGTGGTGAGCATAACTGCTGTAAGCCCGACTCCATTATCTTGTAAATGTTCACCTATTTACCCTTTCCTCCATAGACACACTGTTATTGTGTGGGTGAACAGTGTAGATCCAGATCAGCCAGAACATCCACGCCTTCTGATCAGGATCTGCACTGTTCGCATTTTGATTTGTTAAATTATTTCTGACCAGTAAATTAAAGTTTTATTAGCCTGAACTAATGCTGCAAATTTGTGCCTATAGTTCCAAATACATGTAATATTTCATACAAGAGCGGGTTAAATTGAAGTAATGCTGCTTTAATTCAAAAGTGTAAAGTTCTTTTTCATAATTATCATTATGAAGTTATTATTAACCCCTGAAACCAAAAATGATTTTGCTATCTTACATTGGGTTCCATTAGCTTTGCACTAAAGTTTAATTTAAATGAAGAGTTCACCTTTCTGAGGAGTTGTACCTCAAAAATCAACTTGTAAATTTGCAAATTTCATTGCTTGAAGTTCTCAGATGACTACAAGAGCATTGAGTTCTCTCCCTTTAATATTGTTTCTAAGTTCTATTCCTTGAATTAAAAAAATCTTAAGTTATATCCCCTGAATTCAGAAATTTTTTGTTTTGTTGTTTAACCCTTTCCTCCATATATACACATTTTTACACATATGAGACCAGTGTAGATCCAGATCAGCCGGCACATCTGTGGCGTCTGATCAGGATCTGCACTGGTCGCATTTTGGTCAGATATAACCTTATGGATCAAAAAGCGAACAGTTTAGATCCTGATCAGATGGCACCGACGTGACAGCTGATCTGGATCTAAACTGTTCGCCCACGCAATAAAGGTGATTCTATGGAGGAAAGGGTTAAAGCTGTCAGTGAGGCCCTTGAATATTAGGTAACTAAAAAATTTCTTTTCCCAAAATTTTCTGGTTTAATCAATTTTTCATGACATATTTGGAGAAACTGAAACGGTTATTTAGGATGAGAATTTGTTACGTTTAAAAAAAATATGTCTGCATTTTCAGTTGAAGTTTTCTTTGTGTGTTTTAAGATGAATCTTTAATTCCCAAGAGTTATTGTGAAAAAAAGCAATTTATGTGTGGTAAATAATGTCTTGTATTTAAAATCATCATTTGCCTCAAGGGAGCCCGATCCTGTCTCACATTTCTTGATGTTGTTGACTGTTTTATAGCAAACTTAGTTGAAATTTATATCCCCACATCTTCCTTTGTCATTTTAAGTTAAATGCTCATGTTTTGATGAAAGTCTTCAGTTTGAAAAATGGAAAAGAAATAGTGGGTTATGCAATTTAACCCTTTGCTCCATATATATCCATTTTTAATGTGTGTACAATCAGTGTACATCCAGATCAGCCTGCACATCTGTGCCATCTGATCAGGATCTTGACTGGTTACATTTTGATAAAAAATAACCTAAATTAACTAAATCGAAAAATGTAGAACCTGATCAGATGGCATTAATGTGCTGGCTGATCTGGATCTACACATTTGCCCACGCAATAAAGTTGTATTTATGGAGTAAAGTGTTAATACACTTGTTGCTGTTGGACATCAGTTGTGACTACAACATTGATTTACTAAACAGCATAAATGTTCTATAGTGGGAACCATTTAACGTGCACTGAATACTAATAACTAAATTATTTTTTATGGTGAATGGTTAAGTAAGGGTGGGTAGTGTTTTGTGACCTAAATGATAATCCATTTAGGTGATGTTTTGTAACATGAAGCGTGAATATAAAGTTACATTGGTAACTTGTCCTGTAGAGAAAGACATGATAAATAGCCTGGATTGTGATATGGTTAGATTTTGTCACAACTGTGATCCTCGTACATTAATTTGCCTTAGTTAGAGAAACTAACAAAACCAAGGTTGGAATCAAGATTTCCAGAAATGGCGTAACATAAAATTGTAGAATTGCCCCTGTTCTTACCACCTAAATTTCTAGACATTACAGAGCAAAAATATAGAACTTCTTCCATTTAAATCTTCCACAACATTAATTTAAAGGCTTACTAAAGTTGCATGTTCACTTGACTATAAACTATTCAGCTCTTTAAAACTGAATGCAACAACAAAATATCAATACAGAAAAAGAGATAAGTTTACTATGGCTCTTTGAGACCTTTTCTCTAAGAACGTTTTTGCCACTTATCCCTCATGGTAGGTACTCGGATAATGGAGATCACAGATAACAAAAGATTGTGAGTATAATGATAGATTTATCCGACAGCCAGTTCTTAATGTATGAGTATCAGAGTAAGGACAGTACATTGCTTGATTGCTTAATCTTTTGTAAAAGATTTGTAAAAGATAAGTATTAGATCACAATAAAATAAAATTCATGCAGTAACCAACCTCTATATGCTCTTTGCTCTGAGCTATTGATCTATCATTATACTTACAATCTTTCTTTGTAAGCGATCTCCATTATCCGGGTACCTACCTTGTCCCTGACATTAATAAAGCATTACATTTTTCTAATTTATCTTTCTGACTTCAGCAGCAATTTTTCTGTCTTGTCAGAAATCTGATGTACTGATTGACACTAAGGTTAATTGTAGATGACACTTGTAATTGATGGTCGTATTCTAGCTTAGATGGGGGAGGTCCAGCTAATGGCAGTTTTGTACTGATGTTATCAGCATCCACCCTGATCTACCCTATTCATGCTAGATTTAACAGTTTAAGATGTTTGAGTAATAGCCTTTGTGGTACAAAATGTATTATACTTTCATATACTGCTTACAGCTTTGTTGGAAGATCATTATACTATAGTGTGTAAATTACTAAATTCATGAAGTGTGTTAAAAGATAATTTTGTAGACCCATTAAGTTGAAACATTTTTATTTTAAAAATGTATTATATACTGAAAGTAATAAAATTGAAATATTGTAACAATTTACTATCAAAATGGGGATAACTTATTGTGTTAGATCATTGGGTTATTGCCCTTGATTGCTATCACTCAGTTAAATTTGCTGATGTTAAATTTACATTTCTTTGTGTTATAAAACCAAGTCACTGTTTAATTTACAATTGTAGAAATAAATTAATACATTGTTGCCTCAGTAGTAATATTTCTCACAATTATAGTTTCATAGTATTCAATTTATCGTCTCCAGAACACCAGACATCCAAAGTTAGTCCTAACATCCTTGTATTTGCACACATTCTCAGTCCAATATCTTCTAGTCTCAGCAGTTTTGCTCTGGAGTTTCCGAGCATTGTAGTTCTATTTTTGTCTCATTATTTGAAGAGGAAAAATGCAAAATTTGCTGAAAATAGAACACTTCCCTGATGAGATTTGGAAGAAAAAAAAAGTTTGAACCAACAACAGGGAAGATAAATTAGACTTGAATACTGTGGCTGTAGGGTAATCAGTGAAGAAATTGCTCAGTTTCTTGTTGTTATATAGCCTCAATAGGATGCAAATTGGCATGGCAAGTAGCAGAAAACTAGCTGATTGAGCTTGTTTTGAGAACAGAAAAATAACTCAATCCAGAAAAAAATGGATGCCTCCATAGATACGTCTTTTATCACATTGCGGACAGTGAAGATGCAGATCAACCGGGACTTCAGCACCTTCGAATCAGGATGTACACTTTTGGCTTCTAGGTCAGAAATAACTTATTAATGAATCTAAAAGGGAACAGTTTAGATCCTGATCAGACAGCAGTGTGATCACAATCTACACTTGTTTGCTTCTTGGTAAGGAATAACCAAGTGAATCTAAAAGCACAGTGTAGATCCTGTTCAGATGGCACAGAGGTTCTGGCAGATCTGGATCTGCACTTTTCACCAATGTGATAAAAAGCATATCTATGGAGTAAATGGTTGATTAATAATTCTGGTCAGTGATTCTTCATTTTGTGTGAAAACTCTTCAATTTAGCCATGAAACAAGCTCAACACAAAAGTGTTAATTTTGGTCATATGTAATTTTCTGTTTGCCCTTAACATTGAGCAAACTTCATCAAACATTCATGAAACCTACATATCTGGAGAATTATCTGGACATTGGCCACTGGGGATATTGTAATATTCCAGTCCATTTATGGATAAATGTGAACCAGACATAATTTCAAGGCTTAGCTTTCTCCCAAACGAGATTAGAATAAGGTGCTAATGTTGCTTTGCTGTAGCTAGAATAACAACCAAAAAATAACACAAATTTTATTATTACAGTGTATGTGTGTATTTGGTTTCGATCATATTAAGCACAGCATGTGTCACATATGTGACCAGTTTAGACCCAAATCTACCAGCTCAGCAGTTTGATCAGGGTCTACACTTGTTTGCTATTCTGACAATAAATTCTGTTGCTGTAAAACATGACCCCTGTAAACAAGAAATGAATCTGCAATCCTCACCCATGCAATAAAGGCTTATATATTGAGGAAAGGGTTAATCTAGGATTTTCTTTGTTGAAAAAGATAGTCTGGTTCCATGTTTAAATATTTTTGGTGTATTCAGTGTACATGTGGTTCCCTGCTATTTTGAACTTCAAATCAATATTGTCAGTAGTTGTCACCAAACCTTGACTTGTTGAAGATTGCCATGTTACTCTCTCTTTCAAGTCGAAAGCCTCTTTAAGCTAGGTATTGTATGTTTTCAAATATAAGTAACAATTAATTTGTTTCCTATCAGTAAAATCTCGTTTATCAACCGTATCAGCGTAACACACAGCTCTTCACTTCCATACATGGCAAACTTAGTAATATATTGATAGTTATTTGATCTAAGGCGGACACACAACAGTTTAATTAACTGGTGACCGGGTGATATTTCATATTATGGTGGAATTTAATGCAAACTGTGAATTTAGGAATTCACGATCACATACTAGTGAAAAACAGAGATAGCATTTGGATTAGTTTTCTGGTAATACTTTATATTCAAATGTGTGTAAATGTATATTAGTTTAATAGGGAAATGAAATTAAACAAATTAAAAAAGAAAACTTATAGATTATGAACAGATTTTAACATTATGTGATGAACCATAGCAAGCAAGGGCTTATTGCCTACTTGACCAGTGTAAAACTAGAGCAGCCTGCACATCGGCTCAGTCTGACCTGGGTCTACACTGTTCGCCATTCAGTCAGGAAAACATTTTTCTTTACTGGTCACACATGCATAAAAATGCGTATTTATGGAGGAAAGGTTTTAATACCTCTAGGAAACTATTTACATCTTGTATTAGACTGTTTAAGCCCACAATTTTCCAAGTCAGTATGTGCATGGCTGATTTTGTCCTGTCATGCATCACATTATATTCATATACATTTATATATATACCATTTGTTGTATAGGGAAAATGTGGTTAAACCAAATAAATATAGAAAATTATTAGGTTGCAACAGTAATTACATAAAGGGTGTAACACATCAATTACAAATAAATAAGTTAGCTGTTTCATTTATTCCTTTTCATGTGTTTTATGGTTTGGTGACCAGTCTATCAGTTCACCTTAAAATTACGTATTTATCACAGAATGTTTGGAAAAAACGTTTGCTGATAATTAATACCGATAGTACCAGAGTTGTTGAACTAATGAAGTTTCACAAATTAATTGTCATCATTTAATGACATTCATTGGTTCTTAATGTTAGTTTTACCATCTCTTGTTCAGACTAGCCAATTCCTTGTGGTATAATAGAGTTTCACTTAACACATTTACATCAACTATCTTCAAAAGAATAGGTAATGACCGTCTTATCTCTGTGACTTTATTAGAGAGCAGTATGTTACTTTTATCATGATAGTTCTAATTGCAGTGTAGAAATTGATTAGTTTTCATTTAGTGTATTGCGTAAGTGCTTCATCTCCTAATAAGGGTGTAAAATTATACTCTTATGATATAAGTTTGCATGTTCTGTTGGAATATAATTACGAAAGGTAATTTCCATGTTTCTTTTGGCACTGGGTGATGAGTTTCTTTAACCCTTAACACCATAGATACACCTTTACTGCCTGGGCAAACAGTGTAGATGCCAGCCAGCACATCCACACCATCTGATCAGGATCTGCACTGGTCACTTTTTGGTCGGAAAAAACTTCATAAATCAAATAGCGAAAAGTGCAGATCCTGATCAGACGGCATGGATGTGCCAGCTGATCTGGATCTACACTGGTCGCACACACGTAAAAATACGTATATATGGAGGAAAGGGTTAAGGATAATAAGTCCCCTTTTGCACTTGGCACTGCAGGCTGCCACATATGGCAGGCCTTGGTGAATCAATTTTTGTTGAACACATCTGTGAAAAAATAATTGACTTATTCCAATTCAAAGAATAACAAGTCTGTCATATTTATTTAGCAGATAATAAATTAAAAGTAAAATTTGGTGTTTTTAATGAATAACATTTCCTGGATTTTCTAGTCTTGTTATGACAACATTGAGTCTATTCAGCACTAGTGAAGCTATCTGAAGCTACTGACACCTGAATCCATTATTTCTGGACAAAGATGCAAAAAAGTCTATTTACCTGACAAAGGGCTTTGTTACAGTCTTCATTATCACCACGTGAATTCTGTACTTCTGTGCAATTCGGAGAAAATGAATCTCCATCATTTAGGCCACTTCTTTTTAATTTTCTGGTTTACGAGACCGGCGACCGTATTTTTATTAAAATTGAAAAAAAAAATAAAAATCGATTTTGCCGTTTTTATTTTTGCCGATGGTCGAGAAAGTGCGAGTACGAAAAATAAAATTGAGACCGAATTTCGCGCCATAAACGACATCGGCAATTTCCGTCGTCACAGACATCAGCGAATGTGAATCTAACGAATGTCATTGGCTGGTTCGTATGTTGACGAATCGGGGCGAGAATCCAGCATGGCTGCGACAGGGAATGGAAATTATTTTCAATTGTCTTTGACAAAATCGGAGCCTGGTGGAACGTGTACAAAAAAATTCGTCAGAAGTGTCGAAGGAGAAGACGTTGGAGGTCTACTCTCGAGGAACATCACTTTCGAAAATGTTATGGTTGGTACAGTAGACTCCACGAAATCGGGTATTGGCTATAAGAATATATCGGCAAATGGGGTACGATTTTCGAACACAAAACCATTTCCTATATAAGCAATGTAAATTTTATCGGCCATACGGGTATCGGATAAGAAATATATCGCCAAATCGAATAGAAAATTTGCATTCTTTTGGCCAAAACTGATTGAAATCGAATATTTTCATCGCCTGTTTACAGGAAATGACACCGGATGTACCGTTTATCGTCCGTATCAAAGCCTATGACACCCTTATTATTTGTCTATTGTCAGCTGATAAATCCAAATAAAAATTTTGACAGCGATGAACAGGGACAGTGAAGCCTCCGGGTAAACAAACTGTAACCTGTCACCTCTTTTAAACAGCTTATTCAATCAGGCATTAAAAATCTGTTACAAATACACAGCAGCCTAGGACTATCCGTTATCGAGACGTTATTGGTACATGTACTTACAATAATCCACGTTTAAATTCCATTGTCTCTTTAATTATCGCATAAATTAATCCGCACAATTCAGAAACAAACAAAAAGTAATTTCTCAATTATGTTTAAAAACACTCATAGAATTTTGTACATTTCTTTGATCCGCCTTCCATGTTAATTTCATACGGAGACTGAATTTGATTTGACAGTCAGTATGGAGGTAAACATTGATACCAACCATCAATAAAATGCAACTTCAAAGGAAATTGTCGGCTCTTATCAAGACTGTGTTTTTTTTTGTCGGCTCTGCTTTGAAATCGTTTGATCTACAAAACTGTGTACGTGACATTTCACATTTTTAGCTGGGTTAAATTGGTTGATGATGCAATAATAATGAAATATGATACTTGTGATAAAATGGGGATGCAATTTATTATGGAATATGTCCGCATTGGTTAGTGTTTTAATACTTATTTCACATTCACGTTGTAAATGTTGCGGTAGCATAATATAATTTGAAACTTCGATTTTGTAGCAGAACATGACAGAAGGGTCTGTTAACCAATAAATAAACATATAAAATAATGCATATTTATCCAGAACACGATCTATCTGACCTCCCTTGTCAACAAATATATGCAGATTTCATGATGAATACGATTACCGGCCAATCGGGTACTCCGGGCAATAGCATATTTTTAGCTGACAATTTGTGTATTCGATTTGCTGGAGTCTATTGTAATAGGTTGTTGACATCTTGTTAACATCATGTAAATTCGCGACATGAAATTATTGATTCTGAGACCCTATAGTCTGATAAATTGTAATGTATAAACGGTGTTTAAGCATCTGGAAATCAAATGTTTGTTAACATGTCAGGGCACTTGTTTGGCCATTTTTGGGGCCGAATATGGGCCCCATTCCCCTCTCAAAATAGTATGTTTTTTCCCCTATCTCAGGAAAATATTCCCCTTGAAAATCTAAAACAAAGAATTGAATGGGACTCCCGAAAATGCATGTAACTAAAATTGTTTTATTTGTAAGTCTAGTCACAAAAATATACTAGCTATTAAAAACAGAGGTAGAACAGAATGTTATGAGTAAGTGTGACACTTCAAAGTCAAACATACGTATATGACTTCAAATTCCCCTTTTTGTCTTAAAAAGACGCAAAATTCCCCTTTATGAGGGTATGGGTACCTGTCACCGAAAGTTGTCTAGTGCTCTGCATGTATATGTGGTCTGATATTAAAATTTATTTTTATTTTTATTTCGACCTGCCGGTGAACATTTTTTTGAAAAATTTTCGTAAACCAGAAAATAAAAAAGAAGTGGCCTTAATATTGATTTAAAACTAGAGTCTGTTAATCAATTCATACCTGTATAAAAATTATGAATATGTTACAAATTTTGCAGTTTAAATAGTTATAACATTGGTTTTACAATTGAAATGCTTGCAGTAGCAAAAAAGAACCTTTTATTCCATAGATATGCCTTTTTCACTTACCAGTAGGTGACCAATGTAGATCAAGATCAGATGACACATAAGGCTGTCTGATCTGATCTGCAATATTTGCTTCTTGATTAGAAATAACCAATGTTCTAAAATTGAACAGTTAAAGGCCCGGTCACACAGAACTCCGCGTCTAAATCACGTACAAAAAGTCATGAAAATGTAGTGGACGTGGTCGTAAGTGGTAATTTTTGGTCAATTTTGGCTTGGCCGTGCTTTGAACGTGGTCTGGCTGTCAGCGGCTGTTCCACTGCTGAAACACTGCCTAAGCACGGCTTACCACTTCCAGCCACGTGTAAGGTTAAAAATAGGTTCGCGCGTGTTTAAACGTGGGAAAAAAAGCGGCAAGTTACCACGGCTAGCCGCGGCTTCATCGGGTCTGTTGTACTGCTGATCACGTGTTGAACACGGACGAAAAACGGGAAGTCCACTGCCATAGCACTGCCAAATCACGGCTCGGCGTCGTCGGAAGCGCAGCTTGCCACGTATAAAAGCGGCTGCGCACGGCTGGTCTTCACAGTTTTACCGTCCAACACCTTCAGGCAAGTTCGTTCTTTTGTTTTTATTTTAATCATGCCCAGGAAGAAGGGTTCCCCTGCAAAGAAGAGGCCAACGAAGACCATAAAGACCAAGGCCAAGGCCCCAGCTGAGGATGAGGCTCCTCAAGACTCACAGGCCCAGGTGACAGTCCAGGTCCAGGGCGAGGTGCATGCTCCTCCTGCTGGTGCTGCCAGTCCAGACCCTGACCCTCAGGCTGATGCTGGTCCTGATGCTCCTGGAGAAGCTGAGGCTGCTGTTGATGGTCAGTACCTTTTTTATTCAATTCACTGTCTTTTCATTTGCAAATTTTGTTACTTTCAAATTTACATTTCAAATTTCTATTTAACAATGAAAATAAGAAGCATGTCACTAAATAAATTGTCACTAAATAAATTTATTTTTCATGTACAGGTGCTACCCCTGCCGCCACCCCTCCTGCCACCACCACTGCTGCCACTACCACTGCTACCACTACCTCTGCTGACACCCCTGCTGCTGCCCCTGAGGCACCCATGGAGCTTGGAGAAGTCGGCCCCCCAGCCCTTGAGGAGGGAGAAACACTCCTTGTGGAAGAAGTGAGGCCTTCTACTCCTCCCGCCAAAGCTGCTCTGGTCGAGGAGGAAGTTGGTTCTGTTGGTGCTGAAGCATAAAGATGAGGGCATCACGACGTTGAGGGTTCATTTTCACCCCTTGACATCTAGACTGCAAGTGCTGAGGTCTCAGAAAATTGCGGTATTTATATGCCGCAAATCAGAAGTGATACAGAAGTGATTAGGCAGTGAACAATCGTATTTAGCACTTGTTCCAGACGTCGTTTAAACGGGCTTAGGTAGTGCTATGTACGCTGAAAAATCCACTTGTCAGTGATAAGCCGCAAAACACACGCTATTTCCCATGATACCAACGCGTAACACCCGTCCGATGACCGTGCTCTGCCAGTGACAGACCGCTAAACTTTTAATCACTGCCGGAACACGGATTATCACGTGTGTTTCACGTGTGTTGCACGTCTTTACCACGTGTGTCGCCCGTGGTTGTCCGCGGGCTAAAATTTTGAGCAGTTCAAAACTTTTTGCCGCGTCCGACGCCGTTTCGAATTCTCCCCGCGTCCTGCCACGTCCATAAATCGACTTTAGCTCGTCTTAAACTCGACACCAAGGCGAACAACATTGTCTGCTTCACGGGAGACCACTTTTTGACGGTTTTTTGCCGTGATTAAGCCGTAAATTGCTGTGTGACCGGGCCTTTAGATCCTGATCTAATAGGACAGATGTGCATTCTGATCTGGATCCACACTCTTTTCCCATGCAATTAACCCTTTCCTGTTTAGACACACCTTTATTGCTAGGGCGAACAGTTTAGATCCACATCCGTGCCGTCTGATCAGGATCTAAACTGTTCGCTTTTTGATTCGTTAGGTTATTTGTGACTGAAATGCGACCAGTGCAGATCCTGATCAGACGGCACGGATGTGCCGGCTGATCTGGATCTACACTGGTCGCACATGTGTAAAAATGCGTATATATCCAGGAATGGGTTAAGTGGTATCTAGGAGAAGAATGAAGTTTTAAAGTCCTTAAAGAAGATACACAAAGTGAAATTAATTTGTGTTAAAAAAACATTGTGGAAACTTGACAGTGAGACAGGCAGTATGTGTCAGCCTGCAGGGCTGTGGAAACTTGACAGTGAGGCAGGCAGTATGTGTCAGCCTGCAGGGCTAAGTTCAAAAGGGGACTTTTAATTCTTAACCCTTTCCTCCATATACACACCTTTATGACATGGGCGAACAGTGTAGATCCAGGTGTGCCAGCCATACTAAATCTACACTGGTCATTCACGCAATAAAGGTGTATCTATGGAGGAAAGGGTTAAATTTCTTGAATTGTTTTTTGTACATAATAGAATCACTATAAATATTGCTCTTTAGTTCCATCAGAGACATTAAAATCAACAAACAATTGAATTTTATCTCCATGTTCAATTTAATACCTTCTGTTTGCATGTTATCATTTTTAATTGAGTCATCAAGATTACATGATTTATCACAGCCGGGTTTTAGATTAAGAAGCATATGTTTAATTAGATCTCCTTGAAATTTAATCATTTTAAACAACATGTTTTTAGTGGAAGCCACTTGTCGGATTTCACTTAATTGCAGATGTGATAGCCCTCTTGAAATTCCATTTTAGGTTCAATTGTTTTAAAGCCACACACATTGCTATTAAGGAAACAGGACATAATTAGTTCATTTGGTTTTAAGCTTACTGCCACACCTGGACTGAGACTGTGTTTTATCCCTTTACTATATACGGGTTTTATTGCATGTGCAATCAATGTAAATCCAGATCAGCCAGCACATTGGTGCAATCTTATCAGGATCTACACCAACATTTCTTGGTCACAAGTAAACTAATCTATCAAAAAGCAAACAGTGTAGATCCTAATTAGAAAGCATGGATGTGCCGGCTGATCTGGATGGACAGCATTTGCCCATGGATCAGCCATATCCCTTGGGCTGGAGGGTTGTAGGACATTGTCTGTCTTTTGTTAATGAGTTAGTTAAAATCTAAATAAGAACATCTTGTTCTGATTACCACCTGCTTTGGGTGAAAATTTTGTTAGTTCATTTAGAAAATAGGTCACTATCTCATTATATGCCAAAATTTGTTAATAAATGCTATTTTGTAAAATAAGTGAGCACTAAACCTCTTATTCTCTAGATAATGTTTAATAGTTAAATTTAAAGGTGGCTTATGTTTATAACCAACATTTGATCTGTTGCAAACCTAAAGGTGTTATAATATCTGCAGAAACAATTGTGAATCAGGTTTTACATTGGGATCAGACATTAGTGAGTTGGTATTTTGAGCTTAATAAGTGATTTTGAATGAAAACATTTGTGTCACAAACAAGATATTTGTCTCCGCTTAGATCTCATTTATCCAGCTTACAGCTCATTTGAGCTTTGTATATTGGTCAGCTGAGCTTGTTCTTCAGCGATGGATCAATATTCAAGAAAACTACATTAGGAATTGTCAGTATCATCAGTAATTGTCTGATGAAGCTGTGGGGGGAGACTGCTGGTCTGAAGGTTTTAAAACGGAGCATGGAAACCAGTCTAAAATCTCAAGCATCTGATTGGCTGAAATGGCGACTGGTTGCCATTTTAGCCAATCAGATGCTTGAGATTTGAGACTGGTTTCCATGCTTAGTTTTATAACCCTGAGCACTGATGAACAAGAATTGACTTTGCTTGAGGCAAATGCTAATTTGGAAGCTGTATTTAGATGAAATCTACTTACTTCTGTGACCAGTGTAGACCCTGATCAGGAAAATGTCTAAAATGAAAGAACAGAAAAAAATCTTCTATATTGTAAATAAAAAAATATCTCCCTAATGTTGAGTCTTGTCTAAATCAGGTCTTTACAGTCAATTGAATGTTTAAGATACAAGTAATTTCCATGAATTAAGGTAGGACTGATAGAGATTCTCGAAGTTCTATGATGTTTCCTATAGATGGCACAGTTAACGAGAACTGCTTTGTCGGCATAATTGAAGAAATTTTCATTGAGATGCATGTTGGATAACTTCATTAAAATTCATATAGCATTTTAATGGTTTAAATATTTGCATAAAAGGATTAATTCATAAAATATTGCTGTTGGAAGTAAAATACAGTTTTCAGAACATGTAGTTTATGATTCAATATTTACAACAGAACAGTTGTTGCCACAGCATCTGTTTTCTTATTGATTGTTGACGTTAATGTAGTAGGTAATGAATAGAAGATTTATTTTATTCCTGAAAGCAGTTGAATATGGTCACATTCGAAGCATTGCATTCTAGTGAAGCAATATGTTTTGATGTTATTAGACTTATAACAAGGCTGCAAATAACGTCACCAACTTTTGTGATGGATAATCAATGTGGTATATACATTATTATTTTATAGCAGGGATGGTCTTGACAAGATTGTTTCATTGTTGTTTATTAGTAGTTGCAACAGACTCATATGATAGATATAATAATCATATAACTGTTTTGTGGATTGTCAATGTTCTGTTTTTTCTTTAATTTCAAAAGGCTAAAAAAATACAAGCTAAATAGCAAGGGTACAAAGACTCTTTGATGATTATTATATTATTTACACATTGATGATTTTATTGTTTCCTTTTATTAAAAAAAATTCTGCAGTTATTTTCTATCAATGTCACCAACTTGTCCGGATGACTGATTTATTATGTTAGGTGATCTAGATGTTGCTAAAATAGAAAATAATTGAAAGCATTTTTATTTTTGTATATTTGCAGTTGCAGCAGCGTGACATTGAATCCCACTCCCGCATAGTATCCGCCGTTCTCAAACTTAGCGACCATCTCCATGACAACAACCTTGATGATGACTCCTTGGAGACAGCGGCACATAACTTGGAAAGACGCTGGCATGGCATCTGGCTACAATCGTTAGAATGGCAGTGTCGAGTTGAGGATGCCATTAGCAGGCAGAAGGTAGGCTTCCAACATCAAGACCAAACTTTAACCCTTTCCTCCATAGACAAACCTTTATTGCGTGGGTGAACAGTTTAGATCCAGGTCCATGCCTTCTGATCAGGCAAACAGTTTAGATCCAGATCAGCCAGCTCATCTGTGCCATCTGATCAGGATCTAAACTGTTCGCTTTTTTTTCATTAGGTTATTTCTGACAAATATGCTACCAGTGCAGATCCTGATCAGACGGCACGGATGTGAGACTGATCTGGATCTACACTGGTGGCACACGCATTAAAATGCGTAAATATGGAGGAAAGGGTTAATATTTCATTGTCCCACCCAATCCCTACTTGTTGACTTTTGAGATACTTAATACTAAAAAAGAGGACTTAAAGATAGAAATTGGGCATTATAATGTCGTAATACCTGTAATTTTACAGAAAAATGCATTATCTTGAGAAATGTTTTTGTAACATTGAGCAGAGAACATTATTAGCTAGTTTAATCAAAATGGACTTATTCCAGGGCATTTAAGAAATTGATATTTGATCAAAAACGGACCTGTTCCGGGGCATTTAAGGAAATGATGTAATGTTTAGCAGACAGCATTGCATGTCTCGGAAGTTAAAATGGCGTTTCTCATGCAAACAGGGACTTGTTACATATTACACAATTTGTAGCGATGGTGGATGATGGTAAATGATGATGTGCAGGCAACATTAAGTTCTATTAATTGCAAGACAAGAATTCTTGAATTTAAAAGAAGTAATCAACAAATTGAAATAAAAAATTGGAGAAAAAGTGAAAAATTAGAAATTAATGACTTAATTTTTTTGTGCAATTTCCATATTGCAATGAGCATTGACGATAGTATAGCACGTAGTATAGCACGTAATCCATGCAGCTTATGTGAGAAGTCTAAAAGTGGGATAGTGAGGTTATTTGTGGGATGAAATTATTACTTTAAGCTTCTCTTTTTCTTTCTGTGAATTCCAACTAGTCAGTTTAACCTTTCCTCTATATATCTCAAACATTCAAAGACAAATTCACACTTTCAAATAAAATTTGTCTTTGAATGTTTGAGAAAATGGCTACCGATTGATACTGGAGGTTAAATGTTGATGGAAATGCTTTTCAACAGGAGTACTGTGCTCTTTATCTGATCAAAATCAGTCCAGAAATTACTGAGAAATAAGCAAAAAACCTCCCTGAAGGGAAGATTTTGGTGTGTGCTTGTTATGAAAGACGTTGTTACCTTTTTTATGCAAAATACTTTTTAAAAATCGCTTAAATCACTCACACAAAGTACCGTTTGCACTGTGTACTGTTATAAAATCATCATAAATGTTTATGTTTTAACAGATTTTGATAGGTATTCTCTTGCTAGCGATGATTAAACATATCATTTTTATTCTTACAATAATAAGAACACCACAGCTGATCAATTAAACAACAAAACATTAGACCAAACATGCATGTAGCTTCGACCCAGACTGTATCATCTTTTGAACATGTTATCTCAATCATTTGTATGTTTCTAGTGATCTATGTGTATCAGTTATGGCGATTTTTTAAAGATGATTTTAGTATATTTTTTGGATTTAAGAACAACGGCTTAATGTAAAAACATGTATTAAAAGTGCTTGGTACAGAACTATGATGTGTTATAAAATATAAGGGCCTCGGTGCCTTTATATATACTGCGGCGACACGAAACAATTGGATCTACCTGATTTCATTAGTTAAAACACATGCCACTCTGAGAACTACAATTTCCAACAAGCGATAATTAATGTCGTCCCAAAATGTTTTGGATTTGATAAACATAGTCTAAACAAGGTGAAATATGCATATCAGGAATCGCCACTTTCAGAAAAAAACAGCCTCCCACACAGTCAAGAAGAAGAAAGGGAGAGAGCATGGTTAATAAAATGATCAGTATCAAAAGGGACACCACTAGCAATTAACAAAAATGAGACCCGAGGGGTTACCGCCTTGGAACGGTCAGTGGCAAATCAAATTGCCACTGGGGGTTTAAACCAGGTTCTAGGGTGCACCAACCTCACACTTGCCAAAACAGGTTCTCAGATCACAAAAAAACAAGTTGTCTTGGTGAAACAACTCCAACCCACTTATCGTCTAAGGTTTTTTAAAAGTAATAGTTTCGAAATTCAGGTTCACAATTATAAATACATATGCAGGTAGGCGTGACATACAAATTCTGAGGCAAATCTGAGGCAAAGCAAGTTATTTAAATACTGATATTTTTAGCTGATGATAAACACTTTACTCAATGTCCGACCAATCTAGATCATTGTCAGCTGAAACATCCATGTCATTTGATCGGAATATACAATGTTCACTTGTTTTCAGAAATATTCTAATAAATGTAATAGCAAACAGTGTACAGCAAAAACAACGTACTCCATATCCCATCGAGTAAAGGGTCAAATGGAACTTTAGCAAAGGAATCAATGTCTTGTTTTCCGCCCAAGGATTGACTATCACAAAGGTCTTCCCTTGAGAGTCAGGTATGTTCCCATGCTGATTTCAGTTAAAGGAATTAACGAATTTTCTCATAATACATTTATACTAGCCATTAAAATACTGGTTTGATAACTGATTTGTGTAAACTATGTGTATGCCAATTTATCAGTTACAAAAACAGTTTATAGTTTATTCGAGGTTTGTATGAAAAATTAAACGGTTGCCCAGCTGCGTTGGGCCTGACAGTTTAATTTTTATACAAACTAACAAATAACAATAAACTATAGTCACTATTGTTGTATCCTTCTGTTTTATTATTTAAAAGTTCTTCTCTTCGTGTTTTTGTACGCCGTGATTTATTATTTCTCCAAATATACCCGATTTGTATTGACAATATATGTAGATGAACTCCTCCATCTTACCTAAAAGCATAAACTTGATGAAATCAGCAAATGTGCATCGCCATAAGTGATACAGATTATTGGAAAATCATTCAACAAAAATCGCACTAAATGATACAACAGAAATGGGTGTGTTTACTATAACTGATAGTATGATAATGCTATAGATGATACAGTCATTACAAAACACACCCCTCAAACATTTTAATAATGTACGCTATCTATACATTTAAAGCAATATTGTAATGTAATAATCTTTATTTTAATGTCATAGAGTCATATTACTAGTACGTTCTCTTGCATCAGAGCGTTTATTTGTAAAGAATAACAGTATTTTGTTACAATAATGTGGGTCATTTGCCATACTTCTTGTGATTAAATGCAATTTTGCAAGTTTTTATCCCTATATATGCGCAAAACAAATGTTATTACAACCAATAAGGACTATACAAAATATAACGTACTTGGTTTTGTTGAAGGTACTTAAAATGATCCTAATAATTCCATTTTCAATGTGTTATTTAAGAATTGTTTATATCGCAGCCATGCAATCAGCTTGCTATATCCGGCATATGATACAGTCGGTTTATATACAGTGTGATTTGAAAAAGAGTGTGAATATTGCAGAGACTTTTTATTCATTGTGTCTATATTTAGAAAGCACTTGCCTGAAGGTTATATAACTGAGATTGAAAACCAACCTCAAATCTTAACTATCTGATAGGCTGAAATGGCATCTGGTAGCCCTTTCAGCCAATCAGATGCTTGAGATTTGAGACTGGTTTCCAATCTTAGATTTATAATCTTGGAGTCTAGAGTCTCGGACAAATCAATATAGCCAAATATACATGTAGATGAAGTACATACTAGAGACTTGCCTGGCAATAAATTATTTAAATGCTCTTTAGTAGTTATGGTTAAGTCATTATACAACAAGGGACCTTGCATTTGTTTTGGTTGTAGACCAAGATAAGACTGCTTAAGGCAGGTAATCTAGCATTTTGTGATGGGTGTAGACCCCTAAGGACTGACCTAAATTCCAATCTGGGCAAGTCCATTAACCAATTTAAAACGTAACAGAAAAAAGTTATGTGCTTTAAAACACAGGAAAACAGACTTACAACACAATCAAACCCACTTGATAATGTTGTATTAATTAGACGGGGACTAATTTTTTGTGAATATGACACAAATGACAATTTCACATGGACACCTATTTATGCTCACTAAGGATACGATATAACATGCTTAATATGCATTTGGGATTGATTTCCCTAACACTGCCCAGCCAAAACATGTGAAATATAAAGATACAGCAGTATTAGAATTTTTTTATCTGTGAGAAGATCCAGTTTAATTATCTGTAATAAGTGCAAGAAAATCAAGGACAAGTCCCAGCTGATCAATAAGATTATATTAAAACAACATGTGGCGGTTCCAAAACTTGTCATAGATCTTCCGAAACCTCCCTTCTACTGGCAGCCAATTTGCCCTCTTCATTTATTTTACAATTGAACCATTTATCTGATCAGTTATTCCATTTGATTTGGACAAAATGCTACAAAATGATGACCAATTACAGTGTCACTAAGAAATTGTCTGCTTTAGACTATAATTAGTTTTTCTGACGATTTGTTCAGTGTCCAGAGTTTTGTAAGAATTTTGGTGACCAGAACATCAGTATGTTTAAAACAATAACATTTCATTCAGCATGTAAACTTCTATCATGATGATAATCTATAAATTCATGCACAAAACCAGAAATTTCTACAGAATTACGAGACCTTATATGACAGATTTCTATTGATCAACTAATATACGACCTAGCAAAAGACTTGTTCTGTCAAATGCTCCGTACTTAACCATTTTCTTTATTGTAACATCTTGTGTCCTGTGTTCCGGAAAAGAAATTTATGTGTGCTTGGGAAAATTTCATCATGCAACAGTTGGCATAATAACTTTCACAGAGAAACCATTAGGTGGGAAGTAAATACAGAATTTATTAGCTGATTGCTTACGCCTCATTTTTAATGTTTAATGTTGGTGATTTTTTTTTAATTTCTGAATTTGGTATTATAAACTTGCATTTTCCTTTTTATCGCCCGTTTGAAAAACTGGACGTATTATGGGAACACCTGCGGCGGGCGGGCGGCGTCCACATGACTTCCGCTCTCTTAGTCAAAGAGTTTTCATCCGTTCTTTATAAAACTTGGTGAATATGTTGGTGGGCATAATATCTCGACCAAGTTCTATAACCAGCCAAATCCCCCCAGGCACTCTTGAATTATGGCCCTTGAATTGTCCAAAATTACTGTTTCCGCTCTCTTAGTCAAAGAGTTTTCATCTGATCTTTATAAAACTTGGTGAATATGTTGGTGGGCATAATATCTTGACCAAGTTCTATAACCAGCCAAATCCCCCCAGGCACTCCTGAATTATGGCCCTTGAATTGTCCAAAATTACTGTTTCCGCTCTCTAATTCAAAGAGTTTTCATCCGGTCTTTATCAAACTTGGTGAATATGTTGATGGGCATAATATCTCGACCAAGTTCTATAACCTGCCGAATCCCCCCAGGCACTCCTGAATTATGGCCCTTGAATTGTCCAAAAACTGAATTAGCGGTATCTGCTCTCCAAGTCGAATAATTTTCATCGGATCGTTACGCAACTTTGATGATCAGCATTTTGACGGGCGTATTTTGTGTCAGTTTGGCACTCTTGTTAGCCTTGTCTCTAGCCCTTTTCTCCATATATAAGCCTTAACCCTTTCCTCCATAGACACACCATAATTGTGTGGGCGAACAGTTTAGATCTAGATCAGCAGGCACAACCATGCCATCTGATCAGGATCTAAACTGTTCGCTTTTTGATTTGTTAAATTATATCTGACCAAAATGCAACCAGTGCAGGTCCTGATGGCACAGATGTTCCTGCTGATCTGGATCTACACTGGTCGCACATGCGTAAAAAAGCATATTTATGGAGGAAAGGGTTATTGGCATGGGAGTACAATGTGATTAATGTGATATACACTGGTCGCACTTGTGATAAAATGTGTTTATATGGAGATTAAAGGTCTAGTTGGCTATGTTTTCTGTATGTGGCTTTGCTTGATTAACATTTATTAAACTTAATGATGTATGGCTGATATTCCATGGGCTGATATTCCATGGGCTATCAGTGTAGATCTAGATCAGCCAGCACATCCATGCAGTCAAAATATCAAAAAAAAACAACAACAGCGCTATCAGTGTAGATCAAGATCAGCCAGCACAATCCATGCAGTCTTGTCAGGATCTATACTGTTTGCCTTTAAATTATTTGGTTATTTCTAACTAAGAAGTGAAAAGTGTAGATCCAGATCAGACGGCAAAGATGTGCCGGCAGTTATCGTTCTACCCTGGTTACCCTTGTGTTAACAAACATAGCTAACGAGAAACCAGGGTGAAAAAATGGAAAAGATTAAAAATCATTTATTTTCATTTTAAAAATAAACATTTTACAAACATGATTTATGATGCAAAAGAACATTACAGTCATGTTGTTTCCTAATATTTGAATAAAAGCTGATCTTTTTTAAGCTGTTTTGTTTTTCCTGTGTCAATATTTAGTTTGCAGGTGAAACGATTTGTTAAATCACTGTTTATCCCTAATCATTTATTGAAAAAAAATGTTTGATTTATTTTAGATAAACTGAACTAAAATTATGTGTGTTCAAAAGAAGTCTAGATATTATGTCGATATTTAAGTCATATGTAAGCTATTCTCCAGTCATGTAACACTACTGTTATTTAATATAATTGAGAAAACAATTATGCACACAGCAGGTAATAAATGGGTTGGAATTTATTACACATTCACATCTGTTGAAAATGCAAATAATAATGTACTTTTGGTGATTGGATTTGTGACCTTTAGCTGTCATTGTTGTGCTATACTGGAGTTGTTTCCCTTGGTGCTTGTCTGACAACAATTCTGTCCCTTGTCTGTTTGTTTCTCTTGACTAAGTTTTGTCCCTTGGTTGTTTGTTGTGTCCAGTGCTGACCAGAGTTGTGTCCCTTGGCTAATTTATTTGGTTATGTGACACCGCTGTCAGAACATGTCAAAGCAATTAGTAATGACAAGTCCAATATGTCACCTTGGCCATAACTAAACATGATATATATGTTTAGTGAAAATGATTTATGTACCTAAGTTTAGAAAAAATATTGTGTTTGAAGAAGATCTTTGATTGAATGATGGACTGACTTTCATTTCTTCTCACAAACTTTCATCCCTAGGGAGTCGGAGCAAAATAGATTAAAATAAATTTATAAGATCACAAGTGGCTTGAAATCTATTCAAGATCAAATTTGTTGTCACATTATTATAAAAGTTCTGTAATTTCCCATTAGGACACAATGTTGAAGTTTGACAACATCCACAAGTTAAAAGTCAGGTATTTTGCCAGATTTTAACAGAAAATGACTCATTAATAACTGGATTTTTTTGTCATAAATAAGGTGTGATTAGTAATATTATAGCTTTGAGTTAGTTCCATCAACAAACTTTAGTAGCTATGGCTGAAGCATATTAGTCAAACTATAGAATAGTTTCAATTGTTCGGTCGTCACTAAAGGAGGAATAAAAACACTACAGAGGTATTCAAAATACAGTCTAAATTTCAACGAGGCTAATTCTGTGGTCTGACCATGGTTGATGTTTGCAGAACTGTTTTTACACCTCCTGTGTGAAGAGTAAACAAGACAAACCATACTAAAGTTTGCGTGATGAGTGTGATCAGATGCAGCCATTGTATCTCAAGTGGTTGATTGAATTCTGTTTTCTGAATTCTATTTGTGATTTTAGCATTGGGGTCGAGAATGCCTTTAAATGTTAAAATAAACATATAAAATGTGATGAGAAAATTATTTGCTAAACCAACACAAAATAAAAAAACAACATGGTAGTGCGATCTAATTAGAATATACACTGTTCGCTTTTAGATTCATTAGGTTATTTTAGACCAAGAAACAAACAGTGCAGATCTTGATCAGACAGCACAGATGTGATAAAACCCATATATATGGAGTTAAGGTTTAATGGATTAAAGAAGAAACACACAATGTTCTAAAGTTTTCTGAAACATTGTAAATGCTTAATGCTGTTAGATGATGCAAGTCCATAATGATATTTTCGATTTTTCCAAACTTCAGTAATTTAATAATGATACGGATACGCATAAGGTAATATATTAATTACCATTAATTGAAAGTTCTATTCTGTAATCTGTCACCTGAGTGTTGCTGTGGGCTGCTCGAGCATCAGTCACCATGACAGGTTATGATGCGACATGACTCAATATTGTTAATAACAACCAGTCATCTGTGAAAAATATTATCCTCATATTTCAATACACATCTTGAGTTAGCGTCTGCCTGTGAATATTTAAATATAATTAAGAACCTGTTGCTTGAAAATGGATTGGTTTTTGTGAATTGTTACTTGCAATAATGATGTTTCATATCGTTTGATGGAGTTGACGAAAATTGAGAAGTTTTGATTAAATATTGCAATTAAAAGGTTTAACTGTGTTGAAAATGGTAATGGATGACGTTTCAAAAGGTAAGTTTAAATACCATCTTAACTTAATGAACTATAGATCATGTTATATCCGGGACCATAGATATAGTGACCCTTTTGTTTTGTAATTGACTGAGTGACATTTCCTTAATTTTAAACTCATGATACATAAAGCATTGAAATGACTGCAGACACCAAATTTGGCAGAAATATGCTAAAAGCATCATAAAAATGGGGAGGATGTCGTAAAGTGGAATGTATAGCACAGGGCGGAATTTCTAATCGTTTCATTATTGCAAGGGTATCAATAGAACGATTCCAGAAATGTGTTTTATTACAATAATTTACACAAAAAGAATACTAAATTAGATGCTGAGAATTGACACTTGCCATGAGATGAGTTCTGTTACTTGGTAAAAAGATATCATATAAAAATATTTGACAAATTTCTTCTAGAAATTGATTTTTTGGTAGGATCTTATAGCTGTATATTATGTTTTATATATCAATATATATTAGATTGTAGGCATCTATTAATGTCACAACACAATGGTCATTTTACCTTTGATGTTATTATATCAGTGATATAAAATTGTTTAGGGTCCTATTTCTGTCATTTACTGTTTTTGGTAAACAAGAGGCAAGCAACATTTATTACTTCGGTTAGAATGGCTCTCTGCACTATTAGTAAAATAATTGTTCAAGTTTTTTGTGTACACCAGTTTTGTGATAAATATTTAGTTTCATGAGAAAATAGGGTATAGAATGCATGATTAGGTCATGGAAATGTGAATCTTGGACAGATATTCTTACATCTTTACTCCATGCCTATATTTCAATTATGTCACATAAGGCAACCTGTTAAGATTCAGATCTGCCTGCTCATCTGCTAATTGTGATCAGGATCTACTATAGTCACTTTACAATTTAATTTGTGTTATTTCTGATCAAGAAGCAGTGTAGAAACCCTGATCTGATATGCTGGACACTTGTTGCATTTTGATGTTAGTTTCTTAACCCTTTCACTGCCATAAGGACGGCATATGCCGTCCCTATTATTTTCGGAGTATTTGCCATATGGACGGCTTTTGCCGTTTCTATATATAGACCAGCATGCAAATCGCAAAGCAGGAGTTGCTATGCTGACGTAGGCAGATCATTGAAGCATTGACCAATAATGTTATTGCTTTCGTTTTCACATGTAAACATAGTAACTTCGTTGATATATCTAAAAATAACCAGCCTCATTCTAACTTTGGTATTGGTATTTTTAAAAAGCTCTTGGCACTGACGACGTCAATGTGGGTTTTCGACGTTGGCAGCGAAAGGGTTAAGAGTCATGGAGTAAAGGGTTAATACATTGCTTTTAAGAAAATTAAGAAAACTATTTCTGGCTATCGGGCATAAAAGGGTTGATTTATTATAATTGTTCAATTCAATCAATAATGATTGGCCTGTTATATTTCTTGTTGATGATTTAATTCTTAAACAAAGGATCAGATTAAGATGTAATTGTTAAATGCTATAAAAATCAATATTTCTGAGAAATGAGGCACCTTGGATTGGCAGTACTTGTCAATATTTCATGTGAGAACCAATCAAGCAGAAGTTCTTACAGATTGTTGAACAAGATAAGGTTAACAGCCACTATGCCTGCCATGTGACACTTTGTTCCAGGGTCCAAGATCATAAAACTCAATCTGGAGACCAGTCTCAAATCTCAAGCATCTGATTGGCTGAAATGGCGACTGGTCGCTTGAGATGCTTGAGATTTGAGAAAGCGTCCAATCTCAGTTTTATGATCTTCATTCCAGGGAATCCTTTGTTCTTCTTTGAGTTCTAGAAACTCCTTTGAAGTATTAATCCCCTGTGTTTTAATGTTTTCACTAATTACCTGTCCTATTGATTATACAATAAACTTCACAAAAAAATATCATTGTTTCGAGGCTTTAAACTATAACATTGATTTTATATAAATGAATAAATCATGGATTGAATTTCATGGTCATTAGTTAATGTACTTTACAGATTTCATGAAGATTCTCATTTCAAGGTTTTAGAACTACTGATACTACAAAATTAATGAATATAGTATAAGACTTACAAGTGCAAATGCATGTTGTATAAGATTGCATGATTTAACCCTTTATTCTATAGCTGTTATTGTCTGGACAAACAGTTTAGATCCAGATCAACTGGCACGTCAGTGCGGTCAGTGATCAGGATCTTAACTGTTTGCCTTTATATTCATTAGGTTATATCTGACCTAAGGCAACCATTACAGATCCAGATTATGACCCTTATGTGTCAGTAACTGATCTACAGCTGAATTTTTCAGCCATGTGATAAAAACCATTGGCCAAGGTTATAAAACTGAGCATGGAAACCAGTCTCAAATCTCAAGCATCTGATTGGCTGAAATGGCGACTGGTCGCCATTTCAGCCAATCAGATGCTTGAGATTTGAGACTGGTTTCCAATCTCAGCTTTATAACCTTTAGCCCATATTTATGGAGTTAAGGGTTAAATCTTTACTTGAAATGGCTTAAATCCCATGTGTGTTTCACTTTAGAGTCATCAGAGTAAGATCCTTATCATACTGCACTGATTGGATATGAAGCCATATTCTTACTCTTTTTTGCCTAAGCACATTTAATCATTAGGTAATAACACTGATTATCAATTAAGCTTGCATTTCTTACATGAGTACACCCATTGTCTCAAATGTCAATGCTATTTAGCTCAAATTGATCTGGGTTAAACGATGACATACCTTTAACCTGAATTTTTGTTTTGTTTTTTAAATGTACTAAGTGTAAATGGCAGGTATAAGTTGCACTGGATTTGTTTTATTGACTTGAGTTCACTTTCATGTAGGGATAATTAACTTTAAAAAATAGTGTTTTTTTTAGAAATGCTTCGATTTTCTTTCTTAGACAGTGCTTTCTTGTAGCAGATTTGTGTCTCTACCCACACATTTAAAAAGAAAATTTTAAGGAAGAAAGAGAGAATTTCAACGAAGAAATTGGATTAACCTACATCTGTCTTAGTGTTAGATTTGTATGGTTATTGTTTTACTTTAATTTTATTGTGAGGAAAACCTCCATTTTGAATGTTGGTTTAACTGGATATTTTGAGAAAAAAATATTGGAAAAGATTTCTACATGTTTCAACAGAATTATGCTCATCAATGGATTTTATAGATTTTCTCAGCAGAAAATCACTTAAAAATTGCTTTTTGTGTATTAGTTCTTTCCTGCATATTTAGTTCTTTCCGGTATATTCAGTGCTTTCCTGGATATATATTGCTCTTGTACAATTTCAGGGTATCTTCAGCACAGGAAACTACTTGGACCCGAGCTTGAGAGACTTCACTGATGACGACGAGGAAGACTACGATTCCCAGGATGTAACTAGTGGAGCAGAAGACAGTTTCCCGGGACTTGGTTACCGTGGTGACTTCATACAATCACCTCCCTTGCTGGAGAGCAGCACTTTATCCCAGTCATCAGATTTTGATCGAAACAGCGGGAAAGA
The DNA here is from genome assembly GCA_038501625.1 of Corbicula japonica. Taxonomy (NCBI): domain Eukaryota; kingdom Metazoa; phylum Mollusca; class Bivalvia; order Venerida; family Cyrenidae; genus Corbicula; species Corbicula japonica. Next base: position 8,866,677 of record JAZAYU010000006.1, on the reverse strand, counting down.
TAGTGCTGTTGCTAGCGAGTCGGAGCAGAAGACAAGTTCTGATATGTCAGAAAACTACCAGGACCTGTCCGTATCAACAAGTAGTGATTCCGAGAGGGAATATCTCCGTCAGATCAAGATGAGGAAGCACGATAGTCACGATATTGGCTATGGTAGTGAGAGTCAGTCGGACGACATCGATGGAAGATATAAGGGTATCACATTTTCTGGTATCAGTGGAAGAGCAAATAAAACATCAATTGGTTGTGGTAATTATTATGCCACTGTTGCTGTGGATACCAGCTCTACTGAGAAAACAGAAGGCTGGGTCTCTACCAATCCAGATCAAACTTGTGATGATTCGGATATCAATGCCCAGATTGAACAAGTCCTGAAACAAGAGGAACCAGAAATGGAGGATATCCGATTCTTGATTGACCAAGCTGACATAATGGTCCAGCAGGGAAATACATTCAACAAATCAAAGTTTGGATCTCCCAGCAAAACAGGAACAGGTGAAAGCTCTTCTGAACCAGGGCAAGAATCATTATCATCATCATCATCTTCTGGGGCAGCTAGAGATTTGGTGGATAAAGCTGTCGGAACTGTAGAAAGCTCATGTGATGCTAGTGACGAAGAAAGCGGAGATTCCGATGATCACCAGGAAGATGGTACAGAGACAATTGACAGTGTTATCGCTAGTGAGTACACGTCAGATGAAATGAGATACAATGTAATGGATTATTCTAAACTGCCAAAACTGTACGATACAAACTCATTGAAAACAAGAAACCGAGGTGGTAAAAGAGAACGACCTTGGAGTGTTGTTGAAATACCAAATGTTATGGAACATAAGTTGTCCAATTCCGAGAGTGCTATTGACAAACTGAGTACAGCGTACAGTGATTCGGATATCCCGTCAAATAAATCTCGACAGTCTCATTCTTTATCACCCGCTTTATCACGACATCGAATCCGCCGAGCTCAGTGTGTTCAACGCGCGACTTCTCATGAGTCAACCCCAAAACGATCTCAGATAGGAGCAAAACGTAAACTTAACCTGCCTATTTCTCCGAACACTCAAGAACTGCCATCAGGGATGAACACTAGCGCTTCATGTGTCATAACACCCACAAACACTGTATATAGTGAGACCATACATATAAATGTTGGACAAAATGTTGTATATGAACTCTCAGAGGGTAAAGACTTGCACTCAGAGACTTGTGTCTCAGGTAATGCCAGTGTAGTGCCTTTTAACGAATCTGGTTTATCAGAGGATGAGGCCCTAACACCACTGTCAGGGAGGAGTGGTCTGATCTCAACCCTGCAGAACGCCAGGTTCAAGTCAAGTGGCAGCAGCCAAGAAGACTCAGAAACTCAAGGTAACCCCCAAAATAAATATGAACTGCCAAGTCTTCCTCATAAGAGTGTTCTGCAGATCAGCATCTTAACCCTTTCCTCCAAATATACGCATTTTTACATATGTGCAACCAGTGTAGATCCAGATCGGCCAGCACATCCATGCTGTCTGATCAGGATCTGCACTGGTCGCATTTTTGTCGGAACTAACCTAACGAATCAAAAAGTAAACAGTGCAGATCCTGATCAGATGGCACAGATGTGCCGGCTGATCTGGATCTACACTGTTCTCCCATACAATAAAGGTGTGTCTATGGGTCAGGGATTCTAAAATCGTCGGCAGGCCGGTCATTGACCGATTTTCGGGAAGAATGTCCGATTGAAATTTCAAAATTGGTTAAAAAAATCGGTCATGAATATTGGCCTACAAACTGTTACAAAATTACCTACATGTACATTTTTTTCACAGCTTAATCAGCTATTAACCTGTCAGTTAGCGACTTCACAAGTCTGCTACCATGACTACCACGACTACACGTTCCGTGAATAGCCTGCGGCATAGATGAAACGGGATGTGGTCGATCTTATTTTAACAACGGGCGGGTTATTTAATTTCCAAAAATGGACTGCGCCAGTCAAAGGCTGTCTGACGTCAGAATTTAAGATAGCAAAATTTACAAATGGTTGTATTAATTAACGTAAACGATAAAACAGTTTGCATTTTATTGACAGACATGTTAGTCCGATATGTGCGTAATTCTAAAAGACCGACGACCGAAAATTGTTGTTTATTAAATTTAAAGAAAACTTATATCATGAGAATTTTTTTTCACAACAAATTTGAAATGGCTCAGATGAATATATACTTTAATGTGAAAAAATTCGAGTGACCGGCTTGGTTACTTACGCACATTACGATTCAAATAAATTTCAAATTTACAAAAATCTACATAATCAACATTTATTTCCGAGTAATTTTGCATACGCTGACTCTTGTAAGTTCGTAGATTCAAAAATTACTACATCCGGTAAAGAAAAGAATAATATTTCAAACAACTATCATATAGTGTTATAAAACATGGTGTGATTGATGTATATTAATGTAAAGCGAATACTTGCCTCCCGAAATTCCGAGAGAGAAAACATTTTTAATAACTAAATAATCCACTTCACAATCGCTATGAACACTGCTGAAGATAACTGTTTTGAACCATTACGTCACGTTTTAAATGCATGGAATGCTTGTGTATTACAACAAAGACGCCGATCGCCGTAAACTTCAAACGTCGCGTGCCGTTTTTATAAATCGATCAAAGAATTTTTCGGTCTACAGCTCGAAAACCATTAATCTTTTGAGAGGTTGTAGGATATCGCCGACGAGAAAATATGCCGGAAAAGAGGAATGGAGTGGGGGTTGGGAGAGTGAAATACGCTGAACCGGGGACCGGAAGTCGGCGAAATGTCAATTTTGGCGCCAATGTCCGATTGGGATTTTGAAATTTTAGAATCCCTGCTATGGGTGAAAGGGTTTAAAAAAACAACAGACACAAAGGATAAAGCCAAAGTAAAGCCTCCTCTTATAACACTTTGTTTATTGATATGTGAAACTTAAATATTTCCACATTTGGTGCAGAATTTTTCAACATATTATTGAAAATTACGCATAAAGGTCTACAAATAACCTGTGTTCAATGTTTTTTCTATAATTATCATCCTTTCTCAGTAGTTTTTTTCTTTTTCAAATGGTAAGGGAACTGATTCTGAATTTTTTATGTTTCAAGGTTAATGTTTACAACAAATATATCATATTTCCCACTTTTAAGAAATTTCAATTTGCCTGCAAAGTTTATTCTTAGTTTTCTATAAAACGTGACTAATTGAAATCATTGAAACACCTGGCAGGTGTATCAATTTTCTTTCTTCCCAGATTTATTTCATTGGCAAGTTTTCTATGTTTGCCTTGTTTTAACATTAAATTTTGATTGCCTTAATAATAAGAAGTTTATTATAATAATTATAATTTGAAGCATTTTCTGTGAACTCCTTTGATCATTTATTGACAAGTTACCCGTAACCCTTTCCTCCATATACACACATTGATTTCATGGGCACATCAGTGCTGTCTGATCAGGATCTACAATGTTCGCTTTTTGATTTATTGGGGTATTTCTGACTGAAAAGCAAACAGTGCAGATCCAGATCAGACGGCTGTGCCGGCTGATCTGAATCTACACTGGTTGCACATGTGTAAAAACATTTATGGAGGAAAGGGTTAAAGGAAAGTAACTGCTGTTAGGGCTTTAGCTGGCTTCATATATGATCTTTGCAATATCTTGGCAACCAGCAGATTAGTGTTTTTAAAGTCTGATAAATTTAATGGACTGTCTCTTAAAGTTTCGTCAGTCAGTTGTAAGAGAACTTGACATAATGAAAGGGAAGACTTGCAGTTTAACAGAAAATCCGTTGTTTGATGTTTAAAGTGCTGTTGTGTGTTCTTTTTTTGTGGGAAGTAAGCTATTGATTCTTTTATTTTGAATGAAGGTTACATTTCTGTGATTTCCTATTTTTTATTGCCATCTGAATTTGAAACACTATTTTTGAGATATTTAACATTTTTCGTTGTACTCGATAGATATTTCAATATTTATATATATTGATACATACTTTTTTGTTTGTCAGGGAATCAGTGTTATGTTTTAAAAAAATCTTAAATACATGACAGTTTTACATCAAATCATCTATCTAAGGATACAGTTATCTGCATTCATGCTCAGTTTTATGTTGGCCTTTTGTTGCCCTTAGATAGGGATCTGACTTTCCATATGTCTGTTCATCTGTCATGAAAACTTAATATTGGTTAAAACTTTGCCATTTCTTAATATTTCTTCATCAAACACACAAATTCAACTGCATATGACAGCAGGGTCATGATGAAGCCAACATATTTAAGTCAGCTTTACATCAGTTTTTTTTGACAGTAACACATAACTGACCCTTTCCTCCATAGCTACACCTTACTTGAAGGGGCAAACAGCTTAGATCCAGATCAGCTGGAACATCCCTGCCTTCTGATCAGGATCTAAACTGTGCGCATTTTGATTTGTTAGGTTATTTCTGACCAAAATGCGACCAGTGGAGATCCTGAACAGACAGCATGAATGTGCCAGCTGATCTGGATCTACACTGGTTGCACATGCGTAAAAATGTGTATATATGGAGGAGAGGGTTAATGTTGGTTCTGACAAAGACATGCGAGCGACAAGTGTTGAACTGTGAGGCAATACTGTGAAATGACTTTCAAAAGTTTGGGTCAGTCCTCTCAAACAGTTTAAGCCCAGTCATGGTGACAGAATGATGTATCTAATACTATGTTCATTGTTCTATTTTTAAAGGTGACCCAACAGCAGTGTCAGAGATTGAAGACCCGAATGATGGAAACTTCTCAGAAGCTGCCTGGGACAATTATCAGGTCAGGATTATGAAGTGACTGGAAGTTGTGTTAACAGCACATCATTAATAACATTTTGTGACCAGTGTAGACCCAGACCAGCCTGTTCATCATCACAGTCTGATCCGGGTCTACACTGTTAGTTATTAAGGAGTTTAGTTAATTAATTTCTGGAAAACATTCCTATGAACAATTAATAGACTCAAATTGATATCAATCGATATTAACCCTTTCCTCCATAGACACACTTTTATTGCATGGGCGCACAGTTTAGATCCGGGTGAAAATAAAGTCTGTCCTTAAATTCAGGTAAATAAATTCTAATTCTCTATAAAAAGCTGCATTTTCTTATAAACCTTCTGTTTTCCCTTCAGATTAAAAGCACTTTTATTACTGGTTAAAGATGGGGTTTAACCACAAGGTTTTCTTGAAATGAATTTTATCAGTAGCGTAAGAGAAAAGTGTCAACTATGTCGAAATAAGATGATATATTTATCAATTTTACTTCTTAGCTTTCTTGAACTGTTACAATAATTTGATTTGTTCAACATTGAAAAGGTTTTAATGTAGTATAAGTCTTAAGGGAGACAATCCATGTACAAAACTTACCTCTGCTGATTGTTTGACTGAAGAAGTAATGTCTAAGGTCAGAAGGTATCCAAATCAATGTCATGCGAGGATGTTTTCAGTTATTTGCTAAAGAAACCAAAATTATTAAATAAACCGACCAATCATCATACTGACTAAAAACTGTGCATGGGTAACATGCATTAAATGATTAACAAATCTTCTTCTTCTTGGCGTTCGCTATTAACAAATCTTATTTCTAACATTTTGACACCAAACGCAAGCAAGGATAATCGTACAAACCTATTTTCTTGTGTTTTGACACGCATATATCAAAACAAGTATAATATAATGCATATTTATACTGTGCACAGTTTTCAAATCGCATCAGATTATACCTGAGAAATTATTAAAATTTGTTCTAAATTATACACAACAAACAAGCACAGATGATTTTAAATTATTTAGGCATATAAAAATAGCAGTAAACTGTGAAGAGCAAGTTTTTATCATTCAATTGTTTCAGGCTTCACTGTACCCGACAGGAAGTGAGAGCCAGCCAGAGGATGCACTGACCTGGGAACCAGGAGAGATGGAATTTGATGATGAATTTAGCCTCCCCCAGTCCACGATCTTGGCCACGCTGTTAGCTCGCAGGTCCGAGGAAGAAACTTACACTGGAGTTCCTCCCAAACTGGTAACTTACTTTTCTGTTACCGTTATAGTAGGGTACAACTAAGAATATTCTTTCTATAATCTAACTGGATTGTATTTCTGGCACATGAAACAGCTAACAGTATGTGATATTGCACATGTTTCTGAGTCTACACGTTTCTGACTAAATGCCCCTGGGAGTTCTTCCAGACTTGAAAAATGTCATCTTTATTCACTTGAAAAATATTTACATTGTCTGTATGCATTACTTTCCTATTATTATTTGTTTAAATGCAATATCATTGGCATGTTTCTGAAACACACCTGTAAAATATCAGGAATTTCCTTTAAAGGTGCCTTGTCATGAATCTGGGCAAAAATATTAAATGTTTTCAAATATCAAAATTTACAATTTAAGTTGTAGAGGACCTGTAAACAAAGTAATTGTAATGTAATATTCTAACACAGTCTACATATGAATTAATATATTTAAAGCCGAAGTTGTTATAACGTAACTAACACAGTAAAATTCAAACGTAACAGATCCTAAAATGTATTGATAAGTAAAAAATTTTGGCAAAATTTGCTCCTTTTCAGTCATTTAACCCTTTCCTCCATATATATGCATTTTTATGCGTGTGTGACCCAAGGTTATAAAACTGAGCATGGAAACCAGTCTCAAATCTCAAGCATCTGATTGGCTGAAATGGCGACTGGTCGCCATTTCAGCCAATCAGATGCTTGAGATTTGAGACTGGTTTCCAAACTCAGTTTTATAACCTTCAACCCAGTGTAGATCCAGATTAGCAGGCACGTCCATGCCATCTGATCAGGATCTGCACTGGTTGCATTTTGGTCAGAAATAACCTAACAAATCAAAATCGGATCAGGATCTGCAATAACCCTAACAATAAAGGTGTGTATATGGAGGAAAGGGTTTAAGGCATTTAATAGTTGTACAATTATTATTAAACACAACTGAGACATTGAAGATTTCACTCTGAACTGTGATTAGGCAGCTTTAACAAACAGGACTGAATGTCAATGTGTGTGACCATGAAGGGAAACTTGTTAATGGCCCCTTCACAGTTTTTCCTGATTCCTTATCAGGAATGTCATTTTACATACTTTTTACAAATGATCAACTGTACTGTTGTTGATTTTTTGATTGACTGAAACAGTGTGATGGTAAAAGCACATGTTGTGCAGAGAGTGTTTGAGATGACTATAAATGGTTGTCAGGGGTAGGCCAGACTTTAGTTGTACCTTACCTGTTAGCTTGAATGGTTTCACACCCAAACACTAGACAACTAAACATACGGATTTTATTTCTTAATTTGCAGTTGCATTATATTTTGTAGTTGTGCAAAAATTATTCAGGACTTAAGAACATAAAACTGAGATAGATTGGAGACAAGTCAAAATCTTAAGCATCTGATTGGTGAAATGGAGACCAGTCAGATGCTTGAGATTTGAGATTGGTCTCCAGTTTTAGTTTAATGATCTTCAGCTCTGATGTGAAGATATTTATTAGTTTTTTGTTACATTTTTAAATATATTCTTAATGTGATAATTTTGTTTAACATGGACTGAAATTCTTAAACACTAGATCCACCAAATTAAAGCTAAACAAAATGTTTTGCAGTTTTATAATAACAATGACAGTTTATGTTTTGTTGTGAAACTCTTCAGTTACTGCTGTATTACTAAGGTTTTTTTGCATTTATCAATGTTTTTTTCTTGACAAATGGTAAGTTCCATGCACTTGTTGCATGATTCATGGATACTTAGTGTATTTGGTTACACAGTATTGAAAATCAAGATGATTGGTGTAACTTTTTTGTGTGATTTGTGAAAATTTAGAATTGTTTACTTCTAATAAAACAGATGGACAATCTTTACTTAGGGATTAACCCATTACTCCATATACATGTTTTATTGCATGTGTGAAAGTGTACATATAGATCAGCTGGCACATCTATGCTGACTGATCTGGATCTACACTGGTTGGAAATAACCTAATGAATATAAAGCAAACAGTGTAGATCTTGGTTATGCCAACTGATCTGGATTTATAGTGATTGTAAAGGATTAATAAGTGAAGGAAATACCAAAAACAATTCTCAGAAAGTGTTAATTTCACTGCTATTTTAAGAGTTTTAAATGGAGTTTGTTTGTGTAAACGTAAGTTATTTCAGCAGCGTAGGTTGTAGTGACATTTTAAGTTATCACCTTGATTAATAATAACTTAATGTGCAGAAACGTTTTCACAACTTTTCTGCAAGGAAACGTGATGCAAAGATTTATTAGGAACTCCCACACCATCACCTGCAAGCTCATAATCAGTCCAGTTCTATAATGTACAGGAGACTTAAAGCATGATAGTGTTAGGTTTTATTAAAATGTAAAGGGAGGGTTGTAAAGTGTTAAGTGCTGCTATATTGCTCCATGTTGTATCATTCTGGAACAGTGACTCAATAATTAAAGCACTTCTAAATGTGCCAGAACACAGTACTGTTTTAAATCCTGCTTTACTGGATGATGTTTGTTGTAGGTGCCATCAAGCAAGGATAAGTTTGAGGATAGTGACTCGGACATTGAGGACTTGCACCATGTCTTAGAGGAGTCCAGGATGCAGCTGAAAGTGGCTGACAGGTCTCTGAAAAAGAAGAGGAAAGACCCACTAAAAACTGGACTCTACCTCAACCCTGGAAAATATGTAAGTGTTGAGCCATTTTCAATATTTCTCTTATTCTTTAAACAAAGCATGCTCCTAAAACATCTATCTACCTGTGTGCCCAATGTCATTTGTTGCTACTGCATAAACATTTTTCCCTGTAAAATTAAATTGAACCACATGCAAATGCAAATGATGGCTGTCCAGGTTTAATTCCTGGCCTCGACTCCAAATTAGGTTTAAATGTTTTAGTATAACATTAACCACAAGGGCAGATCCAAAGGGGGTTAAAACCCCCTTTCTGGGCAGCAATATGTAATTTTCATGAGGATTTTGACCTGAAAGATGAGAGAATTAATATCTATTTACCCTAAAAGTGCCGCAATCAAACCCCCTGACAATCCAACTCTGAAACTGGATCAGTGACCTTGATGCCGCTAACATAAATGTGATAATAAACAGTTGTATTTGGCTTAACAGAAAAAGGTTTTCATGCTGTTGTGCTTCTGGACTGTTGATTATCCTTATTAAATAATAAGTCTTTTTTACAATTATAGGGAGAGTTGCTGGCGACAATAGAAACCAATATTAAATGTCTGGAGGCAATCAGTCAACACATCGACCAGGCGGACGTCACTGAGGCAGATATACAAACCATTCAAGGTAGGGCTTCTGAAATAGTGGCCTATAAGGGGATTAATATACATAATCTGGCAAGTGAGAGGACAACAATTAACAAACAAGATCTAGAAGAAATATATTAAAACTTATAACTGATAAGTAGACAGTCACCTGATAATCAGTTTATTTAATAATTATGATCTTATTTTAAATGAGTTGAAAATTTCAGCGAGTAACTCTTGGGAAAGGAACATGACAATATCAAATATGTAAAACTGTTTGCTGATAAACAATATTTTAATATTACTGGAGAGTCACATGGCTGTCTAGTTATCATGAACATATTATAGACTTGAGACCAGCAGAAGTGCCTTGAGCAGGAATATTCCTTACATTGGTTTTAGAAACACATCAGTACTGAAAGAAGTAAAATAAATACTGGTCTGTAAACAGGCAGTGGTAGCGTAGCATGGACTGTTTTCCTCGTTACATTTATTGTGCCTTGCTTTTGGTCATACAGGATATGAAAAAAGTGGTACATCATTCTGTGCTATCAGTTTAAGATCTACACTGTTTATGTTAAGCTTCATTAGGTTATTTCTTGAGTATAGTGATTATTGATATTCCTACGTTTCAGACCTTCTGTATCAATGGGAGAAGCTTCATGCCCTTGCTTCAGACAGACGGAACCAGTCACATGAAGTGAAGACCATGTACGCCACCTATCTCTCCGTGGAGGGGGTTGTGGCTGAGGGAGTCCCTCAGGCGGAGAAGAGGAAATTTAAGAGTATGGCAGACCTGGAGGCCAATGTTCTTGCAGTACAGGTAGTGTTTATTATGCCCCCATTCAAGGAAGCAGGAGTATATAAACCCCCCACCATCAACCCCCCTCATTTGAAGAAGTGGGGTAAATTGCTTTGCACATGTTGATCAGTCTTTCAGTCCATAATCAACCTTCTCCAATTAATGAATAGACAACAGTTTGGCATACAGTCCTCAGATTTGGTATGGAGGTTTGTCATTACATGTAGATGACCTCTATTGATCTCAAGGTTAGTAGGTCAAACATCAAGGTCATAGAGACCTACAATAAAATAACAACAGATTACTATCCAAATAGCATTTGAGGAGGGGGCATACATGATTTACAATTTATCTCTTGTAAATACAATTTTAATGTTATTGTACAGTCAGATATTTGTTGGATATATGGGAATCATTAACTGCGTGTAATTCAAAGTTTGTGTTGCTTTGTTGACTAAAGCTATACAGAATAGCTAACTTTTTTTGGAAAATATATGACTTAAGAATAAACGTTACAATTAATTATAAACTGGTAATCAAGGGAAATTTCAGAAACAGTGACAGTGTTAGCTGTCTTTAAGAATGCAACTTGAACATGAAAACTGAAACATGTTCTGCATTGTTTTAGGATAAGCAGAAGTTTCTACAGTGTCAGAAGCAGATGCTGGCAGATATACGTGGTGCCATAGAAACATTCTCTACCCAGAATCCTACAGTCAACATGGAAGGCTTCCTTAGTCAGATACAGGATACAGAGTTCAAAATTGAGGATTTAATTAAGCTGTATGTATAACAATTACAATTTCTCTTCTAAATGTATTGTGAAATGAGTTTTCATTGTGTGGACAGCAAATAGATAATTGTTCCATTGCGGCTCGAATTTGTTCAATGGGGTTGCTTAAAACCCCCTTTTTGGACGACAGTGTAATTATCAAGGGGAATTATGTTTGTAAGTAAGAAATTACCATGAAAATACCCTAAGACTGCTCCAAATTTACCCCCATGCTGGAATTCAGTACCCCACCCTGAACCTAACACCAGTAATTGATTTTGTGTGGTATGAAAGGCATAGGAATATACACACAAGCTTCAATATATTTGCATAGGTTGCAAAGTGCACAACCTAGCCACTATTTATAGAAATGACTAATGTTAAAGCTTCTATCACAGTGAATTATTTTTATTTAAACCAAAAACTATAATATATTAAATGAAATTAGTTACAGTTTGCATCGCAATGTGAAAGTTGGGAGTTGTGTCGTTGTGTTCATGGAAGTTAATTCTTCAGGTACTAAGGTTAAAGGACAACTTATGTCACATCTGTTACCCAGCCTGCACCTCACATAGATCCAGACCTAAACTGTTTGCTATCCATTTCATAAATTACTTCAAACTGCATTATTTACAGCAGATGAATTTACTCAAGGTAAAAGAAGTTGATTTCATAATAATAATCAACCTAGCTAATTCTTTACTCCATCCATGTGTTTATCATGTGTGTGACCAGTGTCGATCCAGATAAGTTGCTTCATGGGTGCACTCTAATCTGGATCTACACTAGTCACACTTGCGATAAATGTTGTATATACAGAATAAAGGATTGAGGGTTAAATTTACAACCCGACACCTCTGCTCAGGTTAGTCTTCATCTTTGAAAAAATTTTATCATTAAATTTGTAAGATTGTTGTATAAGTTTATCGGATTGTTGTTTCAGTTGCCAGGGTAGAGTGCTGGAGCTAGAACATATTCACGCTGTCTGGAACGAGTACAAAGAGCAGAGGGTTGAGCTCGAGTTTTTGCTCACCCAGGAGCGTGAGCTCCTAGAACGGCTTGCATTCTCACAGGAAGTGGATGAACATGGCTTCCGTGCAGGTGCAGAGGCTGACCTCAAGGTTTGTGTCATCCTAACAGAACTTGTCTTGATCTGAAATATTTTCACAAATATATTTTCACAAATAGTATGTCAATGTAAATAGGAGTTCCCAGAAAACCAGGCTTAACCCTATACACTATTTATAAGAATTTTGTGACCAATGAAGATCCAGGTCAGTCAGCGCGTTTAGTTCTTGGTCAGAAAAACCTTATGAATCTAACACGAACAGTGTAGTTTCTGATGAAATAATGGAAAAGATATGCTAGTAAATCTGGAACTACACTGTTTGCCTGACATTTTCAAACCCTAATCATATGGCTTACATGTGCTCTGATCAGGATCTACACTGTTCACTCGTGGTTAACAGTCATATCCCATCGAATATAGGGTTAATTTTGATTTTTAGTTATTCTAACAATGTACAATGTTCTACTGAACACCTATCTTCATTCCTTATGATTTACAGAAACTGGTGAACAATCTAGCATTGTATGAAGAGAAGCTGATCACGCTGCAGATGTTACGAGCGCAACTCCTTGATGTCTCTGACGAGGAAATGCACGTCGACTTGACAGCAAGCATTGCGGATATCCGGAACCAACTGTTTGTGGCACAGCGACAGTGCCAGGAAATCATGGACACAGATCTGATAACCAAAGAATTGCAGGAAAAGGATCTCGAACAGGTCAGTTTTAACATTATAGAACAATTTAAACAATTAATTTCTGGAACTTTGAATGATGTCTCTAGAAATAATTACTTAAATATGTTTGAAAACTAGTCAGATACCTGTGTGATTTTACTGGTAATAGCAGAGTTTCTTGTCCCTTAATTCAGGTAAATTGACTGACTAAGCATTGTAAGAACATAAACTCAATTACTATATAGTCTGTCAAAGCTGGGCTTTCGAAAAGGGCAATATAATTTACTCACACTTTGCACCCTTTAACCTAACCACCACATGTCAGTCAGGCTTATTTTGTGTACACGAAACTTTTTTTCCTTCTGGAGTAGGGGCCATTTGCAGGCATCTTCCACTCTGAAAATTTCTTTAAAATCATGCAGTTTTCCCCAATAGTAACTTAACATCAGGTTTTTTATTTGCCTTGGAGAAGAAATCATGCTATTTTCCCCATAAATACAGGGCATCGGCCCCTTCCCATGGCAGTGAAAAAAAGCATGGCAGAAATTTCTTGTTCATAATGTTGATGAGAACTTTACTTGTTTTTCAGGACTCTGGTATGGAGATAGAGGACAGGATGGAAGTGGATGAAGACTTCAGCTTTAAGAAGACCGAAACTGTTACCATGACAACAGCTAAACCAAGGTATGTTTCTGCTCTAATTTTATTGTATATGCTACAAGGTAATTGTTGTAATGTCCGATCAAATGGCTCGCCTTTTCTTTTCTTTACTTATATTTTATGAAATTGATTAGTGTTAAGTGAGGTCCCTTGTAATATTATAATGTCACATACATTAATTCAGCTGGTCTTGCAGTTCTTAACCCCATAGACAAGGCACATTTAGCCGGGTTTTTTGAAGACTTTGAATTTAGTCCATCATTGTATTTATGCCCCCACAAAGTGGGTGGCATATAGAGTTGCACTTGTCCTCCAATCTTGTGGCATAAACTCCTCCTAAATGTCAGGTGGATTTCTTTCAAACTTGCACAGATCATCAAGCAGGATTTGTAGATGAACATAAAGAAAGAGTTTTTACCTGTGGCCATTTTTACCAGAGTTATGGCCCTTTGTTATTAAAAATGTGGAATGAAGTTTTGGCAGATGAGAACTGAGGCTACAGGTTGCACATTTTATCACAAATCATAATTTTGAACTTGAATTTTGAAAATAGTATTTTAATTTTTACATCTACTTGCAATTCTTAATCCTTTTTTCAGGATTCATAAAGTAACAAAGCCAAAGAAAGCAGCCCCAAAGTTGCAGACAAAGACCGGTTCAAAGATCCCTGCCTGGATGAAGTCATTCCCACTACAGGCTATTGCCTTTGCTGTGTTCCTAGGGCTTTTGTACCTGTTTGCTCCTAAATCTCTGCATAAGTTACTAGACTTTACCCTAAGACTGTCTCCCGAGCTCAGATATGTAAATGGGCCTCCTCCAGTGTAAAAATTGATGTAAATATTCACAAGGTAGTGATACAGGAAGTTGTACAGGTCCTGGAATGGGCATAATAAGAAGCACTGCTTGTGCTGGCCCCGGTTTGAGCATTGGTATGATAAAAGATAAAGAATATGGTTTTATTGAGTTTTGTTTGGTAATTGTGGAAATTCTGTAACTCCAATACTGGCAAATTATGAAATGGCAGGCAAGGACTGTTCATGGGTGCTTTAGGCCAAAACAAAATGACAGAGCTAATTGAAATTAATGGACCTTTAAAACTTGTCTTTCCAACTATATGGGATTGGTCCCACACACATCTGCCAGGGTTTGTTAAAATTTTATTTGTGGTGCAAATGTAATGGAGTGATTTGTACTGAGATCTAATTTGACCAACATTTTTTTTATGAAAAGATTGGGAAATTATGCCTCAATGTAATTGAAATAAAATGTCATAATTTTTACAGTTAAATAAAATAAATTACTTATTTTTCTACTGTCATCAAAGTCACCCATAATAGCCCTTGATGTCTTGAGTTGTGGAACTTTCAGCCATTCAGATATGAAAACATAGTAATTTTTTTAAAAATTGTCTGGTAAATTTATATGAATTTTAATACAGGTTATGGTTTAGACACAGAAACTATGTGTATAAACTTTGCCATGTACAGTTTGGTGTCCCACTTACACTGCACATGTAAATACCTCACATATTTATCAATATATCAGTATACTGCTGTAAAAATTCATACTGTACAGTAACTTGTAAATTTTTTCTCTTAATGATAATTAGATTAGACAAATGATATTTTCAGGAAAACATATCATATATAATTAATATGTTTTTATAAAGTGATGCAATTGTAGATGCCATATATGTGTAAAAAGATATGTGTTGACAGGAGTTTCCGAATTAATTATGCATTGTATAAGTAAGCCATGTTATAAGATAGGAGATAGAATCTGACAAGTAACGTGAAATAACATGCGTATGTCATGTTGCCATAATATAAAAACACCGAATTTGACCAAGATATTGACATCGACCAAGAATGCGACAATTTACCCAAATGTGTGACACTAGACCAGCATGGAGGCAATGGGACTAAGAAATACTGAGGAATGTATATTACAGTTATCCCTAGGGGATTAAAACTGTCGGTGACAAAAGTCAGGATGTCTGAAAAAGACATTAAAGACATTAAAACAAGGCATTTAGAAATTGTAGAATGTTGAGAAACATATATACATTATATTGTAGCTAACGTACTTCTTAGTTTTAAAGCAGGGCATGTCAGTTTGTTTGAAAATCTGATCTGACTTACTGTGATCGAAATTTCAGTTAAGTTCAGATAGTAAAGATACGCTGGAAAATACTTTGAAAAATATTAAAGAACAAGATTTCAGAACCAACTTTTTGCAATTTCTTCATGACTTGGTGAAGTAAAGCATATTTAATTGTGCATAACCAGAAATAAGAAAAAGATGTGCAGCAGCACAAAACCGGGTTAAGGTAAAACCCTGGGTCCTGTTTCCGGAGAGATTCTTGTAACAGATAACATTGCCACTAATAAACAAAGCCAGAAAAGCTTGAAGTAAATAATGATGCACAGTATGGTTAGTGCATCGTTCCACAAAGGTTTGCAAAATAACCAGTGGGTAGGTACCCCATCCAATAAAGGTGTAGAATAACCTTATTGGGGTGTTTGTAAGTGCAACGAAATTGGGGCAAAACAGTGGAAAACTGGATTGTGAGGAATGATTGATATGTAAGAAGGAGGGAGAATTGCATATCATTGAAGAAAAGGGGAGATGCACTCTAACAAAGGGTTATAAAAACCTGCTATTGTTGGTAAGTTGTGCAGTGAAAATAACACTAGCACATCATCCAGTGGAAACAGGAGAGAGGGGATTGATTAACAGGTGTGGAAGAGCTGATCAGCTCCACAATGTAATTGTGTATCAACCTGTTGCCATGGTTATCAACATGATACCATGAGGGTATTTTACAGGCAGAGGAATGCCTGAGTGCATATTAGCACCTATATAGATAGGAAAACTAAGCTTACAAAAGCTTGTGTTGAGCAGTCATTTGAATATATGACCTGAATGGTCTAGGTATGTTGGTTGTGATGCAGCTTTAGAGCTGCTTGATTCATATGACTGTCATAAAGAAAGCCTCATGCTGAAGAACATGTTCTGAAAATGAGTAACCGGCTCAGAAGTTCAGACTTGTTTACCCTAAAGTTGTGACAATTGTTTGATTAAAAAACTGATTTCCTCCACAGTTTAGGCAAGGATTATATTAGTGTAGGTACAAGTTCCAATTTAAGGAACTGATAAAAAAATGCATTTTGTTGCATTGAAGTGTGACTGGAAAAAGCCTTCTAAGAGGTGATCAAGTTGAACGTTATGATGGAAAAGTTTTTTCTTGTGAATAGTGTAAAGTTTTTCAATTTAATGAAAAACAAAAATTAAAAAAAAAAATTAAAATGGTAGATATTAAAAAAAATATTGTGTGCATACAGATTAATTATTGTAACTCTGATAAAACTGCAGATTTGACAAAAAAAATTATTGAGATAAATGTCGTCGTCAAACTGGTTTTGTCATTGAAATCTGTATGGACACAAAATGATAAATTGATTGGAAATGGAAACAAAGCTTTCATTTGGAATAGGTGAAAAAAAAGTTTTTTATGACTGATATTTTGCAGCTATTTTAGAGACAATTTATATTTACCAAAATCAGATTTAGTAAGTTTCCATTTTCAGATGTCATTATTCTGTTGGCATATAAATAATCTTGTAAATTTAAAATCATTGAAAGGGAGAAACTGGAAGTCAGTTGGTCTGTCTTTTGTTAGAGATCACGAATGATGCTTAAGACATTGTGAAACATAATTGGTGCACTTAGAATGCCTAACTGAATGCATTGTAAGAGAAATTGCCTAACTGTATGTTAACATAAGTATATCATGGTTGCATGTTAAAAGTGCCTGAATGGAGAAATAGTTAAGAATGACTATGGGTGCATTTAAACCCTTACTCCATAGATACACCTTTATCACATTGGTAAACAGTGTAGATCCAGATCATTTGGCACATCCATGCCGTCTCATCAGGATCTGCACTTTTCTCTTCTTAGTCAAATAACCTGAATCTGAAAGCGAATAGTGCAGATCCTGATCAGGCAGCACAAATGTGCAGGCTGATCTGGATCTATACTGTGCACTCCTGTAATACAAGGTGTAAATATGGAACAAAAGGTAAACATTTACCATGAAAAAATTGCATTGCAGTTTTGATGTTCGTGTTATTTGCAGCACTGAATTAGAGGTATAGTAATTTATAAAGAAACAAACCTGCTCAATATTGAACTATCAACACATTTTAGTACAAATAAATTGTTCACATTCAGAAGTTGTGATTAAGTCTAGTTATGTCTGTACCATGCTTGCCAACTTTGTTAAATGTTTGACTTTATCCATAAAGTCACGAAAGACATCATTTTACACCAATTCTATAATATAACATTGTGCTTAGAGCACACCACACAACTGGGACATGAAAATCAATTTTGTTTGATAAAAAGAAAAAAAAATGTTGTTTATAATTTTGCCATCAATATGTAGAAGGTTCAAACATGTACTCGTTAAATAAATGCTTAAAATATACATATACAATAGATTTTTCCAAAAGAAAATTTGACAACAAGAAACAGACAAAACTTTTCAGGTATTCCATGATTTTTGTGGATACTTTTTGAGCTACAAAATAAAACCTTTAATTTCATTGATTTCTTTTATGTGTGGATTAGAGCTTGGAAATGCAAGTTGTCAAATGGAGATGGTAAAACAAGGGCTGAAGGTTTTAAAGCTGAGATTGAAACCAGTCTCAAATCTCCAGCATCTGATTGGCTGAAATCACCATTTCAGCCAATCAGATGCTTGAATTTTGAGACTGGTTTCCATGCTCAGTTTTATAACCTTGGGCAATGGATTTCATGGATGGGTTTGAACATGTCATACCAGTTTGTGTGGTAATGTCATCTGTAAACAATTGTTGTGAACATAACAATTCAGGGGATAAGTTGGCCTATGCAGAGAACCCTGACAGTTTGTTGGGAATCAGGAATTCCTTGTCAGGATCTATATACAGCATGTAGTTTTCATTTTGTTCATCAGTGGACCCTTATCCTGCTGTTCCTAAACCCTTTCGTCCATAGATACACCTTTATTGCGGTGGCGAACAGTTTAGATCCAGATCAGCCGGCACATCCGAGCCGTCTGATCAGGATCTAAACTGTTCGTTTTTTTATTCATTAGGTTATTTCTGACCAAAATGCAACCAGTGCAGATCCTGATCAGACGGCACAGATGTGCCGGCTGATCTGGATCTACACTGGTCGCAAATGCATAAAAGGCCTATATATGGAGGAAAGGGTTTATACACATACAGGACATGCCTTGGTGCAAATCTGTCAAATTGATCCAATCTGCCTTGTTAATGCTAGTAACCAATATGCAAAGCAGATGCCCATAACTAAGGTGCACAATCGATGCCGATTAGCTATATTCACAGTATTTGCCACTGTAAAATCTACACTCTGCACTTCATTCTAAGAAAGAGATTTTCAAAATTTTACATTTGAATAATATATTTTTATCAGCCTGAAGATTGATTTTGTATGCTTGTTTAGTCTGTTTTTGGGTTTAAACCATTTCCTATTCACTCAGCTAATTTCTGACACACATCAATGAATTTTTATTTGAATAATCAGTCGGTCAGTCCATTGTAAAACAAAGTAGGATAAGGGTTCAGGTTATAATCAGCATTGAATGTTCATGAAAGGTTGTTGAATTTTTATGTGTGAATATTATTTGTTTATTAAGTTATTTATTTGTTTTGTTACTTGGTTAGTGATTGAATTTCATGCGCAAGGCAGCAAAATCATGCTTATTTGTAGAAAAAAATGAAACATTTACAAATATATTTATATAATGCTTATTTCTTTTTTCTAAATTGTTTCAATAATTGATTAAGAAATCTGATTAAACATTTTCAGGAAGTAGATTTATTAGAAACATTTTGGTTGTAGTTTGTGTACATTTTAACTTTTTACTCTGTGGCTTTTGCAACATGGCGACCAGTGTAGATCCAGATCAGTGAGTTTGCAGTTAGATTCATTAATTTATTCTGGACCTACAAGTGAACACTGTTGATTTAGATCAGATGGTACTGATGTGTCAGCTGATTTGGATCTGCACTGGTGGACCTATGTAATGACTTATCCGTGGAGTTGGGAGTTAGCTTATAATTATCTTGTCTTCAAGACATGATTCTTCTGTTGTGAAAATCAATTTAAAAAATCATAAAACGCACATGTTAAACATGCATGTTTGTATGTTGTTAAACTATATTTACATAAATCATTATGATATTCAAATAAACATTTTGATATTAGCATTCATCACAAGGACCAAGATCATAAAACTGAGGCCGGAGACCAGTCTCAGAGCTCTGGTGATCGGTCTGTTTGGAGACTGATCTCCATTTCAGCCAATCAGATGCTTAATATTGTAGATTGGTATTATGTTTCAACTGAAAATCTTGGATCCAAACTACATGTGTAATAGCTAGGAATAGACTGTCTCGATGTGTCAAGAGAATACCATTTTGAGTGAGATTTTTTTACAGCGCGTGAATGCTACTTTGTTTCCTAATACTCTGCATATTTCCAGTTCATGCATTTAACTACCCACATTTTAAAGGTATTTAACTCTCTAAATCTTTAATGTGTCAAGTAATGAGTGTTCACACACTTTTGAAGGATACTCTTAAAAAGGGAAAAAACATAAAAAAGCTTTTTGCCTGAAAATTCGATGCATTAAACTGAAAAAATGTGTATTTATAGTTTCTGATGAGAACTTGTGGTTGTGAAAGGTTTTCTTTATTTTTGCCAATCACAATTACGTTGCTGTACATTTATTTGGCATAATGTTAGGAACTACATCTTGCTTCTTGCCAACTTGAACAAATTCGGGTTTAGTTTTGATCTTGCAACTTTTGGATGACAAGTAATATTCAGTTGTTCCATTTTTTATACAAATTATAATTCCAGACAATAATACTCTTCATTTTCAGGTTTTTACAGGAAGTAGTGTTCTTTTATACGTTTTACTATCCCAACTGTTTATGATGTTGTTGTTAGTTGTATGGGTGAGTGCAATGCTGTTGAAATTCTTTGTTATCAAATGATCTTGAATTAGGAGACATTATTGATAATATATTTACTTTTGTGGTTGTAAATACATCTAGCATTATGATTTATGCTATAGTGGGAGGCATTAAATTTGGATAAATGATGTGTTTGAAAATTGTTTGCCTTAACTTACATATATTCCTTAACACAATTTTTTAACAACTTTGGCATCCCTGTGAGGTCTCCCATTTCTGATAGGAATTACAAGTTCAATTGAGGAGTGACTGTACATTAATTTTCCCACCTTTTCAAAGTTAACGCCTGCTTGGTCATAGGAAAATGTTCACAGGCATCCATGGAAGCGACTTGGCTTAAACCCTTTACTCCATATATATGCATTTTTATTACGTGTGCCACCAGTGTAGATCCAGATCAGACAGCACATCCATGAGGTCTGATCAGGATCTGCACTGTTTCTTGTTAAGAAATAACTAAAATAAATAAAGAGGTGATCAGTATAGAGGATGTTCTGGCTGATCTGGATCTACACTGCTCGTCCACACTACAAAGGCATATACGGTATATTTATGGAGGAAAGGGTTAGATATCAGATAATATAAATGATATTTGGTTCAGGCAGTAGTATTTATATAAATTATGGTTAATTGATTGCTTCCCTCTGTACATCAGGCGATTATGGAATTCTAAGAAATGATACTGTTTATTTCCACTGTGGATGTTCAATGTTTGTCATAGTGCTAATGTATGTGATATTTCTTCCAGATTTGAGTCCAGTTTTGTTTCTTTATGTATTTTCCATGGTTACGGTGACCTTTTCTCCTTAAATTTTTATGAATGTATACATTGTGCTTTGTCTATTTATATACACATAATGCATTTCATTATATATTTGTGTATGTTGCATTAATATATACAAGAAAATAAGTTTTTATTGTGGAAGTATAAAACTTCATGTTTTAATATCTTTCCATGTTGCAGCTGATAGAAATTCATGTAAGTAAAGAACATTTTGACATAATTCTAGAATAATTTACAGTATGATAACTATTGAAGATATACATTGAGATCAATTGGAGATTTAATTATTCTTTTGAATAAAATAAAACTAATTCCACAGCATACATTGCCTTTGTTTTAATCATATTCCCAACTTGAACATAAATGGTTCGCAGAGATTGACTTTGTTTTAATTCCCCAACTTTAGATATTGTATATAAATGGTTGTACAATAATGGTATACTATATGGGAATTCAAAGGGTCGAATTTCTTTTAAAAATTCTTACATAAAAGATGCTGGTCATTACTTCCATTTTTGGAAATTTGGAAGACCAAAACTTCACAAACTAGAGGTGTCCATAGGAAACAGATCCCCCTACTCTCAGCTTTTATTGTCAAAAAAGCCAACATTGTGGTCACAGTACACTTTTCTTCAGAATTACAAGATAAAGACTTTTTTTCCATTAATAACAATTCTAGTATGATTTTTAAATGAAGTGACATGATGGTCACATACCTTTAATGTGTCATGATTGTGGCTCTCATACTTCTTGAGGCAAGTGTAACACAAGATAACATGGAAAATGTATTATACTGAACTACATAAGGGGCAATAACTCTGGTTTTAATGGCATTGCCAGAAACAAAACCCCAGGTGCACAACTATACATGGTCAACATGCCTGCAAGTTCCTTGACTGCAACTTATACTTTTTGTGTTGTGCACTACACAAGTGAACATGCAAAATGAATTATATTGAAATGCACAAGGGGCTATAACTCTGATTTTAATGAGTGCGGCCAGAAAAAAACAAGTGCAAATCTACAAATGATGGTTAACATACCTGTAAAGTTTCATGACTGTGGCTCTCATAATTTTTTAGTTACGCCCAACACAAGATTACATGAGAAATGTAATATACTGAAATACATAAGGGGCCATAACTATGGTTCCAATGGGTGTGGCCAGAAACACAACCCCAGGTGCACAACAACACTTGATGGTCAACAAAGCTGTTAAGTTTTATGACGGCAGCTGTTTTAAACTTACTTATGACACAAGTTTCAGATGACAGATGACAGGCATACCTATATGCTCCTTCTTTCAGAGTTTGGGCATTAAAATCGTGCCAAAATATGATCATAATAATTATGCACATCTCTTGTTAGCTTCTCGTAAACCTTTTAATATTGAATTCCTATATGTGATTGCTTAGAAAAGGGGCTTTTCATCAGTGGTTTATTACTATGCCAAAACATGCTGATACAATGTGCATCTCTTATTCAAGAAGCTTCTCATAAATTCAATAAATTCCATCAGGTGGTTGGTGAGCGCTCTGAAAATCCCTCACTTCTCTTTTCCCATGTATCATCCTTGAAATATATGATCTGGATATGCTGAACCCCATAAAAATTTGTTTTATTTTTCACTTTTCAAATATCATCGTCAG
This sequence comes from Corbicula japonica, assembly GCA_038501625.1. Taxonomy (NCBI): domain Eukaryota; kingdom Metazoa; phylum Mollusca; class Bivalvia; order Venerida; family Cyrenidae; genus Corbicula; species Corbicula japonica. Next base: position 8,843,900 of record JAZAYU010000006.1, on the reverse strand, counting down.
TAACGTCAATGACGACATTAATGTGTAACGTCGCTGATTTACGACGTGATAATATGTAAACATTTAGTATATCCATGTAAAAGCCCCTTGAAGAAGGGGGATTTGTCCCCCTGAAACGTTGGGATGGATTAAATTTGTGTTTTAGTGAACGGTTTTTAAATTGTGTTTCTTGAGAATTGCAAATATCATCGAGAGTAGCACAATAGAAATAATCAGCTCCCTTTAGTACTACCAAATTGAATGTCTATTGATTGATTAATAGACCCTGGTACTACTTCACACTAATCTAGTGACCTGCATTTGGCCGTTTTAAAACATCTCTTTTGCAACAAACAAGAACTTTATTTACTAATTTATTACTATTATATCAGACAGCAACAACACAAACACTCGGTATTTTCTTAACTGGTACACTTATCTCATACTAACATAATTATCTGGTTAAACATCAATTCCAAAAATGCCTTCTGACCATATAAAACTTATTAATTCTATTTTATCACCACACTTTAATAAAATCACAGTGAAAGCGAATGCCATTGAACTAAGTTTGTAAACAGCTTTTCAGTTTTTGTCTACAACTGTGTAGTAACTCGAAAGTTTCATCAGACATGTCTTTAAATCTTGTCCACACAGAGAATGGCATGTAAAATTCAATTACACTAGCGGATCCAGGGGGGGGCGCACCCGGCGCACGCCCCCCCTAAAATTCCCGGAGCTTACATGTTCTTTGGTATGGAAACAATAAAATATACTATATTTTTTCTATTTTTTCTTCGCTCGCTTCGCTCGCGTATCTTTATACAACATTGCCTATTGAGATGTACTCGTACACAACACAGAGTGCACGCAATTTAAACGTTCCCGCCTTCCCTTACTGTAATAATTCGGCACTATATAACATGATCATGTTGATGCGCCGTAAAACCCATACAAACAAACACATCATTCAGTCAATTAATTTCCTTTGGGTACATTTATACGACAACAAATATGGCTGCGCCGTCAAGTCCCAAAGTTGGCGCATGCTACTGATAGATTCATTGTGCGAATAGATACACATAGATAGCTATGCACTTAGAATATGTTGAATAGTAAAAGTATCTGAACATCGGTTCACAATTATACATGTATCTTCCCTCGTTTTTCCCGCTTAACGAAAATATACAAATTATATAAGCCACTTAGTCGTCCTAATAGAAACCTCGTTATTAGATATTAGAACTATAGGTAAAGTATGCCCCTGGATCTGCTAGTGCAACCTTTAGAGTGATTAAAAGTTACGCCCCCCCTAACCCAAAATCCTGGATCCGCCCCTGAATTATGGTACGTATTGTACAAAACTGTAACAATCATTTAATTAAACTTTACACCTCCTAAGTTTTAATTCATAAATGAGTTCAAAGTTAAGCTGAAATCTATTTAAAGGAATACGTTTGGCTGGATTTCACCAGTACTATGTTATTAAGCGTTACTTATGCATCATTTTGACGTATAGAACTTTATTTGATGTTAAATATTGACAAAGTTATCTCCTGTCAAAGATCCGTTATTTGCAAAATCGGCGGGCATCTATGGCCGTCGCCATGTTTGTTTCCTTTTCGATGCGCGCACCTGCTGATGACGTCATTTACACACTTCCGGTTCGTATCGTTTCCATTTAATGTCCAATTCTTATCATTCTCAACCATGGAATATTCATTCATTTAACAAATATATAATAGTGTATGATTTTGAGCCTGAAAATTCTGAAACTGAATAGTAGCCAAGATAGAAAGAAACTGCTTGTTATGCCACCATTAATTACAAAAGAATGCCGAGAATTGTAGCACATTTTAACCTTTTTTCTTGTTTAAGAGTAGTGAGGCCAATATATAGGTGTAAAATATTTTTCCTGATCGACTTGGCAGATTTTTCGGCCAAAATGCGTTTACTTCGTATATACACGATGTCCTTAAATTGGAGGTAAACGTTTGAATTCAGCGATCTAGAGTCATTGCTGTATGCGGCATCTGAAGCGATCACATTAACCACTTTTTCATTTTGTATTAACAAGTACCATTGACTTTTTTTTATATGTAATACATAGATCCCTGAAAATACATCTTTCTTGAATTTATTATTCAACAGTCGAATAATTCTTGTTTTCACTAAATTCACATAGTTATGTTTTTCTCCTGGTGCAAAAAGAATAATTATACGATAATTATACTCGTATCGTTTGCGTAATAGTTACCCGACTTCAGGTGGTCCGTGCAATCAAAAGACACCAACATGCATACTAATCGGGAGGCGGAGTTTTCCCAGAAAAAAGTAGAGAAATTGATCGTCATTGGCTAATTTGCTTTACCGTAACGTTTTTGATCTGTAAATTCATTTGCGACCTGAAGACACAATAACTTTATGACACGACGAATTTGAATAAACGGATGTCGGCGAATTTAGAGCTTGTCAGATATTTGTCTGGGGTTGTAAACGGTTGGTGTTTCCCACAACAGTGCACATGGCTCGGGGGACATTGAGCTGTTTATTGAGCATGAAGCCATCCCGACAAAGATTAAAGGCATACCGGCAGATCAGTCGTCCAATATAAGTTTGTCAAGAAATTAAGGCATACCGGTGTCATAATGTCTTGGGGAAGGCCCTGAATTGAATTAATGTATTTTTGAAAATTTAAGGGAACTTTGAAAGTCACCGAACCCTGACAAATATGAAAATGTTTCAGGCCCGGTTTGATTAAGCTTGTTAATGGTTATTAATTGAAATGCATATTAATCTACACGCCGCTAAGCCTGGGGTTGAGTGCAACTCAATACTTCAAAACGAACATTTACTGTAAAATTGTATATTTCTTTCTTAAATCTAATTATAAAATTTAATGTTGCACACTGAGTGGTACAAGTTTGAACACGCCCGTGTTATTGTTAATTGCCTCTAACTGATACGTTAATCTCACTAGCCAGCTTGCTCCGAAGAAGATCGGGTGACATATTAAAATGGTGAGAAAAAATTAATTGACATATTTAATTTGAGGAGACGTGAGGGGACAATAGTAAACTCAATGTTAATTTATACTAAAAGGAAAATTTCAAAGCGATCGTAGCGTATCACATTCTCATTTAACATATTGTCTTTTGAATCCTAGTGAGCGATGCAATTACTTGAGCAAAATGTAAGATAAGAAGGTAAAAACACTAAATACACTAAAACTGTTATGTGATTTTTTCCTATTTGTGCTCCTTTTGCAAAATTTTCACGCATATAGCAATGTTTTCATATAAATAAATTTGCCATCATTCATCTCTGCGTATATTCTTTATGAAACGGAAGTGTGTAAATGACGTCACACCTCGTTGTTTTATCTCTCGCGAGACAACGAGATGTCAATAATGGCCGCTCTCATGCTACGCTCGAAAAAACGATTATCAGTGTAATTAAAAGAAAGTTTTACAATTATCGTATTCGTCGTCATCAATTTATTACGAAAATTGTATTATTCAAAATACATTTTATCATTTAAACAAAGGTTATAATCAGCCGAACGTATTCCTTTAAGTTTGCAAATGAAACTGAACTCAAACTTAATTTTGAGCCGATGGGCAATCTTAAATAAAGTAGCAGGTAGAACTACACACTGTACAAATCTACACAACTATGAAATCCCTGGCGACTGATCAGGATCTGTACTGTTTGCTTCTTGATCAGAAATAACCTTGTGGATCTAAAACAGAACAGTGCAGATCTTGCTCAGATGGCACTGATGTGCCTGCTGATCTGAATCTACACTGGTTGCCCATGATAAAAGGTGTATCTCTAGAATAAAGGGATGATATAATACTGATTTTCTGCCTTACTAAACTGCTCTCTGCTCACCAGATAGAGCCTAGAGATTTATGGAATCTTTTTTTCTTTCTTTTCTTAGTCCTAAACATTATCTTACAAATTATAACTGGGGACACTCAGCAACTGCTTCAATCAGTTTCAAACCAGTAAAATATAGAATATCACTCTGATGCAGACATCAACATACAAGAACACAGTACCACCAGTATCAACATTTATATATTTGAACAATTTTATTACCCATTTCTTTCATATATGCTTATTTTATCGCAGTGTACAGACAAGTGTAGATCCAGATCAGTGGGTTCATTCATACTGTCTGATCAGGATCTGCACTGTTCATTTTTTTGTCAGAAATAATCCAATTAATCAAAAAGAGAACAGTGCAGGTACTCATCAGATTGCATAAATGTGCCTGCTGATCTGGATCTTCACTGAATGCCCATGCAATAAAGATGTATATATAAGGTAAAGGTATACTTATTCCTCTTTCTCTTTTTGATGTAAGGTTACTCAATATTCATAAAACTAAGTTTGGACACCTGTCTCCAATCTCAAGCATCTGATTAGCTGAAATGGCAGTCATTTAGATGCTTGAGATTTAAGACTGGTCTCCTCATTTAGAAGTTTTATGATTTTGGGCCCTGATCTAAGCACATCATCTGATATACCCATGCACTTTAATATAATAACTCATTGACACAGTCAGAGCTTGATCTCCAACACTGTCTCTGGTAGTTAGGTTATCTTATGCCTTATGTAATTAGGGGGTGGGGGTCCACCTATGACATTTTAATTTAATTTTTTTTGTTGATCCCAGCTTTTATACTTACAGAGGACAGCTTTTAACTTATGAGTATATAAACAGAAAGCATTTAACTAAAAGAAAGCTTTCATTGTGTAAATTCATGGAATATTCGTATCAATGCAGAAATTGAAATGTATCACCACACAGGTTGATACCAACTATAGTAAACATATTTTAGGTAATAAATGTCTTTCATCTTTTTGAACTTGAATCAGAATCATCAGATATAACTTTAGCCTTATCTGGGATATCTTGTTCACTAGAAGAAGATACAGTTTTAGTTTTATCTACAACACTGTCTTTTGTACTCTCAGTCTGTATAACCTCAGCTTTATCTACAACAACTTCAGGGGAGGTAACTCTAGACTTGGCCTTTTTCATTTTTTTGTCTCCCTTGGCAACTTTAGTTTCATCCTTATCAGCCTTGACAATGTTGGTTTTTTCCTCAACTGCTAGTGTCACATCATGAGGGGAGTCAACGGCAACAGCAATGTCAACTTCTGGTTTTGTTGACTGGATGACATCAGTTGGAGTTTTTTCTGTGATGCTAGTTGCAATATCACTTGATGGCTGTGATGGTATTTTCCAGCCAGCTGACAAATCCTAGAAAAACATAAATATTTTCAACAATAATTCAACTGAAATTGACTGGAACCGGAACATCATAGACATAAGAACACTACCTAGCAACAAATAGCTTGACTCTATAAAATTCCCAAACTTCTAATAAAAGATATAATCTATACAAGATGGCACAATTCTATAAAAATAACAGGTTTTCTTCTTGAGTTTTAAGTGAAACAGGGGAATAATTTTGACAAAATACAGTCAAGAGTTATGAAACTTGTCCTGGTAATTGTTTTGTGATAATAGACAACTACAATAAGTTTCAAAGCTCTACCTTGAATGGTTACTATGAAAAAGTGAACATAAACAAAAAATTAATGAAATGTTGATGTCCACCAACCCATCAAACAACATACCACAACCAGGGTTCATTTTTCAAAGAAAACCTGGTTGAAAATCAAGCTCTAAGAGAGTTTAGTGCTAAGCAATGTTTCAATCATTGGCAATTCAAAATTCAACAAGAGCTGTCACTTGAAATTGACATATGCCCCCGAAATGCAGCTTTGAAATCGAATAGGTATACATATGTAATAAACATATGTAATGAAAAATATGCTTGTGGAAGACAAAGCATACTGCATGCATATAATGTGAAAGATGAAAGGATCATATGTTTCAAGTCTGTAGTAAATATATAGTTAAATAAAGTTAAATATTACATTTTTTAAAGAAAATTTTAAGATTAATGGGGAGATTATCCTGGAAAATGATTATTAGAGTTATGGATCTTAATACATATGATGTGGGTTATATGAACAAGAGGGCCATGACGGCCCTTTATCGCTCACCTGAGTACAACAAAGTTGTGTTGTACGTGACCCAACGCCTGATATGGTGAACATTTACACCAAGTTATTTTAAAATCCTATAAGAAACAACAAATCTACAGCTTGGAGAAGAAAATTCTATTTTTAGTAACAGTGAACATGACCTTTGACCTACCAGCATGGGTATTGTAAGCAACACACCCCCTTGCCATGGTGAACATTTATGTAAAGTTATTTTGAAATCACTCCATTGATTAGGAAGTTACAGCCCAGACAAGAAAATTTTATTTTTAGTAACAGTGACCTTGACCTTGGACCAACAGGCATGGGTATTGTACACGAATCAACACCTTGTCATGGTAAACATTTGAGCCAAGTTAATTTAAAATCCAATGAGAAATAATTAATTTACAGCCTGGACAAGATTTTTCTATTTTTAGTAACAGTGACCTAGTTTTTACCCCAGGTGACCCATATTCGAACTCGTCAAATTAATAACTGGGACATATGTCCTGACCAAGTTTCTTTACAATCTGACAATCAGAGCAAAAATGTGACCAGTAAAGTGTTAACAAGAAAATTCTATTTTTAGTAACAGTGACTTTGACCTTGGACCAATAGGCATGGGCATGGGTATGGTACTCTACACACTGCCTCATAGTAAACATTTGTGCCAAGTTATTTTGAAATCCAATAAGAAATAACAATTTTACATCCAAGACAAGATTTTTCTATTTTGACAGTGACCTAGTTTTTGACCCCAGATGACCCATATTCGAACTCGTCCAAGTAATCACTGACCACGTTTCGTGACAATCGGAGCAAAAGTGTGACCACTAGAGAGTTAAGAAGATAATTCTTTTTTTAGTAACAGCGACCTAGTTTTTGGACCCAGAAGACCCATATTCCAACTCCTCCGAGAAATTACTGGTACAGATATCCTGACCAAGTTTCATGACAATCAGAGCAAAAATGTGACCGCTGGAGTGTTAACAAGAAAATTCTTTTTTTTGTAACAGTGACCTTGACCTTGGACCAACCGACCGACATGGGTATTGTACTCGACACACCGTCTTGTCATGGTGAACATTTGTGCCAAGTTATTTTGAAATCCAATCAGATATAACAAATTTACAGCCTGGACAAGATTTTTCTATTTTTAGTAACAGTAACCTAGTTTTTGGACCCAGATTACCCATATTGGAACTCGTCCGAGAAATCATTGGGACAAACATCCTGACCAAGTTTCATGACAATCAGAGCAAAAATGTTACTGCTTGAGAAATCATTGGGACAAACATCCTGACCAAGTTTCATGACTATCAGAGCAAAAATGTTACTGCTAGAGTGTTAACAAGAAAATTCTATTTTAAGTAACAGTGACCTAGTTTTTGGACCCAGATGACCCATATTCAAACTCGTCCGAGAAATCATTGGGACAAACATCCTGACCAAGTTTCAAAACAATCGAGGCAAAAATGTGACCGCTAGAGTGTTAACAAAATAATTCTATTTTTAGTAACAGTGACCTAGTTTTTGGACCCAGATGACCAATATTCGAACTCGTCCAAGAAATCATTGGGACAAACATCCTGACCAAGTTTCAAAACAATCTAGGCAAAAATGTGACCACTAGAGTGTTCACAAGATAATTCTATTTTTAGTAACAGTGACCTAGTTTTTGGACCCAGATGACCCATATTCAAACTCGTCCGAGAAATCATTAGGACAAACATCCTGACCAAGTTTCAAAACAATCGAGGCAAAAATGTGACCGCTAGAGTGTTAGCTAACTAAGTGTGGACGGACGACGGACATTGATCGATCCTAATAACTCACGCTGAGCCTACGGTTCAGATGAGCTAAAAAAGTGTGGCCTTAACTTACCAGTTTGTGTACATACACTGTATAGATCTAAGACTCTCTTAAATTCAGTCTTAACATTTTGAGAATGTGCTACAAATTTGTTGTTGTTGTTCTTGTTGTTGTTTTACTCACAAACAGTGAATAACATATTCAGAAAAGCCTGATTTTCAAAGTGCTATAAAGTAAGAAAGTTTATTTGTCACTATCCATTAAATGACAAAATTTACCCTATAAAATCTTCCAGAGCAAAGTTCTTACTATTGCATAACACAGATCTAAGCAGCAAAATTCATCAGGTCATTGTCCAGCAACTGGAGCAATAAACTGGTAAACATCATAACATTGAACCTACAGGTAGAAATATTGGATTTTGACACTTGAAATTTTCACCCTGCTACTAAAATTTTGTTTCAAATTTTATCACTAAACAACCAGTGAATGAATTGTTCAGGAAAGATTGAATTTTAAGATGGTATAAAGGTTGTGTCAAAATCTGGTTGATAACTGTAGAAAATCAAAGGTTAAAAACAGAATTTGAAAGAAAAAAAAAATTAAGGGCGGGGCCCCTGGTCAATTTAACGACATAATTTTAATAATTTATGTAGAAATCATCAATATCAATATTCATACCAAATTTCATGACATCTGGACAAAAATGTAACCTCTATTGCATTAACAAAATTTACCTTAGGGTTAGGGGTTAGGGTTAGGTAAAAAGGCCTATAACTCTGCCAAAAATAATCTGATCAGAAATTCCTTAAGATATGCACAACTAGGCTTGGTGACAAACACTCCTGTGAAGTTTCAATGAAATCCCTCAAGCTGTTTCGGAGAAGAAGGGAGGACAAGATTTTGCTAAAAAGGGCCATAACTCAGCCAAAAATAATCCAAGCAGAAATTCCTGACGACATGCACAACTAGGCTTGGTGACAAACACTCCTGTGAAGTTTCAAAGAAATCCCGCAAGTGGTTTTGGAGAAGAAGCGAGGACAAGATTATTTCAGACGGACGGACAGTCCGATTACTATATGCCTCCCTTGAGGGGCATAAAAACAAAACTCACTTTTCCAAAAGTTAATTGGTAACATGAATAAATCAAGAAACTGTATTAAAATTACTGTTCATGTTTTCAATTTCTATCTGTTCTATAATAGCATTAAAAACCATTGTTTCAAAAAGCAAAGTTTAATCAGCTTTGCAAAAGTCGATGCATAGCAGTATAATTGTACGAAAGTGGAGAAGGCAGAATGATTAAGAATACAAATGTCACAGAATAAACAGGAACCTATGGAGACTATAGCTGTATCAAGTTATAGAATAAACAGGAACCTATGGAGACTGTAGCTGTATCAAGAAACAATAAACAGAAACCTATAGTGTCTGTAGCTGTAGAGTACCTATGGAAGTTGTAGCTGTATCAAGAAACAGAATAAACAGAAACCTTTAGTGTCTGTAGCTGTAGAGTAACAGCACAAACAGGAACCTATGGAGGTTGTAGCTGTATCAACAGAATAAACAAGAACCTAGGGAGGCTGTTACTGTATTGACTAACAGAAAAGAATTATTTATACTCTAACCCATTTTATATTTCTAGCCTGCTCCTTGTATATCTGTTCAAGCTGGGTCACTTTGCTTGTAAATACACTTCTACCCTTTTCATTAAGTACAGCTATTTTCTCAAATGACAAACCACTGGCTTTGAGTTTGTCAACAAATGAGTCAAGTGCATCAAAATCCTTCTCTGTAAAAGATAAAAGCAATCAATGTTGTGTTATTGATGTTTACAAAGCTAATGAATGAAGATTTTTAAAAACATTTTAAACACTGAATGCAATTTCCTGATATTTCTATTGAAAGTAGAGTTGGTCCATCCCTTGTTCATTGGTGTCTTTTACAAAAACTGTATCATACAAATTAGTGAATAGTGTAGCCACTGATCTGACTGCATGGAAGAGTTCAAAGGTCATGAAATATGCTACAAATTTTTAAACTAAAGTCAAACCGATAGACAAATTTTGGCGTGGAGGTATCTGAAACTGGTCTTCATAAGAAGGTGTTATATCCATACAGATAGAAGTACTTCAGATTTAGACATGGTTTTAATGAGAAAGATTGTCACATAAATACAAACATCATACTTATTTCTAAGATGTTTACACAGAAGGATGCAGCGATGGCCTTTCCGCTCTCTGTATCCAAAATGTCAAACAGCAGTAGCTGAGGACCACTCTGAAATACAAAGAAACTGAGATGTTATTCAGCTCGCATTTAGTGTTTCTATCAACCCTTCCCTCAATAGATACACCTTTATTGAGAGGGCGAACACTTTAGATCCAGATCAGCCGGCACATCTGTGTCTCCTGATCGTGATCTAAACTGTTTGCTTTTTGATTCATTAGGTTATTTCTGACCAAAATGCAACCAGTGCAGATCCTGATCAGATGGCACGGATGTGCTGGTTGATCTGGATCTACACTGGTCGCACATGCGTAATAATGAGTATATATGGAGGAAAGAGTTAAGAATTCAAAAACATAAGTTGGTGGAGACAAGTTGGGTTTTAACTGTTATTACAGTATGCCCACTATTTAATGTTAATTAAATACTGGATGAAAATTATTTTTATTGCTGGCTAAGGTTTTTCATAGAAACTGTTAAGTCCTAAACTGACAGCAAGTATACAGGGCACCAGTTGAAAATGAACTTTAAAAATCTCTTCATATCTGAAAGGATTGAGATCCATATAAAAGTCACTTCAGAATTCAAGTTTGAAAAAGACAGTGTGCCTAGTTTCCAACTTGACTGCTACAGCTCAATTCCTCAATCAGTCTGATTTACGATTTTTTTCAGATTTGTCAATGCCATTTGATAAGATGTCTTTATTTTTTTAAAACTTGTATCATTAAGTCCAAGGCACTGGACTTACAGTTTTCTGCATTACTAAGGAGTAAGCTGGTGCTGGATGGACTGCAACCACAAATACTTGCAAATACAATCTAAAGAGTAGGACCATGAAAACTACTTGTTATGCTTGACCACAAGAAGTATAGACTGGAGATCAGTCTTAACAACCTTATTTCTGATTGGTCAGTCTGGTCTCAGTATGAAACAATCAGCTGCTCAAGATTAGAGACTAGTCATTATTCTCAGTTTAAAGCTAAGGTTTATGATGACAGAACATTCTAAACTGGATAAAACTTACTTCAGTGATACCTCGGAACATCTTGGCTACAGGACGGATACTTCTGGTCTCGTCTTCAAACAGAACCTGAAATAAATTAATTACTGACATCACAAGATTCCTATGTTCATGAGGATATCATCTGTATTGTACGTCTTAAAATTGTTAAAATTGATAAAAAGTAGGCAATCTGTGTCAGTAAGTTTAAAGACTAGATAGGTATTCAGTTGAACACTTGTGCCACCCTGGGGTAATTTGTCAGAATAAAAAAAAATTGATAGTCTTTCTATTGTAACAACTTTTTTCTATTTTTTCTCAATTAAACAAAACTACCACATGTTTTTGTAAAAGAAAAGTATTTTAATATGAAACAATGTTATCAGCATATGATAAATATTTGGTTTATCTTTATTTTGGATATTTACATCCTGGAATAAGCGTAATGATCGCAGAATGTAAACCTACATGTACTTCTCCTATGTTACAGTATTTACCTGTTTGAGTTTCTTGGCTTGATCAGCGTCTCCTGATGCCAACGCTGCAGCTAGTGCACATACCTTCTTGGTGGTAGGAAGATCGTGCTCCTTTACATCTGTAATCAGAACAACAACATTCTGATGTATCTTTATGCCCACTAGGGCCCAAGATCATATAACTAAGATTTGAGATCAGTCTCAAATCTCAAGGATCTGATTGGCTGAAATGGAGACTGGGTCGCCATTTCAGCCAATCAGATGCTTGAGATTTGAGACTGATCTCCAGTTTTATGATCTTGGGCACAGCTATCAGCAATATACTCCAGGGATAAAGAAATGCAGGGTAAACTTTGAAGATGATTCTAGTTGTCCAAGAGATTCAGGGAACAGCTTAAAGGGAGACTTGGGAGAAATAGTCTCCCAAATTTCCAAAACTTCTCCCTCTATTGAGCCCAGGGAGAAGTTTTTCCCTATATGTTTCTAAAAGAAAGCTGAAAATTCCCAAAACTTCTCTCTAAAATTGCAAAAACTTCTCCCTGTTCTCACAACCTAAACCAATCCCTGGATATTGTTACCCAATCCCATTATGTGACATTCGATATAGTACTACATGCACTGTAACGGTTACAGTGTAACCTATTGAGTTCTTTTGCAGATTTCCATTGATTTTGATCAACACATTTCCAAGATATTGCAAATAATGTAACCTTGCGTTTCTTTATCCATTGAGTATATATTATGTAAAACCTTTGTATAATACACATTATATTTCCTCATACATTTTCGATATCCACACTTAATTCATTTATCTACCTCCAATTTTGAGAACTCATAACCATCTCACAAAATAAACATACTTCAACTTGAAAATTGGCAAAATTGTTCAGAAAAAAAATATTCCAAGCCCTTACACTTATGTATTGGCCTTACCCCCTACTCCAAAACAATAATAATAATAGGGAGAAATTTGCAACCTTAATAAGAGCACTGATTGAAAATGTAAAGCACATAACCATCAAATTTTGATCTTGATTTTAACATAGTATCCACATTTTTAAAACCATAAAACCTTTTGATCATTCCAAGAACATCATTAACATCATAAAACAAATCTTACATGTACTTTAGAGATCATTGCCCAAGGTTATAAAGCAGAGCATGGAAACCAGTCTCAAATCTCAAGCATCTGATTGGCTGAAATGGCGACTGGTCGCCATTTCAGCCAATCAGATGCTTGAGATTTGAGACTGGTTTCCAATCTCAGCTTTATAACCTTCAGCCCATAACAAAGTTTATTAAAAACTGAAATTGAGGATTGTCTCCAATCTTAGTTTCATGATCTTGGGTCCAGGGCAAATGTGATCATTAGTAATATTAAAAGTATTTATTGACGGATCAATTTAAATATTAAATTTTCTATCTTTAAAACTGTTTTGCACTGTGACTGGCTTACTAGAGATGCAATTATGTCAGAAGTTGTCTTTGTAAGTCTATCATTCGATGGTCAGTTCATCTTTAAACAACATATTATTTTCAGATAAAATGAAAACATCTGTAAGAGATATTATGTTCATACATGTGAGTATTTGGTCAGGGAATTTCTTCAGAATCTGTCTCATTGTCTTCAGTTTAATCAAATCCTTTGACTCCAACAGTGCTTGAACCTGTGACCTAAAATGAAAACACAACAATCATTCGTTCATTCCCTATGACACCAGTCTTAAATTTCAAGCATCTGATTGGCTGAAATGGCAACTGGTTATCATTTCAGCCAGTCAGATGCTTGAGATTTGAGACTGTTTTTCAATTTTAGTTTTTTAACATGGGCCCTGTTGTATATGGTAAAATTCACAACAGTTGGCATGAGATTCGTCATTTATTACTCCAACACATGTAAGTTTTTTTTTTTTACAAATTTACCAAATTTAGACAAATCACCCATATTTCAACAAGATAACACATCAATAAAATGTTACATTTTCATAACATGCTCAAAGTAAAATTGTGGCATATAGGTTGCTTGTTATTGTGCAGTTCATTCCATAATAATAGATTCTCCAAATCTCAAGCCTCTGGTTGCCATTTCAGCCAATCAGATGCTTGAGATCTGAGACTTGTTACCAATCTCAGATTTATGATCCAAGATCAAATGTTTAAAAATTTGAAATTTACTGCTATTTATACAACACAAAATGAATGTAATATGATGGTTTTGCCTTTAGTACATCAGACTGTGGCAGCCCTCGCTCGAAATCCTTTCTAACTACCTAAATTGACAGGGATTGCAGCTACATGTATCATGACAGCTGTTCCAGGCTGCCAACTATTACAGATTCATGGGTGAAATTTTAGAAATTCTGAAAATCCTGATTTCCGGATAATTTGTCAATTTATATAGGGAAAATAAATATATCACACAGAATCATGAATTTCAGGACTAGTACAGAAAACTAACCCAAGCCAATTTTTATGAAACAATTAGGAGTTTAAATCAAAGGAATATCATACCATTCTAAATTAAAGACGTGAGGACCTGGCTTATGTGAAACTTTGGATTCGGCTTCACTAACAGTCGTTTTTGCAGCTGCAGTTTCAACTTTTGCTTTTGTCTGATCTTTTGGTTTCTTGTTCTCTGTCTTAACTACTGAGTCTTTCTTGACTTCCTTCCCGTCTGGCTGTGATTGTTTTGGTGGCTGTATGTAGAGAACCAAAGTTTTTATATCAATTATGGAGATTAAAAGTTATAAACAAATAGTTTACAATTTTTTCATGATACACGTAAATTTGTAATTACAGCTTCAGTTTTGATCGAGTTTAAAGATTCTTGAAGATTGAACTGATATTTGATGGTGTTCATTAAGTATGGAAAACTTTTGGGTTGTTTAAAGTTATGCCTAAATAGCTTCACTTTTACTACAAACAATCCAAATGTTGTTCATACTCAGACAAACACTTCATCAATTCAATTCTTATATTTAAACACTTGAATATTTTCATTATTACCACAAACTTAATATGAAAAGAATTTGCAATATTACAAATTTTTTAATCATCTGTCGGAACAGCAACATTGACGACAAAGCGAATGATGGCACTCCTTTACCCAAAAACTTGTCATAAAAAAAAATACTACATATATCTTTCTTTCCTATTTTTTTTAAAGAAAAAAGTTGTTCTATATTTTTTGCTTGAGATAATATAAAAACCCCTTTTTCAGGTCTTACCATAGCTACTTTAGAATTTTCGTCCTCTAGCAGATTCATACCAAAGTGTTTAAATGGTGCCTTTCTGCCGTGATTTTTCAGGAATATTGAGAAGAACTTGAGATGTTGTACATTCGGATACACTCCTTCCTCCTCAAATTTTGTCTCGAAGAATTTGATGCAAGCATCTACATCTGGCTTTGACTGTAAACCTGGAAATATATTAATCTATTATTATTTCTTACATTTTTGTAACTTGATAAAATTTTAGCTTCACATGTTTTTAATTTACTGAAGAATAAGCCAAATTTATAACACAATTAATAAATTGAAATTAACAATTTGCAGATCCAAACTTGATGAAAGTTGTTAATCCCATGTTATAAATTGGTCTACACAAAAAACCTCAGATTTTGGAGGCAAAGTAGGGAACCTGTCTTATAAGCTGATTGGCTTTTGACCAAGTAAATATGGTAAACTGATGATGTACTGTTTATTTTAAATCTTGAAAGCAGAATAATATGACTCAGCAAATTACTTATATTAATTGTGTAAGAAGGTTGGTCAAGAATAAAATTTAACCCATTCCTGGATATATACGCATTTTTACGCATGTGCAACCAGTGTAGATCCAGATCAGCCGGCACATCCGTGCCGTCTGATCAGGATCTGCACTGGTCGCATTTTGGTCAGAAATAACCTAATGAATCAAAAAGCGAACAGTTTAGATCCTGATCAGACGGCACGGATGTGCCGGCTGATCTGGATCTAAACTGTTCGCCCTAGCAATAAAGGTGTGTCTGTACGGGAAAGGGTTAAGCATACTTACACATAGCTTTGAGTTGCATAAAGACCACCTCGGCCTTGTCCACAGTGCCTGGTAAATGTTCTATAAGGTGACCAAACTCCTCTATCAGCTGAACCTGTCCAACAAGAACATCATTATCACACAGTCTAGAACTGTCACAACACTTGAAAATAAAGAAAACTCTCACACTTGAAGCCAAATCAAATATGACAGTATGACAGTACAACTTGTAGTGAGCATTTAAAAATTATACTTCACCTCAAAAGACAAATTTCTTATCTTCCAAACTACTTGGACCCTTTTTGCTCTTTACATTTTGCATAAAAAAATATTTCAAGGACTTTGTGTGAAACTGGAATCTCTCATTTATAATTCTACATCAGTTACACCAGAACTGCTCCAAACCCATTATCAACGAAAGTAAATTATTTCTACTGACAAGTTTGGCAACAAATACCGTTTTAACTTTCTGAGTTGATTGTTTTAGTTTATCTGAAATAACTCTGGAATTTAGAAAGAGAAGAACAGATCACTTTCTGGTACTCCTAAGCAGCAGGTGTCATTTGATTTTTATATAAACTTTGTAATGTGACAATGACTGTTTAACCCTTTCCTCCATATATGCGCATTTTTACGCATGTGTGACCAGTATAGATTCAGATCAGCCGGCACATCTGTGCCGTCATATCAGGATCTGCACTGGTCGCTTTTTGGTCAGAAATAACCTAACTAATCAAAAAGCAAACAGTGCAGATCCTGATCAGAAGGCACAGATATGCTGGCTGATTTGGATCTAAACTGTTTGCCCACGCAATAAAGGTGTGTCTATGGAGGAAAGGGTTAAGCTTATAAGTGACAAGTCATTTGAAATGTCTTCAATTACAACACATACAAGCTTTTATCTAGTACATAAAGTTTTCCTTAAATAGCCACAAAAACAGCAGCATGTGCTATTTGTAACATAACTGTCCCAGATGTTTGAAAAAGTACACCAACATCCCATGTAAAATGTTTTCTATATTTCTCAAGTGCTTCTACTAGTGTTTTTTTTGGACAGAGGTGGCAATATAATCCATCCTTAGAACTGATAGTCAAGAGCCTCTTGGGTATAGAAAGTGAGAAACAAGGTGGTCTAAATCTCTTACCTTGCCAGTCTCTACCCAGGTGTTGTATATGGATGTCAATGAGGAGGGGTGAATCCTCAATCCTGGGGTCTAAAACACAAACATACTTCTATCAGTGAGATATACATTTTGTCATTTTGTTAAGTCTAAGTCAAAATTTTACTGTATATTAGAGACACCAACATAAGAAAAGGTATTTTCTACCTTTGTACTGAGGATTTTAAGAAATGTTTCAGGCATTATTGTGCTCTTTTGTTTATTGGATTTTCTAGACACAATTTCTGCAAAATTCTTAAAGCTAAAAATCTACACCTGTCCCACGTAAGTTTACAGTAAAAATACAAAGCCCTCCTTAACCTTCAATTTTTAATATATCTAGAACAATACTGAACGAGTATAACATACAGCAAGCACTTTTCTGGCTTTCTCCTTCTGTCCATTTTCCATGAAGGCTGCAGCAAGCGATAACAACATCATCCTTTCTGACACATGCTCTGTCACCTTGTCAAATACTGAAAGGAAATAAACTGACATTACCAGGGGAACTGGTCAATTTTCAACCTTTTGCTCTATGGATATGGTTGTTAATTCCATAAGCAATTGTATATCCAGAATTGCTGGCACATCCCTGACAACTGATCAGGATTTACACTGTTGGCTTCTTATTTATTTGACTATTTCTGTCCAAGGAGCAACCAGTGTAAAGCCAGATCAGATGGTATGGATGTGCTGACAGATCTGAATCTACAATAGGCACACATGCGATAAAACCTATATATATGGAGTAAAGGGATAATGGAATATTCACCAACCTTAAGGTTCAAGTATCTGTCTCTAGCAGGAATCTCTTAACTGCTTTTCCAATAACACTCTTCTATAAAAGCATGGAATTTATTACCAAAATATTATTTTTTCCCTATACATGGGTACCCTTAAATCGTAATATTACCACTTAGAATGCAGTTGTCCTGGTTCAATCTACTGAGTTCATCACTTAACTCATACAAAACATACATGTAACCAGATAAAGAGTGAACGGGGATTCAGTTCCCTTAGAAAATCTACAACTATTTTGTTCTTTTCTTCTTATATAAAAAATCTGCAAACTACTTGTATGATAAAGATCATAATAAGTCTCACACTCTGTGTAAAATTCATGGCAATGTAATAATCTGAAAAGAATTTTTTTTAAAAAGCCCCCAAGCACTTTCTCACGTAAATTTTAAAGCATTGTTCCAGTCTTGGCAAGTATTATGACTCAGTTTCTGACTGTTATCCAAGTATGCCTTGATCTTCACTAGTCCTACATTTACCTCACAAATTATTAGTATTGTACCTGTCTGAAGACTATTTTTGTCCCAGTTTCAGATTGTGGTCCAAGTAGGCCATTAGCTTCTCAAGCCACATCTTAACCGGACAAATAATTAGTACTGTACCTGTCTGAAGACTATTTTTGTCCTTGCTTCTGATAAAGTTCCCAAGCACGCTCATCATCTCTGTAGGTGTATAGTTGTACTCTGTCCTCAACAGTTCAAAACTTTCCAACACGGTATCAATATCATCCCTGAAACATGTAAGGTAAACCTTGAGACGAATCTTAAGACTCAAACAAGAGTGCCAAGAGGTCACAGCATATTCCCATCAGAGAACAGCATTCAATTTTACTAATTTGGTCAGCTATCATCAATTACATTTGTAAAGGGCAACAAGATCAATTCGGCTTGTTACTGAACCTGGCCGAGATAGCCACAATGACTCTGACAAAAACAGGTCAAGTTCTCATAATTATTAATAAAGTAAGAGAGCAGATCCCCCCCCACCCACTACTTCATTTCCACCACAAGTAACAACCTTAAAGGCCTTTGTAAGATGCTTTTAAGACTAAACTTATTCAAGAAATTATGCTTTCAAGTTTAAGCCCTGAAACTACATGGAAATGGCTGCCATCCAGATCAGTCAGAAATTGCATGGCATCTGATCAGGATCTACAATGTTCCCTTTTCACTCACTAGGTTATTTCTGACCAAGAAGCAAACTGTGAAGATCTTTATCAGAGTGCACAAGCTATTAAACCTGGAAATATGATAAAGTGATAAAACCTGTAAATGAATATCTTCTGTAATAGAAACTACAATCCAGAATTATGTTGTACAAGAAATATTTGTGAATATCAATCCTGAAAATAATGGATTCCCATATTTACTTACATTTGAGAAATAAACTGCCAATAAGCACTGAAACACTTAGCAGGGCTCAAGAAGTACAGGATACCAGATTTCTTCAGTGCAGCAAGCAGGTTGTTGGCCTAAAACAAAAGTAATCATGGTTCATTGTGACCACAACAAAACAACTAAACGCTATCCACCTTTCCAAATAGATCTACTTCTAGGTTGTTGTTTTTTCAACGTTTAACTCTACTCCACTGATGTGGCTTGTATCCCTTGTGTGACCAGTGTCAATCCTGATCAACCTGCACATCTGTGCAAACTGATTAATATTTTCCCAATGTTGTTTTACAGACATAGTAAAGTAAAGTTACTAACTGAATAGCAAACAGTGTTAAAAGATTAGTGGATATTCAGATCAGCCTGCACACTATGCCAGACTGTAATGGAAATTTACCTGCTCTAGATTTTCCCGTGTTGGCTCAAAATCAAACATGAACTTGCAGTTATAGAAGTATAGTTTGTCTGAAGCTGTCCCTTCAAAACTGTTCTTGGATAAATATTTCACAGCATCTGAAATATTTTAATAGAATATAATACAGTGGAGCTCCGCTATATCGCGATCCGCTATATCGCGAAATCCAATATAACGCGGCCGACCCTTGGACCCCGTTTTTTATTCATAAAAGATAGTAAAATTCTATCAACGGCCATTTTTGTATATTTGGAAAGGGAAAAAAAGGGAAGTAACAAAGTAAATACCGCGTTAATCGATAAAGACAATGACGCTCGTTCATTAACGTATTGAGAAACATTGAAAAAATTGTGAAATGTTCCTTTATGATCTGTTGATTGTTTCCTACGTTTATTAAAATATCAAACTGTCATAAAATTGTTAAGTAATAAATTGTTGTACAAACACTGGGGCACCTAATCACATACGCGAAATGGTTACTGAATGGTTGTTTTTCGCACCTACTGCAGATAAAATGACAAAGGTGTCTGATGTTGTTAATTGGCTTCTAATTTGAGAAGCTCATGCCTACATTTGACATGTGTTGAGAACCTGTTGACATTTTGAGTAGCTTTACCATGTTCTTATATAAACTTAAGTTCAAAGTTTTCACGCGTATTGTTTTCCTTCAAAACAGCGTTCAGGTCAAACAAATACATGAGTTCCGCATATGACAAACGCCCACAGAATAAACTTTTGTGAGTTAATTTCACAAAGTAATAATTTTATAGCACCTGTTAGATAATAACAAAACAACATGGAAACAAAGGATTTTATTTCAAATAACGATAAAATGATACGAGTAATACATGTATGGACCTAGCATAGCGTAAGTTCTATGTCCCGCGAATATCGCGAATCCGATAATAACGCGATTTGATGGGATGGACCCCACAGACCGCGTTATATTGGATCTCCACTGTACATGTAATTAGAAGTCCTTCTTTTTTAATTTTACCAGGCTAAATTCTTATTTTAACAAATGAAAACAAAAGCATTTTTATTATCACCCAACTATTATTTTCTCATATTATACTAGCCAGAAAATTAATTTTCAAGTCCTGAGCTTAAAGACACATTTGCCTGTTGATTAAGGAAAGTATAACACAAAATTTGGTTATATTTCATTATAAAAAGTCCCCCTATGCAATAACTGACATTTGAAATATTGTATTTGGATTAAGTTCTTTATGTTGACTAGATGGGTGTTCACTTGAACACTTGTGTCGCCCTTGGGTACTTTGTCAGAATAAAAAATCCAAGCATAAAAAGGGGCATAACTCCATCAAATGTGCCCTTTACCTAAAGAACTTGACATCATCATCATTTATTTGAATAACAGTTATCTGAATATTCTGTTTATTGTAACAGAATGTTATTATAGAGTAGCGGATGTTACCTTCATATTTGCCTTGTTCAAAGAGACCTTTCAGGATGTTCAAGGCAATCAAAGGTCTAATGGTGAAGTCGGGATGCTCTCTGAAATGGACCACAAAATCATCTACCTTATTACTATCCTTGTAGGAAGAAAACTTGGCTATTTTTCTCGTTTACATTACATGAATGCTTTACTCCCTTGATATAATTATGCCTAATATTATGCATGGTTAGCATCCAGTGATGCTCCAGATCAGCCAGCACATCTGTGATGTCAACCATTATCTACACGAGTAGCTTTCGCATTCATTAGCTTCATTTGTGCCATCTGATCAGGATCTGCACTGTTTGCTTATAGATTCACTTCAGTGTTAGATGGCATGGATATGCTGGCTCAGGATCTACACTGGTTGGACATGTGTTATAACACCTATATATGTAGTTAAATGTTAAATGGTATTGAGCATGCATTTGTCACATCATGTATGTAGTAATCCACTTTGCCACTGTGGTCTCTTGAGGGAATGGCTTAATGGGAGACTTGGGAGAAATAGTCTCCCAGATGTCCAGAACTTCTCCCTCTGCTCAACCAAGCAAGAAGTTTTTCTCTATGTTTCATTAGCTAGTCAAAATCCTAGAATTGGAAAAACTTCTCTCTTTTCTGACAACCTAAGCCAAGCTCTGTCTTACTGTAAAACCATGGAATGCACTCAAAAAACAACATTTAATATTATATTTGGTCTAAAACTACAACTCCTTATAAAATCTGTACTTTGATTGAAATCATGAAGCCTTGGCCAATCATTGCATTTAATGACTTACCTGCGTATCTTGTCGAGAACCTGCATGGCTTTTGGTAGGTCTTCGGACTCTCTCAGATAGAACTGGGCTATTTTATACAGAATATTGACAGGTTTCAGTGTGGACACATCTGTCTCTTGTAAAACTTTCTTAAATGTTGACCATCTCTGAAAAATTCAAATCAACTGGAGATACCACTAACGGTTATTAATATACCATACGGATATTACATTAAAATACTGGAATGGGTTAAAATTGAAAAATAAGTACATGTTAATAATCTTGGAACTTCAAGTGGATTGAAATGTTCACATTTTCCTGGCGTTTGATAGCAGATACATGTAGTTATTTCCGGTAGAGGTTTAATGTCATTTTGAGAACATTTTCATTTAACCCTATAATCCCTAGATAATTATGCCTTTATCTGATTGGCCAATGGTGTAGAACCAGATAAGCCAGCATTCGTGCTATTGAAAACTACATTGTCCACTTTTAGATTTATCTGGTTATTTCTGACTAAGATGTGACTAGTGCTGATCTAGATAAGACAGCATTCATATATATGGAGTAATATGGGTTAATTAATAAAATTCATGTGAATTAAAATAATGTTCAAAAACTAAAGATAGAAATGATTCAAATGACGACCATGTTTTTGTCATAAAATATTTGCTATTGTCAAGTTACTTGGCATATTGCTATCAGCAGTCCAAGAAAAAAACCCTGGCATTTTGCATGCTGTACCTAATCAGTCTATACTAAATTTACATGTGATCTTGTTTCTTAGGGGACATGTCAAGGGAAAGGGATCTTCAGAATTATGTATTTTCGTGAAAATACCAATTCCAGAGTTCACTCGATGAAATATATTTATATCTTACACTAGTAAAAACAAATATCATCTATATCTATTATTTTCTAAAAAATAACCTGAGTTGTTTTAAACATTATCTTGGCTATCAAGCAATGTTGTTTATTTAACTTTATGATGTTATTTAAAGTTGGCTTTTCAAAGCCATCTTTTAATTTCACTTCCCCCATATAACAAACAACAATACCTGTGCCATGAAACTTTTGTCCAGCACATTGATCTTGTATAAAATGCTATTTCTCAGAAAATTGTCCTTCAAATTCTCCAGTTCATCCAAAGTCATTTCCTTCAAATCTGCCTGGAATATAAATGTAAGACACCTTAAATTTGTTAATGAGCTGTTTTAAATCTGCTAGGACCCAAGACATTATGTATTCCAATAATTTTTTAAGAAAAACTTTAAAATCGTGCTTAAAAAAGCTATAATCTGGAGACCCATTTTAAATTTTAACAAATTATATTTAAAAAAACAACAACTCTAAATTGTATGGAAAGAAAAACATTAGTACACCAAACTGGGCACATAAGCTTCAGTATGAAAACTGCTTATCTCTCTGAAAGTATATTTTCAAAATTTGCAAAAAGAATGCTACTCACTACTTCCAGTCTTTTCCTTGTCACCTTCTGCAGTTCCTGAAACATCGTAAAAGATTTTCAATATTACACTATAATCTTTAAAATATCATTTAAATCTGGAACTGTTTGTCTCAATGTTATCCACTGGTAAAACTGAGCAAGGGTCAAATAAAAATCTATGACATTAAATAGTATAACGAGTTTTATTCTACAGATCTTTTAAACATATTTTTTGAAAATAATGGTAAAAGTAAAATGAAATCAGAAAGCAAAATACATTTTTGTAACCAGCATTCTCATTTTTTGTAGGGGGAATGGGGAGGGGAATTTAACCCTTTTAGTTTATTTTGCAGACAAAAATGTTTACACCCATTACTCTGATGTTTTACAATATCCTTTTCCTCCATAGATACACCTTAATTGCATGGGCGAACAGTCCAGATCCAGATCAGCCGGCACATCCATGCCATCTGATCAGGATCTTAACTGTTCACTTTTTGATTTGTCAGGATATTTCTGACCAAAATGCGACCAGTGCAGATCCTGATCAGACGGCACAGATGTGCCAGCTGATCTGGATCTACACTGGTCGCACATGCGCAAAAATGCGTATTTATGGAGGAAACGGATATGACAGTCTAAGAATGGTGACGGTTTTTGTGTTAGGCTGAATAAAAATGATAAAATTTGGTCATTAATAGAGATAGACATGTAAATAACTTACTTCCTATTGACCTCGAGATAAATTTGAACATAATATTTTATTGTAAAGTAAGTTGTCAAGGTCTCTACAAATTTATTTGAATAAAAACTAGTAAATCAAGAAAGTTTTCAGATAACTATATAATAATAAAATTACTGAAGAAACAGCATACCTCGTCAGAAAACATTGCCTTGAACTCCTTTTTCAATGACCCTTCAACCAAACATACACCCTAAAAATAATAACAACACAAGATTTTGCTTAAAACGATGAGTGCCAAACTGCCACAAAACATACTTAAAATCTGGTTATGTGTTGGCATTTCAAAGCCAGTAACACCGGAGTTGCTGAGACAATCATGCTGGTCAAATTCGCTGAAATATTACACATATCTGAGAGTGAAATTTGATCTTTCCAGTGAATAAAGTACCATACGCCCATACCATTAGAATTTTTAAAGGCATAACTAAGCACCTGGAAGGTACCACAGACTTTCTGCTACCTTGTTGGATAAATTCCTTCACAAGGAAGATTCAAACTGTGAGGCCATGATCCAACAATTGGTCGTGTCACAGGCAGTCAACAAATTAAATCTCTTACCACTGAGTCAAGGTGCCCTGAATATAACATTCTCTGTAATATGTATATTTGACATATTGTTATATGAAATTCTAAACCATGTTTTAGGGCTTCTTATACCAACCAGAAGAACCAAACCAGCAACATTCTGCTTACCTTATCTAACATGAATTGTTTAACTTCTGCTTTATCGACACCACGCTTTAGGGCTACTTGTACCAACTCTCCAACACTGGTCTGCCAGGAGTTCTCCACTTTCTGCATTATCTGAACAGAAACAATTTAACCATTTACTCTATAGATACACCTTTAATGCCAGGGCAATAATTGTAGATCCTGACAAGCCAGCACATCCATGCCTGCCAATCTGGATCAACATTGTTCACTTTTAGATTTTATTAAGTTATTTCTGACCAAGATGCAATCAGTGCAGATCCACATGATCAGATCAGACAGCACAGATGTGCCAGCTGATCTGGATCTACACTGGTCACACATGTGGTAAAAAGTATATATATGGAGTAAAAGGTTAAGGTATAAAATCCAATGCTTCTCTTTGTATTATGGTTTAATGTAATTTCAGAGGGCTAATTTTCATGAGCAGAAACCAACAACTTTGTGCAAGCATAAATTGGTACGTAATATTATAACTTCATCATGTATCACACAAATCCTGCATGATAACATTTTGCTTAAGTCTGAATTGGCACAGTTTACCCATTTATAAGGCAAAAAATTAAATACATGGATATATAACCTGTGCAAAAAAACAGGAAATTCCAAAATATGTATTTATACCAAAAAAGGATTTATAGAATTAATCAAGTGCTCATTTTGTACAAAACCGTATCTTTACTACAACAATTACATGTACTAAGCAAGTACTGTGCTATCTTTATATTTTATGTGGATTAATCTCATGTCATGATTTGTGGCTTCAGTGTGGATCGTTTCCATTTCAGCAAGTTCAGCCAGTAACGGCTTAAAATTATAAAACTGAGAATTAAGACAAGTCTCAAATCACAAGCATCTGATTTGCTGAAACAGAGACAAGTCTCCATTTCAGCCAATCAGCAGATGGTTGAGATTTGAGACTGGTATCCATGTTCAGTTTTATGAACTTGGGCACAGGTCACAACAAGGCACAGGTGAATGTTACCTCCATAATTTGTCGCCAGTTTGAGGGTTTCATTACAGCCGAAGCTCTCTCTGTCAGCAGATAAGGTCCTTCACCTCTAATATCTTCTATTTTATCACACTTCTTTGCTGCAAAAATAATTGTAATTGATGCGGGACATTATTAAGCTATTCCAGTTACTGTGGATACACTGACATTAGTGGGCATAAAGTTCCATGGTTTTCCACTTTTCCATTCTGTACCATTATTGTGATTTCTTACTTTTCCTGGTCCGGAACTCCATTTAAGTAGGGTTTTGCGACCAAGTTGAGATATCTCCTTTTTACAAAAGTGTGTGCAATAATATTGAGTTGATCTGAACTCATAGCAGAAAGGTGACAAAAGCGAGATGTTAAGTTAAACTGTAACTTATATGTGCCTTTTACAAGTTATCTTTGAATCAATGACAAGTTAGGGAAGTTACATTTTACAACAAGGTTATAAATTTAATCAGACTTGAAACCCAGAAGCCTTACCAAAGTTGAGAGCAGCTTCCACACCTTCAACAGACAGACAGTACTGAAGAACCAAGGCATTCTTCTGACCCTCTGATAATGTGCAATGCTCCTGAATAACATTATTAAAATTGCTCAAGTTCAAACTTCAAATTTCTCACAATAACTTAATGTGCCATCAAAATTTGGTCATATTGTATATGATATTGTGCAGCTTCAATCATATTCAAGATAAACAATGCTTTTATAAGTCAAAGTTAAATTTTGCTTTAATATTAATGTCAATGGATAAGTGAAGTTATTGCAGCTTAACAATGTACAACAAGTGACACCACTGAGAACATGGAATTTTGTGGTTTTTGTAAAGCATAATTTATTTGGGTTCCTTAATTCAAGTTCTTCAGTTTTCTCAACCCACATCAAATATAATAAATATATTTTGTACATGATAAAATTTCAAGGAACAATTTGCCAATGAAATCCATGAAAATGAATACCCCAACAAATACAAATGAATTCACAAAAGTAAAAACTCCATGTATGTTAAAGGTAATGCAACAGTAAGATGTTGGTTTTAAATGCAACAGTAAGATGTTGGTTTTATGCTGAATTGGTTTGGTTACCATTTTTCTTTCATTCTAAGCCAGTTCAGTGATTGTTCTTAGAGGGGTTTTGCTGAAATCTATACACACTATAGCAAACATTGCAGACCCTGATTAGACTGTGACCCAGATAGATTTGAGTCTAAAACTAAATCAGAAGACCAGTCTCAAACTCAAGCATCTGACTGGAAGAAATGGCAACTGGTCACCATGGCAGCCAATCAAATGCTTGAGATTTAGACTGGTCTCCAATCTTAGTTTTATGATCATGGGCCCTTGTATCACCAACAATGAAAATTTTACTATTTTACCTATCTTTCGAAAAGATATTATGCAGCAACAGATCCAGAGGGGTTTTTGGGGAGTTGCTTGAACCAACTTTTTGTGGGCAGCAGTATAGCAGTATTACATTTTCATGGTGTTTTTGGCCAGGAAGTCTGAAATTCTCCTGTAACTATAAAAGACTGCCTCAATGAACCCCCATTATTGGAATCTTGCATCCGACCATGAGTGTGTAATCATCAAGTTTTCAATCTTTAGCAAGCTGAAGATAAGAACTCTAGATCATAAAACTGAGATTGGCGACAAGTCTCAAATCTCAAGAATATGATTGACTGAAATGGGGACTGGTTGCCACTTCAGCCAATCAGATGCTTGAGACTGGTCTCCAGCTTTAGTTTTATGATCTTGAGCCCAGATGAACTCACCTTGACAATATCCGTGTACTCCTCCACTGACACACCCAGTGAGTTAAATGCATTACTCAGATAAAATGACACAGTTTTCGGATCAGCTGGGAGAAACGGCATCACTTTTATCAAGCCTGTATAAAATATATAAAACGGTAATAACCTTTAACAAAGTAATATTATATTATCATATATGCAACTACAGCAAGTCCAATCAGTATCTTAACCTTTATATGACTTCAGAGGCCTAGGTGAACAGCTGGTGCATCTGTGCTATCTTATTAGGATCTAACTGTTCTCGTTTTTATTAATTAGGGTATTTCCTACAAAGAAGTAAATATTACATATCCAGATCAGACACCACAGATGTGCCAGCTTATCTACATCTATCATGGTCACACATGCAATAAAATCCATGTATGTGGAGTAAAAGGTGAATGAAAAATGTTCAACTTTACAATAATAACAATAGCCCGATAAAAAAAAACACCACCTCACAGCAGTTGATCTCCTTATGACTTTAGCAGCTGACAAAATGCACTTTTTTCAAGGATCTGCAACTCTGATACTGGTGTATCCCCTTCAATTGCCATTAAATCTTTAAAAATGTTTTGCTGCAAGATTTTAAGTTGTAATAATTTCCTGTTGCTTAAACAATCTAATGGTGTTCTAATACTTCAATAGCCATGACATTATTAAAGTTCTCAGTAATTTTTGGGAAATTTTACCGTATGGTCATGCATTTCTAACACTTATGACCCTGAGCAGACACAGTAAAACCCACATCTTGTATGGCAATATTTCAGGTAATTTATGATTTTTAAGCATGTTTCAAACTTAAATGTTTCAAAGGATTCAATACCTTTCTGGAAAATCTATATTTGTTTCGACAGCAGCCAAAGTAATGATAAAATCTTACCATTTTTATCTTCCATAGCTCTGTAATACTGAATCAGGGGCCAAAGCAGGTGGGGGCGTGACATCAGTACATCCTCCTGTAAACAAGCCACTACGTTACAATAATCCAGTTTTACGTTAAAATGTAATAGCAACCACACTTGTTCGAAAAAAACAACACAATAGGATGCTAGGCTTCTCATTGCTCAATAACCAAATAAAATGTTTCATATCCCTGGCTTGCATACTTTCTGAGATAAAGAGGATATTTATTTTTACCAGTGTAAGATAGAAGTATATTTTACCAATTGAGCTCAGGAATTCGTATTTTCATTAGGGGCAAGCCATGATTGAAAAAAATAATTCCAGAGTTCACAAGTGAAATATGTTTCTATCTTTCACTGGTAAAAACAAATTTTATACTTTCCAGAGTGAACAACTTGTCATATTTGACAGAAAATTTGCCAAATGTTTGATAAAAACATGAGGTCATCACCTCATATAACCCAGATTTGAGCCTGTTTTCTAAACGTTCTCATTCTGAATGCTATGTGCGTTTGGGTGAAAAAACAGTGAAAATATAAACGATATTCCACTGTTTGAAAACAGTGAAATACCACTCATTTCACCGGGAAAATTCTATAACTCATTGAAAAGCATAAAATAAATTACACTATTTAGTTATGCTTATGGTATAAAGGTTTAACTATTTATACTGCTTCTGCAAATACTCAAAACCGAAAATAAAATATATTTTTGAAAGAAAAAATCTAACTGGGGTTTAGTTGAACTTGCAACAACCAACCTTCTGATAATTATTTTTCCTGAAATGTGTATTGTTTAGATGAGTAAGGTATGCTGAGATGTTTCTTTTACTTAATATAATACAGTTGAACATGACTGAGAAACCACCTGCATTCAGCAGCCACCTCTCTAAAACAGCCACTTTGAATATGTCCTTAACTGACAGTTTGTTCTTATATTTACCTGTCTAAAACAGCCACCTGTGTTAAGCAGCCACTTTTTATCACTCCCTTGGGTGGCTGCCTAATACAGGTTTGACTGTATTCAACAAAGGTATTATAAAAGAAATAACTGAACTTAAATCTTCACTCTTCTTATCCCATTTCTTGGCACTACAGACCTGATCTTAAAAATGATTTATTTGTTGAAATTTATGTTGTGCTTGTCCTAATTTTATATTCACAAGATCTGCATTTGTCTCCACAGTTTGATTCAAACAGACTGTTACCCTTAGTCAAAACAAAGGAACGTATAAACATACCTCCATGTAGGGTAAACTAACTGCTGCTTGATCTGAAGTGAGAAACATACACACATATTTAGTCAATCATACACATATACACATATATTTATAGTCAATCATTTAAACCCTTAACTCCATGTAAAATGGCTGTCATCCACGGATGAACAATGAGGATACAGATCCAGATCAGCCAGCGCATCTGTTCCATCTGAACAGTATGTACACTTCAAGTCATTTGGTTATTTCAAGGAGCGACCGGTGTAGAACCAGATCAGACAGAACAGATGTGCAGGCTTATATGGATCTACACTGTTGGCACATGTGATAAAACACATATATATGGAGACGAGGGTTTATTAAACTAATGGTCTTGAATTTTACATTGGACAAAATTTAATATAAGAACCATTTTCGATGCTATTAAGTATAGGATTTTTCCGAGCCTGAAGAACACAAATTAATAAAAATGACACAGAAACATAGAATGCCTTAAGAAGTAATTATATTTTGTATTTTTCAAAACAAAACTAAACAAGAAATAGGAGCTGAAACTCCTGATGATTTGCACAACTACATGGTGGTGAAAAAACATTCCTGAGAAGTTTCAAAGGAATCCCCAAAGCAGTTTTGGAGATGATGCATGGACAAGATTTTTATATAGAAGTTACAGTAAGAAAAGACAAAGGGCCCATACCTTTGCCAAAAATAAATTGAGCAGAAACTCCTGAAGATATGCAAAACTGGTGACAAACATTCCACTGAAATTTCAATGCAATCCCCGAAGCAGTTTTGGAGATAAATTGAGGACAAGATTTTACCGGACTGACCAACATGATGGAAAAACAGTGTGATTACTATATGCTTCCCTTAAAATGTAAAAGGATAAAAATAAAAAACTAAACAGTAGATATAATTACCAAATGCATGTTTTCGTACAGCCAAATCAAAGTATGTCAACATGTTAGCATCTCTCACTTCTCCAGCCATCTTTTCTGTGTATTGTACGACTTCTTCAACACGCTAAAAGGGATACTACCATATTAAATAACCATATCATGCAGAGAAAGGGAATCTCTAATTTCAGTTTTATATAACAACTGATATTTTAAAGAAATAATTCTTATCAAACTCTCTTTCAAATCATTTTTTGAAATATTTGATGACATTGCATTCATACACTAGTACATAAAACACAAATGAGCCTGTGTCATTTAAAACCTTTCTCCATTCCTTGAAATGACATGATGTACCGGCTGATCTGGATCTACACTGGTCCCACACACATAAAAAGGCGTATATATGGAGTAAAGGGATAAATGTTTTAAAACCTTGTTACATGTATTTAATGCAAAGAATGACAAACACTTTCTGATAAAAGAAGTAGCATACCATGTGTGCCATCAGCGCTGACTTGTAGAACAAACTGGCCGATGGATCGTACAACCCTCTGAAGAATTCATACCCATTTTCGTACTGTTCTGAAATAGCAAAAATAAACGATGTCAGCAATATTCAAACAATGTCTGGGCAAACATGAAATAAATCTAGATTATGTTTTCAATACCAGTCTCAAGTATCAACTATGTACAGACTGAAGGCCTTATATAACTTTCAAAGAAACCAAACAGGTAAACTTCATCAAATACTGCAAAATCATCTAATTATTGATATTAAACCTTTAAATGGTGAGCACAGGATTTGTCTTATTGTGACCAGATCCAGATCACCTTAGCAACCCTGCAGTCTGATCAGGTTCTACACTGATTGCTATTTAGTAAACAAATTCCCACAAATACCTCCATGAACAATTTTGCTAGCTGCCAATAACTGCATGCTACACTATTTCAAAAGCACTGAAAAATTAAAACAAAATTTAACCCTTCCTCCATAAATATGCCTTAATGTTATGGGTGAACAGTGGAGATCCAGATCAGCATCCACATTTGTGCAGTCTGATCAGGATCTACACTTTTTGCTTTTAGATTCATTAGGTTATTTCTGATTCTGATCAAGATGTGTCCAGTGCAGATCCTGATCAGATGGTGCTGACGAGCCAGCTGATCTGGATCTACACTGGTTTCACACACATCAAAATGTGTATTTATGAAGTAAATTGTTAAATTAAATCTTACTTCCAGTATTCTCTACCATTATGGCATGCAAGAAAGAGTAAACATACCTAGTTCAAAGAGAGTCTGTAGAGTCTCTATTGCCTCTGTGTAGTAATATGTACTGGTTTCCCTGAGCTCCTCCAAGAACTGAAACCCATAGTAACAGACAATTCTTATCAGTATACAGTTATTTCATATGTGATTTGGGAACAGTCAAAATGTTGACTCGAGGTGAAGGGGATAGTGTTTTGAACTGTTGCCCGAGGCCATCGGCCGAGGGCAACAGTCTAAAACACTATTCTTGACACCGAGGGACAACTGTTTGACTGTTCCCAAATCAAATATGAAATAACTAAGGTTGTCAACGGATATCGAATTTGGGATCCGGATATCCGTTGAATGATCCGAAAGGATATCCGGATATCCGAATACGAACACTTTGTTTAGTTATATGTCATTTCAATCGATATGAACGCTTCATAACTTAAATATTTTAATTAAAT
Source organism: Corbicula japonica (assembly GCA_038501625.1). Classification (NCBI taxonomy): domain Eukaryota; kingdom Metazoa; phylum Mollusca; class Bivalvia; order Venerida; family Cyrenidae; genus Corbicula; species Corbicula japonica. The sequence goes on along the minus strand of JAZAYU010000006.1, from coordinate 8,811,910 downwards.
ACGAATAAAAAAGAATTTGGTATCCTCAATAAGTATGTTCCTTTTCAGTTTTGAAATAAATATCGCAGAAAGTATGGACATAGATGTAAACAAATCGAGATCGCGTGATCGAATAAAATGCTTCCTTAATAATTAGATAGATAGATCTCAAACTTCATAATTAAACGTGAGTAATTGATTTTTGGCCGGCAATCCTGTTGTCTACAGAATTATAGCTATATCCCGTCTCAATAAAACCGATCAAACAAAATTATAGGTAATATTCTTTACTCAAAATGGATAAGTAGGAGCTTCAAACGTTGGCTATTAATTAGCAAGTTCTTATTTAAAACATTTCTTAACCTGTGAGGCCCAATTAACTACGTGTCATCACCTCTCGACAATCCATATATAACATGCTTATGCTTAAATGCACGCGGACAACCGAAAGATAATTTAGCAAATAAGTAATATATAAAATTTAAAGTTTTTGTAAACGAATATCTGGATGCCAAATTCGATCTGGATAACCAATGATCCGAACGGATATCAAACTATTCCGATATCTATTGACATCTCTAGAAATAACTGTTTCATTACCTGATGAATTACTTTTTAACAGTACTTAAACAAGGGGGTCCATAGGACCCTGGGTCGCTCACCTGTCAACAACTGCTCAATGGTTGCAAGAGTTGTGTGCAAGTTTGGTAAAATCAAGTAAAAAAATAAAGCTGCTATTGTGGACAAGAAGTCAAAATAGCTTACTTTGGCTCTTTCAAGGGCAATAACTCTGAAACCCATAATGGAGTCTAGCTGATACAAGAAAGGAACCGAGATCTTATAGTAACTCAAGTATTGTACAAGTCTTATTAAATTCAAATCAAAACTGAAGCTGCTATTGTGCAGACAAGGTCTAAAAAGTTAAGTTTTGCACTTTCAGGGGCCATAACTCTGGAACCAATAATGCAATATGGCAATTTCAAGAAAGAAAGGTCTAGTCCTATTAGTTTCAGAGAAAAATGATTTTTCATGTTTATAAATCAATGCAAACTAAGAGAACCCTGGGGCGTGGCCAATTTTGGCCCAGGGGACATAACTTGAACAAACTTGGTAGACATCCACTAGACAATGCTACATACCAAATATCTAAGCTTGAGGTTTCCAGTAGGAAGATTTTTAAATATTAAGGGCCCCCAGGACGGGGCCAATTTTGACCCCAGGGCCAACATTTAAACAATGTTGGTAAAGGGTCTCTTCACAATACTCATCACCAAATATCTAAGGTCTAGTCCTATTAGTTTCTGAGAAAAATGATTTTTCATGTTTTCCTATATAAATCAATGTAAACTAAGAGAACCCTGGGGCGTGGCCAATTTTGACCCAGGGGACATAATTTGAACAAACTTGGTAGACATCCACTAGACAATGCTACATACCAAATATCTAAGCTTTAGGCATTCAGGTTTCCAGAAGGAAGATTTTTAAAGTTTGCCTTTTTCACATATTAAGGGACCCCGGGGCGGGGACAATTTTGACCTCAGGGCCAACTTTTAAACAAAGTTGATAAAGGGTCTCTACACAATACTCAGCACCAAATATCTAGGATCTAGTCCTATTAGTTTCGGAGAAAAATGATTTTTCATGTTTTTCCTATATAACTATATGTAAACCAAGAGAACCCTAGGGCGTGGCCAATTTTGGCCCACGGGACATAATTTGAACAAATTAAGTAGACATCCATTAGACAATGCTACTTACCAAATATCTAAGCTGTACGCATTGTGGTTTGTGAGAAAAAGATTTTTTAAAGATTTATTATATAAGTCTATGTAATGCTACATACCAAATATCTAAGCTTGAGGTTTCCAGTAGGAAGATTTTTAAATATTAAGGGCCCCCAGGACGGGGCCAATTTTGACCCCAGGGCCAACATTTAAACAATGTTGATAAAGGGTCTCTTCACAATACTCAACACCAAATATCTAAGGTCTAGGCCAATTAGTTTCTGAGAAAAATATTTTTTCAAGTTTTCCTATATAAATCAATGTAAACTAAGAAGTGACCCCTGGGGCGGGGCCAATTTTGACCCTAGGGAAATAATATGAACAATCTTTGTAGAGTTCCACTAGAGGGTGCTAAATGCCAAATATCTAAGCTCTAGGCCTTGTGGTTTCAGACAAGAAGATTTTTAAAGTTTTTCCTTTAGGTTGCCATGGCAACAAGAGTTCTGCATGGAATTGATTTATTTGAACAACTTTGGAAGAGCTTCATGCAAGGAACATCCATGGCAAGTTTCATCAACTTTGGCCCAGGGGTTTAAGAGGAGATGTCGTTTAAATTAAAAGTTTACGGACGGGCGCCGGACAAAATGCGATCACAAAAGCTCACCTTGTCACTATGTGACAGGTGAGCTAAAAAAGGAACAAGTAAATAATTTTGCAAATATGTTTGCAATTAAACTTTTTTAATTTAACAATCTTGTAACTATGTCACACTGCCAACATTTTGTATGTCAGTAGGTTTTCATATTGTTTTTTTTTCTGTTATTTCATAAAAAAACTAAAGGAAACTGTCATTTTGTTGACAAAATTTTAATCTCTTTAAATACTTCACCACATTTTATTTATGGAGAGATAAGCATTGGGGTCAATTTGTTTCTTTACTGTTCCACATGACCTCATGACGTCAGAGCACACGAGGGAAACAGTCGAAACTATTGACCGGTCAACAGTTCGCAAACATGGACTTTTTAAGAATTTCAGAAAACAGTCAAAACTACCAAATTACATTTATATATGGTATCAGGTAATAATATTAACTGTTTACCAATGGACACATATAAACTCATATGAAGACCTAAAGAACAAATTGATGGCTGAAAATTACAGCCTTGTTTCCGATTCTAAGCAGCTGATTGGCTGAATTCAAGTTTGTTTCAAATTAACCAAACACAAGCTAGGGATTGGATATAATACTCACTAATAAACATATTCTGTAAACAAGAGCCGTCAGAGACAGGTTATGCTCCCCAACGCCGCTTTGTCACAAATACTTTTTTGTTAGAACAGGAAGAATTTGTAAGAAAGATATTGTATTTGAAAGTTTCCTTTACGATTCAAACAGAAAGCATTTTACAATATTGTACAAAAATAAGACAAAAAAATGAGAAATTTCAAAGGGCACTAACTCAAAAATGAATAAAGCAAGAGTTATGGTTCTTGTGCATTGCACTGCTCCGCATTGAGATCATTCTACTTATGAAGTTTCAAGTTCAGAAACTTTTATACTTTGTGAGATATGCACCAGATAAAACTAAGTAAGAGAAATTTCAAAGGGAAATAAATAAAAAATCAATAAAGCAAGATTTATGGTTCTTGTGCACTGCACTGCTCCTCATTGAGATCTATCTACTTATGAAGTTTCAACTTCCTAACTCTTATACTTTGTGAGATATGCCCCGGACAAAAAGTAAGTATGGTAAATTTCAAAGGGCATTAACTCTATAATGAATAAAGCAAGAGTTATGGTTCTTGTGTGCTGCACTGCTCCTCAACGAATTCATTCTACTTATGAAGTTTCAAGTTCATAACTCTTATACTTTGTGTGATATGCCCTGGACAAAAAATAAGTAAGAGAAATTTCAGAAGGCAATAAATCAAAAATCAATAAAAGCAAGAGTTATGGTTCTTATGCACTGCACTGCTCATCATTGAGATCTATCTACTTATGAAGTTTCAACTTCATAACTCTTATACTTTGTGAGATATGCCCCGGACAAAAAGGAAGTATGAAAAATTTCAAAGGGCAATAACTCAAAAATGAATAAAGCAAGAGTTATGGTTCTTGTGCACTGCACTGCTCCTCCCTGAGATCTATCTAGTTATGAAGGTTCAACTTCATAACTCTTATACTTTGTGAGATATGCCCCAGACAAAAAGTAAGTATGAGAAATTTGAAAGGGCAATAACTCAAAAATGAATAAAGCAAGAGTTATGGTTCTTATGCACTGCACTGCTCCTCATTGAGATCTATCTACTTATGAAGTTTCAAATTCATAACTCTTATACTTTGTGAAATATGCCCCGGACAAAAAGTAAGTATGAGAAATTTCAAAGGGCAATAACTCAAAAATGAATAAAGCAAGTGTTATGGTTCTTGTGCACTGCACTGCTCCTCATTGAGATCTATCTACTTATGAAGTTTCAACTTCATAACTCTTATACTTTGTGAGATATGCCCCGGACAAAAAGTAAGTATGAGAAATTTCAAAGGGCAATAACTCAAAAATGAATAAAGCAAGAGTTATGGTTCTTGTGCACTGCACTGCTCCTCATTGAGATCTACCTACTTATGAAGTTTCAACTTCATAACTCTTAGACTTTGGGAGATATGCCCCGGACAAAAAGTAAGTATGAGAAATTTCAAAGGGCAATAACTCAAAAATGAATAAAGCAAGAGTTATAGTTCTTGTGCACTGCACTGCTCCTCAACGAGATCTAACTACCTATGAAGTTTAGTCTTGATACCTCTCATAGTTTTTGTGTAATTGTCCGGACAATATTATGACGGACGGACGGACGGACGGACGAACGGGACGGACGGACGGACAAAGCGACAACTATATGCTCCCCCGAATTTCGGGGGGAGCATAAAAACACATATGCTAAAACAAGTGCTCTTTACTAATAAATATAAATCTCTTACTGGGGGTTCCAATCAAATATAATACACTTGAACTTTTGATAGAGTTTTAATGTCTAAATTTTAACTCTTCTTTTACTGTTCTACATTCTCACTTGCATCTCAATGCAAAGATATTAGTTAGAAATTATGTTGCTAGATAGAGAAACAGATGTTAATTTCAAAACTCAGTGTAACTTACAAAGCTGAAGATGTCTTTACGACCTTTAGGAGCTGTCTTTTCTATGAGTGAACAAATGGCAGAATCTGAGAGAGCTAGGTAGTTTTCTTTGGCCTCTGCAAACATCTGAAATACATTAACGTCAAAAATTGGTTAATTTACACAGATTTCAAGGCAATTAAGACCAAACATCATAATATTGAGATTGGAGGTGCCAGACTTCAATGAAGTGAAGATCTTTTTCTAAACTGATGATTGTGTTTCTATACTGTTTCTATTCTCAGTTTTACAGTTCAGTCCAGACAGCTGCTTATATCTAAAAAAAAAAATTCTAAATAAATAATGTTCATATTATAAGATTAAGAATTTGTAACCAGTCAAGGTTCACAATTTATCAGCATCAGTGCCTCATTATAAGGTATATCTATATCCTTATTTTTTGAATTTCTATATTTATTTTTGAAAAAACAAAACTTGTTGTAGTTTTTCTATTCTTTTAAATTTATGCAAATTCTCTCAGTTCAAAATAAATTTAAGATAAATTGCTATTTAAACTGTATTTGATATCGATATCATCAGCTCATCAAGATGTCAAGTTCTGCAGATGACCAACTTCCTCAAGTCACCTGTTACCTTGCGAATTTATCAAACAGAAATTTTTTTATTACTACCCGGCCTATTTAACAGAAAAACTTCTTCTTGATCATTCATTTTCAATCCATAAACCATTTACCTGCAGAATTAATATAATTCCCTGTATCTAAAATCTTGAGCAAATCATATAAATGAATTTATCAAAAAGTGTAGTCCCTGATCAATCTGCAATTTGACTTATTTTTGACAGGTGGAATAGACTCCCAGGCTCTATCAATCTAAGTCAATCATTTGGAGTTTATAGGGATGTTTCTTAACCCTTTCCTCCATAGACACACATTTACTGCGTCGGCGAACAGTGTAGATCCAGATCACCCGGCACATCCGTGACATCTGATCAGGATCTGCACTGTTTGCTTTTTTATTTGTATGGTTATTTCTGACCATAATGTGCCAGCTGATCTGGATCTACACTGGTCACACATGCGTATAAAAGCGTATTTATGGAGGAAAGGTTTAACAAACTGTATAGCAAATGGTGCAGCCTCTGACAAAATTGTGCAATGTGCAGGCTGATCTGAGTGAACACTGGTTGCGAATGTGACAAATGTGACAAATGCCCAGCACTTCAAGGGTTTACCTGTTTGACTCCATCTAGATCTCCCATCATGGCATTTCCAAAGATAGCTGCATGATATACTGACTGATCCACATCAAAGCCCATCTCCTTTGTATCAAGGAATAACTTCATGGCCGTCTCTTTGTTTCTGGATAACATTTTAGTTATACAAGTGAACATTTCAACTATGGATTTAACAGGACATTTTAAAGATGTTTGGTTAAATGACTAATATGATGTTTTTAACCTTTAACCATGGTATTTAGATTTTTTTCAGTATTGTTAAATTGTTGCACAGTTATTTACAACTGATCTATAAATACCATAAACAGTTCTAATACATGTGGAATACTTTACCAGTATGCAATCTGTAGGTTTGTATTACTGTGGTATCATTTTATTTAGCGATGGCTTAATTTTAGCGTATTTCGCGCTCGGGCCAGTGCGCGAATTTAAAACCTAAGCTAAAATTTTACCAAAAAGTTCCACGTACATATCCGAAACATGCTATGTACGAATGGACCTACACTTTATATATAGTTGCACGTATCGCAATTTGATATAAATTAGAGGTATCGAATAATTTTGTTAATAAAGAAAATAAAATTAGTTATAATTGTCGAATTTCTTTTGGAATATGTTTAATGTTACTTTAAAACTTGAACAACAATTTAGTCCGCGTATTTAGGTCTGGTCACGTTTTACCACCCAGTATCGATGTCATCTCTTTTTTTAATTTATCAACACTTTTTTTTGAGTAACTGTTTCGCAATTAATTTACACTTTAGACCATAAAACGGGTACGAAATTGAACATGCCAATTATGATATGAATGGTCCAGATAGATGGACCAAACAGGTCCCGTGTCAATTAGCAGCGCCGAATAAACAGCGGTCCGATAATTGACTTACAAAGGAAGTGGTAATTGACAGGGGGCCAACTGACACATTATTAGCTCACCTGTTCAAATAAACAATAGGTATTGATAACGGGTGGGTAAAATATTGATAATAATATTTTTTTGAAAAATTGGATTTGAGCGAATTTACGTCCGCGCGAAACAGTCTTTTTCGGCGATTACGCGAAATTTCGTGCCAGCGAATTAAATGATACCACAGTAGTCGAGTTGGGTATGTAAACAATATCACGCGAGACCGAAGGTCGAGCGTGATGTGGGTTACATACGCAACAAGAAATAATACAAATCTACAGATTGCATACTGGTATAATGTTCCTTTTATTATATACCATTATTTCACTACCAATTAAATAAGCACTAAATCAATAATGAAAAGTGAAATGTGATGTAAGCAATTACGTCACAATAAACCATGAATCTCTATGTCATCGAACAAATATTTACATTTTCAAGCGCCATGATCGATTCTGACAGATAAAGAATTATTACACTTTCAAATCTTTGAAGGACTAAAAACAATAACAGCAAAATTTGGACAAGACCCGAAGATGCTGGAAGTGTTTACCGTGGTATTCGATATGTAACGACTAGGATTTGAAAGTTTTTCATTCTTATACCACAGCAATGAGATTTGTTTACATCAAATCATAGGGTCAGGCTTTAAACAGAAAATAGGAAGGATTGTTGCAAATGGATAGTGGGATAGTTGAACGGTATGTACACTTCTTCGCTCCTAAAACAGTAGTCTTTTGCTTGTTCCATTTATATCCGCAATGACTATCTATTAATTTTACTTGCTTTCACATTTTTGATGATTTCATTTTACTTTTATTTGTAAAGGCTGTGAAATCATTGATTATTTTTAAAGAGAGAGTGTCATTGGAGTCAACAAATATAAATTTGTGAAAATATCGCCGTTTGAAATTGGCCATTTTAAAACGTAGAAACTACCAGAAGCAGCAAATATCACTGTGGGGAATCACATGATCAAAATAATCTCTAAGCTATAGGGAAATTTTGAATTTTGTGAAGTTTTCATTTCTGAGTTGCACAAATAGAATTTATAAATGTACTACCATATTACCACAAACTATATGTTTTATACTACAACAGCTAACAAGTGTTTTGTTTAGAATTTTACCAGATTACCTCTGCAGTGCCATGTTTTATAGTGCTTGGGTGTTCTGAATTATGAGGAAGAGGTCATGAGCGAAATATTGTCAGTATAATTATACCTTCCAGTAGGCATATGATAAGCTACATAATAAAGCTTCACACAAACAGGGTTGCCAGCACCAAGGATGATAAAAATTCCCTGACTTCCCTGACTTTTCACTGACCAAATCAGGGTTATCACTGACCAATAATACCCAACGTAAATGGCCACTAACACCCCTACTGCTGCCCAATCATAATTAAAATGTACCCATAAGTATATTTTTATTATTTTAACAATATATTATTACATTATTTAACAATTAAAGCATCATTTATAAATCAAGTATAAAGTTCGATAGATTTATGTTTAGTGAAATATTAAAATATGTACTATTACAAGATTCAAATAATACTTCTAAGATAATTGGCAAATTTATGTATTCTTATTCTTCATACAGAAACTATATAAACAACATAGTACTTGTATAAAGTATCCATTATTCACTAATGACTGGAATATAATCATCAAATGCACTGTAAAAGAAAAATACATAATCTGTAAAATGGGCAAGCAAACAACATACCATTTTACGCAAGTAAAACAACCCCTCAGACAGAATGCCCATACATGTTTCCTTCATGTTGTAAAAAAAAAATATACATAACTCAAATACAATGCTGTTTACACCATACAAGTGAAACGAAAACACACAATTTAGCCTGTGCTTGGATAAACTTTGAAAAAAATGCATGTAGGTTTTGAAGATCCCTGTTCCAATCCAATAAATATTAATAATTAATAGTCTGATCCAATTGAAGAATATGTCAACCAATGGGCCTAATGGATAATAGGTCATTTGATGCAGAATGTATGCTTAAATTTTCAAATTAATCTAGAGAAAATTTTTGAAGTTTTTGTCATAAGATTAAAAAAATCATGCACCGGTCATAACAATGATGGACTGGGCCATATAAAAAATATGTCAGGCACATCTACACATGATACAAAGTACCTCACTTGTTTAAAGTTTCAAGTCATTATCTTGAAAACTGTAGCAGTAGATTGTGCCACAATATTTTTTTTTAAATCCTGCTGTTATACAAAAAACTAGGTTGCTGTGAACTGAATGTTGGAAAACAGATTTTGTACATGAGATGTTCACATTATGATAGTCACTTCTGCCAATTATTTTAAAATCCAACCATAGATGAAAATATATGGGCAAAGACACAAACTATCATCAGTAAGGCCTGTATAGCAGAAATAACTAAGTTCAGAGTGTTGCTGTGAGCTGGATCTCGGAGGGAAGAACATGGGTTTTGTGTGTAGCACCTTGTTATTATGATTTCTGGAGGCAAGGGTTGCAGAGCCTTTCAGTTTTCAGGCAATATTTTTTTAATATAAGAACTTTTATTATAATACATGTACACAATTATAAAAAAAAAGGTTCATAACAGAAAATTTGTAAATGCAATCTTTAATAAAATAGAACAATTTTTTGTCTTTCAAATTTATTTTTCCCTGACTTTTCACTGACTTTCCAGGATTTTTATTTTTCACTGACCAAGTTTCAAAATTCCCTGACAATTCCCTGACCTTGAAAAAAAATCAAATTTCCCTGACTTTTCAAGTCCGCTGGCAACCCTGCGACAAACCATGGACAAAATATACTTCATTTTTCATTGTTTTACATTTGTTTAGAGATTATATTTGATCATGTGATTCCCCATAGTGAATATACAGAATCGGAAAATTGGACAATGTGCGATACGGAATTATTAATCTGACGAGTTGTATCAATTTTGCGGATTAACGCTGCACTATGCTAAAATCATTAATGGGTATATAATAAACAGTCCTATCATTGATTTATACAAGACTGTCATACATAAAAATTCTTCCTTATTTGTATCAACATAGTAACAATAGCAGTTGGTGTTACCCAGCCAGGAAGTTTCCCTTGATCAGACTTGTGTAGACTCTCTGGTTGATGGGCATCTCACACGCCTTCATGTGTTCCAGGATTTGACTAAAAAAAGAAGACAAACATGGGTCTGTGATTTAGATTTACAACCTTTCAGCACAGCATCAATTTTCTTGGAAATAACACCCAACATCATGTGTTGTTTTAACTAGATGGATCTTCATTTAACAATTGTCTCACTCTCAGGTACTTTTCCACAATAAAAACTGTTAGTTTGATAAGAAATATTGAGAAACGGCAAAGTTATAGCAAACATTGAGTTTTCATGATAAAAACCAAGTCCACAAAGGACCACAACTCTATCAAATGTAATCTTGACTTAAAGATTTTGGTTCATCACAATCCTGTCTTGTCATAAGCATCATAATTCAAAAGTTTGATGAAGATAGATTAAGAGGGCAAAGTTATCAATTCCAACGGGCAATACATCCTTTAATGGGGCGACACAAAAATTAATGGTAACTCATTATCACAGAGTTCCAATAGGTATCAATAATCTTTAGTCCTATTAACTATCAACAAACTTTAAATAAGAACAAATTGGTTTCTAAATATGAAAGGTGAATAAAAAGACTAGTGGATCAGATTTTACAGCCTACTGACAATGTAAACAGTAAAGTAAGAAAGACAAACAAGATCTACCTAGCTGACTTGACATCACCATTGTTGCAGTATGCCATGATAAACCTTGCCAGCGTCACCTGAAACCAAATACTCTAACCTGTTGTACTTACACTCATTTTACTAGTCTAAAATTACACTTAAAGATAAACGTCTTTAAAGACAACTTTCATTTTGCAAATAAAAACATTTCAAAAAGCTGTGTAATCACAATTTCTCTCAAATATTTTGGTAACAATTAAGAATACTTGGCAAAGAGGAAATAAATCAGTATTTTATTGAATTCAAAGTGATATGAAAAACATTCAGGTTTCTTGAGAGGTAAGCAGGAATATTAATCTGATCTTTAAATATTTAGTTAAATTTTTTTGTTAACTCATATTATCTTGCATAAAAAATCTTGTATTCTCTGCCATAAATCATTTTCTGTAAGGCCAACTTCTTTACTTAAACAAAATTACCAATTAAATTAAATGACATTATTTCAAAAATGAATACAATGAAAAATAAAAATTCTCACCCCATTTGGAGCCACACCTTCCTTCTCCATAGCAGAGAGAAATTCTACCGGGGAGAATGGAATGTTACATTCTAGGTAGTTCCTCAATACTATGTTATAGTGGGAGGCGTCAAGATGAATTCCTACAATGAACAATAGCATCAAATGTTTGTTGTTACATTATAATTCACAAGGATCAATTTTTACACAAAAAAGTGAAGCTGTTTAACAGTCATAAGAGAATATATTCAAATTGTGCTGTAATTTGAATTCTTGACTTTTTGCTGCAAATTTATAATACATGATAGCATTTAGGTCATTACAATGTTGACAAATCCAAAAGTATTTTCCAAGAAAACCAGGATGTTGAACACAAAAGACATTAAGTTCTTATTCTATGACCAACTGGCTCAACAGTTGCATACAAACCCAACCTGACTCCCAATGCCACAAATTTTACTGGTCTTAAGTCATAAATTATTACTGAACCTTTACTCCATGGGAAATGGCTGATATCCCATGCGTACCAATGTAGATCAAGATCAGACAGGGTTGGCACCAATCGACCGCCCCTGGTTAAAACCGGCGGTTTTAACCGGTTAAAACCATCCCGGTCAATACTCCCAAAGTGGTTAAAAGTGGTCAATACTGGTCAATTGAACTTTTTTTCCAAAATTTTCATAAAGGAAAGGAAGAAAACAGACCATTTAACTTTTATTTAATATCTACTTTAGTTACTTTAGAACTAACTTCACTTGAACATGCTTTGCACTTAAAAAATTGTCTTATTTCCCTCAGTAACTGAGATCATAAAATACCCAAACAGGGTCTTTTGGCTTCATTCTGGTGGCTTTTTAGACAATGTAAGAATTCTTTTAATGTTAGTGTTTTATCAATTTTCAGCAAAGAATGATTCAGTAACTTTTTTTTTATTTAAAGCAAAGGTAATTTGCTCCACCAGTAGGTGTTACACTCTTGCCAACTAACACTTGTGTATGACAATGGATGGTCTGGAGATGGAGGGGTGTTGTGTCACACTTCTATTGTTTATTGAACTTGGGAACATGTTAATTAAGATGCCTATGTGTTTATTTAAGGATTATCCAATAACCATAAAGTAGGTGTTAATACACCTGCCAATTAACACTTGTGTTTGACAATTGATGGTCAGGAGACTGTGGGGTGATTGCACTTCCTTTGACCTCACAGATCTTTGCAAGTAAACATTTCATATAATGTATGTATTGTACTGAGCACTTGGGCAAAGCTTACAGAATGTTCTTTAACGAATCCATTTCATAAATTACATAAAACATAACAAACATTATATAACTCGAAACTTTTAGCATACTACATTTATTGATTTCAGTCTGTTACTTATCATAAATGCCTATAATTATGTCATGCTGTTTATATATACCATAAAGTTTCCACGTACTTAAGAAAATGTGTCCTGTAAGCATTGAATGCCCGAAGCTGAATGACCATATATTTTCCAACAATACTCATGAGAACTCGTGCATTAAACCAATGAAAACAACACCTTTTGATTGGTACATTCAAAAGATCTTACCCAATCAAAGGAAATTAATATTTTCCACCTAATTCGCTTTGCTTAACCGGCGGAAAATACATTTCTTTTCTTATTGAAAATAGGTACATACCAATTAAGAAGTTGTGTTTATTTAAGGCTTATCCAATAATAAACCATAAATGAAGTACCATTTAGGCTCTTACAGGGCCTATTGTAAGGGCCTAAATGATTTTAAATTATTCTAAGAACATTTTGGACAGTTTGGTTGTGAATAAAATTGAATTGACCAGTACTGACCAGAAATGACCACTATTGACCAGAAATGACCACTATTGACCATTATTGACCACTGGCCCGGTCAATACTCAATTGACCGGTCAATAAGCCAACCCTGAGATCAGACTTCATTAATTTTTGATGAAAAAGATAACATTGTTGATCCAGATCACTCTGCACTAATGTGCAATCTGATCTGGATCTACACTAGAAGCCCATGTGATTAAACACATGCCCTGTCCAGAATAAAGGGTTAACTAGTAAGAACTAGTTCCGTGTGAACAATTGTCAACTAATATACAAAAACGTTGTTTTTTTTAAGTTTTAAATATTCTGTCAAATAATTAACTGTCAAACTCACCGAACTGCTTATCCCACTGGCAGTTGAACCAATGATAGAACAGGTTAGTATTGTGTTATACCTCATGAACAAAAACTTAAAACAACCTTTAAACAAAGACCACCATTGGATATATCCAAATTTATATATCCCAGTGACTGATTTAAAGAATAAATTCACTTATGAACCAGTACCGCCTTTCTTCAAAGACCACTTCTGGGGTTTTCCGTAAATGGGTGTCTTTGAAGACAGATTTAACAATAATTCCTTTCTTCAAACATACCTAACTTCCTGAATCTATTAAGGAGATATTCTGTCCATCTTAACTTCTCCTGTCTGCTCATTTCTCGGTTACTGAAGCCCACACTTTTTAGAATCAGTGTCAGTTCTTCATCTGTAAACTCATCTAAAATTAAAACAAGGTAATCATATCACATGCTGGAGGTGTTCTTTACCTTCATGTGCACTATTTAAGAATTACAAGAATTATTTAAGTGGTTTAATATCCTTTATAAATAACCTTTAACTCCATAGATATACCTTTATTGTGAGACCCAACAGTGTAAATCCAGATCAGCTGGCACATCCTTGTTATCTGATCAGGATCTACACTGTTCGCTGTTAGATTAATAGGATTATTTTTTACCAAGATGTGACAAGTGCAGATACAGATAAGGCAGCACATTTTTTTAGGAACGATGTAAATCACAATTAATTCATTAATTATTTCTCATTCATAATACATGTCGTGAAATGCTGTCACAGCCTGTGACTCTTCTAAAAGATAACCATTTTCAAGCAATGATGGAAGCACAGAAAATACCCTCCTGATTATGCAAGAAATAATATTCCTTTCCTCCATAGACACACCTTTATTGCGAGGGCGAACAGTGTACATCCACATCCGTGCCATTTGATCATGATCTTCACCGTTCGCTTTTTGATTTGTTACTAGGTTGTTTCTGACTAAAATGCGGACAGTGCAGATCCTAATCAGACAGCATAGATGTGGCCGCTGATCTGGATCTACACTGATCTCACATGCATATCAATGCATATATATGGAGGAAAGGGTTATTTAAAGCAAGAAATGTTATTAAAACAAAACTGACTCAATAATGTATTCCAATGAAATTTTCCATACACAATGGATTTTTCATTAGAATACAAACAAATGAGGAATAATTCAAACCCAACAATTATTTGTTCAAAAAACTTTAACAGTTTAACCTTGAACAAAAAATAATTTTCTTACCCCTCCTTTCAACAAGACTCATAAACCCATGGAACTCCTGCAGACTGAATCCACTTCCAAACAGAGCTGAATAAATAACCTTGCAATAGTCTCTAAAGTTATACATGGTGCGTAACTTGGAATAATCCATCTTCTTCCAGTATAAACTGGCAGGGTACTCATCAGAGTACCACTTTTGCAGTCCAGTTCCATGCTTCTGTTGTTGCTGTTGCTGTGAACTTGCTTCATTTCGTTCCGAAATGTTTTCACTTTTCTCCCCAGCTATTGGAGAGTAATGTCTAAATTGATGCTTGATTCCATGAGTCCCAGTTCTAAAATTGACAACAACATATTATAAACCCTTTACTTGCTTTAACTGTCAACAGTTTATCAGTTTTGGGAATGTGATCAAACAAGAGTTGAAACATTTTTGGCATTAAAGTTAATAACAGATTATTCATATCGGGACAAAAATGCAATGAACAAAACTGGAACTACAACTTTTGTTGGGAAAGCACTTGCCATACATTTTTCTCATCCTGTGACATTTAGGACGCAACAATAACCATATCTGCATTACATGGTTAGTCTTGGTCACTTACCATTGTTTATAGTCATGTGAGGTAAAACTGTGCATTGCCAAAGTCTGTGCACCTGATTTGCATATTTACAAAAACATAAGAAATACATGCCAACCGTGATTTTTGTCAGGAAATAAGGCAATTTTGAAACATCTGACAGGGACATCTTTCTAGAAACTGTCTTGTAGGTAAACTAGAATGTGTCCACGGACACTTATGACCCACTGCTACAACAACATTTGTAACAAATGGTCATAACTTTGGTAAAAAGGATTGCAGGAAGAAATCTTTTCTTTACAATCATCAACACATCTTGCTTGATAATCAGTGCAAGTTTGAAAGAAATCCTCCTGATAGTTAATGAGGAGTTGATGCCACAAGATTTTGGGGACGTACATAATTATGTATTGACTAGTGCAACTCTATATGCCTCCCACTTTGTGGGGGCATAATAACTACTCTTAAGTAACAAAATCAGTGTGTGTATGTGGCTTTATTTATCGTCGCTACCGGAAGCCCATATGAGCGACGCCTCCAGAAGAGTGTTAGTTATTTAAGGTTTTTGGAGGATGGTGCAAGATACAGAGGACTCTCGAATTCCAGAATCGTCCCTGATCGTCCCTGGTTCTTTTAAATGCCTGGTGTATAGCAGCACTACACCGGACCTCAGTTTAATGTCTCTTCCGAAAGACTGTTAGTAGTTTTAGTTGGAATAGCGGGGGATCGAACCAGCGATCCCAGGACTCAGAGGCAGACACGCTAACCACTGAGCTAATGATTGGCTCTTAACAAAATCATCTAATATGTTTGCTATATATTCCTTCCTCTAACGTCCCCATTTTAACAGTTGTGACACAAATAAATGTTAGTTATTTATACTGACCTTTCAGTTAGTATTCTTTTCAAAAATTCACAGCTAGGGAGAGTAGCACATTTTAATTTAAACAGAAAATTGACAAGTCAAAATAGGCATCAGCAGAGTTGGGCAACATTTTTGTTGTCATGTAATTATGTGTGTGGTTTCAGTATGACACTGAAGTTTGCATACGACGAGGAATAATAATGCTTTTTTTCTCCAAATTACAGGGCATGGGACCCGTTCCCTAGCACAGGGTTGTCATTAGGAGGCGGCAGGTGGCCGATTTGACCGCCTCAAATGAAATTCTGGCGCCGCCTCAAATTTGAAAAAAAGAAAGAAAATCGGTCTCGAGTTACGACTATCCGCCGTGAAAGACAGTCGACAACGGCACACTATCATATTCCCGTATATTTTACCGATACCGCGCAACGTTGTAAACTGCGATTTGATTGGACTATTTGCTTCGATATTGGCCAATCACGTATGTTTTAAGAATCATACACGTTGTTTCAAGATGGAGATTTCCAAAATGGAAAAAAAAAGAAAGATCGATTTGTTTGATTATTTCCATGTACAATCAACTGGCCAATCAAGTAAATCCCCAGTTATAATTATCGGTTTATGCATGCATTGTTTTGTTTGTTATTTGAAATGTTCATTTCGCTTTGTTCGCATTGATTTTGATCAACTTGTTCAAAGTTGCGTTGTTGTTTTTTTTTCAGATTTCAGTTGATGAATGATCTGATGTTCGAAGACGTAAACGTCTGGGTAGGTAGAAATTGTCAAACGTTTTTGAATGATTAGTTTATCGGTTCGTTGTTTAATGAGTATCATTCCTGCAGTATCGCACCCCATGCATTTTGTTTATCCAAGAATATTTTTATTAGATTTATGTAATCTTATCTCTGTTTGATAATTTCTCATTAAATCTGATTGATTTGTTGAAGAAAACAGTCTGTTCATCAGCTCCATCTTTGCACCAGTTTAGCTTTTTCTTTGTGAAATAAAAAATATATTTTTAAGATATTTCATTTACTCATGTACAGGCTGTCAAGACCAGGCTAAGGAACAGGCTTGGCACAACCATGTTGGAGTCACTGAGCCAAACAGGTAATTCATAATTAAAGGTCACAGTATTGTTTGCTTTTTAATTGTTCTTCAAAAATTCAAAATATTGAAATTCAAAAATAATCTTACTCTTTGAAAGCAATAGAACATTGATTCTGACATCAACTGGGATAATTCATCTAGATACATTTTTAATTTGATTTTATTTTCATTTGCAGTCCTGAAGCTCAGGAACGTATCAAAGAAGCAGTTCAGCTGTGGCTGGAAAAAGACAGGAGAAAAAAACCAGGTCCACCTAAACAAGGATCTCTGTCAGCCCATCGCCTTCTTGTTGATGCTGAAGTTCAAACTGAATCAACTGGGCAATGTCCACTGCAGTCTGATGAACTTATTCAGACTGCAGTTGATATTGCCTTGCAGAAATTAAATCTAGCATCAAAAGACTTTGAAACCAAATCAGAAAATGAATTTTCTGATGACTGTTCTGGGAATTTGTAAAAGCTTGTAAAAGTTTTAGAAACTGATTAAAATAAAAAGTTCATAAGTGTAGTTTTTTGAAAATAATTCTTTGTTTAGTTGATATATTTTCAGCCCCGAAAATGTTTAAAACATATACTTAAAATCAAATATTAGATCTCCATAGAAATGTTTACAAACTTTATGAATTTTGGTGGCAACATGCTTCATTATTTATATAAATTTCCTGTTTTTTTATTTGTCCAAAACAATAAAATTATGTCACCAGAATGGCTCAAATGTCACGATTTTAAGTGTATGTTTTAAAAAATTTCTGGGGGAGCATGCCCCCCGACCCCCCTAGCAACGCTTCGCACCTTCGGCGCTCGCATAACCTAGCCTCCTCAAAAGTCAATTGAGCCTGCTCAAAATATTTCTAGTGACAACCTTGCTAGCAGTGAAAAAAGATGACATTTGCAACCAGAAACTGAATCTCACAGGGGCTTTTCACTGAATGATTATTAAAATAATTTGAAAACCACTAATTTAATGTCAGGGCTGGAAAGACATACAGCAGCCTGACATCCCTGACAACTTGCCAACTCCTGGCTACTGAATGCTTGTCTAAAATCTAGACCAAGACAAGTCATTGATATCAGAACAAGGGATAAATACACAACAAAACACAGTGTTTTCATTACTTTCATTACTAAGAACAAAACCATTGGGTGCAAATATCGAAAACAAAACCCGGCTTGTACATCGTGAAAACTAGTGACAATTAGGGTGACCTTGAAATAAACAGTGCTTTTTGGCGTTAATTAACGACTAACCGTGTGAAAGTCAGGTCTGTATTTGTAGGCAGTTTGAGCTTCTTCGTAACAAAAGTCTTGGTAACGGTGATTCTTTCAGCATTCTGCGAAAAACGCTGTAAAAATCTTGCGTAACGTGCGCTTCTAATGAGAGCAGACATCTTGCTTGGTTTGGTAAAATTATGTTGTTGTTATTGATATCGTTGTCGTCTTCGGCGAAAGAGAAAGAGAATGATGATCTTCAGCGACATTACACACAAACCGACACACACACACACAGACACACACACAGACACACACACAGACACACACACAGAGACAGACAAGTCAGTGGGGATAAGGAATCAAAAATGTTCCACTAGGAAATAAACGTTTAATATCAGAACCAGTCAGTAATAGAATTGTGTGGACGAGTGTCGGATGTAGATTTACAAAAAAACATTGGTTCCAAACCGTTTTGACACTGACGGATTATTCCCGATACCAAAAACATCAACAGTGACAGAAAACTGGTTAAAAAGATAAGAAATATTTTCGAATCTATAAGTGTCCTCCCATCCAAAACGTTGAAGGCTCAACGAAATCATAATTATTAGCAAAAGAAGGACTAAATATACTCATCACTAATTTTTTTAGGTATTTTCCTTAAAGTGGTCAGTATGAAGAAAATGAAGAAATTCGCCCTATTAGGTTATATTTTAACTTACAATCTGCATTCCCAACAAGAATATCATTTTTGTCATTATCAATAAAATATTGAGAGGTGCTTGCAATTTATTCTGATGCATTTGAATGATCAAATCTTACATCACATGGTAAAAATTAAGATATATTTCGGGATGCGTTTTTGGGAGGCGTTTTAACGCCACCCAATGTGATTACATGTGAATTTCGATCACAATGACCAATTTACCTCGAGTTAATTAGTTCCCTTGAATAACGATATAGTTTATGTAGGTTCAATGAGTTTATGAGACGGTAGACGGTGCTGTACTGTGCCAAATCTTGACCGTATCAACAAGCGATCACGTGGTCTGTTCTAGGTAAACAGGTTATCTCGCAGCAGCTTATGTGTTTACAAATAGCAATACACTGATCATATACGCTTTCCACAGAGGGCTTTGCTTGTAATAAGTACTGATAAGCCAAGATAGGGACAATAATAAATTAACAATTAGCACATGAACATTGATTTATAACACATGTTTACCATGCAGTACTCTGTGCATTTATTCTTTGCAGTTTTGTTTTAAAATAAATTTAGAATGGCATCTTCAAGTTCAAAAGAGTGGACAAAAACATTAAATGGGATACTTGAAGTAAAGTTACACTAGAGCAGACGATAACATTCACCAGGCTATGCATTGTAAAACTTTCTAATTTCTGAATTTCTTCTAAAAATTCTTTCAAATGTAAAATCCCTATTAAACCTTTCATTCCAGTCTATTATGGCCAAGCCAATCCTGTATTTGTATGTAGAAAAACTAAATGAAATTTCAACAGCTATGTCACTTTTCAATGCTATAAAATTCTTATGTTTATATGTTTGTATGCTTTTGCATGCAACATTGTTGAGCTGATGGGTGGGTTGGAGTTATTTCACCAAGACAATTTGTACTTGTTTTGTGATACGAGAACCTGTTGGGGCAAGTGTGAGGTTGGTGCACCCTAGAACCTGGTTTAAACCCCCAGTGGCAATTTGTTTTGCCACTGACCGTTCCAAGGCGGTATCCCCAAAGGTTCTCTTGTTTATTAATTGTTTGTGGCGTCCTATTTGAATTGACATACATATATAAAACATGATCTATCTCTCTCTCTCTCTCTCTCTCTCTCTCTCTCTCTCTCTCTCTCTCTCTCTCTCTCTCTCTCTCTCTCTCTCTCTTCCTCTCTTCTTTTTCGCTGCGTGGGGATGCTGTGTTTTTTGAGTGTGGCGATTCCTGATATGCATATGTTGCTTTTTTATCTTTTTAAGTTTATAAATTAAATCTCCATAAAAAACTTGCTGTGAAATACCTTGTTGCAAAAGTGATTTTAAACTACATCTGTATTTATGAATTGATTCTGGGTATCGGCGATAAAACTTGCAAAAGGTTTTCCTTAATTTGTGATACCGATAACCTTGTTTTGAAAGTTTTTCTATACGCCTTTCCAATAAACAGTTTCGCAGTCCTGTACGAGTTACTTCCCGCGACAGAAAATCAATCCAAAACGAGGCTCTGCAGGATAGCTGAACGATCGGGCTAATGGCTTAAGCACATAATAGCTAACCTTATCCGCTATTTTGCAGGTCTGCGTCAGTCGCCGGCGGTGAAAAAATAAGTTGCTGGTCTGTTATTCTAGCCAGACTTTTTTATGTTTACTATTTGTTAGATAATTAGATTTTTAATGATTTAAGAACATGTACCATTCTTGTTGATAGTAGGCAGTATTAAACGCAATTTGGACAAACATAAGCATTAATTTTACCAATTATGTACAACAATTTCTTCTTAATATCTTTTCTGCTGAAAAGGTGTAAATGTTGCAAATTGCTAAGGCTAGTATTGCGCTATTATCCGGAAATCGTGATATGTCAACATCTGGTTACATGATCTGTAGACAAAAAATACAATCTGAATTTGTTCATACTTACACATTTGAACAATAGAATTGTCCTAAAAATTTAAGGCGTTTATGGTCAACGAATAAATAATTTGAATATTTAAAATGTTACGTATACTTCACAAGCAAATATGATTGATTCTGTCTTGAAATAAAACAGGATCGGTAATCTGATTGTTTGTTGTAGAAGTATCATTCGTAGAATAAAATCCAAGGATTTAGATGCCGGCTTCCAAAAAGATGGGAATATTTATATCACAATATGGTTGAATATCCAATTTAGATTTCTTAGGTTTGACAGATTGTAATTTTGGCATAAAAGCCCAAACTCTTAATTAAACATATATAAAATGTTTTGACAAGATTTGTTTCTTATTGACGGCTTTTGTTTCTATAACGTGTCGTAATGTTGATTAAGAATCCATTTAAGTGCTAAATCAAACACATTTACTGGCACATCCAGTAGTTAAAGGACTCCGAAATACTTAAGAATTGGGAGGTGTAGATACCTTGCAAACAGAAATTACACGATCTCTATTGGTCAATGATATCTGCCCCTTTAAGTAATTGACAGATGACCCCGTGTGCGAGACAGTTTGACATGTTTATGGTATGCCGCCTTCAAAATCAATCGCCGCCGACATAATCACAACATGATGTCAGTAGTTGAATAGACACGCTAATCCGGAAACGAGACTCAATTAAGCCGTGAAGAGAACACTGCGACTGTTTGTTAGTTCAAGTCGTTTAGTGTTTAATGCGAGGAATAATGAATTGACACTTTTAGTCAGAAACCTGATTGTTTAATCAATTATTTTCAAAAATATCATGACGCTGATGTATTATTACTAATTCAAAGAGAAAATACATTTTTCAAAAAATAATTTTATGATAATAATGAAAGTTGTAGGAACATATTCCCTATTACGTTATTACAGCGCGCAATCATTTTTCCTGTAAAGCAGTCACGTGACTGGACAGGGGAGGTAACCAAATAAATTCATCGAATTATTGGAAAGGCGTATAATGCAAAGATTACGTTCATTGAAATCATTAACATCGTTGCAAGCTCTTGAAAAGCGAACAAGCTGTGAGATATAAACCCCATAAGATGTTGCACGGGGAACATCGCCGTATAAAAACGGAAAATTTACTATATTAAAATTAAAATCATCTCTTTTATCATAAATTTTAGTTGTGACATAACCATTTTCAATGGACAGATTTAGATCGAGAAAGTTTGCTTGCTTTTCTGAAGTGTTCGCTTTATTAAGTTGTAGTTCTTTAGGATAAATCTTATTAAACAGTAATGGAAAATGGTTATTGTCTATATTTAATAAATCATCAAGGTACCTCGATGTGTTGTTAAAAGCTGTTATTATTTCATCTTGATGTTCAGTAGAAAGAGATAACATAAAGTCTCTTTCATAACAGTATAAAAACAGATCAGCAACAAGGGGTGCACAATTAGTACCCATTGGGATGCCTATTACTTGTTTATAAATAGAGGTACCGAATCTAACATAAATATTATCCAGTAAGAAAGTTAGCGACTCTATTAGGTCTTGACAAGTCCATAAGGTATAATTATCATAAGTACCATCTGTAAAAATGCCCTATGTTCATTACAAGCGATGAAGGTTTTATTTTCTCTAGCAAACGTTTTTTCAATAAGACTGGTTAGTTTGTCTCTTATTAGAACCTGGTTTAAACCCCCAGTGGCAATTTGTTTTGCCACTGACCGTTCCAAGGCGGTATCCCCAAAGGTTCTCTTGTTTATTAATTGTTTGTGGCGTCCTATTTGAATTGACATACATATATAAAACATGCGCTCTCTCTATCTTCCTCTCTTCTTTTTCGCTGCGTGGGAGGCTGTGTTTTTTGAGTGTGGCTATTCCTGATATGCATATGTTGCTTTTTTTATTAAATTATGAGGGAGCGAAGTGTATAATGTTGAGAAATCATAAGAAGACAAACAGAACGCCCGAAAATTATTTGATTTAAGCTTTTTCAAAACGTCATTTGAATTTTTAATCGACCAAAGGCATTCCAAACATATGTATGGCAATAAATCAGTGACCAGGTTAAGTGGCATCATATTGCTATCGGCAGCCCTGTTGAGATAAGTGCAAACATGCATCTTGTAATGTGACTCTGAGTTCGTTGTATTTGTAAATCTAACAATTAATGGTGCTCCAGCAGAATGTACTTTACTTGTTTGCATGGGGAATACCGCCTATTTTAAACCTCTAGGAAAGAAAACTGAAGCTCGCTAAGGATTTTCTGGCGACTATAATCGCCAGACAAAATTGGTTTACTACTGTCTGCTTGTCTGATGAAGTACAGACATGCGCAGTGAAACGGTCAATTGCTAAGAGTAGAATTTCATGCTACACTTCCAGGTGTATTTGTTTACTATCTGCAGTTCATGACCCCAGAAACTCATCCCCGGGATTTTCAAATTTTGACAGTTAAAATATTTTTTCTCAAAAAATTACAATAAAATGCATTTTGTCATAAACGTTTCTCTGCCATTTCATTTGAAATGTTGCAAAGAAGTCATGCATTGTGTACACACCGGTCACGTGATCATCACATTTATATAAAAATGTTTTAGGGAAAATACTTCTTGGTTATTGTGCTATTTGAAAAAGGGACCTTAGATGTGAAGCATGTCAAAAATACCATGAAAACCTGCCCCAGCGCCATCTAGTGGCTTAAATATTAAATAGTCAAGTTGGAGGTTTAACAAAAATACGGCTTTGAAGTGTAAACTTTATGCGAAACTTTAAAGCGTTTAAACTTTAAAGCGTTTAAATTTAATTAGATTTGATGCAGTGCTCTAATTCATTTGTATAAAATTGCTTTATAGTCATATTATTCGAAAAGAACAAATAAAAATAAAAATAAAATCATCCACTAACCATGATGCAACTTTTTTGCACATGGTACGTTTTCAAACAAGTTTTAGTTTCCAAAAAGCTAGTCGGTAATTAGCATGACATTCTAACAAAAAGACGGCTCTGAAGTGTAAACTTTAGACGAAACTTTAAAGCGTTTAAAGCGTTTCAATTTAATTAGACTTGATGCGGTGCTCTGACTGTTTTTTGTTTTAATTGCTTTATAGCCATATTATTTTTATTTTTGCATATCTTTTATTTCTTTCTAGTCAATAAATATTGTTTCAAATCATAGTGCAAATAACAGCTATATCATAGTTAAAGTATTTTTTATTTTTCAATGTGATTCATTTCTTTCTTGTCAATTAAAAGTTTCAAATCAAAGGTTGACTTATTATTTATTTTTCCTGGCACAATATGACTTCAGTCTTGGATATTATCATCCGCCCGAATATCCGTGGTAGATAAAAACTTGATAAAGCAGAAGCCGGGCATGCAAACTTTTGCTCTGCCATCCGAAAATTCCTTCACACTCCTCCAATAGGAAACTCCACACAATCTATAGATGATGTGACATTATGACAATCACTCTAAAACGCCACCCATCAGTACTTTCAGTGCATTCATTTACTTAGCAGCCACTGACCTGTTTATGCTACATCACATGAGACCGGGTTTGTATAAGAAAGCTGGGTTAAATATTCAATATTCTAACCCAGAAGAAAGTGACATCAGGCGTGGTCCTGAAAAATTAGTTAACACCGAACTACAGAGAATTCGTGAACAGTTCGAGGCGCTGAAAAAGTAAGTCAGGACGTGTGTTAGTTTTAATTTAACAAGTTTTAAGTAAAATGATGTACTTGGAATATCTGTCTTTGCAGTTTACTGCATTGGCCACCACCTGATGAGAGGAGAAGCCGAAATAGGTTTAAACAGTACATACTAAATACTCATAAATCATGTGAAGATATTTATATTCCTTTTAATACTTAATGGCAGGTGAATGAATCTGTATTTGTTTTATTCTGTAAAATCTCTAAATGTGTCCACAAATTCTCTAGTCGGCATATTCTATAGTCGGGCCCTGAGTTGAAAAAGTTTACATCTTGTTATTATCATACATTTTTGTTTGTCATGCATTTAATATTGACCCATTCTGGTCTGTTTATTTATATAAAAAGACAAACAAAACAAACAAACTTTCAGTTGGTTTCTAGTATGCAAAAAGAGAGATCCGCAATTTAAAACAGGGTTGTCGATATCACAAATTAAGGAAAACCTTTTGCAAGTTTTATCGCCGATACCCAGATCTAATTAATAAATACAGGTGCAATTTAAAATCACTATTGCAACTTAATTTAAAAAGTTAAGAAGATGAAAGGTAATGTTCATTTCTCCCGGTCATTCGTAAAAATCATCTGTAAATTTAAAAAGAAAGGTTACCAACATGATATTTTACAACGCTCTGCAGGCCTGGTGATTTACCCATCTACAGTTGATCATTATGCTTACCTCTTTGGTTGCACGACGGTGGCAGGGGTTTAAGAGTTTATGAAGGTTTATGGGGAAATATTTTCTTTAAAAAAAACTAGAAGCTCGATTCGTTTCTTTTATCTTTGTCATCGTGTTCTTGCTGATTTTACTCCAGGAGCTCTGGTCTCGGTTAGATCATTGAGTACCCGCCCTTTGGTTTTGCAATGCTATTAGCTTCTTATGTTTTATATGTTTGTGTGCATTTGCATGCAACATTGTTTAGCCGATGGGTGGGTTGGAGTTATATCACCAAGAAAACTTGTACTTGTTTTGTGATACGAGAACCTGTTGGGGCAAGTGTGAGGTTGGTGCACCCTAGAACCTTGTTTAAACCCCCAGTGGCAATTTGTTTTGCCACTGACCGTTCCAATGCGGTATCCCCTAAGGTTCTCTTTTTCGTTAATTGTTTGTGGCGTCCTTTTTGAATTGACTACTTATAACAAGAATTCTCTCTCTCTCTCTCTTTTCCTCTCTTCTTTTTCGCTGCGTGGGGAGGCTGTGTTTTGTGAGTGTGGCGATTCCTGATATGCATATATTTCTTTTTTTTCAACTATTGGCTTGCCATAGAAGGGCGGAAGTTGTAATCATTAATCACGTGGTTTGCTCAATATCCCGAAAGCTATTAGAGCAATCAGCAATTGAGATATCCCTCTGGTCCAAAGTTAGTTTATATCGGCTATATAAGTGATCGTGGTCGCATTTTGAGTTGGCTTCTACGAAGTCCACACCACGGATTAGAAGCCAGTCCGTGTTAAAATTTTGTAAACGGTAGAGAAAATGACAGCTCCAAATTTTGCCGTAAGTTTTCAGATGTGTATTTGATCAGAAATACCATTTTCTCATTTTCTAATGCTTTTTTTCTTTACGGCGAAATCGATTCACGCAAGGTGGCCATATTGCACAGAGAAAAAAAAACAGTTTTCGACGGTAGGCCTATCGCGTTTGATTTGTTAGTCTAATTTTTGAGTGTTGTTATAGGAATCGATTTGAACTAAAGTATGCATGTAGATCTACAAGTTTAAAAATTGGAGTCAATTTGCATTCTCCAGTCAGTTTGTTTTGGTCTCCACAAGACCATCAGGTTGGAATCCAGTTAGCATAGTTTGAAATTTTTCCATAATCTACAGGCATTGCTTCTTCCATTTTGTCTCATTGACACAAAGAAATGCACATTGACTAAGCCTAAAGTAAATTAATTTAGAAAATAAAATCTGCATTTTACCACATAGGCACCCGGTGTAGATCCAGATCATCTGGCACATCCATTCTGTCTGATCAGGATCTGCACTGTTTGCTTTTTTGTCAGAAACTATTAGATAAAAAGGACAGTGCATATTCTGATTGCACATATTCGCTCATGATAATCCAATTATCACACTTTTACTCAACTCTTTTTACTAAGCATCCAAGCATTTGGATTCTAAAATATTTACATTCCTATTGATTTCTTCGTTAAAAAAAATTCTGTTCATTTTGCATGAATCGCATGACCCGTAATGACGTCAGTAACGTCATGGTTGTTACTATTGAAAAATCCCACGTATTACTCCCCCTTTTCACTTAATACTAATTTTTGAAAGTCTTCGACTTAAGTTTATTTAAAGAAAAAAATGAATAAAATGTAAATATAAGTAATGATTCTTATTTTGGTGCGGTTCATGCAGATTGGACGTGCACGCGAGAGCTGGCAAATTTACCATAAAGCGCTAGCGCGCTTTATGGATTTGCCAGCTCTCGTGTGCAGGTCCAATCTGCATGAACCGCACCAAAATAAGAATCATTCCTTAAATGAATTAATCGTTTTGGCCTTTTACACTTCTGTACGTGATACCAAGCACGCAACTATAACTGTGTAGGTCTGACATTCATACTCTGCTCACTCTTTAGTACGTAAATTTAAATGGAATAAACTGTGATAATTAATATGCAGACATGGTTTTTAAATGTCTCGGGCATCGGAAGCCCTTTCAATTTCGCAGACTGAAAATGAAATTTCACGTAAAAAATTTGGTTGTTGCTGGATAAGTAGGCAGTGATCATGTTCAATTAGTAGTTTATTTTTCAGCGTGCAGCTCATTTCTACAGCCCAGCATTTTAAATTACCAGTAGATACTTGAAAATCAGAGTTTGAACTTGTAACATAATTTTCTAGGTAATCCGCTAATGATACTTATTTTGCCAATCCAGCATATTATAAAAATTATGCTATAAAAAAGCTGAAATAGGTCTTTTGAACCAGGCAGTATTTGCAAAAGTCACATTATAGTGGCAGGAATAGATTGGTAGGTTAGTATTATTCTGTTTTAGTGTCCAAAAAAAACTTTTACAGAGGGTGAACAAGGGTTGTCACTAGAAATATTTTGAGCAGGCTCAATTGACTTTTGAGAAGGTCAGACTATGCGAGCGTTGAAGCAATGCTGGTGGGTCCATGGGCATACTTACCCTGCAAATTTTGAAAAGGTAGACTTAAAATCGTGACATCTGAGCCATTCTGGAGACATAATTAAAATGATTTGGACCAGTCAAAAATCAGGAAATTTATTTCAGAAATAAAGTTTGTTGCAACCGTTATTCATCGTATTTGTAAACATTTCTACGGAGATCTAATATCTTGAGACCCACTGAGCTCAAGAAATATCAACTAAACAGTAATTGAAATTACTTTCGAAAACTACTTACTTTAATTTTACTCAAAGTTTTTTCAAATTTGAGGTGGCCCAAATTTCATTTGAGGCGGTCAAATCGGTCACCAGCCGCCTCCTAATGACAACCCTGGTGAACCAATGGATTTGGCATTTGAGTGCACCAATTCTTTGGTTTCCTCAAATGATTGTGAATTAACAAAGCGTCTGCAATTACATGTTTTTTTGCAATTATCGGTAGAAATATTTCGATAGAAATTTTACTTGTGTATCTGAAATATGCTGGATATATTCAAGTATACAGAGGTGTAGAATTCCACTTGACCACTCGCCATGGTGAGTAAATGATTCGTTGGGTCGAGCGAAGCGGCCGAAACACTTGACCGGCAGGGCGAGTAAATTTTTCAGCAAAGCACATGTGTTTTCTTCGAAAAATGAAATATTTTCACTTTGTTTACAAAGTACAATTTTATTTCCAGAATTTCGGTCGATTTCCAGTGTATTCAGAACATTTCTGATGTAAAGCGATTTATTTTTATCCTCATTGGGTTTCCCAAATCAGAACAATACGGGTGATGATGAAAAGCGAGAGAGCGAGCGAGACAGTAAGAAAGAGATAGAATGAAAAGAAAAACGAAAATTGCAACAGAAAGAGTATTTTATTTAAAATGTAAGGGCGAGTGTACTTTCTGTAAGGGCGAGTGCACTTACTCATTCACTCGACCTGCAGGGCGATTAGGTCAAAGAAAATTTCTACACCTCTGTCAGAGCAATTATTCCTAAAATCTGAAATAAATAATTAGTGGTAAACACGGCTTTGCCGTGCTTCCTATTTAAATCATTCTACACTATGCCTCATTTTTTTTATGAAATGTAGCTCTAATAATTTTTATTTGTTGTAAATGAAGCATTATTCAGATAGCATTTGGTAAACACAGCTTTACAGAAAGAGTATAGAGTATTTTATTTTAAATGTAAGGGCGAGTGTACTTTCTGTAAGGCGAGTGCACTTACTCATTCACTCGACCTGCAGGGAGAGTGGGTCAAAGAAAATTTCTACACCTCTGGTATAAAAAACTGGAAATTCAACAGAATTACCGTACATATTATATAAATGTTTAACAAAGTGACAGTAGTGTTTTGCAAATTATAAATAAAAATCTAAAGACATAATAGAAAAACAGCTTGTATTTAAAAAGGAGAATTATAATTGGTTAATTTTGACACATCTTTATTGTCTTGTATTACAATAATAAATATAGAATAGTGAAGTCTCAGCATTATTAAAGTGTTTTATGAACTGAAATTTTTTTAAAAGGGTGGAGGTCCTCGAAGACCTGCCCTCAAATATGCAAATTTTGTCCCAAATACATTTGCTGTTTGATAGAGTTACTTGCATTTTTCAATGTTCTATATTATAAATTTAATAATACATGTTTATATTTTGACCATTTCAGAGGAAGCTGTATTTTTCTGTTGTTGAGGACGTAATTTCAAGTGTGCGGGAGTCATTTTTGGATGAAGGCGTAGATGAACAAGTATTGCAAGAATTGAAGCAGGTAAATATAAACTTTCATGTAACAAAGCTGTGGTTTTACATGTACAGTATGTAACAGTTACGTAATAGTTAACTTCACATAACATGGGAAAAAAAACAATTACAAATGTAAACTTAAACAATCGTAACTTGCTATTGTTCACTGTTTACTGTTGATTATAAAACTTTTTTCTTGTGTCAGTTAGATAGAACCCTGCTTACTGCCCCTCCCCATTAGTTGTAAAGTAACCGGTCACACAACTTACCAGAATCCACCAAAATTACCAGAATACACGGAATCCACTTTGATTTACCGGAATCCACCTTAAAATGATTTTCAGGGCTATATTTTTGGAAATTCATTTATGAATCGTGATGTCAGGGAGTTTTAAGCACAGTGCATCTATTTGCGACTGAGGTGAAGTACATCTTGACCAATTTATGGTAGAAGCTATAGTTTTGCGATTTTCGGGGTGAAGTCGTTCTCTATAAAACTATTTACCAGATAAAAGTGGTTTTCAAAGCGACGATCTTCAGAAATAATAAGCCGAGTCTATAAAGAATATGATGAACTGAACATTTTTTTTTTTTTTTTATTCAAAGTTCACTTCAGCGAAATATTAATGGCCGTTTACAAATTATAGTACATGCAGCGCGGACCATTGCCTTATTTTGATTTGACTGCGGCGTACTACACGTAATCTCATGGTATTTTGGTCGCTGATTCATATATTTAATGTCGTATTTGTTATATTAAAAAACAAAAGTGTTTATTTAAATTTAATGTTCAAAGAAAAACTGGTGAAGTAATGCACTTTTCATTTTAAAAAAATCTTATGGTCACATACTCGCAATTCGCAACGAAATGCCTGTTATGCAAAAAACATGACATAACGTCGAAATCTCCAAGACCAAACGCGTTTTATACTTAACAGAATTATAAAAAGTGACCATTTAATTATAATCATAAAGAATGATATAACATTAACATTGATTTTGGGCGGGAAACTAGTACATTGTCTTGATGATGTGACAGCTATTTATCGAAGTCTGACATTATTTGCGCGGGAAACTAGATCGTGCATGTACCTTTGAAGCTTTCATGTGCGCAAGTAGTTATCTTTCATGTGCGCATGTAATTATACATGTAGCAGTGGTAGCATTCGCAGCACTCATAGATTTTCATGTATTTTCAAGTATTTGTCAATTGGTCTTAAATTTAGTACCCATAAAAAATTTAATACCATGAACTTAAGTAATTTAGACATCATAAGTTAGCACCTAGAAACTTTCTTTTGAGCGCATAGAAATATTTACATACCTTTTCATGTGTTAAAATGGTATATTTTACATGTGCACATAGCAGCGCGTTTTCCGACCACTTTTAACGTCGTCGCCGGCCTTTAATATTATCTGTAAAAGCTAGTCGGTATAAATATTAATTAACAGATATCAACCGGAGACAACTGTTTTATAATCTAGTTAAAATAACTGGGAAATGCCTACTAATAAGTAAAAGGGAGATCACTTTTTCCAAACCTGCGATTGCTTAACGTGTGTTATAAATATTTGTCCAAACAAAAAAAATAGACATAAATTTGGGTTAGATTTAAAGGTGCAAAGCTGTGTTAAAGCAAAAAGCAAATTTCAATTGAAATAACATTTACATTTTATTAGGCAAGACGATTCCAATAGGTGACATACACGTCACACTTAACATGCTTCGAATCATTTATCTTCGCACGCGAATGGCAGTAACTATGTATTCAAAAGCACTATTGTAAAATGATCAGAAGAAAGAAAAGTATTTTATATGATTTTTAATTGGGCTAAACTTATTTGAAAGTAGAACGCAGCATCTGATTGAAGCGACAGTTTTAACAATTGTCACGTGACAAAGAAAATGCAATTTTTTATAGCGCGCAGTGAGGCAAATGTTTACCTACATGACAACAGAAAATGGGATCGGTACTTCCAATCTAGATGCATATTGCTTTTAAACGCTCTGAGATCACAATACATGTAATAATTTCCAAAATAATAACCCTGAAAATCATTCTTAAGGTGGATTCCGGACGAATTTTTATAGTGCGCATGGCAAATTTATGCGTACATGACAATGAAAAAATGGGATCGGTACTGTCAAATCTAGATGCATTTGGCTTTAAAACGCTCTTAAATCGCGATTCATTAATAAATTTCCAAAAATATAGCCCTGAAAATCATTTTTAAGGTGGATTCCGGTAAATCAGAGTGGATTCCGTGGAGTCTGGTAATTTCGGTGGATTCCGGTAAGTCGTGTGACCCTAAAGTAACAGATAAAGCACCTTTATGTATCTTGAGAAGGGTTGTTTGTCCGAAGGTTTGTTTGAAAAATTATGTTTTAGTAATATAAAATAAGTCTAGTACTTAGATCAACAAAAAAAGAATGCCAACACTGCATATTTGAGTTGTTTTTCTCAGAATCAGATTGATAAGAAGTTTTGTCATAGTTTAACTGAATTAAGGAGAAATTTGCAGTCAACAGCATTCTTTCCCTATATAGTCTATACAAAATGACTTCTCCCACAGCTCAAAGAAGGGAGAAGTCTGGTCACTTTTGGGAGACCACTTCTCCCAAGTCTCCCTCTAGTGAGAGCCCTGCTCTGTGACTTATGGTTGAAAATGAAAATTGAATGATTTTATTTGTGAAGTTTGATCTTTTTAGTGCACAATATAAGTGTTTTAATGTTTAGTTTTACAGGCATTTGTGAAAATGTAGATTTTGTATGTATATGTACCTCATTGTTATTCAAAGTAACTAAGTTTAAATTTCGTTTTTTTTCCATCTTCTCCATATACACCCATTTTTATTACGCATATGCGACCAATCTAGATCCAGATCAGCTGGCACATTTGTGCCGTCTGATCAGGATCTGCAATGGTCACATTTTGGTCAGAAATAATCTAACTAATCAAGAAGCAAACAGTGCAGATCCTGATCAGATGGCACTGATGTGCTGACTGATCTGGATCTACACTGTACATCCACCAATAAAGGTGTGTCTATGGAGGAAAGGGTTAAATTTCATCAAGATCTATTTGGATTTACAGTTATGGGAGAACAAAATCTCGGCATCCCGAGCAATGGACCCAGGGGAACCCGAACCTGTTGTTCCCCCAAGCAACATTCCATACCCTTTGTTACAGCAGCAGACGTCGCAGTCCAATGGAAGGTTCTGGAGCCAGCCAACAACACGGGCTAATGGTAGGTACTGGGTTATGAAATTATTATTGACATGTTTTGATAATTGAACTCTAGTGTGTAGTTCTGTTTGTGTTTAGTCAGATAGTTAGATAACAGTGAAGAAATAATAAATTATATTAGCTTCAAATGTTAAGTTATTTCAAGGTGGAGTTCCATTTTGTCTGCCCGCACATTGTAAGTGGTGAAACACCTTTCTGTCTGTTTGGATGTCTGTCACAAATCATTTCAGCACCTCTGGCAATTTCTGGCAGGATTTTGTTCAAACTGTACACTCATACTAAGTACCTAGCCAACATGCACAGAAATGTTAATATTCAGGGCTTTTTTCCTTCTATAGCAGGGGCCGTTTATGGTTGCCTTCCCCTCAGAAATTTTTTTTTAAATAATTCAGTTTTCCCCAAAAAGTAACTTTACATCAGGTTTTTTCATTCCCCTTTAGAGAAGAAATCTCGCTATTTTCCCCAGAATTAAAGGGCATGGGCCCCTTGCCCAGGCAGTGAAAAAAGCCCTGAATGATAATACAGCAAGAGGTCTATCAATTCATTTTTAGCTCGACTATTCGAAGAATATGTCGAGCTATTGTACTCACTTGGGCGTCGGCGTCGCCGTCGGCGTCCCGCTTTGGTTAAAGTTTACGTGCAACCTACCTATATCTTAAAAACTACTATAGCTACATCTTTTAAACTTGGCACACTTCTTCGTCATCATGTCTGGAGTGTGTATGCCAAGAACCATAACTCTAACTTTCATTTTGATCAAATTATGGCCCTTTTTTGACTTATAATTTCAGGTTAAAGTTTGCGTGCAAGCTACTGTACAAACTCATAACTTCAATACTACTAATAGTACAGCTTTAAAACTTGGCACACTTGTTCATCATCATGTCCCGAGTGTGTATACCAAGAACCATAACTCTGACTTTACTTTTGTTCAAATTATGGCCCTTTTTTCGACTTAGAATTACAGGTTAAAGTTTGCGTGCAAGCTACTATACAAACTAATAACTTCAATACTACTTACACTACAGCTTTGAAACTTTCAACACTTGATCATCATCATATCCCAAGTGTGTATGCTAAGAACCATAACTCTAACTTCTATTTTGTTCAAATTATGCCCCTTTTTGACTTAGAATTTCAGGTTAAAGTTTGCATGCAAGCTACTGTACAAACCCATAACTTCCATACTACTTATACTACAGCTTTAAAACTTTCAACACTTGTTCATCATCATATTTGAAGTTTGTATGCCAAGAACCATAACTCTAACTTCAATTTTGTTCAAATTATTGCCCTTTTTCGACTTAGAATTTTTGGTTTTTGCCCCTTTTCACTTGAAATTAGAATTAAGACTTATAAATAATTGTTAAAGGTTCAATGTTAGTGTTTTTCATATGTAATGCTTTAGAAAATGTTTAAAACAGATGTACTTTACATACTTTGGTTGAAAGTGTTGAGAAATTGTGGGGTGGGTGGGGGTATATACTATACTATACTATACTATACTATACTATACCAGACCAGACCAGACCGAGACCCAAACCGAGACCGAGACCGAGACCCAAACCGAGACCGAGACACAAACCGAGACCGAGACACAAACGAGACCGAGACCAAAACCGAGACCGAGACCAAAACCGAGACTGAGACCAAAACCAAGACCGAGACTGAGACCGAGACCCAAACCGAGACCGAGACACAAACCGAGACCGAGACACAAACCGAGACCGAGACCCAAACCGAGACCGAGACCCAAACCGAGACCGAGACCAAAACCGAGACTGAGACCGAGACCCAAACCGAGACCGAGACACAAACCGAGACCGAGACACAAACCGAGACCGAGACCAAAACCGAGACCGAGACCAAAACCGAGAACGAGACCAAAACCGAGACTGAGACCAAAACCGAGACTGAGACCGAGACCCAAACCGAGACCGAGACCCAAACCGAGACCGAGACCCAAACCGAGACCGAGACCCAGACCCAGACCGAGATCCAAACCGAGACCGAGACCCAAACCGTGACCGAGACCCAAATCGATACCGAGACCCAAATCGAGACCGAGACCCAAACCGAGACCGAGACCCAAACCGAGACCGAGACCCAAATCGAGATCCAAACCGAGATCGAGACACAAACCGAGACCGAGACACAAACCGAGACCGAGACACAAACCGAGACCCAAACCGAGACCGAGACCCAAACCGAGATTGAGACCGAGACCCAAACCGAGTCCGAGACCCAAACCGAGACCGATACCTCAACCGAGACCCTGACCGAGACTCAGACCGAGACCAAGACCCAGACCGAGACTCAGACAGAGACCCAGACCTAGTCGAGACCCAGACTATTACTATTACTATTACTATTCTATTACTATACTATTACTATACTATACTATTACTATACTATACTATTACTATTCTATTACTATTACTATAACTATACTATTACTATTACTATACTATTACTATGCTATTACTATTACTATACTATTACAACACCAGCAACACCAATACCACCACCAACAACATTAACACCACCACCAACATCAACACCACCACCACCAACAACAACAACAACACCAACACCCCCACCACCAGCAACAACACTACCACCGCCAGTAACAACACCAATAATGACAACACCAGCAACCAGCATACCATACTGTACTTCACCACGCCACACCACTTTAGGTGGGCAGGGATAGTAGGTTGATGGGTGTCGGATCAGGGGTTTATGGGCTGGGTTGTGTTAACCCTAAAAAAATCTACAATAATAAATTAAGTGTAATTTATTTATTTCCTAACTTGGATTAAGAAACTTTTGTTCATGTGTGTTTGTTGGAGGTGTCATAAACTCCTGAATCACTCCCCAGTTTAAATGAAGCCCAGTTACAATGTGCTTAATAATTCTGACTTTTCGAATAGTCGAGCTTGCAGTCGTTTCCGACTGGCTCTTGTTGAATGTCCTTCTACAGAGTAGTGATAGTTTGGAAAGCTTTCTACTACTTTCTAGTAATAGCTCTTGTCTATTGTCATGCCATATTGGAAGATGATCCAGTCATGTGCACATTATCAAGGGGAAAAACTGCAGGAAGACACATAATAAACCTATTTGAATGATCTCCCTTGTTCTGGTGGTTGATTTTTACGCAAGATCTACATGAACTTTTATGTGAGGTTTGGAATCGCCTTTCAAATTAACTTTTATTTAAGGTCTTCCGCCATTTCTCCCATGGGTATAATTCCCATTTGTTTTGTTCAAATCATCTCAAAACAATATAGAAAAAAAACAACATTATTCCAGCAGCCAGATGTGTTAGCTACCATGTTTTTACATTCCTTGCTATTTAGATACTAGTTAAAATGGTACAAAAAAAATCTACATTATGTGTTTCTTTGTCTGTATTACTGTTTTTCTTGTTGTCACTTACACCTTTTTTGGATTAAAGGTTGGGAGGATTGGGAGACGTACGTTTTTCTCAGAAAAACAACATCTAGTTTCAGGATAGTTTGCTGTAGACACCTTGTTGTAAAAAATATCTTTTCACTTTAGAAACATGGGAAAATTGCAGTTGGTCACAAATTTTGTCTTGAGCATCTCTTGGGGGAATATCGACCAAACCTTACACAAGAGTTCAGCTTATAGTGGCAGGTTGTCATGTCAAATAACCATGACCTTACCTTAGATGTAAAGGCCACTTAAAAATGCTGAATAACAAAGGCAGACTGCTAACAAGTGTTGTATTTGTTTCAGTGATGCCAACACCCAGCCATGTCCAGCAACAGATTCCTGTACCCATACAGATCCATACTGATGGAGGACAGATAGTAAGTATTCTGTTACCTTTAAACAATTATCCAAGAGTTAAGTAAGTGTATTTAAGGATAGGATTGATTATTTATTGCCATCATGCGGATATGAAAAATATTTGGATTGTTAATGGTTTCTATAAACAGTCCAGATGTTGTTCATATTAAAAGGAATACAATAAACTATCAGGGCTCTGCCTAGGCTAAAAATTTAGGGAGAAGTGAGTCGCAACGACTCGCATGCCGCATT
The DNA here is from genome assembly GCA_038501625.1 of Corbicula japonica. Lineage (NCBI taxonomy): Eukaryota > Metazoa > Mollusca > Bivalvia > Venerida > Cyrenidae > Corbicula > Corbicula japonica. The sequence continues at coordinate 8,774,988 of JAZAYU010000006.1, read as the reverse complement.
AAAATATACAAGCATGTTGATTTAAACAGTACTGATAGTCAAGTTAGTCGTCTGCAGCAACAGCAAATAAAACATACACATTTAAAATAGTGTGGAGCAAGTTTATTTTTTAAAATTTTAATGCTGATATAAACTGAATAGCATCATGTCATGATAAACTACATTGTATAAAAAAATCATATACTTGTTAACAAATCTCTAGCTGTTGCTGTTCAGTTCTATTCTTAATCAATTTCTGTATTCCTGAATTCTTTAATTATTTGCGTAGATTTAATATATCTATAGATTATCAAAATATGATTTTTTAATGGCTGATGTTGCAGTATAGCCTAATAAGGTACAGAGTTAATCTAGTTCAACACTAATCGTTATAGACCACCTTATACATACATCGGTAATACATTTAAAAGAAAATATTTTGGAGGATGTTCGAAATAAAAATTCAAAATATTGCCTAAGAACAATTGCTGCGTTGATGTTTTAACAAAATTTTCTCATCAGGACTTTCATTAACTTTGTCCTTCTATAAAATGGCAAAATCTAGTTTCTTTTTATTACCTCCCTTTATTTTATTGCGCTTATTTTTTGCCGATTTTTGCCAAGATTTTCAATTATTTATTAATGTAACTTTAATCAGTTAGCTGATAGCCTGAAACTGTGAAAGTTGAAATCAACTTTTTACAGCTTTTCAGTTGTTTGATTCTTTGTTAATTGAAAGACAAAGGACGACCTGTCAGACGACCGCTTACACAAAAGAACTGGTAATCCTTGTACAAACAATCAATTATGAGACAAGAGGGAATCGTGCTGATAGGGGTTAATTGGTAATTTGAACACTGACAGACTTGACAGTTTTGTTGATGCTGCCATTGGACAAAAGTTAATTCAGCATATCGGCGATCGGCAAATCAATGTGCGCGCTCATATTTTTATTGGTCTAGAAGGCGGGCATTTCGTAAATCCGGTGGAGCGTAGAGAACAGATCGAATCTCATCGAACAAAATATTATTTTTATGATTTTTGTTAGGGCGTAGTTTAGAAAGTAAAGGCGACGATGTCGCCCGAATCACCCAGTAGGCAGAGCCCTGACTATTAATTATTAAATTCTTATATTTACACTCACTTATATAAATATTATGAATGATTGAAATTGCTGTTGGAAAAAATTGTAAGATGTGGTAGAGTGCATTATGGATTTCAAATAACACTGTATTGAATTGTCAAAGATTATATAATTGTGTGATGTTTAAAGCAAAAGATCAATTTTAAGACTAAAATGACATTGGTCAGCATAAATAACATAATATTATAAATTACTGTTATAATACCATGTTTGCAAAATTAAGACCTGAATGCTGACATAGCACTTCTTCCTACACAGTCTTACTTACTAGGTTCAGGTAAACTGTCAGATGGAATATCACCAGATATAGATAAGAGGATTTTGTATACATGCATATTCTGCAATACACTCACCCCTTTCCTCCATATATAGGCCATTTTAATCATGTGTGACCAGTGTTGATCCAGATCACCCAGCACATCCATTCCATCTGATCAGGATCTGCATTGGTTGCATTTTGTCAGAAATGACCTAATGAATGATGTGCCGGCTGATCTGTATCTAAACTGTTCGCCCATGCAATAAAGGTGTATATATGGTGGAAAGGGTGATAAAAATCATCTACCTTCTATGGAAATGTCATTTCAGAGCAGTGCAGCAAACTTGGCATTCTCTGCCCAAGGTAACATGTTCCAGACTCTAGTCAACATGAATCCAGGTGCTCAGCTCACTCTTCAACAAACAGGTACGCCACATCACTATTCTATGAAATTTCTCACTGTCTTTTCTCTGTGGTCTCGTGTTGCCATGTTTTAACTTTTCTGTGTTGTTTACTATGTCAGAAAACTGTAAATTAGTAAATAACATCATGGCTGTTAAATCCTCAAGTTTATGAAATATTACACCACAATTTTTGTCAATAGAGGCATTTTATTAGGTCAAACATAGTTATACACTTTTTACCTAGGAACCTTGTATCTCGGTCAGTTGGTAAGTGCAAGTGAATGGAATGGTGCCTATTTTAGCCAACAGTCTTTGCTTTGTATGTAATCTGATGTTGTCTTAAAATATATTTAAATTCAGTGTTAAATGCTTGTTTCTGCCAATTTATTGCTTATTATATTTTGGGCCCGTTTCATTAAGAATTTACGATCGTGTCGTATCGTAAACTGCGATCACCATTTACGACAAAATTTACGAATGTGACAAACGCGTTTCATAAAGACCGTCGTAAATCTAGCTTACGATCGTAAGATACGACGCGTCGTACGACATAAAATACAGTAATCCAGTCCAAAACAGCCGTTTCCGGGCGCGAGGTTTTTAGCGCGCACCTGTCAATAAAAAAATGGCGACTTCCATAAAACCGAAATTTGTTTAATTTTGCTATTTTGATGAAACTTTCGTCGTTTGCTACATGTAGATAATATAATAATAGAGGACAATGGTCATTAAACTACATTTCTACAGGGTTCCAGAACCTGTACTCCGAGACAACACGTGAAATAACCGGTAAGTTAAAGTTCAAGAGGATTATTAGTGTTTACATAATCATATTAGGCCACAAGTCAAAAAGGCCACAAAAAAAGTCAAATTGGCCTCAGAAAAAAAGTCAAATAGGCCACACATTATTTTACAAAAAAAAGAACGGTTTTTATGAAATTAATTTGTGTAATAGTCTTAATCTGTTCCCTACACTGTCATTAATTACCCAAGCCAGCCAAGGTGTTGATTTAACCAGTTTTGTCAGGGTGTCACAATATTATATAAGATCCAAATTTACAACACTTGTAGTAACAGTCAGAGGTGCTAATGCAATTTAAGGTGTCATATTTCATAAATACATTGTAATTAAATTTATTTCGAAACCAATTTCCATGTTGGACCATGCAAAATACACAGCTTATGTTGCAGGTGCATCAATATTAGATTCTCTGCAAGTGTAGACCAAGTGACTTGTGTAGACTAAGGACATTGATCAAAAGAGCATATTGACATATAAATGGTGGTTAATTGTAGTTCTGATAGATGAAAATGGAAGAGTTTTCAACTTACTTTGTTCAAATAAAACATTTTTACATTGCTATCACAAAAAGGAATAACTGTGTTCTTTTATTTTGTTGCAATATTTTGTGAATTGTTGTCCCACTTCTTGAGTCATGATGGTAACTTGATTTGTGGCAAAAAAAAATGAAAAAGCACATGTTGCTTTGAACAAAATATCCAATACATGAAGCAACTTTGAGGCAACTTTTAAAAAAATATTTATAAAACATCATAAACTGACATAGAACATATTAACACAATGATAATAAAGCCTTTATAAATAAAATAAAAATGTGGCTATTTGACTTTTTTCAAAATCAAGTGTGGTCCATTTGACTTTTTTGTGGCCTATAGGACTTGTGGCCTATTTGACTGTAATCCGTTCTGAATTGTACACCATAGTGTTATGAAGGTGATGAGGTGTGAAAATAAATTTAGTGTTTTAAAGCATGGTAATATGTTCATTGTTAGGTTGAAGCAGAACATTTTGACCTGGCCATGTGCGTCATCCAATAGGTTGTCCTGGAGAAATATTCACCATTCAGCATATTTAAAAAATCAAAGATAAATACTTAAAGGTGTAGAGGTTCCACTAACCGCTGAATCTCAAGAGTCATATTTATCATTTTTTAAGGTATATTGCCAATTAGTAGCCAAAATACCCACAATTTAAGGCTAAAGTGACCCTTCTGCTAATATTACAAAGGACAAAATGGCATTTTGGAAATTCCAAAAGTCAAAGTGCCATCGCTTGTGTCAAATGGAACCCCTGAAAGGTGGTTAATCAGAATAGTAGAAACTTAATCTTTGAGACTCTAGTTTTTATGAACTTTATATTTACAATCTATTTTCTACATGATTTTGGTGTAAATGAAACCAAAACACAGGGTTTATATTCATTTTGAATCCTTACTGAATTTTTAGCATGCTCGGTAAATGCATTGGTGCAATCTCATCAGGGTCTACATCACTTTAAGATTTACTGGATTGTGTTTAGGGTGGAAATATAGGATCACTTAATTGGGATTGTATTAGTTAATGATATCCAGATACATGTATTATGAACAAATATAATATGATTAATAAACAGATCTTCCCATGTTTTGAAATACAAAGGATCATGTAACACCAGCAGCAAGAAGTAAAATTATAATAATTTTATAATAATCAGTTAGTCTGATCAATTCAAATGGTCTTTGGAAACTAACTATGAAAACCTGTCATGAAACTGATGTCTTTATTTTTCCTTACATCTTTGTTGTGTCAAAAATCAAGTTTAGGATTGGAAGATTGAAATCACATACTGTAATAGCATGCCTGAAACTTTTTATTGAAATGACTGGTGGTTTTATTAACACCTATATAGTAAATGTATCTTGTATTTTAATGTTTCTTCAGTTATGAAGAAAAGACAAGTGGAATGGTAGCATGAAACCCTGCAGCTGATAATAGTTGCGGTTTAACTCGCAAGATCTGGTTACTACAAGGAAGGACATTTTATTGATTTCAAGGTATTTCTGATAATAATTGATGTTCCTAAAATTAAAGGGACCTCACAGAATGATGTCCCGAAAGTTGCCAGATCGAAGGGCCTGTCCAGGTAGAATTTCAGCCGGTCCGATGTGATTTATTATGTTATCAGACCGAACAACTAATACTTGCTAATACCTTTTTAAAATGTTTTGGTCCCACAGAATTTGTTTCAGTCAGACAGATTTTCACATCTTGTCTGACCAAATGTCTGACACTTTTTTCAACTTTCGGGAAGTCTGACCTCAATACTGTAAATTGGGATATTTTGGCATCATGATATTTTGGCCATTTTGCCCCATAATGCCTGTGTTTTATTTTGGCCAGTTTAAGTTTGGCCATTTATCATTGTGTGGTGAAAAATAAACACAGATACGTTATTTTGTCATGTGTAATTCATAAAGTAACTTAAGATTGACTTTTTCACAACATTTATTGCAACACACAATAATTCAACAAACTGAATGAAATACAGTAATTGAAATTTAAAGTTATGATAATTATCTGGTTGGTTTGATAAGCGATAAATAGTGGTCAAAGTGAGACGAAGTGTGAAAGACAATCTGTATTGTTGTTGTTTGCACTAAATGGGCTGAATTTTCACATGTGACATATTTTGATGTGTTTAATTATGGTCTTTCATTAGGTTGACCAATTAGGCCAAATTTTAACCAAGGCCAAAATAAACCAATGGTTGATATTTCTTAAAACATATATGATTCAGAGTAAGATTATTAATTAAGTTTGATTGAATTTTCAGTTTTCAAAAGTTATTGATTCAATTTTAAACACTCACTTATGTCTAGATATTTTGAAAAAAATAACACACATTATAACCCTTTACTTATTATATACAGGTTTTGTTGCATGTTCATACAGTGTATATCCAGATCAGCTAGTGGCACATCTGTAGTTTTGTGATCAGGATCTACACTGTTCGCATTATAATTAGAAATAACCGAATGAATTAAACAGCAAACAAAGCAAATCCTGCTCAGACGACTTGTATATATGTACATGTATCGGCTGATTTTGATCTACACTGTCTGCCCATCTGTGAATAACAGCCAGATTGCATGGATTAAAGGGTTAAATTTCAGTATTAATACTATTTTGGTTAGTGTCATTCCTTTAATATAAATACACGTAATGAATTTTATACATGAAAAATCTCACATGTGCTGCATGTATTTATTTAACTTGTATTCTAAGTCTTGTAGAAATGTGTTAATGTGTTACAGAGTGATCAAACCATTTGCTTCTTAAAATGTTGGCAATAATAATAAAGCCACATGTATTTCACTATTTGGAATAGCCCTGAGCTTAATGATTTATCTTTGTTTTTACAATGTTAAATTGCTAATGCCAGTGTTTGATTATAACTTGTATAGTAAATCAGTTTTTAGCTCACCTGAGCTTTAGGCTCATGGTGAGCTATTGTGACCGGTCTTTGTCCGTCGTCCGTCAACAATTTCCTTTAAACAACATCTTCTCTGAAACCACTGGACGGATTTTAACCAAATTTGTCCTGGAGCATCCTGGCACTAATGTCTGCAAAAGTTGTTCAAATCATGACCATAGGGTGAAGGTCAAGGTCACTGTTGCTAAAAATAGAAATTTAGTTTCTGCTCAATAACTTGAGTTTGCTTTGGCCTATTGACTCCAAACTTGGTCTGTGGGGTAGCTTATATGAAGAGGTAGCTTGGGATTGCTACCCAGATGTTTGTGATCAAGGTCAAGGTCACTGTTGCTAAAAATAGAAATTCCATTTCCACTCAATAACTTGAGTTTGCTTTGGCCTGTTGACTCCAAAATTAGTGTATGGGTAGCTAATTTCAAGAAGCAGCTTGGGATTGCTACCCAGATGTCTGTGATCAAGGTCAAGGTCACTGTTGCTAAAAATAGAAATTCAGTTTCCGCTTAATAACTTGAGTTTGCTTTGGCCAATTGACTCCAAACTAGGTATATGGTAAGCTTATATCAAAAGGCAGCTTGGGTTTGCTACCCAGATGTCTGTGATCAAGGTCAAAGTCACTGTTGCTAAAAATAGAAATTCAGTTTCCACTCAATAACTTAAGTTTGCTTCGGCATATTGACTCCAAACTTGGTGTATAGGTAGCTTATACTAAGAAGCAGCTTTGGATTACTACCCAGGTGTCTGTGATCAAGGTCAAGGTCACTTTTGATCAAAATAGAAATTCAGTTTCTGCTTAATAACTTGAGTTTGTTTTGGCCTATTTACTCCAAACTTGGTATATGGGTAATTTATATCAACGGGCAGCTTGGGATTGCTACCTAGATGTCTGTGGTCAAGGTCACGGCCACTGTAGCTAAAAATAGAAATTCAATTTTCACTTAATAACTTGAGTTTGCTTTGGCCTATTGACTCCAAACTTGTTGTATGGGTAGCTTATATCAAAAACAGCTTGGGTTTGCTACACAGGTGTCTGTGATCGAGGATGAAACTCATATTGTGCCAACATTTCATAGCAAGGCAGTGTTGCTTCATGAAAAACATACTCAGGTGAGCGATTCAGGGCCATCATGGCCCTCTTGTTTAAATTTATGATGTATTTTTAAATGTTTATCTATAAAAGCCTACAGCAACTGTTATTCTCTTCCAAAAATATTTTATAGTCATTCCCCTTCTTATACGCCCGTTTGAAAAACGTGACGTATTATGGGAACAACTGTGGCGGGCGGGCGGCGTCCACAGGGTTTCTGCTCTCTAAGTCAAAGAGTTTTCATCAGGTCTTTATCAAACTTGGTGAATATGTTGGTGGGCATAATATCTCGACCATGTTCTATAACCAGCCAAATCCCCCCAGGCACTCCTGAATTATGGCCCTTGAATTGTCCAAAATAAGGGTTTACGCTCTCTAAGTCAAAGAGTTTTCATCCGGTCTTCATCGAACTTGGTGAATATGTCGGTGGGCATAATGTCTCGACCAAGTTTTATAACCAGCCAAACCCCCCATGCACTCCTGAATAATGGCCCTTGAATTGTCCAAAATAAGGGTTTACGCTCTCTAAGTCAAAGAGTTTTTATCAGGTCTTTATCAAACTTGGTGAATATGTTGGTGGGCATGATATCTCGACCAAGTTCTATAACCAGCCAAGTTGCTTCAGGCACTTAAGAGTTATGGCCCATTATTTATACGAAAAATGTGGCAAATCAGCCAAACTTTTTGACGGGCGTATTTTGTGGCATTTTGGCACTCTTGTTGTTTAATATATATGGTACATTAAGCAATTAACAGGGTTATTTGAAATAATTTTCCTCTCATCATTTACTTGTTAATGTGGATGTTTATCAGTTTTGGATTAATATATCTTCAAACTGAAGTGAGTATAATTTGAAGACTGACCTATAAGTATTGACATGTATTTCCTTGTTATCTTAAAATAAAATGTTTTCATTTTCAGATTTGTGAATGATGAGAAGGAAAGCGCAGCTAGAAACAGACAGTTAAAACATACCCCTTGATATGGATGACTGTATTTTATTGTAAAATGTTACTTAGAAATAAAGAATTATTAAAACAAGTTCAAATTGAATTTCTAGACAAATAAAGTGATACACAGTATATAGCTATGTGGTTTCTCTATTAACAGTAACCGGGTGACTTATATGCCTGATTAGTCTGAACGGTACATGATTATCTGTCAAATGCTATTTTTGGTGTTGCCTTTCGAAGAAAAGGCGATACATAGGGATCGCTTTGTCCATCTGTCCGTCTGTCTGTCCATCAGTCCATCACAAAAACAACATTGGCTATAACTTTGCTATTTCTTAATACTTCTTCATCAAACTTTCAAATTGTACTGCTTATAACAACACAGTCACAGTAATGCCAAATTCTTTAGGTTAAGGTCACATTTGATGGAGTTATGCCCCTTTTTGTACATTTATTTTGACATGAAAACTTAATGATAGCTAAACATTTGCCATTTTTCAATACTTGTTCATGAAACTTTCAAATTATATTGCTTATGACAACATGCTCATGATGATGCTATATGTTTAAGATCAAGGTCACATTTGATGGAGTTATGCCCCTTTCTGTACTTTGCCATTTCTTAATATTTCTTCATCAAACTTTTAAATTATATTGCTCATGACAACATGCTCATCGTTATACCAAAGCCAAGTTAGAGTTATGCCCCTTCTTTGAACTGAACACCCATCTAGTTGATTTCTCATGCTACTTGGATTAGTTGGATAACAGTAACTGTCCCTGGTATTTCATTTACTTAAAAGTGTTTGTACGCTGCTCCTGCACATCTGGAAAGACTTGATGAAACTTGGCAAACTAATGTAACAAAGGGCTTCTAGCCATGTAATAGGAATATTGTGGTTGACCTAAATTTGCATGAGTTATTGCCAATTGCTATATTTATGCCCCCACAATGGGAGGCATATAGAGTTGATCCCGTCCGTCAAGCTGTACATCCCTAAATCTTGTATCAACTTCTCCTAAACTATTAGGCGGATTTCTTTCAAACTTACATGTACATGTACAAAGATGATCAAGCAGAATGTGTAGATGATCGTAAAGAAAGGATTTTTTCCTGCAACCATCATTACCAGTGTTATGGCCCTTCGTTAATTTTTGTGTCGCCCTTTCGAAGAAATGGCGATACATAGGGACTGCTTTGTCCGTCCGTCGGTCTGTCACGAAAACTTAACGTTGGCTATAACTTTGCCATTTCTTAATATTTCTTTATCAAACTTGCAAATTATATTGCTTATGACAACACGCTCGAGATGATGCCAAATTCTCAAGGTCAAGGTCACATTTGATGGAGTTATGCCCCTTTTTGTACTTGGATTTTAACACGAAAACTTAACGTTGGCTATAACTTTGTCATTTCTTAATATTTTTACATCAAACTTTCAAATTATATTCCTTATGACAACACACTCGTGGTCATACCACATTCTTTAGGTTAAGGTCACATTTGATAGAGTTATTTCCCTTTTTACGAAAACTTAAGATTGGCTATAACTTTGCCATTTCTTAATATTTCTTCATCAAACTTTCAAATTATATTCCTTTCCACAACACTTTCCTGATAATACCACATTCTTTAGGTCAAGGTCACACTTGATGGAGTTATTCCCCCTTATATGAAAACTTAATGTTGGCTATAACTTTGCCATTTATTAATATTTCTTCATCAAACTTTCAAATTATATTCCCTATGACAATACGCTCGTGACAATACTATATTCTTAAGGTCAAGGTCACATTTGATGGAGTTATGCCCCTTTTTGTACTTGCATTTTTATTACGACAGCACCAGAGGGCGACACAAGTGTTCAACTGAACACCCATCTAGTAGTAATTAAATCTTGTGGCGTCAACTCCTCATAAACTATAAGGCGGATTTCTTTCAAACTTGCACAGATGATCAAGCAGGATGTGTAGATGATCCTGATAACCAAATCAAATCAAAGTTACAATTGTTCACCAAAGGTAATTTTTTGTGTCGCCTTTTCGAAGAAATAGGGGTCGCTTTGTCTGTCCGTCTGTCATGAAAACTTTACATTGGATATAACTTTGCCATTTTTTAAATATTTCTTCATGCACTTTCAAATTATATTGCTTATGACAACACGCTCATGATGATGCCAAATTCTTTAGGTCAAGGTCACATTTCATGGAGTTATTCCCATTTTTGACATGAAACTTAACGTTTTCTACAACTTTGCCATTTTTCAATCCTTCATGAAACTTTCAAACTATATTGCTTATGACAACATGCTCATGATGACGCCAAATTCTTTAGCTCAAGGTCATATTTGTTGGAGTTATGTCCCTCTTTGTACTTGTATTTTGACATGAAAACTTAATGTTGGCTATAATTTTGCAATTTCTCAATATTTCTTCAATACATGAAACTTTCAAATTATATTGCTCAAGACAACACACTCATGATGATGACAAGTTGTTTCGGTCAAGATGGAGTTATGCCCCTTTTTGAACATGCATTTTTTCTGACATTGTACCAGAGGGCGACACAAGTGTTCAACTGAACAACCATCTAGTTTCATACCAGTATTCTATAACAGAAATGGGTTTCATACTTTAAATATGTCTTAACATCAATTGTTTGGACTTACACCTCTGCTGTTCCTTATAATTTTTAACTTTTCGAAATATTCTTGATGAGAGCATAACTCATAACATGTAATATGATCTTAGTTGAACTTGACTAAAAGCCTTCCAAACTGGTAGCTGAAATTAGGAAATCTAAACAAGGTAAAAGCCAGAATGCAATCTTTTAAATTTCATGACAATTAACTGTTTACTCCCTCAATATCTATATGGGTTTATTGCATATATGCAAACAGTTTATATCCAGATCATCTTGCAAATTTGTGTCATCTGATGAGGGTCTACACTGTTCACTTATTGTTTAGAAATAATCCTATGTATCACAAAATGCAAAGTGAATATTCAGATCAGATGGCAAATGTGGACCCGGATTAGATGGTGCTGATAACAGCAATATCCAATGGTTAATACACGTATCTTCTATGCAAAGTGAATATTCAGATCAGATGGCAAGTGTACATCCTGATCAGATGGCAAATGTGGACCCGGATTAGTTGGTGCTGATGACAACAATATCCAATGGTTAATACATGTATCTTCTTTAAACTTAAATTCTTTCATTAAGTGAAATATGAATATCAATAATTAACACTATTTTGGTAACATGAACAAACCATCTTTTGGTAAATATCTTATTCGTTTAAATATAATTTATTTTTTAGTGTGTTTCGTTCTGACATATTTTGGAGGTAGCATTTATTCTGAGACAGAAATTGAAAAAAAAAGAGAACAAATGATGTAGTAAAAACCTTACTTAATATTGTACAGTGCAAAACAGCTGTAGCTGTATTTGAATAAAGAAGGCAGTTTAACTGTTTTGCACTCAACTCACAATTTGTTTACTTTGTGTTTTACTTTAGCCAGAGTGGTTCAGGTGGGGTAGTTCAATAAATATTACATGAAAATAAGGTTAAGCTTTTCATGTTTGTCATTCTAAGTAATACAAAGGATTAAAAATAATTACTACTGAACATATTTATTACTAAACCAAATCTTCTACAGTAAGCCTGTTTTGCTATGAAAATGGAGTCACACATAACTGTCATTATATACTCAACAGAAATAAAAAGTATCCACTTTCCTATATTAAATTTTGTAAAATATGAAAAATAAAACTCAAAATTCTATATGTGTACACATATGCTTTTCTGTTATCATTGCAAAGGGATAAAGTATTCTTGAAAATCTGCAGCCACAACTTAGTTGTCTTTCCCTTTATTGTAATATGGGTTTCAGTAAAATGTCAGCGATTCTTGGAAATATTCACATTTATTGGAAATAAATCACGTTCTCTAACTCTTGTGGATAAATAAAATCACAAAATTTTCGTAAATAAATCAACTGTTCCTCGATAAACAACGCTAGAAATTCCAACCATTTCCAATTACCTCCCTTTAAATTGAATATGTAGTGTTTTGTAAGTCATGATTAATTGTTATTCAATTGGCAGTTCCTCAGGTCTTGCTGTGGAAGTTTTTATTCATGAACAATTTAACTCAAAAACAACTGAGATTAACTAAATAAACACCATTCAAAGCGTTCCTGATTAAATGAAAATATGGTAATGAGAAAACAAGCATAAAAGTGGATACTTTTTATTTTTGTTCAGTATATAATACATGTATCAATAGTCAACATATGGTTATGTGTTTTGACAATTGTTGATTATACATTGTAAGAGTTTGATGATCATTCACTGCTGCTTTTGTCAAATGCATGTGAAAGTTGTTACAGTTGATTCTTCTTTGATAGCTGCAGCCAGTGCAGGTTGCAATGTTCATTCTTCATTGTGATGCACTAACATTTTCTTTTCTCTAAATCTGCAAATTGCATCTCTGTTCCTGCAAATGATGAAAGTGCAAATAAGTTTTGGTAATATAATCAAAGACACTAAATGAAGGAATTAACAATATTGTCACCTTTGAAGTGTCAGAAATATGAAATATAGTGAAAGAGAAATAGGGTAGTAAAACTCTCAATCATGTTCAGCATTTATAAAACATTAAATTATAATATCCATCTTATTTCCAAAGATGTTGAAAAAGTTATTCAAACAATTCTTTGTAGCTATGTTACAAAACTTATATATATGCTGTCATGAAAAAGAAATCTATAAGTCATTTATCAATAAAGACAAATAACTATACCTCATTTATCAGCTACATGTATACTTCCACTCCAGCATCAGTAGGCCTGTTGTCATGAACTTGATGTTAAGTCCTTCATATTTTAGCCAAGCTTCACTCCAAGCTTGCCTTTGGGAGTACGGCCACAGCTATAACTGAACAATAACCCGCCTCAATAATGACCTCTTTTATCACACGACCTGCAATAAGTTTCTCAAGTTTATTCTAAGTTTGTGTTAGGATGGGTGGGGTTAAAATAAACAGTTTAATACGCAAATCATACGTAAAGCCCGGGTTAAAATGATACAATTTATCTACAGCAATAACAAATCAAATTGTTTGAGAACTCGGTAGTGTATGCTACGTTAATTTACCTTGCATTTTGCATGTAGTCAGACAATGAGAATATTTGCCATAACTAACAGACATTTTGAGCTATTTACTGTATTTAGAGTTATCCGCCGTTGTGTACTCGGAAGAACGAGTTTATTTTTAGCATTATCTGTCAAAATCACTGGAAAGAATGTGCAACTCGAATAGCAACAAAAGTACGTACCCTAATATGGAAAATTGTAATCCTAGCGGGCTACTACGGGCGCCGCCATGTTGAATCGTAAATATTTACGAGACCCTCCAGGCTGTCGTAGATTTACGACAGTTTTTCGCGATATCGTACGATCGTAAATGTTTATGAAACGCGATTGAGTCGGTCCGAACGTCGTACGACCGAATTTACGATACGATCCGTCGTACGACGCTTTATGAAACGGGCCCTTTATCATAAGCATGTGAACAAAAAGTTATCAACAGTATACAATTATTTATTTTCAGCAAATGGTCAGTATGTGTTACAGACAATGACCCCTCATGGAACAACAGGTCAGATGATCACAATTCCACAACAGGCCATACTGCAGGCTCAGGCTGGCCAGATGCCAACACAGATACAGGTCAGTGGTGCAAACAGCTTTTGTACTTCTGTAGGAGGGACATAATACATAATCTGCTCTGAAAATTTTGCGGTTTTTACCTTTTCACTCTTGACATTTCATTCACCTTCACCTTCAGAGGCAATCTTAATTTTTCCACAAAACCCCAATTTCCCTTAGTAGTGGAAATAGGCCTGATGTACCTTATTTTCAAAACCTGAGGTTCTATGTTGTGTTGTAAATATCAGTGATTACTGATTGTACCTTCAAAATCTTTTATTGTGGTTTGAATTGCAGATCAATTGAAGTTTTCATGGTTGAAGATGTCTAGATAGTGTTTATGGGCTCTTCCATGTCTGCTAACTTGCTTAAATTGTTGTTTTGTTTGCTTCAAGCATCAGTTCTTTAAGCTGTGAAAATATTTCTGCTTGGAAAATGGTTGAAATAATGGAAAAAAAACTGTCACAGATCTTACAAACACAACTACATAAAACATCATTGATTTATATTAGAAAAAGTTGTAATAAGGTGTATGGCACAAATCCCTAACCAAAGACAGTATTAAACACAGTGCTAATCAAGAACAGTCTTATAGCATATTGGTCTGCTTTCAGGGTCAGAACCTTCCTCAGTTTGATGGGGCACAAGATGAAGATAACACCTGTAGTGCAAGACACAGTTTTGGGGAAACCTCTCATGAAACAGATGTATTGTGCAATACAGAGACACTTAATGTAGATCATTCATGTACCACACCCCACATTGAGCCCATCTGCTCTAATATCCTAAGTGAGTCAAGCTGCTCTGGGGCTTGTGGTGGATGTGAGGGTGCAAGTAGTGTACAGATAGAGTTTGAAGCATCGAGGGCATTATCAAAGCGGTTAGCACAAGACCTTAGGAGGCGGACAAAAGGTCGGGTACCACAGGTTGATGGGAACCACGACACCAGCTCTTCTGATGATGATTATGATGATGATGAAGATGGAAATGATGATGATGAAGAGAAAGATGATGCAGAAGAGGAAGGGGAGGAAGAGGTTTGTAAAAATCTTATCACTCCTTTGGTACTTTGCCACAATGAAAGTTATTCTTGTGGCAGTTTTTTTGCAAAAAAACTGGTTGCTTGATATTTGAACCATTTTGATTTGGACCAATAATATATTACTGAAATATAGTGGATTAGGTGTTAAAGATGAATAAAAGTTTTTTAATGTGTGTTTTCCAGGAGCCGTTGAACTCTGGTGATGATGTGAGTGAAGAGGACCCCACAGAGCTGTTTGATACAGACAATGTGGTTGTCTGCCAGTTCGAAAAGGTACGCCATCATTACGACACATTATGAAAGCCTTCAGATAATGCTGTTGGTATGTTAAAGAACTTAATGAACTGTGCCCAAGATCATAAAACTTAATCTGGAGATCAGTCTCAAATCTCAAGCATCTGATTGGCTGAAATGGCGACCAGTCGTCATTTCAGCCAATCAGATCCTTGGGATTTGAGACTGATCTCAAAACTTAGTTTTATGATATTGGGCCCTGGATAGAATAATTAAGGGCTTGCTCCTGTTGTCATTGAACTGACAAGTTTTAGTGTTGTTTTATTACAATGTGCATTTATTAGGCATCAAATAATGATAAAATTAAGCATATTATACTTAAAGTAATCAAAATTTATGCTATTAAGTCAAGCGTGGTAGATTAGAAAATACCCCAAGAAAATCAGTACATCTTTGCTTTATAAATTCATAGGACTTTAAAGATTTATAGTACATAAGAAATGTTTTGTGTATCATTAAGTTTTATGTTTCTAGATGCAATAATTATAATATTATCACCTCTATTGAAATTATATTTGTCTGCAGCTCCCTTCAGAAAATGTCAGCTAAATTTGTCAGGAGTGTGACATTATGCACATATTGCAATATTCTGTCAACATATTCTTAACATGAAAACAAGAGCATGTTTTTTCCTAGAAGTATAAATCATGTTTTGTTAAATTGTGACAAACAGGAATGGCCTTAGTGAAACATTTTTGAGTACACTGCATTATGTGGTCGTCAGGAGTGTGACACACTTTCTTAACAATATGAATTTTTTATCTTTATGCAATACCACAAGTTCTAAAGCACTTATATTGGATACTTCAACATGTATTTTAACAGAAATACACATTTAAATAATAAGAAACAGTAATACTTGTATTTTAAGCACATAAATTAAAATTCTTTGATTTATTTAATATAGGTCAATAAAGCTCCATAAAATTTTTATTCTGCCACATATGAGTATAACTTGATTGATTTTGATCACTGTAAAGACTGTACAAACATATGGACCAACCAGTTTGGACTTTCTATGAACCTAAATTCTTTACATTTTTTTTTCACTTCACTTGCCTTTTTTCCAATGATAATATCTCAGCAACCAGTTGACTGATTTCAAAAATCTTTTCAGTTCTGTACTCAGTTTCAATAAGCAAAAACTACAGAATAACAAAACTTAGTATGGAATTTTTTTGAACTTTAATTTTTCACTATTTTTTCACTTTTCCAGCAATTTTTTTTGGAAACAGCCCTTATGTAAAATAAAGACATTAAAGCTTTGATTTGTGCATAGTTTTATTGAATTTGAACTTTCTGTTAGAGAGATGTTAATATTTTTCTTATCGACGAAAATACAATGAGCATGGAAGTAAGCCCTTTATGCATCTGTCAGCTAGTTATCAGTGAGATCAGTAAAATGTTAACAAACCTTGACAGGCACCCACAGCTAAAAGAGTAGAAGCAGTCCTAAATCTGGCTTTTGGCCGAAAATAATACTACCACATTGAACATAAAATTTACTTGAAACAATAGTAAGTGTTTGGCTGGCAGACCTGCCAAAATGTTATTTTTATGAAAGAGATATTTTCTCTTTGTTATGGAACTGAGATGGATATTGTTATAAATATGATGGACCAGAATTTCGTGAATTGTCACCTTGATGTCTCTTAAAAAATATCTAATTCACTGGAAAACAGAAAATAAAGACTTGTTTTTCTTTACAGATCGGTAGGAACAAAAGTAAATGGAAGTTCAACCTCAAAGATGGTATTATGAATCTAGATGGAAAGGACTATGTGTTCCAGAGAGGAACGGGGGATGCAGAATGGTAGTCGAGCGTTTTCTCTCCACAGAGACTCAATGAACTGTGATCTGCAGACCATTCGGACACTAGTGGTCAGACTGGTTCTAGAATATTCTGTCTACAGTGCTTTAAAGTGAGTCAAAGATGGTGTGCCAGTCAAAGAGGAGCTTAAGAATGTAATATTATTTTTAATGTTTATTTAAGTATTGTTTTTTCTCATTTTATGATACTCTTGTACTTACTTGAGGTTTTCTTATTGCAATATATTAGATAATTTTGTCACACATCAGGAGTTACATGACAATTTATGCTATGAGTCAAATTATTTTAAGGGCTCTTGTGTATTAAATACAGCTGTTTTGCAACAGTTTATTGATGGATTGGGATCAATTTTGGCCCCAAAAGGTACACATTTTTGACCACTATGTTTTGTTTTATATTTTGTAACATACAGTACAATCTTGTATTGGCAAGAAAAGGTTCTTCAGGACAGGATTTTTTTAGTGCAGGGGTTATTTTTTTTATTTTTTCCCAGTAATTTTTCTTAATTTTGATATTTGTCTTGAAATAAATGCATTTAATTACTGTCTTAATAAAAATGTAACTTAATTTAGTTTGAGAGGTATTTCAATGACAACTGCTATAAAACTTGCAGTATATACACTTTCTTGCTTTTTGGAAATCGTACAGGAATGGCCTTTGATTTGAAAATCATGGAGGTGGGAATGAATGGAATAAAACATTTAATCCTTGATCATTCTGGAAGATATGTAGAAAAGTAGGCTGTGGTTTGCATGACAACACAGAAAATACAACACAATGTAAGCTGTACAAAGTTGAAACATTGTTTTTTCAGCTAAAATAAGTTCACAAGCTTCCCAAGCCTTCAATATTGTCCCTGGCATCATTTGAACATATTTTTTAATGCAACCTCCTTTTAATTCTTTGTTAATAAAAAAATATTTGTCAAATTACACATCAAATTTTCCATTTGCCTAATAGCTAGTATGTTCTGTTTAGTTTTAAAATAACAATAGTCATGCACATTCCAAATATGTATATCTGGCCATTTTTTCTGTGTGGGCTTTATAGGAAATATACCACACTGTAAAACATAAAATTTTGGGGGAAAATACAGAAAACCATAAATTGTATTATTTTAGATTTTTAGTAAGTTTCAAACTAATGCATCCTTGCTCAGTATTTTTTGCCAAAATAGTATTAGTAAGAGATGTCTTTAAAGTTGACAGTAATTATGCATTCCCGGTCTAATAGTTTTAGTGGGTTTCTTTATTTTGTTCTTTTGCTGGTTATATGATTGTGGGTTGGAAGGGTCTTGTACCTGTGTATTTAATCTCAATGTTTAAATTCTGTCTGGTATTAAGAATGTAATTTTTCACCCAACTTCATCTGTTAGCATAATTGTATAAGCATTTGTAAAGTTTGTAATTGACGTTTGAATAAAACAAACAGTACCACTTCCAAGAGTATTATGACCCTTTCGTTGTAGCGAATAGTGATTTAGAATTTCTCTTTTTACTCCTTGTTGATCATTCTTTCGTGGATACAGCCGGAAATATCGGTGTAGGGGGCTGATTTTGATAAAAAAAATCTTAACCATTTTTAAACTGTTTATTCTGATAAAGTACCCAGGGTGACACTAATGTTCAACTGAACACCCATCTAGGTATAAGTTTTAAAAGTGTAAGGTAAATTTATTATTGTGTTACATTCTTCTTGAGCTTGAACAAGGTTTGTTTCCTCAAACATGAAGTTCTGTGCGCCCTATCTAGTTATCTCCATCTCACCTAATAAATTCAAGCAGGAAGACATTATCATATATTTCTTAATATATTTATTTCTGAGGAAATGTTGTTTTTGAAGATTTTATAATTAAATGAAATTTTAAGTTATAACTGGAGATTTCTCGAATATCAGCCTTGGCTAATTTATAGTTTCTTATACGGTTGAGATACATTAATTTGCTGTAATGTGTATCGGGTTGACACAATATTAAATTGAGATGTCATATTTTTCTTGTTGTAAACTATGATGATAAAATCAATCATGTTCTTTTTTTGTTGACATTTTGACATTGGTCAGTATAATCTGATTAGGCACTTTTTCAGCAATGGATAGTGAAGGAAAAATAAGCAGGAGAATTTATTAATGTCAGAAGCCATGCTACGTAATTGGTCATTTTTATTTCGGTCCCATACTGGAAATTTATTTATGATAACCGGTGCAATAAACATGTATGCTGGCATGAAAATTCCTATACACCATCATTCGGTAGAAAAAAAATTCTGTAAATTTAGTTACCAAATTTATTTTTTTATATAACAAATTATATTCTTGTTACCACAAATTAAATGTGTTTTTTGCAACTGACCTGAAACAGAAAATTTAATATTGAAAAAAAGGCATTATTTTACAGACCGAATATGCGGCATTTGAGAAAGTAACCTGAAAATTACCTCATTAGAAAATTACAGTAGCAGTTATTATATGCTGCACGCTTTAAGACAAATTAATTTCCCTTGTTAGCTGTGATAAGTCATTGAAGCAGGCATGCAAATCAAAATTTTAACCAGGCCACGAGAAAATAAGTCCTGATGTAACTTTAGCTTGTCATGGTTTTGCTGCAATAATTATATAGATTTATAAAAAAAATTTGGGCAATAATATAGAAAACTTTGGTTTCCATTTAAGCCAAGCAGCATTTGAAAATGTCTAACTATTTCAGAAAGCATGTTTTGGCATGAATGTTCTTTTTCAGGTTAGTAGTGTATGCTGGGTTAGGGTAACATCCCCCTCGTGATTTGTATGTGACATGGTTTTCATTTCTATGTATGACAATTATTATATATGAACATGATCAGATGCATTATTGATAATTAGACTGCCACCTGATGAACAATGTTAACTCTTCACTCCGTGGGAACACCTTAAATCATATTGGCAACCAATGTAGATACAGATCATCCTGTGCCCAAGATCATAAAACTAAATCTGGAGATCAGTCTCAAATCTCAAGCATCTGATTGGCTGAAATGGCGACAAGTCGCCATTTCAGCCAATCAGATCCTTGAGATTTGAGACTGGTCTCAAAACTTAGTTTTATGATCTTGGGCCCTGCACAACCATATAGCCTGTTCAGGATCTTAACTGACCTGTATCCTATGGCGTACAGAGTTCACCCTTTACTCCACATACACATTTTAATGCATGTGCGCAAAGTGTAGATCAGATGAGCTGGCAAATGCATGCCATCTGATCTGGATCTACACTGGTTGCATATTGGTCAGAAATATCCTAATGAATCTAAAAACAATATGAAGATCCTAATCAGACCGCACAGATGTGCCCGCTGGCTGATTGGGATCTACAACTTGGCTAGTGCAATACAGGTGTATCTGTGGAGTAAAGGACTAAAGTAGAAACCATTCTTTCAGTACTGTTATCAGTAAAATAATAACCCGTTACCCATGTCATGCAGTGATTGTTACGTATATCAGGGTTATCCGATCAACTATTTTTTGGGTTTTCCCGGTTAGCTCAATTGGTTGCGTTGCAGGAATTGCAGGGCTAGGCGCTGTCGCCGTGACTGTGCGGGTTCGCTCCCAGCTAGAGGCACTATCATTTATAACTTTGATATTTGGATGTCTCCACAATGAAAATAACTGAAAATAACTAGACTTGCTCATTTCAACATTCAAAAGAATTTTCTGCAACAGAACAGCACAACTTTCTAGCTATCAGTAATGAACAGTTAGTCTGAAAATGCTTTACACTAGCCATCTGTTTTCTTTCCATGTTGTAATCTTGTTGACAATGCATTTTTTCTTGAATGGTGCTTTATTGTACATGTACATTTGTTTCCTTCTTATCAAGTGTAAAGGGAAACTGTTTAGTTAGAATAAATATATGTATAGCTCAAATATCTACAGAGATTTGTTAACTGTTGGGGACTAGATAAATTTTATTTTTTGGTATTTTTTCCACTGACAAACTTTTCCTGTTTGCATGGATCGGTTAAGGTGTCCTTGACCATTAAATAAAGGGGCCAAGGCCCAGCAATGAGTCATGAAACATTAATGTGTGCACAGTGTGAAGACCTTGACTCTTTCCTGAACACGATGCAGCTTTTATCCCTTGTTACCTGGGCCCAAGATCATAAAACTAAACCTAGAACCCAGTCTCAAATCTCAAGCATCTGAGAGACTGAAATGGTGACCAGTCAGTTGCCATTTCAGCCAATCAGAAGCTTGACGTTTGAGACTGGTCTCCACATAAAGTTCTATGATCTTTGGTACTGATGTACAGGCTTAATGGATATTCACTGGTTATACAAGGAATATAAGAGGTATTTCAACAAGTGATAAAATTTTCTTATGAGGGTTATGTATGCTGATTTTCCAATAAAACCATTTTTAAATGTAGTGCTCAAACAGTTATCCTAAATAATAACAGCTGAGTTTATATTATGGAATAGACTTTCTTGAAATGAAGGTATTTCACTGGAATTCAAGTGTGTGATTTGCAATGAAGATTTCTGAATAGTTTTTTTCACTGTTCACATATACAATATCCTGTATATATGCAGTGAAGGGTTAATTGTACAATAGATTTTTGCATTCGAGAACCATGACCCTACCTTAAAGGTCAAGGTTACACTTGGTCTTTAAAGGTTAAAGTTTTTCACCATTTTTCTCAGCTCAGGAGCATCATGTTTCAGTGTTGCATTAATTGAACTTGATTTAGAAATAATGTCAAATGGATTGAATGTTTATGGACTGGGTATATTGCTGACTGACATTTTGTTTAGAAATCGTCAATTATTTTTAAAAAAAAATGAGAAATTTATGCTTTATTGATTAAATTTTTTATTTCATATCTAGATGGCTAAATAAGGGAATAATATACAAACAAAAGAAAAGATGTGACACCATGAAAATGGCCTGTAGAAGAAAATATTTTTTGTATTTAATGCAAATATAAATGCCCGGTTGTAAACCACACATTTAAATGAAAGTCGACTTTAAATATTATACCAAATTGGTAGTTAACTGTGTTTAGCCTCTTAAACATAGTTTCTCCGTTATTTCAAAGAAATTCTGGTCTCCAAATGTATTTTATAGTGGTAGGGTAATCATGTTCAAACTAAATTTTGTATGTTCATAATGGTTGTTTATTACATCTTTTTTCTATAACATTGTTGCATTTCATCAACAACAAAAACATAACAATTTGTATTATTTGATGGTTTTTGCTTGTCATTGTATACATAACTTTAATTTATATGTGTATATGTTGAAGAACAACAGCTTTGTTGTAATAATTTTGACATTTTTACAAGGATCAAGTAGGTCGTTATGACCTGAATGATCTTGATTTGAATTTTGTACTACAATGTAAATCTCATGTCATGTGTTTAACAGTCTATTTTTCCCTGGTATTGTTGTATTAAATGATTTATTGAAATAAATCATTTGAACTATTCTTCTATATTTGAGTTATTTTTATTATACCCCCACTTCGAAGAATAGGGGGTATACTGTTTATATCCCCACTTTGAACAAGAGGGGGTATACTGTTTATATCCCCACTTCGAAGAAGAGGGGGTATACTGTTTTACCCTTGTCTGTTCGTTTGCTGTTCTGTCCGTAACAAATTTTCCATCTCAGTTTTCTAAGCAACTATAACAAGGAACAGCCTGATATTTTGCATATTGCTTTATCCTTTAGTCCCATATGGTGTAAAGCGATTTTATGCTCCTTGCTCATCTACTTCCTGTTTACCGACTATTTTTAGATTTTGTTACTTTACAGGTGTGCTACACAATGCAAAGGGCATCTTTATTACTATACAGGTGCATTAAATAAACCAAAGGGCATATTTAATGAAATATTCAAATTACATTATGAAAGTCGTATTTCTCATAGCGGAGGTATCACTAGTGAGCATTAGCTCGCAGATTTACTTGTAATGACTGTACTTAGGTAATGGTCAAGTGTATTTCGTCTTTAAATTTCTAAACCCTAAACAAAAATCTGAAACTCCTTAAAGGCAAACGGGGTGGTAGATTGTAGGGTAAGCATGGGCGGACCCTCCCAATATGAAGTTGGGCATCTTGCAACAATTTATATTCTGGACAACTGTTTCAAAGTTATCTCCCCAATGCAAACATTGTCCTGGGCCTTACTCAAACACTTCAGACTTTTAAAACTTTTTATCCAATCCAACCTGCATCTATTGATCGAACTTACCTCCATACGTCCGTCTGGTTTGCTCAAACAAGACAACAGCAACGAACAACCATTTCAGACTTCTGAAATTAGAGCTGAGCATTGAACATAAACAAAGTTTGATCATTTATTTGAGTTTTATAAAAATAAATATAGAATAAAAATATTTCTGATAAAATATAAACAGAAATACGAGGTAAACTATTAATTTAATTTTTTAAAAATAAATTTTATTTCTTGATATATCTATCAAACGAAATAACTTCTCGACTCAAAATAGAATTCTCAATGTCAAGACAATTAATATTGTTAAAATTTCAGTATGACAAAGTCAATCCCCAGAATAAAGAAATGCACTCCCTTGTGGGAAGTCTAATTTTAGAAATTTCAGAAAAGTGTTACTTTTTTTGTGTAACATAATTTAGATCTAATTTTAAGGCAATTTAGATGTGAAAAAGATTATAAAGAAATATTGGAATCGCAAAATAGACGCCATCATGAACTAATGAGAAAAACGGCATTTGAAACAGTCGATGAATGGTAGGCGCATTGCAGCAGTCTTTTAAGGGAAGGTACCGTGGGAGTAATTTGGTTTGTCTTGTAGTCTGAAAGGAAGTTATTACAGCATTGACATACATAGTTTTGAACTACTGAATGAGTTTACGATGAATTTACTTTGTGATACTTTCATGACATTTTAAGGCTTTGTAATACGTTTTGCAACGTCTGGTTTTGTTGAAGAGAGTATCTATCACTTATCACTATATTCTGTGCTACTTTGTTTGAATGCAATATATTATTGCAATATATTATTGCGATATATTGATACGCTATATTAATGTGTAACCTTGCATTCTGTTACTACAAAATTTGTGTGGCCTTGCATTCCAAAAGGTAGTTTCTGCTATAGCAGTTATAAGACTAACCTTTTGTAGAGATTTTAGCTCGACTATTCGAAGAATAGGGGTGCTATCCTACTCGCCCCGGTGTCGGCGTCGGCGTCCGTTAAACAAAAATGCACTTTGGTCCATAACTTGAAAACTACTTATGGTATCAACTTGAAACTTGGAATATATATTCACCATCAAATACTACATCATTACCGACAACACCCATAACTCTGCTACAAATATTATTCAAGTTATGCCCCTTTTTCACTTAAATTTTGTGTTAAGGAAAATATGAACTTTGGTCCATAACTTATAAACTACTTGAGATATCAACTTGAAACTTGAAATATATATTCACCATCAAATTCTACATCATTACCAATAAGACCCATAACTCTGCTTTTTTCTTATATTTTGTGTTATGCAAAATATGCATTTTTGCCCATAACTTTAAAACTACTGGAGATATTGCCTTGAAACTTGAAATATATTTTCACCATCAAAATCTACATCATAACCAACAAGACCCATAACCCTGCTTCCAATATTTTTCAAATTATGCCCCCTTTTCACTTAAATTTTGCGTTAAGCAAAATTTATACACTTGGCCCTTAACTTCAAAACTACTTGAGCTATCACCTTGAAACCTGGAAAATATATTCACCATCAAAATCTAGGTCATTATCAACAACACCCATAACTCTTCTACCAATATTGTTCAAGTTATGCCCCTTATTCACTTATGCAATTGTCCCATAATTTTGAAACAACAGGAGATATTACTTTGAAAAGTGCAATATATGTTTGCCATCAGTTTCTAAATCATTATCAACGAGATCCTTAACTCTCTTGGAAATATTTCTGTAAGTTATGCCCCTTTTGCATTTAGTTTTTACCTCGACTATTCGATATTTAATTGAAACTTTGAATATTTTTTCACCATCAAAATCTACATCATTACCAACAAGACCCATAACAATTACTGTAATACAATTACTTTACAAGTTATGCCCCTTTTTCCACTGTTCCTTTTTTCACTTATATTTTCACTCAAGTGCACTTCATCGATAACTGTGCAAATACTTATGGTATCAACTTCAAACTTCCATTATATTTTCATTTCAGTTCTTTTTCTGTAACATTACTGAAGTGATTGATATTGAACTAAGAGTAAATGTCTCTAATAAAAAATTACTAACAAGTTTTCTAACAAATCCAGAAATATTTCATAGTTATCCCCCTATTCAGTTTAATATTTATTGTACATTAAGGAATTATTTCTGTTATTTGAAATGAATTTCTCCCTTACCCTTCACTTGTTAATATTTTTCCTGATTGCACATGAATGTATGGTCATAGTTGTTATTGTTTTAACCTTCAAATTGCATTTGTTTCAAATGAATCGAATAGTCGAGCGCACTGTCTCCTCTGACAGCTCTTGTTTTAATATAAAATTGTGTGTCGCCTTGCAATGTGGAACAAGGTTCCTATTTACATCATTTGTGTAGCATTGTTTTCCTAGGGAAGGTTTATTTCATTAAATTGTGCATTGCCTTGCATTCTTGAAGAAGGTTCTTATTTACACTTTGTATTGCCTTGCATTCCTGTAGAAGTTTTTTAATATAAAATTTGCTGTTGCCTTGCGTTCTGGATCGAGGAACTTATTTACATCTTTTGTTTAGCCTTGCATTCCTGTAGAAAGTTAATTTTATAAAATTGAATGTTGCCTTGTGTTCTGGAACGAGGAATTTATTTACAACTTTTGTATAGCCTTGCATTCTGGAAGTAGGTTTTTATTACACCTTGTTGTGTAGCGTTGCAGAAAGGAACGAGATTTTTATCACAATATTTTGTGTAGCCCTATCATTCATGAAGGAGTTTTATATTAAAACATTTTGTTCCTTGCACGACGGAAGTAATAAAGAGCACCCCTCAACTAGCACTCTCCTTCCTTAAAACCACAGTTTGCCGTCCTGTTAACCATCTCTGAATACAAACCACTTTCCTATAAAAACCTTTTTGCAAAAGTAGCGATGTTTCACTGTAGGTTTCCAATAAAATATTTTCTGTAGTTTTCTTAAGTGGAAGAAGGTTTATATTGAAACTTTTTGTGTTTGGAAGTAGATTTCTATTACACATTATTTGTTTCTTTGACCATTGGAGGTTTGTTTTGAAGTAACTATTACAACATTTTATGGAGCCGTATTCTCTAAAAGGTTTTTTTTTAGACATTTTAACATATATAACAACATATTGTATATCCTTAAATTCTGGAAGGCAGTTTTTGTTACAAAAGTTTTATTGCCTTGCTTTCGGGAAATATGCTTCTGGATGAAAACGCTCAAGACCTCTCCGCTAATGGGACTTGCGGAATAACCTGTCCGCTTCATGTAAAATACGATAATTAAAACACCATTGTTTACATGTAACGTCAATGTAAATATTACCGACTGATCTTTGTCAAATATTAATTGACATAGACGGACACTGTTTAATGGTAATCGAATAGGCGGGTGACATTCGATTCTAATTTTGTACTTCTTCACGCATGCTTGAACAGGCCGGTTGTTGAAAGATTTGGGTTGACTGAAGATATCCATTCCAATTTGGATTTTTTTGTAAATATGCAAAGCGAAATGAATTTTGAAAAATTCGATTTTTCGAATGCCATAACATCCATTTGAATAACGATATTTTACTCGAATTTTCGAATATTCGTTGCCATACCTTTTAATAATTATCCTAACGTTTTCTTATAAACATTTGTACATTTTTTTTCTGCTAAGAAATGTTTTCACGAAAGAATTTCAGTTGTGATACTAGTAATATAAAAGTGTGTACGAGTTCACTGCATATATCATTTGGTTGGTCACATTGTCAAAAGCTACTCTAATAACTTTCACAAGAAACACGCAGTAATTGGTTCATTGATGAAATACTAAAATTTACTTTTAATTAATGTTTACTCTACCGCCCAATAACGATTATTTAACTCAGTCTATTAGAAAACAGTGACCAATTAGAAACCATGCTCAGCGTATTCATAGTCGCCTAGAGAAAACTTTTTCTTCAAAACATGTATCACTAAAATCGCCTTTACCACTTTCAGTGAACAACAATGAAATCATTTTGCGTTTTCATAGAAATGTGTATGTTTTCAGTGATTTTGTACAGTTTGGTACAAGGTTTACATGTGTCGTATGATATTAATTTTACAACTAAATGTGTAGATGATAAATATGTCTTTCAAAGGATCTTACATACTTCTTTGGACCAGTGCGTTGTTGAATGTGTAAGGAGGCCCGGGTGTTTAAGCCTTAGTTATCAACGGCGATTCACACTGTGCAATCTGTTGAATACCCACAGTGCTTCGGAACTGGGACTTTCCACGACGGATAAAGCCTGCGTTGTGGTCGACAAATTAGACATGCAATATAGTGTGAGATTTTAAAAAAAATCATTTGAAATAAAAGTCTCTGCGGTATATGTACCTTTATTGGTTATGTTATGAGCATTTATGACAAATCTCAGCTCATAGCGACGTGGAAAGAAGAAAAGTAAAAACTAAAATGTGAAATAAGCATATCAGGAATTGCCACCTTCAGAAGACACAACCACCCCTCACAAAAACTGTGTTTTTGTATCATTTATCACACAGATTTTAATAAAATGACTATATTTGAAAAAGTATAATTACTTTATTTATATAAAAAATGGTTGTGTATTGTTTCTCAACATTTATTAAAATCTTGTTGATTAAAATAATGAACGTTTAAGGTTGATGAACTAGCCAAACAACTATGATTTACTTACAATAAGATGATTTTGTGGCAGTTTTTACAACGTCGTGGTGAATTATTTAAGCGTTGGATGCCTTATATCAGTACATAAATAAAAGTGTCAGTGCTTTGTGTTATATTACCAAATACTATAATTATAATATTAATGATTTATTTTAAGCTACCAGCAGGCTGTAAAGACTGTCAAATTGGAGAAAACTGTGATGTTGAAAATGGCATTTGTACTATAACAGGTATGTGAAGCGTATTTTGAACCAAACATTCAACGTATTTGTACAAAACATTTATATTTAAATTTACTGGGCCTGGATTGTAATACATGTCATAAAGTGCAAAAGTATCCATTTCTAACAAATAACAATAAACTTACACATAATTAAACTGTACAAAACAAAACTACAGATATAATATTGCCACAGTTGTGTGATTTTCTTAAAATATTCGTACGATAATATAACTTTAAATAAATACTATGTCACTTAGGTGCCAATTATAGAATTCCGTCGAACCTGTTGTGCATAATTTGTCGAGTCTTTATGATTATTGTGCAATAATTGATGCAAAAAAAACACCAAACAACACCTCGAAGTATTTGACGATTTGTTTCGAAGATTTGTTCAGTATATGCAATAAATATTTGCCTTCTCCGATAAAAAAAATCCTTAAAACTCCAGCTTAATAAATCAAACACTTCAGAAAGCGACTTTTATTGATTTATTTTTTCCGTTGAATATGAATAAAAAATCTATATCTTGTGATTGCGATTATTGTTGTTAAGTTTTCATTTTAGATGGAGATTTCCGACGCGCAACTTCATAGTAAAATACGGAGTTTATATTACACAGCTGTTACATTTTTATAGTGCTAAAAATCGGTCAAAGAATTCAATGAACGTGCTATTTGCATAACAAAAAGAAAATAACATTCCAAACAGGGGTATCGGTACCCGAAATAATGAAAAACTTTTCTCAAAGTTTGTACCCGATGTTCAGATTTGATCCAAATTAACAAATGCAGTTTTTAAAATGATAAAAATACATATGACCGCCGTTTTGAATAAAACTTGGAGTATGTGTTTTCAGAAACGCCTTCATATCTATAATCATGCCAAGTTGTGCGTTTGTTTTTCACAAATCGCAGTATGTTCCGTTACCTGCTTCAAAGGTCTCGTTATTTTTAAAGTAAGGGCTTTAACGACAATAGAATGGTGATTCTTGGCTTCAAATTAACGAAATAGCAGCTGCTCCACTTAAATAGCAAGGTCTTATGGTCAATTTTGCCTGAGGAAATCCCCTTCCTCCGCCATTTTTGAGACAACTGCTGTATTATGACGCACTAGATGGGGACCCGTGCAAGCATTAATGAATGTCTTAAAAGTTCCAAATTCAGATAAGACAACTATTTCCACTGATTGGCAACTAATATATCAAGTACATGTACGTAATAAATAGAAAAAAGAGCAGATTTGTGGAGCAGTTCTGTATTCGTTATTACTTAAGTAATAAAAGTTAGAAATTTAGGAAAAATGTGACAACATAAGAAAAAAACAACAAAATGACTGACAAATCAAAACTTCCATCTTTTTTATTAATGACTGTGATCTTCGTTACATTAAATGAGTGCAGTAATCGTTTGATTAAATTAAGCATAATTCATTTGTAGCATTTTTATTTTTAGCGTTAGGTGTTTTCCGGTACTTTAGATGAAATCATACGTACGAGTGCTTCAGCGGCATAGAACAGAATTGTTTGAGATCGCGCTGTTTCTCGGACAAATCGACAAACCTATTCTTTTAATAGTTTAAACCTATTTTTTAATAGTTTAGACGTTTCTTTTCCAATATAATAATGGTACTCAGACAATCAATCTCACTAAAGTCATAGCTAACAAACTGTTAGCGTAGCGGTTTTCAGGATATGATTTTAATCTGATTGTCAGACAATTAATGTGGGATAAATTAATACAATACCCTGTAATGTTAAACGGTTTGGTTGTTCAAATATCTAAGAAAGAGATGTGTCTAAGTAAACATATTAAGCAACCAAATGAATGAGAAAAAAAACCTAATGAGTGTTTATATTTGATCCTCGTTATCTACTAAGTTTGTATTGTGTTATGACTAGTTTAAATAACAAAGAAGAATGTGTAATTCAAGAACGACAATGAAATTAGTAACATCCTTAACACTTGCGCTCGTACGGTACTTTTTATACTAGTTAATTTCATTTGATTTCATTCTTCAAATATTCTCTAATTGCCACCAGTAAAATATGGTAGCTACATGTGATAAAGTAGTAATGGTATGGATAGGTGTTCCCCATAAACAAATAACTCCTTTAATGAAAACTCAACAGTAAATGAAAACACTGATTCCTGTTGAATAAAACATTTTTGTTGAATAAGTATTTCTAGAGGGATAGTTACAAGCGAAAAAGACGAATCACACAACATCTTATTCTGGTGATTTTTATCATTGTATACTTTGTATATATTTGCTGCTCCATTTAAAGTAAAGTCATTGTCAACCTTTTGATGTCCACGTTTGATTATCATTAATGATTCCATCTTGTGAATATAATGCAGAATGCCCAAAGCTGCAGCTGAAAAATGGTCTGCTGTTTGGTAACATGAACAATGTGGGAAATCGTGTAAAATTCACCTGTAACGATGGTTACAAGACAGAGACTGACCAAATTTACTCAACCTGTCGGGCTAATGGAAACTGGTCAATAATTCCAAAGTGTGTGAAAGGTAGGTGCATATATTTTTAAGAAATTGTAAAATATATTTTACACTCAACTCATGCTGATTTGTTTTGTCGTTTGTTTGAAAAATTTTGGCGTTAAGTAAACGCCATTTGAGTCTGTTTTAAACAGAGAGTATAGACAAGTTTAAGCAATACTTAGATGATTCACTGCCTTTTCTACGTCTTTACAACATGTATTACTGTAGAAAAAATGGTTTTTAATAATAATTCAGACAAATAAATATTTAATTATTGAATAAAATGTTGACTTAAAGGAATACGTTTGGCTGGATTTCACCAATACTATGTTATAAAGCGTTACTTATGCATCATTTTGACGTATAGAACTTTATTTTATGTTAAATATTGACAAAGTTATCTCCTGTCAAAGATCCGTTATTTGCAAAATCGGCGGGCATCTATGGCCGTCGCCATGTTTGTTTCCTTTTCGATGCGCGCACCTGCTGATGACGTCATTTACACACTTCCGGTTCGTATCGTTTCCATTTAATATAAGTATCATGCATGAGTGTGAGGTGAAGATGGAAAAATCTGTCACCGAGGGTTAACTGTTTTGCGGGAACGAGGCTCTGCCGAGTTCCCGCCAAAACAGTTCACCCGAGGTGACAGATTTTTCTATCTTTACCGAATGTCTCATGCAAGATACTTTTTCTTGCATACCTTTTATTATTTATAACATTTCTATGTATGTATACAAACTTTTTTATTTTCCTTATGCTGAAATATTGACATTAACG
Source organism: Corbicula japonica (assembly GCA_038501625.1). Classification (NCBI taxonomy): domain Eukaryota; kingdom Metazoa; phylum Mollusca; class Bivalvia; order Venerida; family Cyrenidae; genus Corbicula; species Corbicula japonica. The sequence continues at coordinate 8,743,605 of JAZAYU010000006.1, read as the reverse complement.
CTAACCTTTTTTATAAATGACGTCAATAACTTGAATATATGACGTCACTCACGTGACTCATTCTACACGGGGGGGGGGGTGTAGGATCGAAATTTCCTACACGGGTGAAATCACCGGATGACCTGATCTGGTATGCAAGAATGTCCAATTCTTATCATTCTCAACCATGGAATATTCATTCATTTAACAAATATAAAATAGTGTATGATTTTGAGCCTGAAAATTCTGAAACTGAATTAGCCAAGATAGAAAGAAACTGCTTGTTATGCCACCATTAATTACAAAAGAATGCCGAGAATTGTAGCACATTTTAACCTTTTTTCTTGTTTAAGAGTAGTGAGGCCATTATATAGGTGTAAAATATTTTTCCTGATCGACTTGGCAGATTTTTCGGCCAAAATGCGTTTACTTCCTATATACACGATGTCCTTAAATTGGAGGTAAACGTTTGAATTCAGCGATCTAGAGTCATTGCTGTATGCGGCATCTGAAGCGATCACAATAACCACTTTTTCATTTTGTATTAACAAGTACCATTGACTTTTTTTTAAAAATGTAATACATAGATCCCTTAAAATACATCTTTCTTGAATTTATTATTCAACAGTCGAATAATTCTTGTTTTCACTAAATTCACATAGTTATGTTTTTCTCCTGGTGCAAAAAGAATAATTATACGATAATTATACTCGTATCGTTTGCGTAATAGTTACCCGACTTCAGGTGGTCCGCGCAATCAAAAGACACCAACATGCATACTAATCGGGAGGCGGAGTTTTCCCAGAAAAAAGTAGAGAAATTGATCGTCATTGGCTAATTTGCTTTACCGTAACGTTTTTGATCTGTAAATTCATTTGCGACCTGAAGACACAATAACTTTATGACACGACGAATTTGAATAAACGGATGTCGGCGAATTTAGAGCTTGTCAGATATTTGTCTGGGGTTGTAAACGGTTGGTGTTTCCCACAACAGTGCACATGGCTCGGGGGACATTGAGCTGTTTATTGAGTATGAAGCCATCCCGACAAAGATTAAAGGCATACCGGCAGATCAATCGTCCCATATAAGTTTGTCAAGAAATTAAGGCATACCGGTGTCATAATGTCTTGGGGAAGGCCCTGAATTGAATTAATGTATTTTTGAAAATTTAAGGGAACTTTGAAAGTCACCGAACCCTGACAAATATGAAAATGTTTCAGGCCCGGTTTGATTAAGCTTGTTAATGGTTATTAATTGAAATTCATATTAATCTACACGCCGCTAAGCCTGGGATTGAGTGCAACTAACATTTACTGTAAAATTGTATATTTCTTTCTTAAATCTCATTATAAAATTTAATGTTGCACACTGAGTGGTACAAGTTTGAACACGCCCGTGTTATTGTTAATTGCCTCTAACTGATACGTTAATCTCACTAGCCAGCTTGCTCCGAAGAAGATCGGGTGACATATTAAAATGGTGTGAAAAAATTAATTGACATATTTAATTTGAGGAGACGTGAGGGGACAATAGTAAACTCAATGTTAATTTATACTAAAAGGAAAATTTCAAAGCGATCGTAGCGTATCACATTCTCATTTAACATATTGTCTTTTGAATCCTAGTGAGCGATGCAATTACTTGAGCAAAATGTAAGATAAGAAGGTAAAAATACTCAATACACTAAAACTGTAATGTGATTTTTTCCTATTTGTGCTCCTTTTGCAATATTTTCACGCATATAGCAATGTTTTCATATAAATAAATTTGCCTGCATTCATTTCTGCGTATATTCTTTATGAAACGGAAGTGTGTAAATGACGTCACACCTCGTTGTTTTATCTCTCGCGAGACAACGAGATGTCAATAATGGCCGCTCTCATGCTACGCTCGAAAAAACGATTATCAGTGTAATTAAAAGAAAGTTTTACAATTATCGTATTCGTCGTCATCAATTGATTACGAAAATTGTATTATTCAAAATACATTTTATCATTTAAACAAAGGTTATAATCTGCCGAACGTATTCCTTTAAGAAGTTGTCATTTCGATAAGCTTTCCAGGTTAAAATACGTGTTGTTATAATTTATATGTAAATGTGAACAGCTGTTAAATACATAAACTATCTACAGAATGCGAAATCTGCTTGAAAAAAGATCTGAGCTTGAAAACATTTTGCAAAGTTGAATTATAATTGTAATAACGGTCACCATGATTGATATTAGCAATGGTTGTGCGGACTAATTTGTGGTACAAGATGTAGGTGTGTAAAACTCTTTATGTTATCTCTTTCTAACATCAGCTCAAGGTACCTTGATGATTTTGTTAAATATAGATAATAACCATTTTTCATCACTGGTTAATAAAAATTTACCCTAAAGAAAACTAGAGCTAAAGAAAGCAAACACTTCAGAAAAGAAATCTAAATCTGCCAATTGAAAATGTTTACGTCACTACTAAAATATATGATAGGAGAGGCGATTTTAATTTAAATATAGTAAATTTTCCGTTTTTTAGACGGCGATGTTCCTCGTGCAACATCTTATTGGGTTCATATCTCACAGATTGTTCGCTTTTCCAGAGCTTGCAATGATGTTAATCATTTCAAAATTTCAATGAACGTAATCTTTGCATAAAAGAAAAAAACCTTTTAAAACAAGGCTATCGTTATCAAAAATTAAGGAAAAATTTTGGCAAATTTTGTCGCCGAAACTCAGATTTAATTAAAAAATACAGGTGTCATTTTTTATGGAATTTTATTTTTTAAAAACTTAAGAAGATAAAAGGCAACGTTAATTTCTCCCGGTTATTCGTAAAAACCATCTGTAAATTTAAAAAGAAAGGTTACCAACAAATATTTTACTCTGCTCTGCAGGCCTGGTGATAAACCCATCTACAGTTGTTCATCATGCTTATATTTTGTGTTGCACGACGTTGGCAGTGGTTAAAGAGTTTATGAAGTTTTATGGGGAAACTTGTATAAGAACCTAGAAGCTCGATTTGTTTCTTTTATCCCTGTCATCGTGTTCTTGCTAATGTGACTCCAGGAGCTCTGGTCTCGGTACGATCATTGAGTACCCACCCCTTCTGCTTTGCAATGCTATTAGCTTCTTATGTATTATGTTTGTGTGCTTTTTCATGTAACATTGATGAGCTGATGGGTGGGTTATAGTTATTTTATAACGACAACTTGTACTTGTGTGTTGATATGAGGACTGTTGGGCAAGTGTGAGGTTGGTGAACCCTAGAACCCGGTTTAAACTCCCAGTGGCAAATTGTCTTGCCACTGACCGTTCCAAAGCGGTAACACCAAGGGTTCTCTTTTTCGTTAATTGTTTGTAGCGTCTTATTTGAATTTGATATACTTATAATAACCTGCTCTCTTTTCCTCTCTTCTTTTTCGCTGCACGGAGAGGCTGTGTTTTGTGAGTGTGGCGATTTCTGATATGCATATTTCACTTTTTTGTAAAAGATATTTTCCATCTGGTCGATTTTGGATCACACAACTTTCAAGTCTGTATTCAATTCTATTATCGTTTGTCCAGACTGCCAAGAAGCCTGGTTGTATTTTAAAGGATCTTGCTACATGGTAGTGACCAGCGGATTAAGTTTTTCCTATGCAGAGGTAAGTCTCGTCTTTAAAAACGAAAACAATTACTATATAACAAAGCAATAGAAAGTACTATAAGAAAAAAAACCTACACGGGCTTTCAACTTATAAAGTAAACCTTGTCAACAGACTTTTTTCTTTATAAACTTTTCAAACTTATCCTATGTTCTCGCAACTTCTCGATATATAGCTACACCTAACCAATGTTCTAACTACATAATATTTCAATTTCTCCGGAAGTAATTGGAGTACAGTCTGTAAATTTTAAACATTATAAGATGCATCGTTTTTACTTCTTTTTAAGAAAACGTCATTAAAATTCCTTCGTGCGTTCATTAACCATGGCCATTTAATTGACGTGAGGGTATTATGGCAGCATTGCATCGAATTGTTCAAAATTACTTAAGAATCCATATTTAAATATGTCAACATGAATTTTCGTTCACGGAGATTATACCCGCTAATTGATTTACCATACCCTTACCTCGAATAAATTTGTTCAATCATATTTTATTGCTTATAATAAAACATGTAGTTCTCTAGTACAGTAGTAGTTTTAGTTTAACATTGAGAATTTTGGAACAATTAATTTGTTTTACAGAATATTACAATAAATAAGCAAATGGGTTGGGCTACAAGTTTTTCCAACATTAACAGACAGCCCGTCCCTTTGTGTCACTATTAATATCAAACAAATATGGTACAACATTATAATTATTCTAACATATTCAAATTTTGCCTACAGTTAATGACATGAACAGAAATGGTTGTTTTATGAGAAATGGAAATTTAACAATTCATAACATTATAAAAACAAAAAGCAAACTTAAGCAAAACGTAATTTTAGATTTAAAAGAAGAGAATGAAAAAAAAAGAAAGATATTTGATGCGCCATCACAAGCCAAGCCGACGACCCCCACAACCCCACACTCCAACCCTGCAACTGTCCTAAATAAGAATCAAAGATTCACAAATGACAATGTTTTTGGTTCTAATGTATTGAATGTCGATTTGTTTTGCTGATCAAAGCATTTAGTAGCTTTAATGTATTTTTGTACTTCGAAGAAAATGAAGATATTCTCTACTACGATAAGGTTTTCGATGCCGAAAAGAAGTTTATTTGTATTCAATAGGTGAAATAACCGAGTATTGATAAACAGTTGATGTCTTTCAGTTCTAAATCGTGGGCATTGGAAAAAGAAATGTTCAGCATTTTCAAATGCATACCCGCATTAGCACATTGGGGAATTTTTAAAGGTTCGTGAAGTTGGCAGCCTAACAGCCTAGCAGCCTGAAGTTGGCAGCCTAGCAGCCCAGCGGCCTAGCAGCCTGAAGTTGGCAGCCTAGCAGCCCACCAGCCTAGCAGCCTGAAGTTGGCAGCCTAGCAGCCCAGCAGCCTAGCAGCCTGAAGTTGGCAGCCTAGCAGCCCAGCAGCCTAGCACCCTGAAGTTAGCAGCCTAGCAGCCCAGCAGCTTCAATTTACCGATAGATGTAAGAATTTCGGAAACGGCTTGAAATGCATTATTTTCACTTTTTAAGGACACTTCAAGCTTATCTCATACATAATAAACCTGACTTTTTTATCAAATTTCTAATCTGGTGAAATGTAAAAAAAATCTACAATCGCTTAAACTGCATCAAAATCCCTTTCTGACAACAAAATAATCTTAAACTTGTTGAAAAAAAAATACATCTATTAAAAATCATAAGAATTTACTGAAATGTGTGTGTAGCAGCCTAGCAGCCTGAAGTTGGCAGCCTAGCAGCCCAGCAGCCTGAAGTTGGCAGCCTGGCAGCCTAGCAGCCTTAACTTACCAAATGATGTAAGAATTTCGGAAACGGCTTGAAATGCATTATTTTCACTTTTTAAGGACACTTTAAGCTTATCTCATACATAATTAACCTGACTTTTTTTATCAAATTTCTAATCTGGTAAAATGTATTGTAAAGAAATTCTCCAATCGCTTCAACTGCATCAAAATCCCTTTCCGAATACAAAATGATCTTAAACTTGTTGAAAAAATACATTTTTTTAAAACCATAAGAACTTACTGAAATGTGTGTGTAGCAGCCTAGCAGCCCAGCAGCCTAGCAGCCTGAAGTTGGCAGCCTAGCAGCCCAGCAGCCTAGCAGCCTTAACTTACCGATAGATGTATGAATTTCGGAAAAGGCTTGAAATGCATTATTTTCACTTTTTAAGGACACTTTAAGCTTATCTTAAACATAATTAACCTGACTTTTTCTTATCAAATTTCTATTCTGGTGAAATGTAAAGAAATTCTCCAATCGCTTCAACTGCATCAAAATCCCTTTCTGACCACAAAATAGTCTTAAACTTGTTAAAAAATACATCTATTTAAAATCATAAGAATTTACTGAAATGTGTGTAGCAGCCTAGCAGCCCAGCAGCCTAGCAGCCTGAAGTTGGCAGCCTAGCAGCCCAGCAGCCTAGCAGCCTGAAGTTAGCAGCCTAGCAGCCCAGCAGCTTTAATTTACCGATAGATGTAAGAATTTCGGAAAAGGGTTGAAATGCATTATTTTCACTTTTTAAGGACACTTCAAGCTTATCTCATACATAATTAACCTGACTTTTTTTATCAAATTTCTAATCTGGTGAAATTTTCCAGTCGCTTAAACTGCATCTCAATCCCTTTCTGAACACAAAATGATCTTAAACATGTTGAAAAAGACATCTATTTGAAACCATAAGAATTTACTGAAATGTGTGTGTAGCAGCCCAGCAGCCTAGCAGCCTGAAGTTGGCAGCCTAGCAGCCCAGGAGCCTAGCAGCCTTAACTTATCGATAGAATAAAGAATTTCGGAAACGGTCTGAATATCATAATAATGACTCTTTAGCACACAACAAACTTATTCCAGATGAAATAAACCTTAATTTGTTATATTTTTTCAAAGCTGGTGAAATGTGAAAAAATTCTGAAACGGCCTGAAATGCGTCATGATCACATTTGGACGGCAATACGAGCTACAATGATATGAAATGCACTTTAAAAACTTAAAAATTCACTTTTAACTGGGCTGCTGAAATGGGAAGTTGTCAGCCTAGCAGCCTAAACTTACCGATTGATGTGAGAACGTCGGAAACGGCCTCGAATGCATTTTAATCACTTTTTAGCACAAAACAAGCTTATTCGAGATGAAATCAAACTGAATTTGTTTTCTTTTTTCTATGTGGGGGGAATGTGCAAAATATTCTGCAACGGCCTGAATGAAAACAGCGAAAGCACAAACAGCGAAACTGTGAATTTATAACCTAATTTAAACAGATAATAACCACTGACTGCACTGTAGGACTACATGTTCTATGTGTTAAGACATAAAATTATTTAGATATGACTGTGTACAACGAGAAAAAGACCTAAAACTAGCTACGCACCATACCCGATCTATACCGCATAACCGGCATTTTATTTTCCGGTGTTGGGGTAGAGAACAAAGTGACTTGGAAGTAAACAGAAGAACATTTCAATATTTTTGGTTCTTTTACGATATTTTACCGGAGATTTGGAATATTGAGGATGGACAAATCGTATTTGATTCTGCCGTTAAATTGAGAGTGCTTTAGGATGTGTGTAACTGGCTGACAAACAGACTGAAACAGTGAAAGACACGGAATTCATCACGGCGTCTGTTACAGTGTTAGGCGTACAGTAGCCGTAAGTAACTGCACGATTGTAAGCTTTTTTTGACTGCATTTTTTAAACATTTATTTCTTCATCATTGACTTGGTTAATAAACGTAATGTGTTAACTATTATTGTAATCTAAGCCAGACCATTCATTGATATTTTGTATGCAGTGGCTAGAAGTCTGGTCCGGACAAAAAAGCCTACTGTTGACTGGCAATCTAGAGGTCTGGTTACTGGAATCCAAGGTCTATTACACGAACATATATCCAGAAATATTCAGTCACTTTAAGACCTCGCATTCTCTATTTGATTAGAATCAGGAAAATTTTACATCTTTTTATTTTTATCATTTACCAATTTTTTTAAAATTAAATTCATTGTAAAGGGCAACATTTAATGAAAGTTATAGTTTGCATTACATGGATTTCAGTAGATACATATTCTTGCATTTTAATGCAAGCACATTTAATTTTTTCTCTTTTTACTCCACCTTATTCTGAGTTTGGGGTCATTTTGATGCAGGAAAATTTAGAAAGTGGTCTTTTTTTTAAATAAAGATAAATATTGTATTTATTGCATCTTAATATGAAGTTAATACTTATTTGACCATTGAAAATAACTTCAAATGAAATTAAACCAATTTTATAGGTAGTAAAGTTATGATATGACTCGGGCCAAGCTGATTATGACCCCTTGAAAATTTTCCACAGGGGTCAATTGGCCCCTGATTTTCAAAGCTATAATTGTAATCCCTTCATTATAATTAAGTTATGAGAACTATTTAATTGTGTTGTTTTTTTCTGCCAGCTCAATGGAAATAATTGATTTATTTGCAATTTCAGATGCTGAATTTGAATGAATCTGGGAACTTAGTGGTGTTGTATAAAACTCCAGATGGAGATAATTATGTAAGTCTAATTACAGTAATTTCTTACAAGTATTTTATATATTCTTATTATATATTTTTATTTAATGTTTAAAATAATTTTATGTCATCAAATACTTTTAAGAGAATGGACTGTTTGGGTCAGTTAAAAAAATATTTCTGCATGTACTCATCATGGTGGATAACTGCTTTCTAGTTAAAAGCCAGTACCTGACATGCTGAATGTGGATTGTGGAAAACTCAGAAAATATTTAATGAATTTGGCTTTTTCTTCTAACATGTTTCTGATAATCTCACACTTGGACATTACACTGGTCCAAAACTTATCAAGCAAGTTGATAGTTGATTAGTTAACATCCATGGGTCAACATCTTTGTTTTAAATTAAAAATAATTATTAAAAATAAAAGGATTTAATAAAGGTAATTTACCAGTGGTGAGGTGTAGTCATGCAACTCTTATTTTGTCTTAAAATCATTTTACTGAATATACTTTACCATTAAAAACAATCTCATACTGTGTACCATACATTTTTATATATTTTCAGACATTGACATAGACTCACATAAGAAGTTATGGAAAGAATAAAATTAAAATATCAACCGACCAGTCTGACCTGCAATATACAGAAATCACAGCACCGAGGACCAGTTTACTTTTGCACTGAATAAGTCACCTGCTCATAGTCATAAGCATTTTTTTTTCATAAATGTTTATTGGAGGCTGACATTTTATAAGTTTATGACATTATAAATGACCTAATTATGTACTAATTGTCTATTCTTTGATGTGTTGAGCATTATTTTTTTTTCAATTTCTATGAATACAAAACTGCTATATATAAAACAGTATGGCAAAAGCTTTGTTTCTATAAAGTCTTACTTGAAATGAAACTTTCTGATTTGAGGGTTTTAAAAGTAACATAACTGCTTATTTTATTGTCAAATTAACAATATCCAGGAGTCCATCTTTGTAGATCAGCATTTTGTATTTAACTTTATGGAATTGTATTGGAAAAAAATTCTATTTTATGTGGCATATAATTATAGAGTTGCCCTCTCTAAAGAGTTATAACCTATTGTTATTTTCACTATAAGTGTACTTGTAACAAATTCTTGTATTATCAACAACTAATTTGCTTGAATTTTAGAGAAAACATTATTGTTAAACCTCCTATTTTCACTATAAGTGCAATGGATCATGTCTTAGCAGCCACTTGCCAATAGCAACCACCTGTCTTAAACAGCAAGTTTGAATTTGACATAAACTGACATTTTGTTCTATTTTTTTCTGTCTGTAACAGCCACCTGTCTTCAGCAGCCACTTTTTGTCACTCCCTTGGGTGGCTGCTAAAGACAGGTTGGACTGTTGTTGTAACAAATTCTTGTATTATCAACAACTCATTTGTTTGAATTTTAGAGAAACCATGATTGTTAAACCTCCTATCAGTCACATCTTTCTAAATTAGTTTAACCAATAATTGTAAGGACTTACAATTATATTCTTTAAACAAACACTTAAAATCCTAATCAAACTGCACATATGTGAAGACTGATCTAGATCTACATTGTTCACTTGTGAGTTTATTATCCATGCAGAAAATTGTTTAATCAAGCAAGATTAAGTGGCGCATGTGTCTGTTTATATGAAGTTATTAAACTCTTGAAATATTGAACTTGATTTGTATTTTTAGCTTGTCTGTTATAGACAGATAAATAACATGAAATGCCATTGATTTCTGGTTGTTTATTAAAATTGCATTGATATGAATAAATATGGTGCACTGTTCAAGAAGTTTTCTTTCTGTTTTTATACGCCTGCCATGGCGGGTCAGCGGGAGTCTTCCACAGTGATGCCCGCTCTCTAACTTAAACAGTTGTTGTCCGATCTTTATAAATTTGGGGAAACTGTTTATGGGCATAATATCTCGGTCAAGTTCGATAATCAGCCAAATTGATTCATGCACTTCAGAGTTATGGCCGTTTATTTATAAAACCATGGCAAACTCACATTGTCCGCTCTTTAATTTATATAGGTGCTGTCCGATCGTCATGAAACTTGTGGAAATGTTTATGGGAATTACATCTCGGTCAAGTTTGATAATCAGCCAAATTGCTTCATGCACTTCAGAGTTATGGCCGTTTATTTATAAAAAACATGGCAAACTCGCCTTGTCCGCTCTCTAATTCAAATAGGTGCTGTCCGATCTTCATGAAACCTGTGGAAATGTTTATGGGCATTATATCTCGGCCAGGTTAGATAACCAGCCAAATCGCTTTATGCACTTCAAAGTTAGTTTTTTGCTGGATATATAAGATTGCCGGTAGCTTTACCATCCCCTCGTATAACATTTCTACCTTGATAAAATTTCAAGTTATTTTAAACTTGTAAGTGAATCTAATAGATAGAATTCAATGTTACGCCAGAATGGAGACTAGTTTCGGATCTCGGCAATATGTGTGGTTGCATCAAGGTATATCAATTAATAGACCCTTATAGAATGTGCACACAACCCCAGAGTTAAACAAGCGGCTTGATACTTGTGAATGGGTAAATGATTTTCATTATCATAGCCACAAAATGCAACTGCAGCTAAAGCAAATTTAAGCAGAAAAAACGAAGTATTGCAGTGCCTGAAAACCCGCCGCTTTTACCCAGGTTTGATGATCGTGTCGCTTGCACCCCGATAACGATATAGATACACTTAACCATTGTTCTTAAGGTAAGACCTGTGTAATAGGCACTATTAAGAATCCAATATCTAATTATATTTTCATCAACTGCTTCATACCACTGACTTGTATGCAAAATTTTAATGATTTTCACCGTGTAGTTTTTGAGATTTTTAGTTTTTTTTTTATTTAAAAAAGTGAGGAAAAAACGTGAAAGTATCCAATTTCTTTAATCGGTGACAAAATTTTTGTTATTGATAAATTCAACCCTAATTTTTTACAGTTTATCCAAAATATGTTATATTTTACTAAACCAATTAAAGATATAATATATAAATACAGAATTTATTTTAAAATGACATTTTTTTTGACCAAATAAATTTTAAAAAATGCATTTTTTATATTTCACGAGACTAAATGAATGAAAATTGTGCAAAATCCTGATTGGTGCAATATACCAAACTTTACCATTATTTAACTATATACCTTAAACAAAATTTAAACAAAATTTCAGAGAAGTTTACCGTCCAGTTTTAGAAATTTTCAAATTGATGACTTGAATAAACACTATTCTGATAGCGAAAACCCCTTTAATCTTGATTATTTTGCTTATTTTAGTTTAAATCATGTGAATTTTATATTCAATGACAGAATTACACAGGAAAAAAAGAAATATGCCAATTATTTAAGCTCTAGGCTTACAAAAAAAAATTAGCTTCCAGTGGGATTTGAACCCTGGTCGTCTTGCATGACAGAAATCTATGCTAATTTACTACTATAGTTACCTCCCTTGGATACTCTTCTGGATATAGGTATTTATTACACAGGTCTTACCTTAATACACTGAACATATAATTGTATTTTTTTCTACAGGGAATCTAAGGTGAAACTTAATTATTATTATAGGATTCATCATTTTTAATTCTGTCTATGAAATTGTTAAAATCTCCTGGTGCATTAGAAAACCAACAGCATTTAGAAAGGTTTAGGCGATACCAAGAGCCACCGTGAAATCGTCAGCGATCTGAACCAACGAAGAAAAAAACGCTATTGACTATTTGGGAGTGCACTTCGTATCATTCCCGCTCCCCCCCCCCCCCCCCCCGCCTCTAAACATGAAACAATAATTATTATCATATTTTTGATTCTTATAAAAGCCGCTGTAATGCTAAATCTTTCAACTGAGTCAATTTGATGAACGTTCAGAAAACAACAACAAATCCACCTTTGGTTTCGGCTATCTGTTCGCTCTGTTCGCGCGACTAAAGCTCGGCATTTTAGCACCAGAAGTTTACTTTGCAAACGTATTTTTAATCAAACTTACATATTGCTATTTAAGAGCACACATATATATCATTTTTAAAATTTAAAGTTTAAAAATAAATCATTGAAATTCATAGAAATAACAAATTTGTATACAGTAACAAACATAATATTCAAGCTAGGCTGTGCGTCTCTTAAAATATTTTTTTAAACATTTTTTCCTATCAAGCTCACCCTTCGTCGCTGCACACTACTACATTGCTGTGTTTTGATCTTTTTTCATTGACAAAACTGTCGGAAATAGGCGTCTTATGGAAGCGGTCGCCACATCCCGCTACGCTCAATTAACACTATTTTGTCACGGCGTGTAAAATGTACGCAGTGAGAAGCGCTTCATATTTTACGAAGTTTCAAGACGTTTGTCTTAATTAAAAGGCAGCTCCTCCGTGTAATATATATAAAAAATTAATAAGAAAAATATGTTTTTGAGTGCTACGTTCTTTCATTTTAATCTTTTTGTAAAAATTGTCGTTGCAGTTTTGATTAGTCCGAGACAGGTTATATGAAATTTCCGTTTATTACTATACGACGTCTCTGGTCGTTACTGTAGCAAGTCGATAGACGACGTCACTGAAAACGTCCAGACGGGCTGGACTACTGGGCTGCTAGGCTGCTAACTTCAGGCTGCTAGGCCGCTGGGCTGCTAGGCTGCCAACTTCAGGCTGCTAGGCTGCTACACACACATTTCAGTAAATTCTTATGGTTTTAAATAGATGTATTTTTTTCAACAAGTTTAAAACCATTTTTTGTTCAGAAAGGGATTGTGATGCAGTTGAAGCGATTGTAGAATTTCTTTACTTTTCATCAGATTAGAAATTATATAGAAAAATCAGATTGATTTCGTATAAGATATACTTGAAGTGTGCTCATAAAGTGAAAAAAATGCATTTCAAGCCATTTCCAAAATTCTTAGATCTATCGGTAAGTTAAGGCTACTAGGCTGCCAATTTCAGGCTGCTAGGCTGCTGGGCTGCTAGGCTGCTGGGCTGCTAGGCTGCTACACACACATTTCAGTAAATTCTTATGGTATTAAATAGATGTATTTTTTCAACAAGTTTAAGATCATTTTGTGTTCAGAAAGAGATTGTGATGCAGTTGAAGCGATTGGAGAATTTCTTTACATTACATTTCACCAGATTAGAAATTTGATAAAAAAAAGTCAAGTTAATTATGTATGAGATAAGCTTAAAGTGTCCTTAAAAAGTGAAAATAATGAATTTCAAGCCGTTTCCGAAATTCTTACATCTTTTGGTAAGTTAAGGCTGCTAGGCTGCTGGGCTGCTAGGTTGCTAACTTCAGGCTGCTAGGCTGCCAACTTCAGGCTGCTAGGCTGCTGGGCTGCTAGGCTGCTACACACACATTTCAGTAAATTCTTATGATTTTAAATAGATGTATTTTTTAACATGTTTAAGACTATTTTTTGGTCAGAAATGGATTTTGATGCAGTTGAAGCGATTATAGAATAGAAATTTGATAAAAAAAAGTCAGGTTAATTATGTATAAGATAAGCTTAAAGTGTCCTTAAAAAGTGAAAATAATGCATTTCAAGCCGTTTCCCAAATTCTTACATCCATCTGTAAGTTAAGGCTGCTAGGCTGCTGGGCTGCTAGGCTGCCAACTTCAGGCTGCTAGGCTGCTACACACACATTTCAGTAAATTCTTATGATTTTAAATAGATGTATTTTTTCAACAAGTTTAAGATCATTTTGTGTTTAGAAAGGGATTTTGATGCAGTTGAAGCGATTGGAGAATTTCTTTACATTACATTTCACCAGATTAGAAATTTGATAAAAAAGTCAGGTTAATTATGTATGAGATAAGCTTAAAGTGTTTAGAAAGGGATTTTGATGCAGTTGAAGCGATTACATATTGGTTACCTGTTTGTTAAGGACTCTACTGACGAAATCTTGACGCACACAGGAAATTATTTACAAAGAAATTGCAGAAAAATTGCAGGGAATCAATGTGTTTATTTTTGTCTGCTAAGATATTGCGGGAAAATGTAAAAATCAGGCCAATACTCAGTTTCGCCGAAAAACGTTCATGTACACAAGCAACTGCCGTCGGCTTACCCACTGCATTCACCTTATCGGGTTGAACGGTGTGTATATAGTACAATTATCCCAAATGATGGCAGCGTATTCTAGAATAGGTCTTAGGTATGATATATACATTTGATTTTAAGTGGTTCTCTTTAATTTAAATTTAAGCATTCGCATCGACCCTAAGATACTTGAAGATTTTTTAATGATATTAGATATGTGTTCGTGCCAAGTTCCATCGTCGCTTAGAGTAATTCCAAGATGTTGTTTTACAAAGTTTAATTGAGAGTTATCGAAGTATAGTAGGGGCAAGGGTACATTTGATCTAGAGAGAAATAAGACTTCCGTTTTAGCAGGATTGAACTGCACTAACCATTGTTTAGACCATAGTAAAATTTTGTTAAGGTCTTCATTTAAAGTATTTTCTATGAAATCGATGTCGTTAGAAGATACTGCTAGAGAACCTCGAATAAATGTCAGTTGCATATAAACGCATTTAGGGATTTTCATGATAATTTTATAAAAAGAAGCAAAACTGACATATCAAATATATTCGAAGAGTATTTTCCTCATCTACGCTGAGAAATTAAGAAAATATGATCGGTGTACCATCAGCCTATATTTTAAATGATAATGCCTCTAGGTGGTAGCGAACCAGCACCGTAACTGCGACTGCGCCTAGCCCTGCAATCCCGGTGACGCAACCAACTGAGCTAGCCGGGACAACCCCATAAAAGGTTGATCGGATAGCCCTGATATATATAACCATCACTGCATGACATCAGTAACGAGTTATTTTACTGACAACAGTACTGACTATATGTACGGGGAGACTTTTTACGACCGCCACACTGCACAAATAGCGCTACTGTGAATTTCAAATGATATTGCCTCTAGCTGGGAGCGAACCCGCGTAACTTATGTATGAAAGAATTGACCAGCCTGTTCTTATTAGACAAGCATCTGTTTTAAAAACGTTGGAATCTAAATAGCGTTTCCGGTTGTGACTGTCAATGCTTGTACTGTAATTAATGACGTAAACTTATATTACTGTCATTAGATAAAACTATAAAACAGTATTATTCAAATTGTTTTACTTTGTTTCTAATTAGGCTCAGTGCAACCACTCTGGAGCGCATTTGGCGCGCATAGATGATGAATCTGAAAACACGTTCATCAACAATACATTTTGTTCTGGTGAGTGTTGCTGGTTTGCTTTCTTTCAGATCAAATATTACGCAATATTAGAAACGAATTGAACTCCTTATCTCTAATTTTCTGTTTTTAAACAAGGATTTTGTGAAGTATTTCACAATAAAATAAAACGTTTGGTCAGATAGGCCTACACGTTATGATAATTAAGTTTTATAGATCAATGTTTATTGTCTGAAATATTTAATTTTAATTTGTAGCTGATTCTCTCTGGATCGGTTTGGTTGATACCGGTTTCTTTAGCCGAGTTTGGAAATGGATCGATACCGACACCACTCCTCGATTGTTTTACTGGGCTCCAGGTGAACCTTTTGGACTTAGTGAGAACTGTGTAATAATGAGTAGCCGGGGATGGCATGACGTCGACTGCGCAAGGTTATATCTATCGCTGTGTGAAAAAGAAGTTAAAAACTAAATAAGTTTTAACGACATGCACATCACCTTAGCAGGTGTTCAATGTGTTAACCAATTTTTTATTTACTGTGTCGTTTGGCCATTTCAAAACAACACAATATTGCAAACGTATCACAAAATATGTACATTTGTGCCTGAAGATAAACGGACTTTTTGGCCAGTTTTAACTGGCCTTTAAAGAAACATGGCAAAAATACACGTGTCTTTGTGCTTTGACACTGAACTTTCCACTATATATTGATTTCACTAAAATATTATTATAGTATAATAGTGTTTCACTATAGTGTATTGGACCTCTACGGCTATAAGAGCAGAGGAAATTTATCTGTTATTGATTCAATTGGATTTCAAATGATCATTGAGATTGCGACTTGTTTCCATCCTCTGTTTTATAATCTTGCAATGCGACCGGTCTAAAGTTATGAACTCGCGTGAGGATTTAAATATTTGAAAATAAAAATGCTATTTCTTTCATGTCGGTACATTGGTCCTTTGTCACAAATACTAAATATTAATACCGTTTCTTACAAAGGCCTGATTCAGCAAGGTTTCAACGTCAGGGTTTCAGCAAAATTCTCAACGGAAATTTGTAACGTGAATATTTTCGACGCCAATGTTTTAATGGCAAATCCACGAGTCCAAATTATGTGTGATTCATAGAACACAATCGTCCTGCATTCAGAACCCAACGTGAAATAGTTGCCATCCCTACCTGGATGACCTACCGTACTGTTACAAACAAATCTAAGCATACGAAGAAGCAATATTGCAATTGAATATGTATATTGCAAAAAATGTTATTATTCAATTGATAATTTGTCTATGAAAACATTCTATAATACTCTTTACGTTTTCTTTGGTTAACATTGGCATCATCTTAATCAGTAAAACCGAACCTACCAGTACGTTATCTCCCTATATATGCTGTGTTCGGTGAACTTTATTTATTCATTCATTTTATCAAAATAGAAGTGTCAACCAAACTACGAGAAATTCTTATACTGCCAATCTGCTGTCAGCTGTGACGATGAAGTATTATAAATGCTTTTTTAAATGTCATTGGAACCTTTTGCTTTAATTTAAGGGAAATGGATTGTTATAATTGGAAATTAAATTGCACGTACAGAATAAAACAACATTAATATACAAACGAAGAAAACACAATTTGTTTTAATGTCATGGCTTATACTTTATGTTGTCATTTATTTAGGACTTACGCTGTAAGTTGTGTCTTCTATGACAGTAGGGTTTATACTACACACTATTTTCTGTTTTTCTTCCGTCCATTATTTTCTTGTTAAGGTCAAAGTCTAATTAAATTAAGGACGCTGCTGTTCATGGAATAATTAATCTCAAAACCGGAAGGTTTCATGTTCAATGTCATATGTTTATGTTCTCATATAAACCAACAAGTATATTGCCTTTGTGAATTAACTCAGACCTATTCACTATTCAACAATGTTTCATGAAAAATATCTAATCATACGAAAATAGATTATCTTATTGTAATGTTACGCGAACTGGGTAGTAATTCACCTTCTTCACGGCATTACAATCAACTGTAAATTTCTAGTGAGAAATAAAACAAACGTTCAAAGGTTTGAAATATACAAATGTTTGGCAGTATGACACCACTAAGAAAATAAATAAATAAATAATATGTTTAACACACTTAACTTAGAGATAAAACCCCAGCAGAGGTTAACGTTTTGTAGAGTTATTCATCTTATTTTCCTGTAGGTAAACTGTTTTCAACGTTTTAACCGCTTATCTCTATTCAAATAGAACTTCAAACTCATTCAGTTTCTTCCCTCGGACACAGCAATTAATGAAACAACAAGGCATAAATAGGAAATATGACTGAAACGGTCAATTGTTAAATATGTATGCCACCTTGATATGATGCTACGACCTCTAACAGGCAGGTTCACCCTTGATAAACAAAACAAGATAGCGGGAGGGGGCGGGGGTATTTATACATTTATGAAAAAGAACAACTCTCGTATGTCAAGTAGACTTCTACTCTTCACGATTATAAAAGTTTTACTATCGATCGGGTGTTTCAAATTTAACGTTTCTTTTTGTCTAAAGTTTGTTTGCCAGACACGTACAATTTAATTAATTTTGTTCACTTTCACCTTACAATACATTTATCTTCAACACGTATTTGTTGCGAAATGTAAGTAAACAAATCTGGGATCGTATTGATTGATACAACAATTACCGGTGCCTTTGAACCATTTCAAGAAGCCGTTATTTCGAAAAGTGTTTTCATATTATCTTTATATTATTTTTCTTTGTAAACAATTGTAATAATTAATCTGTAAGTTCATAGGAAAAACGTTATATACGATTAAACTATTAAAATGATATACTCAAGCTATTTTCTGTTCTCTTTGATTTTAACATTATATTAGCTCTTTTGATTCCTGGCCCCAGTATCACAAAGAATTGAGTTTGATTTTCAACTGAACTCAAATAAATTATTTTAAATTTGTAACGATACAGTACTTACTTCATTGATTAAGATTTTAAAAGAAAGTATACATAATATTTCTTGTTTTAAATGCAGATTTTAAAATATGTTATCTGAATAATCTGCTTAAAAATTCCCCCCAAAATTTTTTTACACATTCAACGTAAGAGTCAGTAAATTTCAAGCCGTTGTTATATCGTTAGTAAATATTCACAGGGCCCATGATCATAAAACTAAAGCAGGAGGCCAGACTCAAATCTCAAGCATCTGATTGGCTGAAATGGCGACTGGTCACCACTTCAGCCAATCAGATGCTTGAGACTTGAATCTGGTCTCCAATATCAGTTTTATGGTCTTGGGCCCAGGTCCTAAAATGTACTGATTGTTGCCATTTTTTGGCGGAATATGGCCTTGTTAAGTCACATATAGTAATTACACAGCAGTACGATATATGTAAACCGCATCTGAGACTTTGAAATATTCCACAATGAAGTGTGTATGCAACTTAAACAGTGCACACTAATCTTTATTTTGAACTGAATTTCACAATACGCATTTTGTACAGACCAAACTTTTGAACTACGAAGTGAACGCTTAAACAAGAACTTGAAATCTGAGAACTCTCATACGAGTATATGTTAATTTAACACGATTTCAAAGTTTGCGACCAGTACCACAAGGCTTTCTAGAGGTAGTATAGTGGAGCTATGCTTCGTAATTGATTTACTAACATTTTCATGATTATTTACTTGTTCCCCGTATGTTTATCATTCGGCTTTTGAAATTAACCACGCTGTTTCGTTTTTCATGAATCCATGAACTTTAGACTCGTCAATGTAAACATATTCTTGATCCCGTATTTTCAATTTTGCAACTTTGATCGTTTTACAGGCATGTGCCCATTGTGATATTCCATTACTTTGAGGTGATACGTTTGGTATGTTAAACCTTGATTTCTTTCTTTCAATGAATACACCTGACGTATGAGAACTGACAAGAGACTTGTTATCAGAAACTATAAATTACAAGTGATTTGGCGGACATAATAGTGGTTGTTATGAGCTTGACAGAATTTATCAGTTAACATTTTAATTATGGGATTAACAACGAACAAACTTTTTTATTTTTCTTCACCGTAAAAGGTTGATATACAGAATCGCGTTTCCTGAAAATCAGTTTATTTTCAAAGGTGAACATAGTTAATATTTAAGCATAATGGACGTAAATGAAATAAAAAACGTTAAAAAGAACCGCATTTGCTGAAATCAGTTTATTTTAAGAACATTGTTAATATTTAAGAAGAATGGATGTCAATGAAAAAGAAACCCCACTTCAGCGGTGATTTGGCCTCCTATAATAAATACATGTACCAGTCAAAGTATTCTGCAGGTATACAAACTCTAGACCGCCACTTATTTGATAATTAACGCATTGAAATATGAAGCACTTATGGATATTGTATTTTATTCACGTGGCTGGGCAGCTCGCGATGACACGTGCTGAATGTGGTAAACTTTGCTCATGCGAATCTGCCGAATCAGACGGCTTGATAGTGACATGTAGAGGAAATAATGTGACCCAAGTACCGGTTGACATTCCTGCCATGGTGACCAAACTGTAAGTTAATTTGAAAAAAGCGTTATCTTTCCTGATTTTCTTATTAATTTGTGCAATGAAGATATCTAAAGTTTGCAAATATCCTGTTTATATTTTAGTGTAAATATATCTTTAATTTGTTAATTTATGGATCTACTATACAAAAAAATATAACGAGATTCGAAATTTATTATAATAAGATAAAGAAGGAATACATATAAAGATGTTCCTCGTTTATGTTAAATCATACTGCGGTGACCGCGCATATAACTATAGCAATAGTTTTAACTTTGTTCATTGCAACAATAAATGCATCGAATTATACTAATTTGCTATGAACCAAGGATATTTTTTATTAAATCTTTTGCTTTATGCCAGTAATTGTTCCATTGGGGTTCACGCGCCTGATGAGTAAGTTTTAAACCAATGTAGAGTGCAAGTTCTTCAGGATTTCTTGAGAATTTGGATGGGACGATGTTCAGATGGGCATGTTGATAATTGTGATAAAAATCTTTTTTTTTTGCCAAAACAATGGATGCCTGCATCCAATAAATGCCCTTTAACCTGTAAATTTGCAATAATGCAGTCATCAACATTTAGTTTTTCAAGTGAAAGTAATGCTTGAGTACCCTAGAAATGTTGGGTACATATATGCTATGAATATACACTATGAATTTACAGGGTCACCTCGTTTATACGACAGTCAGTCAAGGTTATGTGCACGCTGGAGACCTTCTTGATTCATTACTAAACATTTATAATGTCACTATTTTATCATAACTATAACGAAACGAACTAATGTAAAACATCTTTGATCTTATAGTTTTATCTTAAAATCTTTATACGTTTTGTTTATTTTCAAATAAGGCTATACTAAATCCGATTCTTTTGGTGATGTTCAGTGGTTTCCAAAATTTGATTTTCGTCTATTTTTACATGACAAATGATTTATAATCCTGACAATCCGGTGGCCAACAGTTGGAAAAAAAAGTTTGGGAATACATTTTGTGGAAGGTACAAAAGTGATGATTGCTCTTTCTAAAATGCAAATAGCTAGACAAGTCGTCAAAAATATTACATCATGTGACTGAAAAACCTTATGTGATCAGCAGTGTTTTATTTATTTGGTTTTGTTTTATTGTTGGTTTTATTGTTACTGCTCCAAGATAAGAGTAAAGTGTACATTATAGCTTGCCTTTCTTACTTTTAATGACAGAAGATAGACCAGTCGCCATTTCAGCCAATCAGCTGCTTGAGATTTGAGACTGGTTTCCATGCTCAGTTATATAACCTTGGGCACAGAAGCCTCCCATCATCACATCAAAAGAAGTTTTCAGATGTTCTGAGTTCATTAATTAAATTGAATGGAAGAGCACCTTTCAAAAGAACCCGATCCTAGAGAGTTGATTTATATCAATCATAACAGAATTACGTCATATACTTTCCCATAGGTAGAAAGCTTTAACGCTTCAAAATTTTAAGTACGAAATTGAACTTAATTCAGATGTTTAAACTGTTACTAGTTTGACCTAAGATTGTAACAGACCAAAAACTATAAACAAATAAGTATTCTCTATACGAATACTTAAGCAAAATTGTATATTAATCGGCGAATAATGTTCAAACAATATGAACAATCTGACATCACATGACCATTAGAGCTACTTAAATACTTGAGAAAAATATAATAAAGTTTGTCAAAATAATGTCAATATTAACAACCTTAACCCTAAAAAATGTTTAAGCTATATTTGCGTCTCTCAGTTTGTTTTCACGGTTACGTATTATTACGGCAAAACAGTAAGTAAAATGATTGAACTTACATGTGAATCTATAGACAATAAAAGACAAACCTTTACTTTAACGTGTTCCCTCCCCCCAAGCCACCGGGTAACTAAATTGAACGGTTTCAACTATTCAAAGCTTTTTAATTAACAAAATGCTTAACTTATACATATCAACTTGGTAAACAGATTTTAGAATTTCGGTACAGTCATTGATAATTTTATATAATGTTCAGTGTGGACCCTTTGATTTTAGTCGCATAGGAACTGATTTCTATGCTTGCTTCCAAAGCCTTTTCATTGACTCCTGATTCATGATCATCCTACACTATTCTATCAAGAAATGCAAATAGTGCTCTGTAAACTATATATACTGTTTTTTTGTAACTGGGGAAACAACTAAGTATCTTCGTCATTATTTCTTTCTTTTTTTTGTAGAAACAGAACAAAATAATAACACGATTAAAATATTTTTACCAAATTTCCTCATCATAATTATGTCTATAACGAAAGCAGTAAAGGAAGTACGAGATAACACTGTAAAGTAACGTTATTGCTGACACCATTTCAATACCTATGCCAGCCACTTATCTTGAATTAATGATTTTTATTTTCACCTGCCAATAGCATGAAAACTTTTCAATTTTATTGAAATGCCTCGTTGCGAATACAAAGAAATGATTGATACTGTAACACCTTTAATTGGGCGTACACCAGTCCGTGTATTTATGTAATTAATTACTTGAACCAACGAGTTTACTTTCTGATCAATAATCGTTTTTCAGGTTTTAAATTTAGACAAAAATCTCTTTTTTGTGCGTTAAAGGGAATTGGTCCGATTCATACATGTAGTTATTTGATTACGGAAAACACACATTTTTGCGAAAAGCTTCTTCAACTTTGCTTGTTTGGGATTAGAAGTCCATTTTGCGGAATCATTTAAAAGAGTAAATAATTCCAGTTTTTAACAAAGAACGACAAATTAAATTAGAAAAAGACACGTTGAAACTAGTGATTCTTATATTTCTCAGCCCTTGTACGGAGACGCGTTTTACTAGTGTCGTGTTGTGGGCTTTGTTAAAATAGTGTATTTTTACAAAATTGACTGCGGCAGAACAATATCTATATAAACACATTGGAAACATCAAAATCATTTAATTGCTTGTATTGCCGAATTCCTGGAAACTACAACAGGGCAATAACAATTCTATAAAACCCTTACAGGCCAAGTATGAGGCTAATGAACCCAAAACCTTGGTTTTAACTCCCGGTGGCAACTTTTTTAGGCACTGACTGTTCCAACACAGTAAGCGTCAGGTTACAGGTTCTTGTATTAACTAACTAGTACATGTTGTCTTTGTGAATAAGCTCCAACCACCCATCATCTCTAATCAAACAAAAAAGAGCACTATGACAGAATTAAAAAAAACGAGATCTAGCTTTTACTTTTTTTACTACATTTCCCTAGAAATTAAAAAAAAAACAACACTTTCAAACCTCTGCCACAAAACAGAGAGGTTTGGAGAGCGAAGAAGGGTTAATCACAAAGCATGCAAACGATATCATGTTGATATATTTCTTTTTGAAATTTACAGATGGATTTTAGGAAAACGTGAGAAATTAATCTTGCCTTTTATTTTCTTTAATTAATCTAATCAAATTTCCTCCGTACAATTTTTCTGCAAGTTCTTGTTTCTCTAATGGAAACAGCTGAAAATAATGTCTTGATCATGTTTCTTTCTTTAATCTATAAATTCTGCACTATGTTTATTAGTAAACTCAAACTTGTTTTCAGTTTAAGAATGAATGATACTGCATATATTCATATTGTGGGTCGTTTCAGCATGTATGTTTATTTGTTTGTTATATTGTTGGTTCAATTGTTATTTAATTCGAAATTCATCGAATACCGCAAATGACATACTTGCATCATCTCGCAGAATAAAAGCAGTTAAAATTGCATGTGTTAGAACGCATCACAACTTCCCATCAACACCTCTCAGTTAAGATCTCTGATCGCACTTGAATTTTAAAGATTTTCGGGATTTTGCTAAAGATTGTGAATAAACTGGAAATAACACTCTCGTGATACACAGGATTAATATTTTACGATCACAGTCAAAATTACATTCTGAGACATTCAAATATTTCACCCTGCACTGTTAACAGTGCAGACTAATCTTTCAACCTTTTTGGGGGTTGTCCCGTTTAGCTCAATTGGTTGCGCCGTCTGAATTGCAGGGCTTAGCGCTGTCGCCGTGACGGTGCGAGTTCGCTCCCAGTTAGAGGCAATATCATTTTAGTTCTTACTTAATTTCACAATAAATTCGCATTTTGTAAAGACCAAACGTTTGAATACTAAGTTACGCTTAAACAACATCTTAAAATCGGAAAACTCTCATACATGTTTTCTTGTTGTTTTTTTTTGTTTAGGGCAAACCAATTCTTTCATCTGGGAACCAAACGCCGCTGAACATGAAATGGTATTAATCTTAAAATACCGCATTGATAATTCCATGTTAACCGTCATATGCGTTCCATTGTTTAGGATGGATCAAAATTGTACTATTTATTGGTGTTAATATTGAGTTGCGCTCAACCCGGGAATTGGCGGCGTGGGCAGTAATATGCATTTCCATTACTGCCCATGAACAGGCTCAATTAAACCAAGTCTGCAATATATTTTCATATTTGTCGTGTTCGGATGCTTTCAAAGTTCCCTTTTCATCTGTTTTAAAGGTGAAAACGTCAAACGCATGAGCATAGTCAGTTCAAACAAAAAAGGTTGTTTTCTAAAACCTTTTAGTTATTTCTGAAAAGAGATGGCATAATGGCATAAATCGCCACCATACTTAGCTTAAGGACAGCGGTGGGTATAGAATGGACGTTTTATACCAGATTTTATGGAAATTTAATTTTGTAAACTTAAGAAATAAAATACAATGTTAATTAAGTTTATTCGTTAAAGCCAACTGTAAATTCAAAAAGAAAGGTTACCAAGATGAAATTTGAAGCGCTTTGCAGGACTGATGATTAACCCATCTAAAATTGATCATAATGCTTACCTCTTTGGTTGCACGACGGTGGCAGGATTTATGAGGGAATCTTGTATTAAAACCTTTGAAGGTTTATGAGGAAATCTTGTTTAAGAACCTAGATGCTCGATTTGTTTCTTTTATCCCTGTCATCGTGTTCTTGCTGATTTGACTTCAGGTGCGCTGGTCTCAGTAAGATCATTGATTACCAACCGCTTTGGCTTTGCAATCCTATCAGCTTCTTATATTTTATATGTTTGTGTGCATTTACATGCAAATTTGTTTAGTTGATGGATGGATTGGAGTTTTTCACCAAGACAACATGTACTTGAGTGTTGACATCAGAACTTGTGGGGCAAGCGTGAGGTTGGTGCACCCTATAACCTGGTTAAAACAATTTGCCACTGACCGTTCCAATGGTTCTCTTTTTCGTTAATTGTTTGCGGTGTCTTTTTTGAATTTGACATACTTATAAACACATGCTCCCTCTTCCTTTTTTCGCTGCGTGGATAGGCTGTGTTTTTTGGAGTGTGGCGATTCCTGAAATGCATTTTCACCTTTTGCATCTTGGACCTGCATCGAAGTTTTTCTAATGCGAAATATAGAGCTTTCTTAAAATGGCCATAGCTTACTTTAATCCAATGAGGACAACAAATTAATGTAACCACTGTTCATTATACATGTGTTTGATTGATTTTAATATTGCTTTGATTATCCACAGAAAATATATTCACTTAATAAAGGTGATATATTTATAATGCTATTAAAGTAAGTTAGGACAAACTGATAAGAATTGAAAAGGAATATGTTATCAGAATCCACAAATTAACAGTAATTTTGCTGCAATTGAAAGTGGTTGTTAGGAAGATAACAAGAGCTCATCAGCTGAAGAAAAGCAAGGCACAATGTTTTTTATTCTCTTAACAAACAACATATAATCGTCTTAACGTTCAGTCATTATTATACTTAATTTGAAATACTTGTGGTAGAAACGGTCGTTAATATCGACAAGAGTCAGAAAAAAGAAGTCATTACGATAGGGTTACAACGACGATTCTGTAATTGGGTCTTAATGCGTATAATGAAAAGGATTTGTTGTTGTTAAAGCGAACCGGATACGAAATACGAAAGTTTCTTCTGCCGATATATAGATATTGGATTCCCTACGCGAATCGTATGTCTTATGTCGATGCTGGTTATATTGGAACCATGTATTAGAAGCTGTCGTCAAGAATGAGTTATTTGTGTTAGTTCGATTTCTGTTGCTTTGTGAATAGTTGACAATAATAATGTTTAGACGCATACTTGATAAAACCTTGCCACCATTGTTTTGAAATGGTCCTTTTGTTGGTACTATATTTTGTGTACTTTTGTTACGGCCTTGGAACGGTCAAACAAATTTGCCACAGGGGTGGGTGGGTTCAAACCAGGTTCCAGGGTGCACCAACTGCCCACTTACCCTAACGGTTTCTCGAATGAACAAAGAAGGAGGAAACTTTGATGATTCCTTTGCCTTTGCCATTATGTCCTAGATTTTACCGTGCAATTTCATTGCTCCGTCATACTTGACAGACAATCATTATTATTGTATGGACTCGTAAGACATTTCCATTTATATCATTACGATTAAAGATTGATTAAAGACAATTCCATATCTAGAAATAGAATAATTTGTCGTGTGCGTGAAGAAAAAAAAGATTGTGTAAGATATTTTTCTTTAATTTTTATTTTGTTTGTACACAGTAAGTGTGGAGCAATGGCAATCAACGAGGGTTGTAATGATGTAGTTACAATTTGATAGATAAATAGGTATGGTTTGATAATGAGAAGTATATCTTTTCCAAAGGTGACAAGTCTAAATGAACAAATTTGGTAGGCATCTTTATACACTTAACAACTTTTCTACTTCAAACTGGGACTTACTGGTTTGATAATTGAGCTATTGCTCTAAAACTTTCAATACAACATGCAATAAATTCTAACTGAATTATTAGCTACACATTATTACAAATTACAGGACAGACAACTGACTGCTCACAATCATTTATAATAATGACATTCACAGAATACAAATTCACAAGATCAGTTAATAAAGCGTATGACAACCTTCGTCAGTAATCGGTTGATCGCGAAAATATTATTGGAGCGGATTTATTTATCGTGGTGGATCAGTTAAAATGCTGTGGGCTGGTGTGACAATGCACAAGGGGACTGCATCAGTTTTAATCTACTTGAAGTGTACTTTATTTAAATTCTTGTCTCTGTACGCATATCACGACACTAAACTAAATGAACAAAATCAAAATCGGTTTCACAACATTCACAAAAGCTCAATGGAAAGTGCTTGCACATTACTTTTCATAAAAAATCACAATACTCTTGCATTGCATGTTGGCATTCATTGACCTTAGACAATACTGAAATTGTTTACGATTGTCTGTCCATTAGATCAATATATCATTTTACCCACTGATTAACTATCTTAATATGCCACCAGAGTTACATGTATATAAAGAAAGGATTTTTTGAGCAAATAAAAGGCTAATATATTTATTTATCTGAATATATCAATCACTAAAGAAAAAATACATATCAATTAAATATTTAACTACGCAATATTTATCCTGTTAATCGGTTCCTTTTACCTGCGCAATAGGACACTCTGGACCAAAACAAGAATTAAACTAAAATTATAAACAAGACGTAACCTGAAATAATGTCATTTTATCTTGTGATTGACAGCGGATGTTAGCCTTTTGGTTGTTTGAAACGGTTTCTATTGGCTAAATCAAGTTATGAATAAAAATCGCCAGATGTTAATGGATCCAGTGACTATGTGGAATATCATAACATCTAACAGTAAAATAATTAGTGAATCAACATGCATGTCATTCAAAATCTCCAAGACAAATGGACTCAAAGGTGAACGTCATGTTATGCCCAGCTGGACATTTACTTAAGATGAGAAGAACGTACATAATACATTCTTTGTACACATATATAAAACAGCTGTGCTGAAACAAGAAACTTAATAGGAACAACAAAAACGTTGGACTTGATGTCATTAACCACTCATCAGAGATTTTCAACATATCCTTCTATTTACTTTAACAAATTTCAACAAAAAGCTATAGACCGATGGTTTTAGAGAAACGGTTTGACTATTTTGTGTGTGTTTCTTTAATTTTTATATTCATGTGTAGTTGAATTGAGCCGCAATCTGTTTGCTGGGAATACTCTTAGAACTTGAAAAAATGAACTGCCAATATATGTTTAATGATTCAGACTTAATAATGCACATTGTTTTTTTTGTAAAATTGCACTTCTTATTGAAATATACAAAAATGCGATTTTATGTCACGTTTGAAATTTGCATTGATCACAAATTTCAAGTTTCGTTTTATCTGGACAGGCTTTTTTTGTGTTGACTTTGGTGTTTGTGTATCAGACTCTTATCATTAAATTAATTACGTTCATTTTCACATGCAATATTTACCCAATTTATTTAAATGCCACGTTGCGAATGAGCAAATAAAAATATTGATACAATAGCACAACAATTTAACCTTAAAAAGTTCATTTGACACGTATTTTCACTTGTTCTAACATAACATAACATTACACAACATTACACAACATAACATAACATAACAGCATATTCACATAACATAGCATAACATAACATAACATAACATAACATAACATAACATAACATAACATAACATATAGCCGATCAAAGGCTTTCAAAATGTTTGCTATGGTCCTGTAAATAAAATCATAACAATATTGTTCTAACCTTTAATCACATTTGATTTCTTATAAATATTGATAAACTAACTGTTAATGCTACATACGTCATTATTATCGAAAATGAAATCATCATTTGACTTTAAAGTGTTCCATTTTACGCTGTCGTGTATTTTTTGGTTTTATTTAATATATTTTACGAACTCCATAAAAGATATGGTATGCAGTTTTTTTTTTTAGATCTTTGCTCTTAAAAGTGTCTGGGCACGCATCCGGACGAATATATAAATACCAAATTTATAATATAACCGTTATAATCTTGTATATGTGATGTACATTGTCAACGAACAATTAACATTATTTACAGCCACAGTTGCTCTAAAAGCGTTACTAACGCAGTGAATTCACTCACAACAAATCCTCAGTGTAATAATAACTTCAAAATCTCGGCTCAATTCCACCTTACTGTCTTTTATAGACATTATACGCCTTTCCAATAACAGTTTCGCAGTCCTGTACGAGTTACTTCCCGCGACCGAAAATCAATCCAAAGACAAGATTTGTTTCTTTTTGACGGCTTTTGTTTCTATACGTGTCATAATGTTGATTAAGAATCCATTTAAGTGCTAAATCAAATATATTTGATGGCACATCCAGTAGTTAAAGGACTCCGAAATACTTAAGAATTGGGAGGTGTAGATACCTTGCAAATAGAAATTACACGATCTCTATTGGTCAATGATATCTGCCCCTTTAAGTAATTGACTGATGACCCCGTGTGCGTGACAGTTTGACATGTTTATGGCATGCCGCCTTCAAAATCAATCGCCGCCGACATAATCACAACATGATGTCAGTAGTTGAATAGACACGCTAATCCGGAAACGAGGCTCAATTAAGCCGTGAAGAGAACACTGCGACTGTCTGTTAGTTGAAGTCGTTTAGTGTCTAATGCGAGGAATAATGAATTGACACTTTTAGTCAGAAACCTGATTGTTTTATAAATTATTTTCAAAAATATCATGACGCTGATGTATTATTACTAATTCAAAGAGAGAATATATTTAAAAAAAAAAAGAATTTTATGATAAAAAAGAAAGTTGTAGGTACATATTCCCTATTACGTTATTACAGCGAGCAATCATTTATCCTGTAAAGCAGTCACGTGACTGGACAGGGGAGGTAACCAAATAAATTCATCGAATTATTGGAAAGGCGTATATAGTTCTACAATTGATATAAACCACAACTGAGATATTTAGGTATTCCACTCTAAACTGTGAATAGGCTGTTTAAATAGGATTTGTGCTAGTCGAAAGCTTCATATAAAGTAAACTTTCTTAATTTGCTTACATTGTTATTCTTATTTGCATGCATGGTCATCAGTTCGCACATACAGTAATTTATTTATTATTAAAATATAATGGAAACTTACGGTCAGCTTAGGTTGGTCTTCGATAACAGATTAACTTAAGGTTGTCTTTCATTACTGTTAATAAAATTCCAGTAAGGTGATCCTATTAGAAAAGTATTTGATTTGGTTTTGTAAAAGTAAGGCCGGCTTTCACAAAGCATCTTAAAGCAAATCTTATATTATTCAACTTTATTTAAAAAGTCGTTCACAAACCTTTGAATTAATTTATTTTTTCAAATAGTTTCTTGATTTTAAATGCCCATACTCCTTATTTTACAAATCGTTATGATAGGACTATATTATCAAACCGTCTTAGAGTACTGACCTATTAAGGGCAACAAATAGATCAAAGTTCGAAAGTAAATGGCGAGCTTTATAAGCACTGGTAATATGCATCAACATCGGACAATTTTGTGCGTTAATAATGTCAAACACATCGTACTTATAACAATTTGTTTAATGTTCATAAACATTATATATTTGCAATTCAGCTTATAACTGACCAAGCGTTTTCAAGTTTATTACATGTATGGTCTAGAGAATGGTTAAAGTTTATTGATATTTCTTATTATTCGAATTTCTACAAAGTTACTTAGTATAACTAGTGGAAGTAAATAGGAAATTTTTATCAGGGACCGTAAGGTTACAAGTGATCTGACTCGTGTTTTATGAAAGTGGTTGTTATGTATATAGAGGATTTATCAATTTAAAATTTCATTACGAAACAAGTTATCAAGTTCGATTTTCGTAACAAATAACGTTATCTCTCTTGACGTTTCAAAATACTTGTCAGTAGAAGCAGTCATTAAAATATCACCGCAAAAAGGGATTGAATATAAGTACATTGAGTAATGAGGAATAATTTCCGAATAAAAATAAACCTCGCTCAAAATTTTAGTATATTAATTATGTCGTTTTTTGTGATTGTCTCTTCATAAAGTTATATTTTCAGATTGTTCTACAAATAATGGGAAGTTTGCTATGATCTAAAACAATTTCCAAAAATGCAATGTCTTTTGCTCTTATTTATGACGTCATCATACGACATCTAATAACAATAAGTTTTTTTTTATGTCAGTTAAGTTGAATAATTCTCAAGCTTACATTTTATCCTTAACTGTTGTTAAAAATGTTAAATATTTAAGTTTCTTTAATGAATGTTTACCCTTAATATCATACCTTAAGACTGTGTCATCGGTGTTCAGAAAATAAATAGCGAACGGCATATATAATTAACTAATTTTAAACATGCTATTTGTAAAGGTGAAAGCTCTCAAACCTCTGCCACCAACAGAGGTTTGCAAAGCAAAGAAGGGTTTACCACAAAGCTTGCAAACGATATCATGTTGGTAGATTTCTTTTTAAATTTACAGATGCTTTTTACGAATAACGTTGAGAAATTAATCTTTTCTTTTATTTTCTTTAATTTATCTAATCTAATTTCCTCCGTAAATTTTTTCTGCAATCTCTTGTTTCTCTTATGGAAACAGATAAAAAGAATGTCTGGATCATGATTCTTCCTTTGATCTATGAAATTCTTTACTACTTTTGTTAGAATATTCAAAATTGTTTCCAATTTAAGATTGAAGTAGACTGCATATCATATTTTGGCCGTTTCAGTGTGTATGTTTATTTGTTTGTTATATTGTTTGTTTGTTTGTTTGTTATTCATTGTGAAATTAAGCGAATGACGTTCTTTATCTGGCTTATGCACTTGTTATTGCATAGGTTACCTCTCTCAATTAAGATCTAAGGTTGCACTTAAATTTAAATAGGAAAGCTTCTTTCAAAATACAAAGACTTTCAAGATTTTGTTAAAAGTTATGAATGAACTGGAAATAACAACATCAGTGGTGGGAATGCCATATGTATGATAGTTGTCAATGTAAATAAAATATGTGTTTTCTTAAAAAATGACATTTTTTCCTGACAGAGTTGTTATAAATGCAATATTTAACAGAATCTCTCTATACTTATCATACACATAATAGCTGTTTATTTCCATATAGTAAAGCATCCTGTTAGCCTGGAGGTGGAATAAATGTCTCCGCTAAGGGACAGACTTCTGGAATGTAACACATGTTATGTGTTTAGAAATTTAGCTATGCTCGTAATTTGAAAAAATAAAAACATATAAACATAAATATACCTGGAAAATGTCAGCGAATTGCTCAAAATTATTAGTAACATGTTGACATCTTAAAAAGATTAAATCTATTTAATTAATTTACTCGATAAATAGGTCTATAAAGGAATTTACAGTATAACCTAAGGAAAGCGGTGGTTAAAGAATGGAAGTTTTATTCTTGTTACTTGGATTTGCATCTATGTTTTTCTGCCTTAAGCATTTAGTAAGGCTTTTTAAATGGCTAAATCTTGCATAAATCCGATGAGAACGACAGATCAACCAACACTGCCATCATAAAGTTGTTTGATTTATCTATCTAGTCTACGTTGATTCCCGTTTAACTAACAAATAGTCTACAGATCAGTTGATATATATTAATTTCCAATTAAGAGATAATGATTTTATTTATTTTTGTGAACAATATCCGCAGAAAATATATTCATTTAATTAAGGGGATATATTTATCATGCTATTAAAGTAAATTAGGACAACTGATAATATGTTATCAGAATCCATAAATTATAAGTAATCTTGCAGCACATAAAAGTGGTTGTTAGGATGCTTACAAGAGCTCATCAGTTGAAGAAAAGCAAGGCACAATCTTCTTGATTCTCTTTGCAAACAACATCTTATCGTCTTAACGTTAAGTCATTATCATACCTAATTTGAAATACTTGTGGGTTGAATATCGTCAATATCGACAGGAGTCAGAAAAAAGAAGTAATTGCGACAATATTACAGACGATTCAGTAATTGGGTCTTAATGCGTATAATGATAAGGATTTGTTTTTGTTAAAGCGAACTGGAAAGCTTTTTAGCCACAATATTGGATTCCCTAGGTGAAACATAAGGTGTCTTACTGCTGGTTATATTTGAACATGTATTGGAAGCGGTCGTTAAGAATGAGTTTTTGTGTAAAGTCTATTTCCATGGAAATTCAGTTTTTTAATAATTGACTATAATAACGATAATAAAACGCTTACTTGATAAAACTTTTCTTGCCACCTTCGTTTTGAAATGGTGCTTTTTGGTATTATATTGGTATTATATTGTGTGCACTAGACGAAAGTGTCAGCCGTAGTACGCGCAAACCTATAGAATACGACGATGTGGGATGCAGAGAGGAAATTTGACACGTGTAATAGAGGACATTCCTGTCAACACTAATAAATTATAAGGTTTATCCGATATTGTTTGCATATATAAACCAGTATTGGCGTGAAAAAGTGAAAATAAAATAGTGAAACATGCATATAAGGAACAGTCACACTAAAAAAAACACACACAGTCAGAAAAAAAGGAAATAGGTAGAGAACACAGAATTCAGGGAGAGTTTACAGAATGACCAATTTCAAATACCACAACAAAAACAATTAAGGAAAACCGAAGGGGTTGTCGCCTAGGAACGGTCAGTGGAAAGCAAATTGGCACGAGGGAGTGGGTGGGTTCAAACCAAGGACTAGGGCTCCTCAACTTCACACTTCTCCTGACAGACTTATGTTGCAAAATCGTACTGAGAAACATGTCTGATTAATTATAATACTATTTAAATTCGCTAGAACGTTTGTATTTGTACGAACCCATGAGCTTTTCTACTCATCAATCAATGTTGACTGTATTGAGGTCATCTAACAAGAAACAGTAGCACAGAGTAATCATTTTGTGTAACGATAATATAGTGCGTTATGAAATTGATATTAAATGCATAATTAAATTAGCAATGTTGTAACTCCTTCTCTGCATTGCATTAACGACATTGAATGCAACCTTTGGTATGTAAAGGGCGAAGTTAGTAGGCCATTTAGTATGTACACCCTAAGAGTGGAGCGATAGCAGTCGACGAGGTTTGTAATGATGCCAAAACATCTGAACCAAAACAAGAATTAACCTGAACTTATAAACAAGAATTAACCTGAAATCGGTCATTTTATTTTGTGAATGACAACTCATGTAGTCCTCTTGGTTGTTTGAAAAGATTTCTTCTGGCTAAGGTTGTTTAAACAGTTCCTATTGGCTATATCAAGCTTTGAAAAACAATGCCCTGTTGTTTATGGATCCATCGACTATTTGATTTTTCATAACATCTAACAGTAAACTAATTAGTGAATCAACATGAATGTCTTTCAAAATCCTGAAGACAAATGGACTCAAAGGTGAACGTGATGTTATGCCCAGCTTGACATTAAGATGAGAGGAACGTACATTATACCTTCTTTGATATAAAGAAGCGTCTTATTTCACGTACACATTTATAAAACAGATTTGCTTAAACCAGAAACTTAACTGGAACATTAAAAACTTTTGATTTGATGTCATTTATCACTCATTAGAGATTTTCAAGATATCCATTTATTTTCTTTAACAAATTTCAATTTATTTTATTTTAGATTTTAGAGAAATGTTTTGATATTTTTTTCTTAAATTGTTTATTTAATATGTTGTTGAATTAAGCTTTCGTGTGTTTTCAGGGTCCATGACACAGGCTAGAACATTCTTTGAACATCAAATTAATGAAATGACAACTAATTTGTCAAGATTCTGACGTAAAAATTCACATAAATTTTGGTTAAAATAGCGCATTATTATTTAAATGAAAAAAAAATACGATTTTATGTTACGTCAAAAAAAAACCTGCATCGATAAAAAAATTCACAATAGATAAAAAGGGAACTTTGAAAGCCACCGAACACGACAAATACGAAAATGTTACAGGCTCGGTTATTGAGCCTGTTCATGGGCCGTAATGGAAATGCAAATTATTGCCCACGCCGCCTAGCCCCGGGTTGAGCGCTACTCAATATTTATGGCAATAAAAAGTACAATTTGATCCATCCCAAAAGATTGATCTCACAAGAGATGTAAAATATGTGACTGTGTTGTAGGAAAAATTATTTGTTAAGAATAGAGACCTATTTTTGTGAAAACGGAATCTGAGAAAATGGGTCTGCATGGCTTAAATATTCTAGTTCACAAGATATTCTATCTATTGTAATTATTCTGTATGAACAACAACGCTGAAATGCAGAGACACTTTTATTCAAAATAGAGGTCTTTTGTTTTCACTTTCACAGTCTAAAGCAAACAATACAAACTCTCATTGAACTGTGTAACAGTCTATTATCGATAAATTAATTTCATTTCATTTTCACCTGCCATCAATATTAATCCAATTTATTAAAATGCCACTTTGCGAATGAGTTAACAGAACTTAGGATCAAATATATGGATGCAATCATACAGCAACTATACTCAGCAAAGAAAACTTGACACTGTTTAAGTTTGAATAACTATAAGATACTTATACGAAATTAACATTTTCATTCATCAGTATGTTGGATTTTCCTCTCACTACACCTGTGTAAAAATTAAGTTGTGAGAACTTTCTTGAACTCTATCTGGTCGTTCCCAAATAATTTTGTTTTGCACGTGTACCTTGTGCTCGCTATAAACGGTTAGAAAACGGGTCAAAAAGTGTGTCACCTTTTAGCCCAGCTACACCAAGAACAAAATTACAAAACACTTCTAATAAGGAAAATATGCCAAGCCTATGTGGCCATTGTGAATCCAATCAACTGGGATGCTCAAAGCTGTCTTGACTGTTTTAGACGTCAGTAGGACGTTTATCGCATCAGACATAAATTCATGAATTAGCGGGTCGTTTAAGGAAGACTGATAATATAAGTGATCTTCCTAGGTCAGACCAAGAGAAACTAGCCAGCGGGACGATCATGCCATTTTTGTTTGTCATTTGCGTAGAAGGTTTAGACCGGCAACGTCAACAGCGCGTGATCCTAATTTCACTCCACCAATAATACGCAACAGGTTGCGCACACAGAACCATCAGGCTAGAGCATATCACCCTTACACAGGAAGTGTTATTACGTTATGCCATCGCCAGACGCGTTTCTTCTGGGCAGGGTAGAATCGCATCTGGCGTCGCCTGGAGTTGAATGTCACACAGTTTACGGGCGAAACAATTTTCAACCTCAGTTTCGCCAACAACTGATAGCGTGTCATGTCACCCGTCGTGGTGAAAAATTTTGAATAAAATGGCAAACCATCTTATCCAGCGTTACGTCAAATGCATTGAGATGATGTACGCAGGCACTCATTAGAACTGGAGGTGGCCATGATTGACATAAATCTTAAAAGGAAGAACAAAAAAATTCAAGCAATCATGAATAATAAAACATAGGAAACATATTATTTCACCAAGAAATAAAGTTAGAATTTTCAGTCCATCCTACCATAAAAATAACGGGCACAAAGCATATCAAAATGCACTGCTAAGCTCAAAACCCAATCAGCTTTTATTTCCAACTACAAATCACAAAGCTCTCAAATCTGATTCCGGGACAATATGTCAAGTACGCAGTGTCGAGTTTCTTTTTTTGTTGGGCATACTTGTTTTCAAATATAAAAAATTATAATATAAAATGTAGAAGTCCTGACAAACAAATAAATGAGATGTAATGTTCTTACATAGTCAATGAACGCTTGAAATTTTTTAAAGCAAACGTTGTTATAGTGTTACTGACGTAGTAAAGTTCACTATCCTATCAACAGATCCTAAAACGTAAAGATTTGTTTAAATTCGCTTCTTTCCAATCATTTGTAGACATTATATAGTCACTTTGGTACAACTGATACGAACAACAACTGAGATTAAGTTTTCTAAATTGTGAAAAATCAGCTTAAAATGATTTATGCTAGTCGAAAGCTTAATATAAAGTAAACTTTCTTAATTTGTTTACATTGTTATACTTATTTACATGCATCGTCATCAGTTCGCAAATATTGTTCTTTATTTATCATCAAACGATAGTGGAAACTTAAAGTCAGCTTAAATGGGGGCCTACCGATATACAGAGTTACCTCCCATTGGGAGTGGCTTCCCTTGCTGATTGGGTAGTTCCGGTTTAGACCCGTTTATAAAGCGTATCGTAAAAAAAGTAGATAAAATGTCTAAACATTGTTTTTGAAGTTAAAATGCATTGTCGAATTAACAAAAAAGTGAAACAGACATATAAGGAATAACCATTATCTTTGTAAATTGATGTTAAATTAATAACTAAATGCAACTTAACCTATTAACTTTATCCTTTATGTAATTTTATTCATTTTTTGGCTGGCATGAAAATTATAGCTTGTTAAAACTTTCACCGTTATGTCATGCAAACAATGCGTATTAAAAAAGGGGCACGGGGTTTTATGACCATGTTACGTAATCTAATTAGCAAGACAGGGTTTTACCAGCTGCAGGTGTGATAAAGGCCTTTTGAAGTTTGGATTTAGATTTGTAAGTGGTTAAAAAAGTTGCTTGTTGGGGGTACAAGTATTGTTTTAGGAAACTGAATAGAAATTAAATATTCTAATTAATTGTCCCTATGTAGTTTGTGACCCAAGATATTGTTTATTTGATTTCGGAAACTTAAAGCTCTCGGAACTCAATGCAATAAAATAGACCTCGGGAATGTTTTACACAAAAATATATTTATTCAATAATTAACTCTGTATATCGGTAGGACCCCATTGGTCTTCGAATACAGATAATCTTAAGGTGGTCAGTTAAAGTTCATGAAATGCAAATGATAATAGGTCATCTTAAAATGGTATTTGATTTCAGAAAACGTTAAATGGTCTTTGATTACTGGGCACTTTAAGGGGAACAAACATTGCAAATGGCGAAAACTGGCTAAATTTAAAAAAAAAATGGTGAAAATACTTATTGCCACCTAGATTTTAGTGAAGAAGTGAATTTTTTCTAAGTATGTACTAATGTTTGCAAGCTCAGTTTAGACTAATTCATGTTCAAATTAACAAATGATAGTGCCTCTAGCTGGGAGCGAATGACATTGACAAATTACCGCAAAATATTGTAAATAATTGTTTACGCGATATCTGTATCATTTTTTCTAGACGTTTTAAAAGGAAATTCCAGAGTTCTTATTCAAACTGTTTGTGTGTGTGTGTGTGTGTGTGTGTGTGTGTGTGTGTGTGTGTTCTATTGAAATAATGCATTTTTTAAAAACAACTTGAGTTTCCAAACCTAAAATATGTGCAGTGTTATTTCCAGTCTGGAATGTTGATTTCGCCAACTTTGAGTTAGTTGATTATCACTAGCGAACAATGCTGACAATGGTTGTTTACTGCACTGTATCCAGCGTGTGTCTAGATGTCTATACTTATACAGCCACATGACAATAAATTTCTTTACTTTTATTGGTCTCCCGGTGAGGATTAATACCGAGTTTTGAAAAGATACATCAAACTGGCAAAAATTTATTTTGGTCTATAAAAAATTCAAATGCCGTTTTGAAGAAGCTTAAATCAAATAATTTTCAGGCGTTCTGTTTGTCTACTTATAATTTTTTCAACTTTATATACTTATCTCCCTCATAATGTAATAAGAGACAAGCTAACCATTGAAAAAATGAAAAAATCATTGAAAAAACTTTTGCTAGAGAAAATAAAACATTTATCGCTTGTAATGAACATAGGGCATTCTTAACATGGTTCATCTGATAATTATGCTTCATGGACCTGTCAAGACCTTATCCAGGCGCTCACATTTTTATTGGATAATATTTATTTGAGATTTGGTATCCTCTATTTATAAACAAGTAATAGGCATTCCAATGGGTACTAATTGTGCACCCCTTGTTGCTGATCTGTTTTTATACTGTTATGAAAGAGACTTTATGCTATCTCTTTCTACCGAACATCAAGATGATATTATTACAGCTTTTAACAACACCTCTAGGTAGCTTGATGTTTTGTTAAATATAGATAATAACCACTTTCCATCACTGGTTTATAAGATTTATCCTAAAGAACTACAGCTGAATAAAGCGAACACTTCAGAAAAGCAAGCAAACTTTCTTGATCTAAATCTGTCCATTGAAAATGGTTACGTCACTACTAAAATATATGATAAAAGAAATGATTTTAATTTTAATATAGTAAATTTTCAGTTTTTAGACGGCGATGTTCCTCGTGCAACATCTTACGGGGTTTATATCTCACAGCTTGTTCGCTTTTCAAGAGCTTGCAACGATGTGAATGATTTCAATGAACGTAATCTTTGCATTACAGAAAAACTACTAAAACAAGGTTATCGGTATCACAAATTAAGGAAAACCTTTTGCAAGTTTTATCGCCGATACCCAGATCTAATTCATAAATACAGGTGCAGTCTAAAATCACTATTGCGACAAGGTATTTCACAGCCAGTTTTTTTATGGAGATTTAATTTATAAACTTAAGAAGATAAAAGGCAACGTTAATTTCTCCCGGTTATTCGTAAAAACCATCTGTAAATTTAAAAAGAAAGGTTACCAACATGATATATTACAGCGCTCTGCAGGCCTGGTGATTAACCAATCTACAGTTGATCATTATGCTTACCTCTTTGGTTGCACGACGATGGCAGGGGTTTAAGAGTTTATGAAGGTTTGTGGGGAAATCTTATCATAAAAGAACCTAGAAGCTTGATTTGTTTCTTTTATCCCTGTCATCGTGTACTTGCTGATTTTACTCCAGGTGCTCTGGTCTCGGTAAGATCATTGAGTACCCGCCCTTTGGCTTTGCAATGCTATTAGCTTCTTATGTTTTACATGTTTGTGTGCTTTTGCATGCAACATTGTTGAGCCGATAAGTGGGTTGGATTTATTTCACCAGGACAACTTGTACTTGTTTTGTGATACGAGAACCTGTTGGGGCAAGGGCGAGGTTGGTGCACCCTAGAACCTTGTTTAAACCCTCAGTGGCTATTTGTTTTGCCACTGACCGTACCAAGGCGGTATCCCCAAAGGTTCTCTTTTTCGTTAGTTGTTTGTGGCGTCTTATTTGAATTGACATGCTTATAACAAACATTCTATCTCTCTTCCTCTCTTCTTTTTCGCTGCGTGGGGAGGCTGTGTTTTGTGAGTGTGGCGATTCCTGAAAGGCATTTATTTATTTTTTGCCATTGAAACTGAAAGTCGACACGAGGTGGGACTTTCTCGAAATTCTTAAACTTTGGCTTTTCATTTCAGTATTACCTGAAAAACGTATTGTAGTTAGATATATTGATCACTTTTTGCACACGCTAATTTGCTTATATGATCTTCAACGAATGAAAGTAAATGCTTTTTCCTATAAAATTCACTTGTGTTTATCTTTTGAGATTTGAGCTATTCTTAATATATGAAGCATACGTTTCAAGACAGTGTTTGCAATAATATATATGGTCTAATTTTTATTTAGAAAGGAAGTCAACTTTCTAAGAAAAACACTACTTTTTTTGTTTTTGCATTACTCCACCCAAGGAGCATGTTTGCAAAACCTTAACATAGTCATTCATTACAGGGCAGCAATCATGGGCTTTTTGCCTTTTTAAAAGTGTTCATCTAGGGTGTTGTAACGTGTCGCGTCAGGTGTACTTGGTTATGGGAATATATTTACAGGGGGATTCTCAATTTGGACGGAGCACAAAAGGACTCCAACAATGATTGGTAAATGTACAAGACAATACAATATGTACACTATGACACGTTGTTCGAAAATGTGGGATCGCCTCAGATAACTTGCTAGAGGGCCTTAAGCGATTTGTGTTGAAAGGTGCAATGAGCTTGGAACCTTGTGAATAAATGGTGAACAACTGTAAGGCACGTTATGTTTGTGGTGGAGCACTTGGGTCAAAAGGAACTTCAGTACGCGTAATTGCCAGCTGATTGTCCTTAGACCAAGTGGACTGTGCTATCGGTTATGTAAATGTGTGCAGTGACACTGGCTACCTCATCCGCACTAGTATGTACGGGCTTCTGTTTCTGGTGAAACAGGAATTGTCGGTATTTTGAAATACGACAAGGTGGACGCTTGGTCCTGAATAAGATAGTATCTGATGACACTTTACGAGAGGGCGATTCACCCTATTCGGTACGGTAGCTATATGACAACTGGTAAGGCGACTTTGGCGCTTACAGTTTAGCAAAGTGCACAGTGTATGAACTGTGTCTTGATAACCGATGGAGCTATTTGCAATTGACAGGGTCACTTTGGAGTGACAGTGTTTGGGTGCCTTTGTTGTTCACGACATTCGTTCGCCCTTGGTAATACTTGTTCAATGAACGGATCATTTGTGAGACTGTTATACACAGTGATTTATAATTTGACGAAATGAAGTTAGGGTTAGTTATGCCAAGTGCACTCTGACAAATATCAGCCAAAGGCATTGCCAAGGGTCTGCCAAAGGTCGTGCCAGAGGTCTGCTTTGGTCTTGCCAAAGATCTGCCTGTGGTTCTTGCCAATGGTCTGCCACTGGTCTCACCAATGGTGACACCGTCACCGCACACTTGGCAGTGTAGTAGGCTATTCTTGGAAACGCTCTGATGAAGAGCTGGCGAACGAATGCGAAATTTCTTCTCTGTTGGTCTTTTTATAATAGTCTTGATTGGGTCCCAGCTTTTGATGCCAGGTACCAGAATGCAATTCAGTTGAAGAGGTGAATTGTTATTTTCGCATAAAATGGAAATACAAACAACGTGTCAAAACAAAGAAACAAATAATTGCATAAAACATAGATCTGATAATTAATTATAACAAAATAGACAAGGTGTGGGTTTTAATGCAGAATATTGAGTATTTGATGATTTTATGAATTCTGCGGTGTGGTCTAAAAGCTACGAAATGCCCGGATGTTGAAAATGTCAAAATGCATTGAATTACATAGAGATTGATG
The DNA here is from genome assembly GCA_038501625.1 of Corbicula japonica. Taxonomy (NCBI): domain Eukaryota; kingdom Metazoa; phylum Mollusca; class Bivalvia; order Venerida; family Cyrenidae; genus Corbicula; species Corbicula japonica. The sequence goes on along the minus strand of JAZAYU010000006.1, from coordinate 8,701,918 downwards.
AATTGTGAAGCTGTTTGACGAATTTGCAAATGGTTCTGAATGTGAATAATTATTTCTTGATGATGGTTAATCATCCCAACTAGGATCTATATTGAACAAGGTAAATTAAATGATTTTTAGTAGTGCTCGGCCGTTACAGTGTCTTCATATCTGCATTTTGTAAAAGTTACGCTGGAACTTACAAAGTATCTTAAAGTAAATCTTATCTTATTCATTTTAATTTAGAACGTCCTTCACAAAACTGTTTAAATGGTTTTAGATTTTACTTCCTATACTCCTTGGCTGAAGGCTATAAAACTGAGATTGGAAACCAGTCTCAAATCTCAAGCAGATCCTGGTTTAAGCCTCTCAACTTAAAAGTTCAAGGCGTTAACCTCGCACATCCTCTTTTTCTTTCGTTTAGTGTTTGTTGTGTTTTAAATGTTGAATAACTTAACGATCTCTTTTTCTCTCTTCTATTTAGCTGTATGTTAACGTGTGTTTTCTGTGTGTGGCATTCTTGATATTTATATTTACCATGCTGATGCTTTATTAAAACAAATCTTTTCAGAGAATCATTACGACTAGTTTCTTGTTTGTTCTTCAAAAGCACTCTTTCGTCATGTGCACGTAAAGTGCACACAGATATTTTGTTTTTATCAGTTATAGATAAAAATTGTTTATGTAGTTTCTACAAACATGTTGCTAGCAGATGAGGAGCATTTGATGTGCTTTTAATTGATCATGATAAATTGGTACTGCGTTGTTTTAGAGCAGAAATATAAAGCTTTCAATGATAATGTGTGATAAAGTGTCGTTTCAAACAAAAAGTTAAAAGTGATGCGTATTTTGAATGTGTTTTTTCTTGATAAAAAGAATTATTTGCATTTGAAATTTATGGATTTAGAGTACAATTCGCTATATTATAAATGTAGGTATATGCATAATATTACTGTCATTAAGTCAAATTCACAATTTGAATTTGTCCTAAAGTTGGCTGAACATATGATTATTAAATTAAAATCGATAAGTTTGACGTGAAAACATAGAAAAACTATAAGGATTTAAAATATATTTAAATTGACATGCTCGTCTAAGTTGTGTCTATTCTTTTCACCAGAGTGCGCTCAAAGTCTTAATTCCAGCAAACCTAGTGAAGAAGATAAAGATTGATGAAATTCAGTACTTATAGAATTCCCAACTAACGCTAGATGATAGAAATAAATTCATTTTGTAAGTATGCAGACGGAATTGAAAAGAATGAATACATATCATTTAAGTTTTAAGAGTTCGATATTTGAACTTGCAGAGACATCTCGCAACGTCGAAATAACTCCTATAAATGTATTTATTAATAGTGGTCAGCAAACTAATAACATTTCATCGGCTTTCATCGGCATCAAACTCATTTTCAACCGCAATTTTAAAATTAAGTGAATCAAACTTATAAGAAAATTATCAAATCATCACAAAGCTGTTTCCATGGTGTCCTGTCGACCTATTCATAAAAGGATTTGGAAAGAGCAGCTACCTAGATACATTTTAACTTTACACTTTAATTATTGTTTTAACTAATAATTTTTAATTTAATGTAATTTCTTAAATAACTATTAATGAATAACGCCGAATCAGAGCTATCACTTACCGAGTGCTTGAATATTGTGATTAAATGTAGACATACTGGTATAAATAATGTACGGTAATCACATTTGATGACCCTTCAATTAGATGCAGGCCGTTATATATTGGTTCAGCTAAAATACTAGACACTAGAAAATCTCGGGTTATTCCACACAGTGTTGACAGTGTAAATAGTGCAGTCAAATTTTTCATATGAACCTTTTATCATGACAACAAACTGCGCAAATGAATATACCAGACATTCCCTCGAGCTTAAATTGTTATATTTGCTGCAAATGAAGTATTTCTTTAGAGTAATTTATTTGTGTTGCGACAAAACATATGCCTTTTTTATGTTTTATCAACGTGGCTGTTACAATTAAGGCTTGAAATCAACATCGTTTCTAAAGATTGAGGTAAAATTGAGAATACTGACGAGTTTAAGATGGGTCAGTCACTAAGTATGCGCATCGCTGTAGAAACATTTTGTAAAATGCTTTTCTTAATTTGTGGTACCCGTGTTTGGAAGATTTTAGGTTGCTTTCACTGAGAATTTTAGCATTGTTTTAAGATTTTGAAAAGCGAACAAATTTTTAAAAAATAAGGTATTTTAGAAAAAATGTTCTATCGAACTACCTGGCAATTGAAAATTATATAAATGGTAGTTCACAAACTTAATTTACATCTAAATATCCAACATGCATAACCGTAGATATATACTGATATATTTTGTCTGCTGAGTTGATTTTCTTTGTGATTTATATATCGCAGGTGTTGCAATACATATTTTTTCTATTGAAATAGATAAAAAGGTAACATTAAAACTTACCGAACATGACACATAGGAAAATATTGCAGGCTCGGTTTGACTGAGCATTTTCATGGTGAGTAATGGAAATGCATATTACTGCCCACGCCGCCTAGCCCCGGGTTGAGCGCAACTAAACATTTACACCAGTAAACAGTACAACTTTGATCCATCAAAAACGATGGTATGCATATGGAAGCGAACATGAAATTTTCAGATTAACTCTATTCCATCATCAGCGGCGTATGGTCCCCAGTTCAAATAATGGGGTTACCTTACACGAGAAAACAATGCGCGGAGCTAAATAGAAATATATATCTTTGTTTCATGTGTAGCAAAAAACGTAAATACAATAGAAATTATTGGCAGGAAACGAAATTATTGTGAACTTGTGTAATAACATAATTCTTTGCATGTCGAGAAAGAAAATTTGTCCGTTTAGACACTGGAATTTCTGAATGCAAAGTTATGCCTGAAATATTTCAGTTAAAAAAGGTTTGTGTAAATTAAAAATCAACAGTTAATGCATTTGTTAATGTTATCACAGTTTTTTTGTTCGATGGGAACATTTAATTTCCAGTTAGAGAAATCACGCATTTCAATTCCTCTATGCAAGTTTGTTTACCAGACACTTATCTGTTAATTAATACTTTTCATTTTCTCCTGCTAATAAAGTAATCATCAACATTTTTCCAATTTTCCAATTTATTCAAATGCCACGTTGCGAATGCTTCAAAGCATAGGTAAACAAATCTGTGATGAAATATATTGATACAACTATTATTGTTCCGTTCTTATTTGACCTTTACCAATCCATTTATTTGGACTGGTGTCCCAGGGTACAGCCAGAGTTCAATCTTTGATTTTTTGTTTTTAAGTGGGTACAGTGGGTGTAAATCACTTTATAAATTCGCGAATTGAACACGATAATAACATATAATCTAAACACATTGTTCAAATTACACTGATAATCACCAAGTTCACGTTAAATTTGTTTAAATAAGGATAAACTGGCTGTGAAAATTGACTCCAGCATTGCTGTTTTGTTTATTTTTGCACAAATTTACAGGTTTCCCTGACCAGTAGATGTACATTTTGTTCTCATTAGTATTATTATAATATATATATATGTTTATTCATACTTTTTGGTGCCAGTTTTCTTGTAATAAGGAAAAGAGATATTTCTTCGTGTGATACAGATATGATGGTTACCATTATCAGCGTATCGTCAATTATTGTCTTTGAACACCTTTGAGAACGATACATATATTTGTGTACATTGCTTTACCCGGAGCTAGGCGGCGTAAAATGGATTTCCATGACTGCCCATAAACAGGCTCAATCAAATCAAGCCTGCAATAGTTCAATATTTCGTCATGTTGGTTGGCTTACAATGTTCTTTTCCATGTTCTAAAATAATACAGCAGCATTTTTGTGCCGTATGACGGCTGTAAAATGTCTCCCCGTACATTCAGTACTGTTATCAATTATCATCTTAGAAGGCCGTTGGGCACGATACAATTAATTTGGGCAAATATTGAGTTGTGCTCAATTCTGGGCTTGGCTGTTAGATAGTAAAATGCATTTCAATTATTGAACATGAACAAGCTGAATGAAACTGATCATGCAATACATGTATTTTGATATTTGTCGTGTTGGGAGGTTTTCAACGTTCCTTTATAATCAATTCATAACTTTGAAATAATTATTTAATTAGTATCCTGTTCATAAAAATAACGACTAACTAATTGGAAATGAGTACATATTCCAATGGAAATAACGAAAAAAGGTATTTCGAACTCCGTTTTTGTTACACTGCTAAGATACGCTCTCCGTTCAAGTTATCATAAAATTTGATATTTCATCTTATGCAAGTATGGCCATCATATCTTAGTGCAATAATTCGTAAAGGAGTTTGTAAACTTTATTTCTAATTGAGAAACATATATTTCGCCGAAATTGCTTAGAGCAAGCGAGCATTTGAGCTCTAAACAGACCTAAATTGTTTCGGTTGCATGAAAATAAGGCATACACAATCAAAAGTAAGAAATAAAAAAACCCATCATAGTCTAGTCAATCTAGAAGACCAATGAACTAACGAGAAAACTTATAATATTGTGTCTAGCTAGTTTTACATTATTTTATCGAAGTTTTACATCAAACGTCCTTAAATTAAGCATATACATTTTCTTTTCAACGCAGCATTGCTTTGAGAATCAAAGGCGGAACATTAACATCTCCGGAGACGATGTCAGTGTTCATTTCCTGGTCATCAATTACAATATCATCAAAATTATCTATATTCATATGTTTACTTGTGTTATCAAACAGAAATTATTTTCAGTTGCTTTATTGTCAATTTTTATCTAGATTGGCAATAATTTTCTGGTCGCACTGAGGTCATTGTGTACATACATTTTGTTTCTGTATTTCGCTTTTACGTTTAATGTTGAACCTGATTTAAACCGACAACGGCAAATTGTATTTCCACACATCGTTCCAAGGCGATTACCCATAAGATTCTTTCTTTCGTCATTTGTCTGAGGCTGAGTTTTCTGCGTGTTTCATTTTTATAAATTTTGACAAACAAGTCGTTTGTTTTATTCTCCTTAATGTTTTACCCTTACTTTGATAAGTTTATAGTAATGACTTGATTTTCTTTATGATGAAATATATTTTAATATTTTGATGAAAGAGTTTTGTTAAGTTTAAAATAATTTTTACATGAACAACAACGTAGAAATGCAGAAGACCGTTTTTATAATTGGACGTTGTATGATGTATTTCATAATAAAGATAAATGCTCCTTCGAAAATATTAACTGGAAGACTATTATCTCTATTTTCGACCGCATAAATGCTCAGCGTAAATCCATGCTCGCAATAACCACTCTCATAAATCATCCTTTTTGCAAATAACAAGTCAACTTCTATTATTACTGTTATCAACGTTTTACGTTTGATGAGGTATGTCCTTTGTTTTGATTGTTACAACTTGAAACGAAACGTTTTCTAAACCTCCACGAAGTGTGTTTACCAAACACTTATCTATTAATTAGGTCTATTTATTTGCACCTGCCGATAAATTTATCATCACCACTTATTTAAAGGTTTCAATGTATGAGTATACAAATCTGCTATAAAACAGTACTGGATTAACCTTTTCCAGAATTAAGAGGTCGCAAACATTGCAAATGGCGAAAACTGGATAAAATTTCAAAAATGAATTTTGGGGGAAATACTTATTGCCACCTAGATTTTAGTAAAGAAATGTATTTAGCTAAGGATGTAGTTAATGTTTGCAAGCTGAATTTAGTCTAATTCATGTTCTAATTACCAAGCACATACTAAAACAAAAAAAACACGTTTGCACGAGAACTCATAAATTCATGGACAATATACCAAAGCAACTCATAATTGAAATAAGTATATGCTGGTCTACAATGTTTAGTGTTAATTCGTAAAAATAATGCTAGGGTTTTCAAGACATTCAAGGAAAACTTACTTCCTGGTTCAACCCGAAAGTAGAAATTTGAACCAGGAAGTAAGTTTTCCTTGATTTTCTTGAAAACCCTAACATTAAATCTCGAGATAATGTAATATTGTAAACATTTCCAATTAGTTTACCATGATAGTGCATCTATATTTTTGTAACCAATCGCCTTCAAAGATGGTATTTTCTTATACGTAAATTCAAATTCTGGATTTGATTTCATAATAATCGACTGCAAAAAGCCCGAGAAAGTAAATTGCATAAATCAGTTATTAAAACATCTAACTGAAAATGCTTAATGCGTTTCCATATCATTGCACTCGATTTACCTGGTTAAGTAAATGGTCACCCTCATATTACCTTTAAAATAACCTTAACTTGAAATGTAGAGAAACAGATCACTTAAAAACTTTGCAAATATGGATATATGGGATAGCGTATTTTGTCAACTTCATCGCTGAATAAAGCGACATTGTTATAAATCTAGGATTTAGTTATCTCTAATCTCTAAGTTAAGTAGCAGTGTTTGTGGCGTGTGGGGTCGTAATATGTCTTCCCGTACATACATCTCATCTTGCTCTTTGAAGGCAGTTTAGCACGATACTTCTTTTGTGCATATAATAAGTTGCGCTTAACCAGGATCAATAATATGCACTATTACAGGTTCAATCAATATTTGTTATATAGCGTGTTTAGTCGCTTTCAAAGTTATTTGTTAGCTGTAGTGTTGGGTGTAGTTTTGTCGATTAATAGAAAGGTCAAGTTTATGCTTAAAAAGAAACTTCTCCAGTACAAACATAATACATAATGCTGCGGAAATAATGACAAAATAAGGTTATTAAACGTAAAAACGTTTAATGATAAGGATGATTTCCGTATTTGTGTGAATATTATAGAGAAAAAACGATGTAAATGACACAAGCTTTCATGGATTTTGAAGATTTATTGGATTTCCCGCGTAAACAGAATGGTCTGCTAATACGGGATAACTGGTACCAGAAGAAAATCATCAACGAGTCTCTTTGTAAATAATTACATATTTGTTGCATATGTATTATTAAATGGAACGCTTATTAGTACTCTGTCTTGCATGCATGTTCGGAATATTATTGCCTGCCGCACATTATTGGTGTAGAACGTTTTGTACCTGTGAATCAATCGGATCAGACGACATTGTAGTGATATGTCGACATGTCGAGGAACAAATGTGACATAATTATATACCATCAAAAATTTCTGACAACACAACTAAATTGTATTAGTTTAATGTTGTTTGTATTGCGTTCGAAAGCCTTTTAAATTAAAATTAAAAACACAAATAAATACACTTATATAGTCAAAATATTTATTTACATACAATATATAGGTTGTAAGTTTTAGCTGAGCATTATACGTACACTTATTTAATACATTTAATATAATCCACATTCTTTTATGATTAGTCTTGCGTGCGAGTATAACTTTACTGCGGTTGGCTGTCTTAAACAAGCCGAAAAATTTAATGAACGAAAAACTGAAAACATGTGAAACTTCCGTATCGGCACAAAAAATTAAGGAGTTTTGCCAATAATAAGATTTTATTGAAAAGAACTGTTGTTTAAAATTAGTAAAGCAACAAAAGTATTCCTCAACAAGTGTTTATGTAGATTTGATTTATAAATTAACAAAAATATATATAAATTTCTCAATGTTATTTGAAACACCAACTGTAAATTCGAAAAGAATTCTTGCTCCAGGTGTTCTGGTCTCAGAAAGGTCATTGAGTACCCACATGTTTTGCTCGACAGTTCCATTTGCTTCATATGTTTTACATATTTGTGTGTTTACATGCAACATTGTGAAGTTGAAACTCTCAGTTGCAAAAACTTTTGCCAGTGACAGTTCCTATGCGGTAACTCATCGTGTTCTTTTTTTCAGGCCCCTTTTTAGGGTAACCCCATTTATTTTGCAGCACTTTAACATTTCAATAATACAGCAAAATATATCAACATAGTTTTAACAATTATCCATACAATACTAAAAGGAGAATGAAACATATTTTTAAGACAAGAAAACACAATTATGTACATTGATTAGTCGAACATATTTCATAATCTTTTACAGAATTTGTTAATTCAATACAATAATTGTTACTTATTTTAGAACTAAGACTAAATGACTGGAAAAAAAGAATCACAAAAAGTAAACAATCTTCATTCAAATGAACAAATTACATGTATTAATAAATTTTCTTCTATGCAGTTACTCTACGGAGCTGTCTAGTTATTTATGCATGATAACAATTTGGGTAAAAGATGCATCTTGACATGGAACAGACATAAATCTTTATATTTAAAAATGGCTTATTAGTAAATTCACCCTAAGAATACTTCAAGCTTGTTTTTTCCTATAGCTATTTCTTTATTTACTCTGAATTGATGTTTCAAATAAAATTTTGGACCAGCTACAGTAGGAGAGTAGGACATTATTTTGCAGTTATAGATATAAAGTCTAATATGTAATAACAATATTTTTTCTGAAAGAAGTCTATTTTCTTTGAAACCAAAAGTAAAGCAGTTTCATCATATGCAGGAAAAAATGGTAAAAGTAGGTTGGATATAAACAATTTAGTTGTTTGACATCTGCAGAATAGATGTTCAATTGATTTATTTTCTTTTCTACAAAACGTACAATAAGAACTCTCTGTCATATTCATTTTATATAAAAGATCATTTGTTCCTAAAATTCTGTGTAGTATCCTTACTTGAAACCATTGAACTTTTGTTTCAGTTGTCAGATTATATGGGAGAGAATAAAATTTTTTCCAGTCTTTAGCTTCCAATGTGATATTTAGTTTATCTGACCATTTTTTCTGACTTGTTGGTATAGAGTTCGTGGAGTTAAGTGAATTATATATGTCTTTACAGCCTCTTTTTTTGCCTCAAAATATATTTCATATAAGGTGGAAGAGATGGTCTTTGGTCAACTTGGAGATTGTTTTCATCAATATTAAAGCTGTTTAAAAATGATTTAACAGATTTAACAATACTAAGGTAAGATAAAAAGTTTGCGTTTAAATGATATTTTTTGTTGAAATCTTTGAGATTAAGAAATGTTTTCTTTTCAACATTATATGTGTCTGCAAGATAGTGAACGCCAGCATCAAACCATGCTTTTATGAATAGACTTTTAGAACCAATAAGAATTTTGTGATTATAAAATAAAGGAACACTGCCTGCTATTTACCATTTAGTGGTAATATTTCAATATATTCAGAGAAAGCTATGAATGTATCTTTCCAAAATTCTTTTTTTAATTTTTTAACTATTTTGTCAAGGTAATGCTTACCACAATGATATAATTTATTCAAGTCGACTTGTTCTTTTATTACATTACACCATATACTATCATTTGTCAATCTTCTTAATCCAGGTTAACTCATCGTGTTCTTACTTTTATTAGGTTTTTGTGATATCCCTTTTTTAAAAATTTTCAATATTGTAAACCCGTGCCCTCTTTTACCCTCTGGTTAATGGCTGTCTGGTGCAACTTTATTTTCTGAATGTGCATATGATTGATGTTCACACTTCACTTTTATTACACAGTTTGAAAACTTTGTCGTGTACACGTTTTAGCATACATTTATTTACTAGGATTCCAAATTAAAAAAAACAACAATTATGCCAGGAACATGTGCACGTTATAACTAAAATTTTAAAAATATTAACTTTTCTAAAAATCTAAATTAAATAGGACTGTGTTCATTGACACGAATTCATCTAAACGGCAACTGCTATGTTAAATTGTTTACTAAACATTCAGTAACACGTTTTCTAGAAACGTTTGCTGGCGATCATTAGTCGCATTCAGGGGACAAGACCATTTTTGAGTCGGCAGACTCAGTGAAAACCAATTTTCGACAATCGTTTTTGCTTTACTATGAACCTAACAATTTGAGGGTTGCATGCAATACTGTCCTAACTCCTTCTTTATTTCAATGTAGTAACGACAGTACTTGCATGCTACCATAGAATGTATGCTTGCTACCCTAGAATATAGTTCTTAGTTTCAAAAAGTAAGTCAATGCTACAAAGCGGTCAATTTTGTAATTCTGTGCAAAACGATAAAATTTATATAAAAAAATATGGAATCAATCAATATTTGAAGAAATTTAACTCGTGGAACGTTCGACAAGATTTTGAGTCATGAACGCGCATGAATACCTGATGGCGGAACGCCATATTGGATTCGACAACGTTCGGTGAAGACGAAAAATCCATCGTAATCAAATGAACAGTGAGTATTTATCGAGTTATTTTCGTGATGCAATGTTTTTATAACACCCAGGTTATATTTGAATGTATATTGACAATAGAAGTTCTCTTTGTAAATAGAATTATTCATATGGAAATGGAAGTGGATTTGGTGTTTTTAGAATGGTAGCCTACGTTACAAAATCATTGTAAAACTTGAAATTTTAGATTCGAAAGACTACACCGCAGTAAACGTGATTTTGGCTCTTTGGGTTTTATTGAACGGTTACGTCATTTAATTAATTAATGCACTCTCCAAAATGAAAGGAGGAGTCTCAAAATCAACCGTAGGGCTAAGCGAAACTTTTTTAATTTAGGGCCCTAATCACTGTGGATATTAATTGTGGAACCTTGAAGAGATGTAAGTGATCAAATTATTTCAATGTATTGCATTGAAAAAAGTTGGATTTTGAACGATTTACGAATTACTTGGTAAAATATCGTCACTCGTGTAAGAATTATATTCCCATTTGAATGCTTTAAAGTAAAACATAAAGCATCTGATTCACAATGATTTTTTATAACATTTTGATCTATTGAAAATTATGTTTAAAGTAATTTAAATTTCATACATGAATTGATTTAACAGATATATTAATAAATGCATTTTATGCATTTGATCACAAGAGCCTGAATTTCCATCAGAAAATATCCAGATCTAACCCATTTCCAAACCGTAACCAGCTACATAGTTGACACAAGATTTTCTGAAGTATAAAATTTCAAAGAAATTAAAATCTAATGTTTTCAATAATTGTGTGTTATATGTAGACCTTATGAAATCCGCTATCAGAAGTTTTTCCTACTTTCAGTTTTGTCTTACACTCCATTCCATTTGTCTCACAGGTCATTTAATCAGAACAGATATTCTCAAAATTAATAACCCAGGGAAAACCATAAGAAGAAAAAGAGTAGCACCTCAGGGATTCACCAAGTTTATACAGAAATGGGAACTTCACAATATTTATTTAATAGTATCTCTTAAATGCATTTCAGGTAAATTTTGCATCCCGGAAGAAAGAATGAAGTATTTATAAATTGATTTAATTATTCATAAACAGGTTTAGATGATTTTTGGTTCTGGTCAGACATGTATCAACCATTTGAACCATTTGAAGCAGTATAGAACTGTTTGACGTCATGCAATGAAGTGGACAACAAAAGTGAAGGTAGAAAATAATGTTTGAGTTAAATCCAGAATGACTGTTTAGGAGATGTAATTATTTTAAACAGTATATTTTAGTTTCTTTGTAATGCTTGAGCTGTGATAACGCTGTCAACATTGCAACTGGTAAATTATTTTAACATGTTAATGGGTGGGGTACAAATCCGTTGCATTGGGAAAATGTAATATTTTTCCTATCTGAATATTTTCTGATGGAAATTCAGGTTCCTGTAATTTGATAAATAACTCAAATTAGTTTCATAGTGTTAAATTAAGTCTTGTTAATAGTAGAATTGCCTAACAAAGTGACAATAAATTATGAACTGAAAACCAAAGATATACATTTTGTTCACTACAAACATGTGCCAAATCATAAAAATGAATATATTGTCTCCCTTTTGATGTTACACCAGTATTAAGTATTGAAGTGAACCTAGGTTTACACAGTGTTTCAGTTCAATAATTTTGATGTAACAAGTATTCATTTATTAGCCTTCAATTACAAATTGTTTTTAGGTAAAATAAACCAAAACTACTTAAGACATTAATTTAATGTCTATTTCATTCTTTGATTTTTACCCAGACTTGAATTCTGATCAGCAATGTAAAATAAATTACCGGTAGTTATTTGAAAAGGAACCCACTTTGTGAATTTTAGTGATAACCCAATTTGACCAGTTTATAAGAGCAGTCAACATATTTTTGACTTTTTGCAGTCTGATACTTTCTGGTTAATTTTAAAGTGACATGCCTGGATCCATATTTTATTTTTTCAAAAGAAGGAAACACATAATAACTCTGGCAGTGATGAAACAATATGGATACTTAATTCAGTTAATCAACAGTTAATCAATATAACTTTATGAAATTTTCTTGAACGGCTGTTGGAACAGGCATTTTAACTACAAAACAAATGACAGCACTCTTTTTCACAGCAACTAAAGGAAAAACATTTTTCACAGTCCAAAAGATTGTGGGTGACTTTTTGTAGATACACCTCACACCTCAGACTGAATGGATTTCAATGCAGAATAGAAACAATCTGAAGAAAGACCATTCTAGCAAAGTACAAAATGAGAGTAAACTAATTGTTATGATCACTCACTTAAAAAATAAAATAAGTTATTATAAAGAATATTTGTAATTTGAGCAAAGATCAAAATAATTGTTATTATTTCATGGGTGCGTTTGCCTGAAAATCAGGTTTTTGTGTGTCTAAAAATGATTGATTTTCTTCATTTACCCTAAATAAATTTTCAGGATTTCAGGTTTTTTAGAAATCCTAACTTGCACCCTTGCAATTTTGTGTTTGTTAATTTCAGTGATAAAATCAAATGAAAGAAATGTGCCATCTCTGGTTCAAAAAGCATGAAATTGGAAGAGGAGAGGAAGAAGGATAATGGTATATTAAATTTTATTAATTGACTATTAATAGGGCTCTCACCAGACTTGCAAATCAGGGAGAGTTTTGTCATAATTTACTGCATAATGGAGAAGTTTGCAGTCAACAGCTTTCTTTCCCTATATCGTAAATACAAAATGACTTCTAACAAAGCTCAACAAAGAGAGAAGTCTGGTCACTTTTGATGAGACTAATTCCTTAAAGTCTCTCTCTAGTGAGAGCCCTGTATTAATATACAGTAAAGGCATTGCATACTTTGCCCTTTTCTTTTACATGACTGCAGTGTGGCAAAATCTCGAGGCATGTCATCACCTGACTTGAACATGCCATTTTCCTGGCAGACACTACATGGTACACGACATCAATACTTAAGTATTTTATAATGGCCCAGCAATTCTCATATTGGTCCAGAACACCTGTATTGGCCCAGTTTAGTCTTCATACGAATTTGAACATGTTATTGGGCCTCGGGCTGTCATATTTACCCTCGGCCTTCTGCCTCAGGCATATATGACTACCTTTGACCCAATAACAAGGTCAACTTGAATTCACTTGATTGTTAACATTATATATAACAATATTCATCTGTGGGCCACCTTGAACTAACACGATGGGTTGCTTATTTGTTTTTTAAGTTGGGTAATCTCATATAAATGTGTCTCAAAAATCCAATGCTGTTTCAACTTTCATGGTTAATAACTTGACCCTTTACTCCATTATACGCCATTTTACCACATGGGTAACCAGTGTAAATCCACATCAGATAGAGATAGCACAAATGTAGCTCCAGACAAGCTTGCACATCAGACATTTTGAGGTCTCATCATTCTGTATCTTCTCTGTTCATTAGATACATTTAAAGCTCTAATTAACAGGAAGGAGATGTGTCAGCACCTAGATTTACAATAGTTGCTCATGTGTTAAAAGGTGTATCCAATGAATAAAATGAAGTATCAAAATGCAGGTGTTTTTTTGTAGTAATTAACCCTTTACTATAATATAATACACATGTTCATGCCTTTTCATGATCTGATCTGGATCTGCACAGGTCACATTGGGGTCAGAAATAACCTATTGAAATTTGAATAAAAAAGCTAACGCCGTAACGGTTTAGATCCTAATCAGGCAGTATGGATGTGTCGGCTGATCTAGATCCACACTGATTTCCCATGCCATAAAGGCATATGGAGGTAAAGGTTAAATGGGATAAATTGTGTATGAGCCTATAGGAACTGAAGATGGCTTGAAGCTTACACCAGAAATACCTATTTTTTGTGATATTTATAAAAATAGATGAATTATGACAACATTGTAATTTAACTAACCTGCAACATCAATTTATGTACAACTTCATAAGCAACAAAAAGTACAGTGAAAATGGTTTTCGTTATTTGTTATGATTAAAATACAACATTTATTTTCAGCCATGTGTATCATCAGTCTTGTGAAAGCTCCGGACTTGAAATGTCTGCAGAATTGGTAGAACATAAGGGAGCAGAATATTAATGTTACTGTAGAAAATGAAGACAAGGTTTGCATTTTTTATTTTCATTTATTAAAGTTGCATGAATGTATGATTGAGACACACTAAATCTATCTGTATATGTTGGTATTTGTATTTTTGTATCTTGTAACAAGAAAACATAACATTGTGTTTATATGTATGTGTTGACTTGTGAGACCTCAGTTCACAAGAAAATTAATCATCCTATATAAAAATTACTGTGTTGTTTTTGCCCCTTTCTTCCATGAATACATGACATGAGTGACCAGTGTATATCCAGATCAGCAGGCATATCTGTGCAGTCTTAACAGGATCTACACGGTTCATAATAAGCTTCATGAGGCTATTTCTTACAAATATGCAAACAGTGTAGATTCCAATCAGATCCAGATCAGACATCAAAGTTGTTCTTGCTGATACATGTACTGATGTATTGTTTTCCAGGTGTCCACTAGCTGCTTAATCTAAAGGGTCATTTTTTTGTGTCGCCCTTTCAAAGAAAAGGCAATACATAGGGATCGCTTTGTCTGTCCGTCCATCTGTCCCAAAAACTTAATGTTGGTTATAACTTTGCCATTTCTTAATATTTCTTCATGAAATTTTCAAATTATATTGTTTGTGACAACATGCTTGAGCTGATATTAATTTTCAGGTCAAGGTCACATTTGATGGAGTTAATCCCTTTTTGTACTTTTTTTAACAGAAAAACTTAATGTTGACTTTAACTTTGACTTTTCTTAATATTTCTACATCAAACTTACAAATTATATTGCTCATGACAACTCACTCATCATGACTCCAAGTTCTTTATGTCAAGATGGGGTTATTTCCTTTTTTGTTCTTGCATTTTTAACTTTATCTAGTTCCCAGGGCGACACGAGTGAACACCCATCTAATGTAACTTTTTGGTGGATTCTGGCAATTAATAACCAAAATTACCCTTAATTTAATGAAAACAAAGACACTTCAGCTAAAATCATTACAACTTCAATATAAATAGGTTATTTGTTGAAATTAATATTTCAGGATAACAGCTCTACATGGAATGCTGTGAGGAGACCAGTTTGACAATTCTGTCTATGACTGTCTGAGGGAGCATACAGCCTTTTGATTGCCACTAATTCCTGCAATGGAGCATGCTGCTTTTGTAATGGACAAGAATAAAAAAATCACAAATGTCGATACAAATAGTGGATCTGAAATGGAGACAAGTTATATAAAATATAACCAAAACGTTTTAATGTGCACCTCATTGAAAAAAACATCAGTTGACAAAAAAGCATCAGTGTAATTGTGTGTTTGAACATTATTTGCTGAATAATAGAACCATTGAAAAAAACCATAGTGTCACTTGTAGTATTATTTTAAATCATGTGACCCAATTCTGTTTGTCGATTTCAAGTTTGAATATTCAAAGATTATGACTAGCTTAGCTACTTTTTTCTGTCATTGGTGTCACCGTATCTCAACTCAGAATTTTAGGTGCTGTCTAATGATACTGCGCTTGCAAACAACTGCTCACAGGATTCTTCCACACTTACAAAAGTATTCAGGTAATATTCCATTCGTCATTGCACTCTCATTGATAAAATGAAAAATTAAAAAGTCTCTCTAAATGCAAAATGCAAGGACGAAAGGAGTAATACCTTTAAATAAAGCGTTGTGTTTGAGAACTGACCAGCGTTGTTTCACTGTTGACCATATGACCTATGAAGTATGATATCCTTCACTTAATTGTGATTGGTCAATTTCATTTTATTGTCTACAAGTCCAATCATATTCAAATTTTGCCTTTAGACATATTGTCCTACCACCAGGTTCGCTTTCCATGTCACCGCGTCTGCAAACTTGATAACAGTATTTGTCTTGACTTGTTAATTGGACATTAATTGTTTTTGGGGTCGAAGATCTATGTCTCGGAGGACATAAAGCAAATTGTTCCCCGTTCTTGAGACGAAAGTTTATTTCTGGTCCAACTTAATCAAACCCAAAAATCCATTGCTTTTCAATTGTGTTTTGATGGCCGACTCATCAGTACCTCCAGTCCTTTGATTCATGTTGTTTTAGATTAATTGCGTTGATGGAGCAAATGCATACTTAAAACATATTGATGCGTTTTAAGACTTTTTTGTGATCGGCTATAAAATTCAATCTATTGATTCTCCCTTCTTGGGATTTGAAACAATGCTGATTATTAAGTTGACATTCTAAAAGTAGTAAGTTGTTTAAGGCATCGCCTCACTCCTCCCAATCCTATTCATCGGTAAAATAAAAATCATCAAATCTCAGTAAATACAAAATGCCATTCAATGAAACTCTGCACAAATGAAGGTTACTAATGTATCTTTATTTTGCATACAGTAAGACTACTTAGAAAAGTAAAGAAACAAAGCTAGACCTAAAAATTCCTTGAATTCTATTTACATAAATTCACAAAAACTAGGCGATGCAGAACATAACTTTAAATTCCCTCTTGAGCGCAATGATACTGACAAGAAAATGTTGTGTACTTTGTAAAAAACGTTCAACTATTAAAAGAGAAATCAGTGATTGTCATCCGTTTACGCGACCAGGAAATTGAAGGTCAAACACACTTTTACTAATATCTCGTAAAGTTTACATAAGTAAATCATGAGGACACAACAAATTGTTGTCAGTATCATAATACTCATGTGGGCATTGAAAATTATGTTTTGTGTTCTTTAGTTTTTGTGAATTTATGTAAATAGAAGTTGAGGGAATTTTTAGATCTCGCTATTTGTCTTTACTTTTCTAATATGTCTTACCATCTGTAAAATTAAGATACATTAATAACATACACTTGTGCAAAGTTTCATTTAACAGCATTTTTCCGTTATTGAGATTTTGATAATTTTCTTTTTATCGATGAATAGAATTGGGAGGAGTGTGGCAGGCCCTTAACCGACAATCATTGCCCAAGGTTATAAAACTGAGCATAGAAACCAGTCTCAAATCTCAAGCATCTGATTTGCTGAAATGGCGACCAGTCGCCATTTCAGCCAATCAGATGCTTGAGATTTGAGACTGGTTTCCAATCTCAGCTTTATAACCTTCAGCCCAGATCATTAACAGGAAGTCATATATCCTCAAGGGATAAAGAAACTCAGGATAAACTTTATTCGCGTAGTAAGCTTTCCATGGGGACCATTGTAACATAATCCCATTATGGGACATTTGATATAGGTCCACGTGCACTGTAATCTAGAGATTTCCTTGGCAGATTTTCATTGTATTTGAGCGAAGCGTACGCAATATATTGCAAATAATGTCAACCTTTCTTTATCGTTTGAATATATTTAAATTTATGATACCATGTTTTCCAAATTATTTAATTTCAAGCAGTCAGGATTTATTAAATAAAGTTTTTTTTTTAAATTTTACTTGAAGTCTTAAAATGTTTAACATCATAAAGGTTAAATCATATAGTGGTATAAAATTTGGCAAAGAGTCAATAGCAGTCTTTATAATTGTTTTTGTTTGAAATAAATGCAGCCTTAATTATATTACCATTTCATCATTTTTAAAACCATTTTTGTAAGTAAGACCATTCATGATTGTAGGTATAATTTAAAAAAAAAACAATTAAATTCTTCATGTGCGTCGGCCATGTTCATTCACATTGCAATAAATTAATCCATAAAACAATAAAAACAATGGAAGTTGACTGGGTTAATTTTGGCGTATACAGAGACACTTGCCGCGCTATTATTTCCGAGGAAGTCAATGCAACAATAGCAATAGATGTAAATGTAAAACTAAATAAATACTCGAGTGTAGACTCTACATTTCATCGTAAAACGTTTCCAGAGTGTTAATATTGGCGATAGCTCAACAATGATCTAAATGTATCCGATTGCCTGCTCAATAAAGCAGAGAAAAGATAAAACAAATGTTGTTGACAAGGAAGATTGATGTGATATTTTTATCATTTCCTGTAAGGTTTTATTACATAACCGATGACAAACTAAAAAATGGAGTTGTTTGTTTGTACAATTAGGCCATCAAATCTCAATATAGCTTATTATCTAGATAATGTATAATTTGTAGAAAAAATGATAATTTGTTTCTCTTTTACAAGATGATGCTAGAGTTCAAAGTTTGAACACTTTTCGGTCTTTTTATTCTTGAGAATACAAAAGATCGTTTTGAAATGATTTATTTCATGAGGCTAGCCAAAGGTCAGACATCGATAACGTTTTCCTTTTTGCTTGACAATGCTATTCGCTTCTTATGTTTTACTTGTATATGTTTATGTGTCTTATGTTTAATATGTCTGTAGTTTAGAGTTGATAGGCGAGCTGGAGATTATTCATCAAGACAGCGTATACTTGTTTGTTCATGTGAGAACATATTGGGACTTGTGGAATAGATGAAGAGGGAACTTTGAAAGCCATCGAACACGACAAATATGAAAATATTGCAAGCTCGGTTTGAGCCTGTTCATGAACAGTAATGGAAATGCGTCCTACTGCCTATGCCGTCTAGCCCCGGGTTAAGCGCAACTAAATATTTACACCAATAAACAGTACAATTTTGACAATCCCTAACAATGGTGTGCATATAGTGGTGGACATGTAACCTTCAATGTGGTATTTTCAGATTAATACCATTCCATGTATAGCGGCATTTGGCCCCCCTAGACAAAAGAATGTGTTTGCCCTAAACGAGAAAACTATGGGCGGAACTAAAAAGAATAGAATTTTGAGAATTTAGAATATAAATCCTACATCTCATAGACAACGGCAAAATTTAAAAAGCAGGAAGTATATCCTTTGGGGGTGATTGAACAATATCCATATCTCTATTGGCTGGGAAATTGAAACCACCCAACCAAAAAACTGGCCGAAATATTAAAACAAAGGTAATTTTAGAAGTGCTACGTATAAACATAGTGCATAAATATCGTGCTCAACGACCTTTAAAGGACGTAATTGATTACAGCAAATAGGGTTGGTTCACTCTCAAACCTGGTTTAAATCACTCGTGGCGAATTGTTTATCACTGACCGTTCCAAGACGGTACCACGCATGTTCTAATTTTCGTAAGTGTTTGTGTTATATTATTTAAGGAAGTCTTCCCCTAATGGGAAAAATTTCATACTAAATAAACCTTGCAATATTTGTGATATATTTGCATTATCTAATTTAAATACACATTTAAACAAATTTTACCGTGTGATTTTGGCATTTTCACATTTTTTAATTTCCCGACTTCTCTTTTTGTGTATGGGAAAAATACAAAGGCCTACGTGATTTCAAAAAAGATTATTTTTTCAAGTTTTTGGACAAATTTCTACGCAAAAAAGCATTAATTCACTGCAGATTTAATTGTTCTTATTATAAATGTTCATATCAAGGCTGATTTTAATAAAATAGCTATTATATTGGTGAAAACTTTAGTGACAGTATAGAGGAATTTCTTTAAATTCTCGAAAAACCAAATAGCCGAAGTCACTTTAGCCTATTTTATCAAAAATGTAAAGTAGGTTCATCAATAAACATTACATAAATATCATCTATAATCATAACTGAGTAACATATAACAATTTGAAATATTTTTACCGTAGTTAACTTCAGAAATTAAGATTTGAAAAGGAGTACCCACTGTTTTGAGATATGACCAGAGAGCAAAAAAGACATAATATAAAATGAAATTTTATCATTTTCCTTAACATTACTACAGTTAAAAGATGTTTATCTTCATAGATTAAAATACTATAACACTGCAGTGATGTCTGCATTAATACAATTACTGTTCATCATAACCCAGAGCGAAAGATTGTAGATTTAATGAGAGTTCAAAGTACCGTGTGAAACGGAAAACACAGTCCTACCCCTTAATTTAATATCTAAATAAGATATTTTCAACATAAAATGTTTCTCACATAGCTTGTAGGGTCCTATTTAATAAAAAAGAATTTTAAAGATATATTTTAAAATAAAGAAATAAAAGGGTAGGACCGTGTTTTCCGTTTCCGACTAAATTTTAGTCAAAAGACGGCCCATCTTTAAGACAAAATTAATTTATCTTCTAGTTATCAAAAAGTTAAAGGGAAAACGGTGTTTTTCTTTTTGGGCCGTATTTTAATTTACGACCGGGCCGTGTTTTAAACCTGTCCGTATTTGAAACTCGAATATTTACAGGCATCCCCGTCGCACAAATACACGCTGGCGTAGTTGTGTTCTGTAAATAACGCTCTACTGGGTTGTTTCCGTATTGTTTGACGCTAACGAGCATTAAATCTCACTCGAAAATCACGTTCTACCTGCATTAGGTTTTGTACTTTTGGTTTGCAAGCAGGGAATTCCCAAAACGTCACGTGACCGGAACTTGGATTTTTAAAAAAATTACTTTCTTTCTAAACATGATATATGTCGAAATGTTTGTCCTCTATAACATATTTTGAACCATTTAACTTTTAACCTAAACATTTACAATTAATTTTGTGTTATTTTGTAAAATTACATTTTCACCGGGCAAAAACGATAACTACGACCGCGACCGAACCGTAGCGATATCGACTGAAGCTCATTAGGGGAAGCCTTCCTTCAAATTGAACATTTAAATGAACCCACTCTTTTACTCTCTATTTTTGCCTGATATGCATATTTCACTTTTTAACTGCAAAATGTAGATCTCAAGATTAAACCAGGAAAAACATTATGAACGCGATGGATGCCATTTAAACCGATGTTTTGATTCATGTTTCAGTTTGGCATTTCTTTTCTTTCGCAATCAAAGAGTTAGGTCCATTGACTCGATTCTATTTGTTGTTCATCTAACAGAAATTTATTAGTGAATCAACATGTCTGTCATTCACAATCTAGAAAACAAATGGCTTAAAAGACGAACGCCATTTCATACTTTTACTTAACATCAAACAAAAAACAACAAACTCCAACAACGAAAAGCTCTATTAATGTTTATTTTAATCTATAAACGAAGTAACACTAATACGTCTTTAATAACCTAAGACAAACAGTAAAAAGCCAATGTCTGCCATGTAAATTTCCATTTCGCGAACATACATTTAAAATTATCCTTTAATTCACGTTTAAAGTAATTTCACTTAAGTAAGACATACATTTCCTGAAAGATATTTTTGATGGTATAAAATTAGTTATTTCAAGACTCTGTGGCTTCGGTGGCTTTCAAAGTTCCCTTTTCATCTTTCATTTGAAATGATCACTTTAGTAATTTTCAGACAAACAGGATTGTTAGACGGGGCACGATTTAATAACAATAACATCGGGCTCGCGACCAACCTGTATTCTATTATTATTTTATAAATAAGTGAAAATGATGTATCTTGTTTTAAGGTTAAGGATAATACCCCGATTCCTTGCTGAGAAAATAAAAGAAAACATGATCGGTTTAATTAGAAAAATGAATATGTTTAGTCTATTTGCATGGTATCTACTCACATGCACACAAAAAGATGACATGGATCTTTGATGCCAGGAAGCTTTCACATTTCTACCTCTCGGTTTGACTGAGCCCGTTCGTGGGCAGTAATTGCAGTAATAGAAATGCATGTTACAGTTAATGCCGCCAAGCCCCGGATTGGGCTCTATTCAATATCGAAAATAAGACAGTACAATCTTTGATACATTCAAAACCTTTTATTTGCCCCAACAGGCACTCGTACGAACAAACAAATACAAGTTGTCTTGGTGAATTAGGTCCAATCACACAAAAAATCGACAATTTTGCATGCAAAAGCACACAGTTATAAGGATAATAACTAAAAGCATTGCCAAGCAAAAAAGGTGGGTATTCAATAGCACAAATAATCATAACAAAACAAGTCAGTTGTCAAGACCATCATCACGAGTATGTTCGTACGTTCTCTTTGTAGTCAATTTTTCTATGTGGAAGCATGCTAATACCAAAATTAGTAATTCAACATCCTATATTTTCTTGGTTTTCGTCCATGCAAATGTGTTTTCAAAACAGAGTAAGCCAGATGGAGACAACATTAAATTATACATCACAAATGCTAAAACCTAATTCTTAATTATCGTTGACAAGAATACCTAACTAACACCTGGCGCTATCAATAAATTATATGAAATTTATATTTAATATAAACAACATGCTACTACAGCTATAATCAGTTTTCAGATAGGTCGTTGATCTGAGTTTTCATACTTTTAACCTGAGGCGTGTCAACATTGGCCACATATGACAAGAAATAAGGTTAACGTATATTTTAAGTACCAGGTAAATTCTTAGGTAAATTTGATCTACTGATATTGTAAACTACATCACACACAATGGAGAAAGCTGCACATACAAAGTAGTTTGTATTTCTGATGGCATATTGTCTTGGCCAAGCAGACCTTTATAAGACAAAATAATTATAGTTGTTTCAGCAAAAATGTTTCTGTCTCGCCTTTTAATAGCCAATATACCGCTAATGTGGACATGTAATGATGTGTTATTGTTGCTTACCCACTTTATTTTATGAACCATCAATGTCTTGTTTAGTCAGGTCCAGTTTTTGTAGCGTTTTATATTTCCATTTAAGTGAGTTTCTACAACATGGCATTAATGATTCTTAAGTGAAGGTTATATACAGGCTACTGTTTTGGAGGAATCCTGAATGTTTTAAAATCGAGGCGCTGTTCCGAGGTTAGCCGGCGTTAACTGACACATACAATTCTTTACTAAGTGCCAATGAAAACGCAACATTTTATCTTTTTAAATATTTTTGATATGTAAAAGAGGTAAATACATTGGCAAAGGTATATGAGTTTTATAATCAAAAAGTAACCAATCGATACACTTATTGTCCACTGATTTTTTTAAAAACTTTCTCTCCTACAGTAACCCCGTACAAATGCACGAAAGTTTCATTTTGGCATGTAGACTTGCATAAAAAACCTCAAAAAAGTCCATTTGTTAACATTTACTTACGGCTACACAAATTCCATCTTCAGTTTTCAAGTTTTACTCTTACCAAATGTGAAAATGCTAAGACTTTTAGACAACTAGCTACATGAGGTTTTGGGCATGATCCAAGGAGGTATGTCTTGACGTGAAATCGCTCATCGAATGTATTGTTTGCCGTCGACAATAACTCGCTTGACACAATGACATCTTATTCATTTTAAAACGCATCAATTTTTGCGAATTTATTAAACTTTTACACGCATCAAAAATATTCTTAAAAGTAAAGTGTTGCGTTTTCATTGGCACTCAGCATATTACTGCCCATAACAAACTCAATCAAACGGAGCATGTAGTTATGCCATTCGTCGTCATGTTTGGGGCTTTTAAAGTTCCTTTTGATAGAATATAGGCTTTACACGTAAATTTACTTTCATGCAGTAATGATAACGTATATCAGGGCTGTCCGACCAACCGTTTTTGGGGTTGTCTCGGTACTCTTCATTGGTTGAATCGTCGGAATTGCAGGGCTAGGCGCTGTCGCGGTGACGGTGCGGGTTCGCTACCAGGTAGAGGCAATATCATTTTAAATCAAGAGGTAAATTATTTATTTTAACAGATTCGGTTAAGAAAGAAAAATTAGTCACCTAGGGTGAACTGTTTTGACAGGAACTCGGAAGAGCCTCCTTCCCGCAAAATAAAATAGTTCACCAGAGATGCCAGATTTAAATAAGTAATAGACGGAAAAGAGTAGCCATTAAATGCATTTATATGTAAGGCAGTGAGTGCGTATTTTGGAAACATTTGAAAACGTCACACTTGTGTCAATATCTCGTCACAGGTGTCATGTGTGTTTGGCTCTAATGATATATCTAAGGTAAACTCGATTTTATCACACTTTTACGTATTATTATGTTCAAAATAAAGTTTTTTTCTTTTTTTATATGATCAAGTGTTTAAATTGAAGTAAACTTGAGATAATATTATATTTATTCAGAATACCATGTCCTCCGTGCGGAAGACTTAAAATTTTATGATCAATTAAGTTAGAAAATGGTAACGTGTATACATCGTGCTCACGGCCTTCAAAGAGCTTACAGCACTGATTGAATATACGGGGAGACTTTTAACGATCAAAATTGATAGTAAAATTCATTATAATGTTGCAATGAATTTCACGGTTCCAATAAGCATGATAAAACACGACTCCGAGAGTTAGGCGATGACACATTGTTTTGCAACTATTGTTGTTTGTCGTAAGTGTTAAAACAAGATAAAAAAAGATGACGGCATTTCATATATTACTTGGATTAGAACGGAACAGAACAGAAAGTTTATTATTTCCTTGTATAATGCATATCGTCTTCTTAGCCTCATATATAAAAAAGAAGGTGACAATCTTACGGTTATTGCGCAGTTTTGTCTCCTAAATGACACCATGTTCATCCTTATAAGTCGTGTCTTATTACACATAGAACTCCTAATTATCGCATTGAATTCCTTGGTTAGTCGCTACGAAATAAATAAGAAAAACGACGGGATTGGTGCCATTTTCCACTTTCTTAACATGACTGAAGAGATAATGGATTTTCCCTTTCTTCTTCCTTAATGAAAGTTCACTAAACGCTTTTCCATTTTCTTTCCAAAGTCACGAGTGCCTTATTTATCAACAATAGCTTTAAACAAATATATGTTTAAAAGGACTGGAACATATAATTTCAACTATTCAAACAATATGTCGAGCTAATGTACTTACTCTGTCGTCGGCGTTTGCGTCGTCGTCGCTGTCTCGCTTTGGTTAAAGTTTGCGTGCAACCAACTTATATCTTAAGAACTACTATAGCTACAGCTTTTAAACTTGACACAGCTACAGCTTTTAAACTAAAAGGTATGGAACATATAATTTCATTTTAAGCTCGACTATTCGAAGAATATGTCGAGCTATTGTAGTCGCAAGCTAGTGTACAAACTCTTAACGTTCATACTACTTATACTACAGCTTTGTAACGTTCAACACTTGTTTATCATCATATTCCGAGTGTGTATGCCAAGAACTATAACTCTAACTTCCATTTTATTCAAATTATGGCCCCCTTTTAACTTAGAATTTTAAAATTTTTAAGTTTACGTGCAGCTAGTACAAGTTCATTACTTTCATACTTCAGTAATTACGAAACCATTTTAATGAAAATATTTAGACCGAGTAGGCATATCCAACTTTGCTCATCATCGGTTAGCAAGAATCGATAACGAATTCTCAATAGATTATGAAGGAACAATTCAGTTTTTTCTTTACTACATTTTTATTTCTTAAACAGTCGAAAAAACCCATAGTACATATTAAAGATCAATATCTGCCGATTAAGATGGTTATTTTTATTTTAATTTATCTTAACGATAATTTGGTCCTTTATGACTTTGAATATAGCCGACCTATTTTTCCTTTTATTTACATAGAAACTGTAGAGAAAGTTGGATTTTTTTCGTTTATCCTTACGTATTCTATTGTTAATATCTTTTATCCAAATTATAAGTTTTAAAAAACCCAGGTTACATATTTTGCAAAAAATATTAAGCTATTGTTTAAACTAATTTTTATGTAATTAAATTTTAAACATTTTGGTCCTTTTTAGCTTTTTCTAACACGACTATCGAATATTTTAAGTGAAAATTTAAGTCTCCGTAAATTTCCGAACATTCCCGATATTTTACGATCATTGACGGAAGATTGTTTAATTCGGCAATCAAGTGCATAAAACAATATAGAGCCTTACTAGTTTAATTTGTAAAAGTTGGAGTATTGTTTTGAAATTGTGTGATATTACTTTGAATTAAGTAGAAACACTAAATTTTTGCGAATCCGTCAATATTTTACAAATTTCAAAGGCGGAAACAAATACGTACTAAATTATTCATGGCATTTAGAAATAAGTATATGTCTTTTCGATATAGTTGCAAAATAAAATCCGATTGATATAATAAACCCAGACGAAAGTCTAAAAAGGTGATAATTGTTACACATTACAATGAACCCCAGGTAAATCAACAGGTAAGAAATTTTACATTTTGTGTATTAACAATATGTCACATTGAGAAAAGATCTATATATTACATCTATCTATATAGGTCTTTGCATTGAGTCACAAAAAATGTCAATCATAAGAAAATGCATAAAGAAATCGTCATTAAAAAGTCTCATCTATATGCAAGCCTATCTAAAACAAAAACCACATATATATTAAGATATCTTAAGTAAATGTTACTTAATTATTTGCAAAAGTTAAATGCTTTCTATTTACAATTAAGAAGTTACAATGTAAATTTTATCCAAAATTTATATCGTAAAATGCAATCGGAAAATTGAAATTGTTAAGTTTAGGGCATATTTCTAAACACATTTGAAACATAAGCACGTAATAAGGTACCCAACTGGAATTAAAGTTAGAACAAATAAAAACTATCGCATCGTAATCTCTTCGAGATTACATTGTAATTTTTTTTCAGTAAAACATAATAATTCAATGAACAGTAGTTATTCTTTAATTATTTTGACAAACAAGAGCGCAACAGTAATAGAACGAATTCGGGATTTTATTAACTGATCGAAAAAAATGCATCATTAATTTTATTGTACCCCCTCCCAATAAATGACGCGTTGTAAAAACAAAGTTATGACAGATCAATAATTAATATGTTTTATGGCTTATTTCCTGTACCGTGTTTAAACAAGGTAAATGGTTCCTATAAACAATGAACCTAGCAAATGCATCGATTCAATGAATTTAAAAGTGTGCCGATTAGTTGTTTCGGTGTATTTAGAAATTGAGAAAAGGCAAAGACCTATATATTACATCTCTATATTTATCTATATAGGTCTTTGGAAAAGGCTACACATTCTGCCGCTTTTTATTATGACTGAATTTGTAAATTCTTTAATGTATGAAGT
The DNA here is from genome assembly GCA_038501625.1 of Corbicula japonica. Lineage (NCBI taxonomy): Eukaryota > Metazoa > Mollusca > Bivalvia > Venerida > Cyrenidae > Corbicula > Corbicula japonica. The sequence continues at coordinate 8,674,797 of JAZAYU010000006.1, read as the reverse complement.
TTACAAACCGTTTCACCAATTGTACACATATAAAAATTGCTTTCCAACAAAATAAATTTATTCATTAGTGCAATAATAAGGATGAAATGGAACGGGCAGAGGTTATATATCGCGGGGCTTAGGATTTTAAAATAAATAAAATAATCGGACGCCTATGTGCCCAAAACCAAATTAAAGAACTCGGCACTAAGTTACACTGAACTGATAAAAACGAAGACATTGTTGAACGTATATTAATATGGTCTACTTCAAGCCTGCGTGTAACTTTTGCGATATAGGAAAACTGATATTTTACACTAAGTTATCTTAATTATAAAGTATTGAATACTAGTTTTGTTGTTATGTATAAAACTCTCAGAGATATATACATTATCAAGATTATTTATTGCTTATTTATTTCTCCGTGTTACCTGCGTGCTATTTTTTTTCTCAAATGTTAAACTTTAACATTTTTGATAAATTTTGTTATTTTGAAAATATTGCTTTTACTTTCTGATTTCATTAATCTATTAAATTTATCAATTGTTGGCTAAAAATTTCTTCATTTATATTCGTTTAAAATATTCGAGTAATAGGGGCATATTAACAAAAAGTGGTATTCGTTTTCTATCATCTTATAATTATAGCATTTACAGATTCTGTTTTCCCTTGTAACACCCGTGTACAGTTGTCATGTACCGTCCAGTTTCAATATTTAAGATACAACTTTTATGAAACGAACTGAATGCTTAAGAGGTCGCAAACATTGCAAATGGCGAAAACTAGCTAAAATTTCAAAAATGAATTTTGGGGGAAATACTTATTGCCACCTAGATTTTAGTAAAGAAATGTATTTAGCTATGGATGTTGTAAATGTTTGCAAGCTCAATTTAGTCTAATTCTTTTTCTAATTACCTAGCACATACTAAAACAAAAGAAAAACCGTTTGCATGAGAACTCTGAAATTCATGAACAATATACCAAAGCAACTCATACCTGAAATAAGTATATGCTGGTCTACAATGTTTAGTGCCAATTCGTCAAAATAATGTTAGGGGTTTCAAGAAATTCAAGGAAATCTTACTTCCTGGTTCAAAGTGAAAGTAGAAAGTGAAAGTAGGAAGTAAGTTTTCCTTGAATTTCTTGAAAACCCTAACATTTGCTGGCTTTTGCACGTAATAGCAAAATGCTTGCCTTCCGACCGTTCGATTATGCAAATTGTTTTTAAATCTTTCAATTAACAATTTTGTTTTAAAACTATGCAATCGTTTCCTCTTTATCATATGGCTTTTTGGGAGTGCTGTGATTACTAAATGTTGTTATTCGTGATAATATTAAACCTATTTCCCTATTTCACTTGTTCAATTTATTTTCTGTCTTAGATTTGAACATTATAGGCACAAAGTGTACTAAGAATAAAACTTTCAAAATAATTGATCTTGTCTGAATTTACAACATACTTAATATGAAACAAAAGTAAAATATTCATGACAACAAAAATAATTTTGCTCAATATCGTAAAGCATTAAGAAAGATTGATAATGGTAATATGATTTCGTTTCTTTCACATTGCTTCTCATATCAGATATCACACACTTTGGTAAAATTTGCTGTTTCCGCCTCTTTCCTGCAGATATTGGATTTCCTACGTTGGACAGATGTCGTCTGCCGTTGCTTTACATATCGGAGCGGTTAGCGTATAAAATGAAGTTTGTTTTCAGTGACGCCTCAGACGTGTTTGACAGGGATAATTATACGTTTGAATATTTCATTCAGTTGGTCAACTTAACTTGACATTTTAAAATATTCTTTCAGTAACTATCTAAAACCTTTTCGAAAAAAATCAGATTTTACAAACTTATCAGTCAGTGCTTTATCATCAGATAATGGAACGGTTGTGGTTCCTTTATTTCATCCAAGCGGTTGGAATATTAGCCGTTTCGCACGCTTTGTGTGGTAAAGATTGCCTATGCGAAATCACAGAATCAGGTGATATGCTTGTGACATGCAAAGGAAAGAATCTGACTCGCGTACCTGTGGAACTCCCTGAAAACACGACAAAATTGTAAGTTTAGCCATTTGTACTTTTAAATGCCATTTTACCTGTTAGCGTACAAAAATTTAAGTATAAATTGTCAAAACTGAGCATTTAATCAAAGTGCCTTTTCCATCTATTTTAATCAGGTTAATTTTTTTACATAGTAATACCTTACTGAGCTGTGCTAAGACTTTAATATATATTCTTAAGACGTTTCTATTTTATTTAAATTAATATAAACAATTAATACAGTTAGGAAATGCACACAGATATACTCAATTGTTAAATACATAGCAAAAAACAACAACAAAAAAACAACAACAAAACAAACAAACAAACAAACAAAACACAGTTTGCTTTAAAATGTATTTTACGTCACCATTATTACTTTTGAAAACATCCGACCGTCCTCGGACCTCGATTAACTTTATTAAGTGTAATGTTGCTTTGCTGTACCTGAGCTTAGAGTTATGTACATAAGACACAACACATGTTATTTGTTTTGTTCTATTAATGCCCGTGGTGTAACATGTCCTGGAATAATTATGTTGATATTATCACTTTCGAATTTCAAAATATTGCAAGAAAAGCCGAATTTTCAAGACCAGCTGATTATAAAACTTTGAAATCCACCGAAAATGACAAAAATGTCACATATTATTCCAAGCTCGGTTTGGTAGAGCAGTAATGGAAGTCCATAGTGTTGTTCATGCCGCCACGCCCCATGTTTAGCGCCACTCTGATTGGTTCTTGAAATTAACTTTTTTTAAATCAGATTTTATTTCAAACTTTTACACAAACACATATCACTTCTAAATTACAACCAATCTTAATTTATAAATAAACCTCTTATCTAATAAAAAATTTTTACACGCTTAAATTATTTGTATAGTACACAAATCTACATATTTTTATTAACTTTGAAGAAACTTTTACAGAGTTTTAGTTTTTGAATAAGTGGCTGTTCTAGTTGACATAGCTGGCAGCGTGATCTGAATCACATGCTGCAATAATGTTCGAAACCCATTCTGAGCCTAAGTTAGTTATTTTAAAAGCGGTTTAGTATAATCACGTTGTTGTATATGTTTGCTTTTGTTGTTGACTAATGGAAACATCATACCACCTTATTATTTTCACAATTTGTTGCACACTAAAACTAAGTATTGCAGCTTTCTCCCATCATTTACTTTTTGTATATATGAAACTGATAAGGTTGAATAAATTTATAACATTTTAAGAAATATAGTGAAAACCCCTCGATTACGACCACTTATGGGACTAGACAATTTAAGTGGTCTTACGCAATATTAGAGTGGTCATTATGTCGGGGTGGCATACAGTGCAAATCTTTATAATGAGAGAGTGAATGATGTTCATTAACCAAAGGTGTTTTAAATATCAGGTTGGTCTTAAGGGTTTTTACTATATAATGTATGTGGTATCTGAATTTGTTTTAGTTTTCTACCTAATATATTTCTCTTTCAGTTGAATTGGTGACATTATTATTCTTGATTTCCCATGTCTCAGGCTCTCCATTCACAAAGCGCTTACGTGTTTCTGGGTCAACAATCAATTCTGACATTAATAAGGAAGACTCATTTTATCTTTCCTTTCGGTTATGCTCTTTATGTTTGGTGAATCTAAATTGATTGAGAAAAGAGGACTTCATTCATTCACCAGTTTTCATTCTTTTTCGTATAAGAAAGATGATTTACGTATATGACAGTTGGATACAAATCTACTTCCACAGGCAATATGATTCTTAATGCCGACAGAAAATCAGTCAATAACAAAATGTAAGACAGATAGTCAATCACGTAAAAATATCAACCCTCCAATTAAAATATAATTTTCGAAATTTTAAGTTATATGGAGGAACTAAAGTTACGAAAACAAATCACAAATATATATTGTTTTTGTATTTTTTAATAAAAAAAATCACATCAAAATTTAAAAGGGATTTAAAAACAAATTAAAACATGTAGTAGAATATTTACTCTATACAATATTTATATTGCAATCCAAATTAGCATCAAGTGATGCGCGCTTTGAGAAAATTTTATGATGACTTATCTATAATAAAAAGAGTAAGCGTTACGACAGATTTCGCCGCTGTGTATACACACCCCAAGAAAAATGTGTTAATGCTGAAATATTATATTCGTTTTTTATTATCCTTGTAAGGATAACACAGATTGATTAATAAAATTTTAAGCCAAGTTTTAATGTTTTGCTTATTCAATTTAGATGATTAGAGTATTAAAATGTGCATGAAATGAGCCCAAACAAAAGCGTACCCAAGGTGTGTATTTTTCGATTAATGATTAAGCTATAACTGAACGTCTCTCTTAAAACATAGTTCTTTACTCAAGCTCCTAAAGAAGATTTGGTTTATGATAGTTAAGCTTAATGCTGGTAACCAGACCATGATAGTTTATGCTTTCCCGCAAAGATTTTAACTGCAGCAAGTCTAGACTTAAAAAAATCTGGACAATGCTGGGCAGAAATACATTTTATTTTGCTCCATAAATAGAATGGACTTTTTTTGGAAACAAAGCTTAACTTTGTTTCATTTAATGTAAATGGTATTATTCGTTCGTAATTTTATAAGCGATTGGGGACTTGTTAAGAAAATTGAATTGAACTATTTGCAGACGAACAGTCTAACTTTTAGTTCAAATTTCCATCGAAATTCCTAAGATATATTTTAACTGATGAAATTTATTTCAACGAAACTGTAAACTTTCGAACAAAGTGATAGAAACTGTATTTATATATTTATATGTATTATGTTATCCTAAAATAAGAGCTGTCGTCACAAATATGGAAAATATAATGAAATAGATGGAAACAACTTTTAAAGCCACAGAACAGAACAAATATCAAAATACTGCAGGCTTTAATTGAGCTTGTTCATTAGCAGTAAAGGAAATTGAATTAACCTCACTATTTACATGTATATGGACCGTGTTCAACGGCCTATGCATCTTTCACTTTTTATCAAAGACTTCTATGGGTTTTTGTTACCGTCTATTGATAACGTAATGCGGAATGAAAGTGTGATCCCCTAGGAGGAAACGAATTATACCTTTTGTTTGAGACAATTTAAAGTCAATTAACAACTTGTAATTTCAGGGATATCACGGAAATAACTTTTCCAATCAAGTAGCCACACTAAAAGCTTACATCGTTAAAACTACAAAGTTTAAGAACTATAAATTATTTGATTTTTCAAATATATTGTCGGCAGTATTGTGTTATATTGGAATTTAGGTGAATATTTGTCTTTGACTGACATTTAATGATGCAATATTACCTCGTTTCGTTATACCTCTTGTCTGGCAAACTTATGTATTTAAGAGGATCATTAACAACAAATCATCAGACATTTCTCGCTATTTTGTACATAAAAACGCTGATTATTGAGTTTATTGTTACAATACATTGCACACCAGACAGTGATTGCCGATCGGCGTCGGTTATTCAATAAAAAAAACTGTAATTATACCAAGTGTCCCTTAAAAAGCTAAGCTTACCAAGACTCGCTGTAAAAAGGTGAAATAATTATACCCCCACAAACGAAGTTTGAGGAGGTATATAGGAGTGAGCTTGTCGGTCGGTCGGTCTGTCGGTCGGTCGGTCTGTCGGTCGATCGGTCGGTCTGTCGGTCGATCGGTCGGTCGGATTCTTCGTTTCCGAATGATAACTCATGAAGGGCTTGACAGATTTAAATTATTTTTGGTACACATGTGTTACATCATAAGATACAGGTAAAGTTCGATTTTGGGGCAGGTGGGGTCAGTGTCAAGGTCACTGTTACTAAAAATAGAAAAATAGTTTCCGGATGATAACTCATGAAGAGCTTGACAGATTTAAATACTTTTTGGTAAACATGTGTAACATCATAAGATACAGGTAAAGTTCGATTTTGGGGCTGGTGCGGTCAGTGTTAAGGTCACTGTTACTAAAAATAGAAAAATCATTTCCAGATGATAAGTTATGAAGCGCTTGACGGATTAAAAAATATTTTGGTACACAGGTGTAACATCACAAGATACAGGTCAACTTCGACTTTGGGGCTGGTGGGGTTAATGTCAATGTCTGAGTTCCTAAAATAGAAAAATGGTTTCCGTACGATAACTCGTGAAATACTTCACAGATAAAATTCATTTTGGGGACATAGATGAAACATCACAAAATACAGGTCAAGTTCGACTTTGGGGCCTGTGGGGTCAATGTAAAGGTCAATCTTACCTAAAATGGAAAATTTGTTTCTGGACCACAACTCATGAAATACTTCATAGATTTAATTGTTTTTTGGGACACAGATGTGACTTTACAAGATACAGGTTAGGTTTTACTTTGAAGCCTGTGGGGTCAAGGTCAAGGTTCATCTATTTAAACTTCAAAACTTTATTTCCGCTCAGAAACTATTGCTTGGAATGAGATTCCTAAATAAAATTTGGTGTATTGGTAGTTTCTTGAAGACGACTTTTGGGATTGAAAGAAAGGCCTTTGGGGTGAAGGTCACTGTTACTAAAATAGAAAAAAAACTGTAATGCTCGGAATGAGATAAATTGGTAAAATGGTTATATAGGTAGTGTCTGTGAAGACGAAACTTGGTATTTTAAATGGGCCTGGTGGGGTCAAGGTCACTGTTCACTGTTACTAAAAGTAGAAATAAGCGTTCCCAGTTCAAGTATCAAGCACACATGTGGGGGTATTTAATCACTTTCAGTGATAATTCTAGTTAAATATCAGGAATTGCCACACCCAGAAAAAACAGCCTCCCCACACAACCAAGAAGAAAGTTCGATTGCTTGTTTAAGGTATGATTTCTTATTTTCCGTTAAGGTTTATAAAGAAGTCTAGACAAGAGTTTTAACAAAGAATCGTGAAAAAAATATGTACTGGTTACCGGTACAATATAACTAGTCAGTTATATTGTACCAGTTTATCAGTTCAGTGTAAATGGTAGCCAGTACAGTATTACAGGTAAGTTGTAACCAGTGTAGTGTTACTGGTAAACAGTCAAGTGTTACTGGTAACCATTACAGTTTTACTGGATACTAGTACAGTATTACTGGTAACCAGAACGGTTTTACTGGATACTAGAACAGTTTTACTGGTCACCAGTACAGTATGGTAACCAGTACAGTGTTTAATATGTATCTTATGCTTGTAATTATAAAACAATTATAATGAACTTGATCATTTTTTTTCAGAACTGCTGCTTAACTGCTTAAAGTTTGATATTGTTTCCGGAAACAGTTTTAAACCTTATGCAACTTATTTGCTGAATAACCTTATATATAGGGACAAATACGTCCGTATTCTATATATCAATCTAGATATCGTAAAATTGTATTTATTAACTAATAATACGCTAATATTAATTAATAATTAAAAAAAAAACATACAGGACTTGTTTACACAGTTGACATATTTTACCCTAATGAATATAATTTATTGTATGGATAAGCCAAGTACTTCGTAGAATGGGAGGAGATTAATAAATTTGAAATTTATTATATTTTAATTTCACAAATGTCATAATTACCTAAACACTTATTCTTTTTTTAGATGCCCGAAGACACTGTGTTCACGTTTTCACAGTACAAATCAGTCAGCGCTGACTCATAAAGACAATGACGTTTACTAGCTTTCTTTGCACAGTAATTCTTTGGGTGTGTTGCGATCTGTTCGGTGTTATCTGCAACATAATTATAAACTTCTATCTGTTGACTAATTGACGAAAACCATCTATATGATTAGACAAAAAAGAGTTAAGAAAGATATAGGGGCTTACACACCCTATTTTAATTCATTCTTTTATCTGTGCATTATTAAAACAACGCATGCCATAAATATTCCCAGTTGGGCGTCTTGCGTCTGTAACTATTTCCGTTAAAACTGCTCGATATTTTACAATAAAAATATATTGCCAGCTAAAATGTTTTATTTCATTGAGAACTTGCAATCCTAGTGTCGTTTTTGAGGATAAAACGATCCTTCTTTAATAATAAAGTTGTTGTATTCTAACAGGATAACAAGCCCCTTGCATAAGTGTCTGGTTTTGCATGTCACACGGGGTTCCTAACGAGAAGAGGTCTTCATTAATATTTTTAACATGTTAGTTATTACTGTATTTGAAAAAGACTTACAATTTAAGCTAATATTTGTTTTCTCATAACTAAAATGTGATTTTGATACACATTTTGACAATATAACGTTTTGTTTTTGATACCGCGAAATGCATTTATTGACGTTGTCTGCTCAAGTTTATGACGTCGTTTTAAGGATTGACTTCAACTGTACAAAGTTACCATTTTCGTCAGAAGAGCATTTCACGATTTGTTGTTTTGAAAAATATCATTTTGTTGGAGCTAAGTGTTTTGGTAAATTTCACGTGGTCAAATATTGTAGACCAAGATCAGCAAGCACATGGGTTCCAAGGGTTGGCATCGCCGGGGGTGGCAATGTTGGATAAACTCCCATTGCTTAAAAAGTGCTCCCAATGGCTTGCGTAAAATATAGCCTCTGACTACCAAGTCCAGCTCCTGGGCCCAAGATCATAAAACTAAGTTTTGAGATCAGTCTCAAATCTCAAGGATCTGATTGGCTGAAATGGCGACTGGTCGCCATTTCAGCCAATCAGATGCTTGAGATTTGAGACTGATCTCCAGATTTAGTTTTATGATCTTGGGCCCAGGCCTGCACGCGTGGCTTGTAACTAGCCCGGCGGACCTGCTACTACTAACAGGAGAAGGGGCGAAGGCGGACCTGTGGCGCCATAACCACTGCTTCGGGTAGATGGAGCTCGTTAGCCAGGGAAGTCAGTCTGTCTAGGAGAAGGAAAACTCTTATTCCAAACCAAGGGAGACAACCCTTCCAAAAAAAAACACCACCGCCTTGTGGTCAGTCGTTGGGTCGACAAAGGCTTTGGGAGAGGTAACCCTAATCAACCTAGAGAGTTAAAATCGGAGATGCTGGGCCATTGGCACTCTCTAACAAACCATGGCATCACGTAACTACGCTATGACTACACGACCATATAGTATTCATCGATGTGGTGCTGGATCTTTGGAATCCCTCCAGGGAGATACAGTGCCGGGCTCTGAGTCTCGACAGAGTCTACACAAAGCTACTGGGGGTCACTCCTTCTATCATACCAAGAGGAGAACAAAGGGCTACAAGAAGCCAAGGAGGAGGAAAGTCCAACAGCAACACTTCAAAGTGATGCATTGGAACGCAGAAGGAGTCTTCAACACAAAGACTGAACTACAGCACTTCCTTCATGAGAATGACATCAATGTCTGTTGCATTCAGGAAACACACCTGCAACCAGCGAAATCCTTTAAGGTCAGAGGATACCAGTGCTTCCGAAGCGACAGGGCTGGTAGAAAGAAAGGAGGCATCATGACATTAGTCAGGAACAACATCAATGCTATCCAGACTAAAACGCATATGGATGACTCGGAATTCCAAGTACTGAGCCTCAGAAAGAATGACTTCGAACTGACTCTTGTGAACATGTACTGTCCAAACGACAAAGCTATATCCCTAGACCATATTCCAACAGAGGCAACAAACTTCATGGTTGTTGGAGACTTCAATAGTCACTCACAAAGCTGGGGATATGACCACTTGGACAGCCGTGGAGAGGAAGTGGAGACCTGGCAGGATGACAACAGGCTGAACCTCATCAATCAGCCGGAGGATCCCCCAACTTTTTTCTCCAGAAGATGGCACACAACATCAACGCCTGACCTTGCCTTCTGTACTGACGACATACATGGACATGTCCAGAGGGAAGTCTCTGAACAGCTCGGAGGCAGTGATCATCGCCCAGTCCACCTCATATTGGACCACACTGTCTCTACGTCATCTAGCCTACCCAGATGGAACTACAAGAAGGCCGATTGGTCCCTTTTCCAGTCTGTGAGTGATGAACTCTGCAAAGACATCAGAGTTGAAGGCAGAGACATAAACAACATAGTCAGAGACTTCAATCAATGTATCCTCATGTCAGCACAGCTGTCCATCCCTAGAGGTGCGAGGAAAGACTACAAGCCATACTGGAGTGAGCAGTTAGAGGAGCTGCAAACCAAGTTGTCCGAAGCCAGACTGGAAGCTGAAAACAATCCCTCACAGGAGGCAAACCTCAACGTACAGCATGCCAAGGCCAAATTCCTCAAGCATAAGCTAGAGGCCCAAAGAAAGAGCTGGAGAATCAAGACAGCTTCACTTAACCTCGAGATGGCCGTAAGTTGTGGAGGTTAACGAAACAACTGAACGACGACCAAGACAAAGCAAGAGGCCCAGTCACCTTGGAAGAGGAAGGAAAGCTGTTAATGGGCAACCAAGCGGCAAATGTCTTTGCCCAAAACTACAGAGATGTCAGTGACATCCCCATCAATAGAGAACGACAGAGAGAAGCAGAAGAGAACAAAGGGACAGGAAAACAGCTAAGGGTACGTCAGAGTGTATGGACTCGCACCTGACAGCTCTCAGACAGCTGAAGACCAAAAAATCTCCAGGTCCAGACGGTATCACCAACGAGATGCTGTCACACTTGGGCAATACAGCAATGTGCAAACTCCTGTACATCTACAACTACAGCTGGAAAACAAGGGCGGCTACCTCAGATCTGGAGAGAGGCGACAATGATCCCCATACTCAAGAAAGGGAAGGACCCAAAGAAGGCAGCCAGCTACCGTCCGATCAGCCTCACCAGCTGTGTAGTAAAGACAATGGAGAGGATTGTGAATGCACGCCTGAAGTGGTACCTGGAGACCAACGACCTACTGGCATCTGAACAGGCTGGTTTCCGACAATTTCGTTCCACAGAAGACCAGACTACATACCTAGCACAGGAAGTCGAAGATGCCTTTCAAGAAAACAAGGTGGTCCTTACAGCATGGATCGACCTACAGAGAGCATTCGACAAAGTCTGGACAGAAGGGCTACAAGTGAAGCTCATGAGGAATGGAGTTGGTGGGGCCATGCTGCAATGGATGAACTCGTACCTATTCAATTGAAGAGCCAGAGTCAGCCTGAGTCAAGCCAACAGTAGGAAGTTTCTGCTACGCCATGGTGTGCCACAGGGTGGTCCTGTCCCCGACACTCTTCCTTGTCTTCATCAATGACTTGGTGTCTGAACTGCCATAGGGAGTTTATGCTGCTCTCTATGCTGATGACCTGGTGCTAGGGTGCAAAGAAGAACACGCCTCTACAGCCACGTACAGAATGCAAGGAGCTATGGACACACTTGCAGCATGGGCCGAAGACTGGTGCGTTACGATCAACAAGGACAAGTCGTCTACCACACTGTTCACCTTGTCAACAAAACAGAAAGCTGGGAAGGTTATGCTGGCTGGAACACTACTGAAGGAGGAAGACGAAGCCACATACCTTGGGGTCACGTTTGATAAGCGGCAGACTTGGAAACCACACATCAACCGTGTAGAAGGGACGGCACGAAGAAAACTAGCCATGATGCGCAAACTTGCTGGAACAACCTGGGGTGCGAATGAGCAAGTATTGAAGACCATCTATCAGGGCACAGTACGACCCACAATGGAATATAGCTCAGCCACATGGTCCACAATAGCCAAGACGAACCAGCAAGCCCTAGACAAAGTGCAAAATCAGGCATTGCGCATTATCACAGGGGCCACTACACCAATTGCCTTCATGGAGAAACTGACTGGAATCTAATCACTTCATGAAAGAAGACAAACCAAAGTCCTTCTCCAGGAAAATAAGTACAAGTCGCTCCCAGATCATCCCATGAGGAACAGGCTTGTGGGATTCACCAAGAACCGCCTTAAGCGCTCCAGCTTTGTACATGAAGCAAAGAAGCTGAATAGAGAGTACGCCTCTGAACTAAACATACAGACAATTCCCTTGGGCCGAGCAGACATCACCAACCCTACAGCCAATGACCTGTCTGCAGTGGAAGTGGCACTTGCTATTCCTGGACTTGACATGGGCAAACAAGAAAATGAGACCATCCGTAGAAGTCTGACACTTGCAACTATCTACGCAGACTATCTTTTAGACAGATGGACCCATGTATATACAGATGGGTCAGCCACTAGAGCTATTATGGATGGAGGCGCTGGTATTCACATAACATTCCCGTCAGGCCAGAAATCAGCCCATTACATTGCCACTGGGAAAAACTGTAGCAACTACAGAGCAGAGACTGAAGCGCTCATGAAGGCAGTCTCTCTAATTGAAGACTCAGCAGAAGAGATAACCTCTGTAGTCTTTCTCACAGACACAAGATCAGTTCTGGAGGCTCTGCAAAGCAACAATGTTCCTGAACTAGCACAAGCCGTGAACAAGGTTGGGTCTTCCCGCAATGTTGCCCTTCAGTGGATACCATCTCACTGTGGAGTGCCCGTAAATGAGGAGGCTGACAAGCTGGCTAGGTTAGGAGCCCAGTTAGAGCAACCAGATAACCAGGTGACATACAAGGAGAAAGCCACCATCATTAAGGCTCTCACAAAGACCAGACAGGAAGCAGATGCCTACCACATGTTAAACAGACCAGAGCAGGTGGTGATGGTGAGGCTACGCTCAGGGCATAACAGACTGAATGCACACATGTGTAGGAAGTATAAATTGGTGCCATCCCCAATATGTCCCTGCGGAGAAGAGGACCAGACTGCAGAGCACATCCTCCAACGATGTAAACGATGCGACCAGGAGAGAGAAGCAGCGTGGCCACAAGGTGCAACAATCCAGCAGAAACTGTATGGAGATGTTGACGACCTACGGAGGACCACAACTTTCATCGCGGATGCTGGAGTGGTCGTGTAGAGCGAACGCCAAGAAGAAGAAGAAGCAAGCACATCAGTATCGTCTGATCGTTAGCTACATTGTTTATTTTTTAATTTGTTAGGTTATATAAGACAAAGAAGCGAACAGTGTAGATCCTGATCAGATGGCAGAGATGTGCCGGCTGATTAGGATCTACACTGTTTGTACATGCGTTTAAACCGGTATATAGGGAGCAAATGCGTAACTATAAGTAAACTCAAATTGAATTATATTATTTATATATTTGAACCAGAGAACATGAGGTGTTACCCCAGAGCAGCCGGTTGGAAAACTTTTTGTCACTTAAACCAGATTTTAGGGTACACAAATCTCCCACTTTCACACTAAGAAACACACATGAACAAACAGGAAGATGTTGTCTTTGTGAAATTAGTACTGAGAACTTTAAGATATATCTCATTAGATAAAGAACATTATCTACTGATGACAATATGAACGAGACAAATTGGCGAATAGTGTCCTTAAAATGGATAACGACATAAAATATTGTCTTACTTCTATTCAAAAGGAGCGATTGACTGCTGACATAGGACGGAAGCGTCCCGTATCATTTCCTGAAGTTGTTGTGTTGTTGTGTTATTTGTTGACTTATTAAAAATCGAATTACGTCAGTTTATATAACAACACATATCAAGATACGGAGAAAATGGAACTTGCATCACGATCAGTTTTGCTAACAAAGCTAATAAGCTAAGTCTTTAGTTAAGCCTTTTGCCTTGTTAAGTTATCTCCACCAAAGGATTTATGATTTACACACTTTCCGTCTTTTTACTTGAGTAATCACGAAGCAGACTCAATTAAACTTGCTCACACTGCGTATAGACGTATCCTTCAGTTTAACATTTAGTTAAATCACGCATTTTATCGTCATGGTCCTCGTTTTATCTTATCGAACAATTTCGATTTGGACGACATCCACTAACGGCTCAGAATAACCGTTGTACGCATTTTAACGGGAATGGACAAATCTCCCAAGTCAAATTATATTTTCGTCAAAAAAGCGTGATTTGTACAAGAGTTCTAGCCTTTTTGTCAAGAGAAACTTATAGAAAAACATTGATTGCCACACAGTCAAGTTCTCAAGTATTTGTGTAAATGCTTCATACAAATGATCCTCGGGATTAGTTTTACCGAAACTTAATTCCCCTTGACTTTATACTTTCGGACACATTTTAACATCTTGATTTTAAAAAGTACTTCTCCTTCACTTTTATATATCTTTATTCTTAATTAGTTGACCTTAACCTTCTCACAACTGATAAAAAAGCAACATATGCATATCAGGAATCGCCACACTAAAAAAACACAGCCTCCCCACGCAGCGAAAAAGAAGAGAGGAAGATAGAGAGAGCGCATGGTTTATATATGTATGTCAATTCAAATAGGACGCCACAAACAATTAATAAACAAGAGAACCTTTGGGGATACCGCCTTGGAACGGTCAGTTGCAAAACAAATTGCCACTGGGGGTTTAAACCAGTTTCTAGGGTGCACCAACCTCACACTTGCCCCAACAGGTTCTCGTATCACAAAACAAGCACAAATTGTCTTGGTGAAATAACTCCAACCCACCCATCAGCTCAACAATGTTGCATGCAAAAGCATACAAACATATAAACATAAGAATTTAATAGCATTGCAAAGCCAAAGGGCGGGTACTCAATGATCTTTCCGAGACCAGAGCACCTGGAGTAAAATCAGCAAGAACACGATGACAGGGATAAAAGAAACAAATCGAGCTTTTAGGTTCGTTTAAGAAAAGATTTCCCCATAAACTCTTACACCCCTGATAAAGAAATTATAAAGAAGCGAAGCAATTGTCAACATACAAGTGCTGTACAAATCGGATATTGACTTACTTTGGTGAATAAAGCAGTTGTTACTTTTATTTTTTTTAAAGTTTTACTTAATCCATATCCGAGCATGTGGACTTCAAAATGACACATTACAGTATAAAACGTGTCGGACGCAATTTTTACCCACGTAACTTGTTATTTAAATTAATTTTGATTTGATCATTAACAGGATTCTTGTGTAGACTAGACTTTTTTTTAAAGAACAAAGCATATTTGTTTGAACGCGCGGTTTCACGACTTTAACATATAATAAGATTTTATTTCATGTTCTTATAGCAGTCGACTCTAGTCTTTGTTCATTATGTGTACGACCGCATATTTGATTGAATCTTTCAAAATAGTGTAAACGTCCCACTAAGCCTTGTTTAATTACTTTATCAAACAAATTCCAGTGCAATTTCACACTCATTTCTATAGCTCAAGGCATTGCATTTGCTTTGCAATCTATATGGTCCTCATTTAAGCATTTAAATTATTCTTACACGTAAGAGATGGCTTAAAACGACTGTCCAAATACCTTTGTTTAAAACAGTATGTCAAAAACATAAACGGTTTACCAACCAATAGAAGATTACACGCAAGCACACGCAGTAAAGCAGACAAAAGGACGCAAAAAGAATATAAAACAACGATACTCAATGCAAGTTCATTATAATATTATCTTTTTATTATCACCTATCCGGTTTAATATTTATGTAGCGATTAATATTCAATTGCTCATATAAAAGTGTGTCTATCAAGAATTTAAATTACATTTTAAGTATTGTTTGACTACACTTTATGCTTAATTGTTGAAAATGAAAATAAATTATCGAAAACAAAAATCTCAATTATTAAGGAAAATATCGTTTTAATGACATTTTTAATAATAAATGCATAAAATTTAAATAATTCTCATGACGTTTGCTGTTACAATAGAAGTAATGAGATGAACTTAAAACCGAAGACTGTGATGAAATAGATAAAGACGAAGATATAGCTGATTTTGTACAATTTAGAACCTCGCGTCTTTAACTGTACGAATACTCAAATCCAAAATGTTAGCTAAACATAATGTTATCAAAGCAACATAAATACGAACGATGTAACGCAAGATGAACAATAAAGCAAAAACTATTTGCATTAATCATGGTCATTATTTATTTCTGAAAACATTTTTAACTTAAAGCACGACAGAAATCGTACTTCATAAGCACACGTAAAGCTTTAGCCTACTAGTTACATAAATGATTGGTTATTTTTATAAGGAGCATGTTTTCCAACACTCCCGCCAAAGTTCAATATAACCATTGAATGATCTAAGCAATTTAATATATTTTACCGTTCAGCACCATTGTTTTTTTGTGTTTGTAAATGTGTTTGCAGTGAAAAAGGTGGAAAATGAACTTTTTAAATAAACTAAACACGATGAATATCAAACTATTGCAGACTCGCTTTGATTGAGCCTGTTCTTTGCAGTAATGGAAGTATAACTGTGCATAGCCCGTGAATTCAATTTAACTTATAGTGAATATGTGAACACTCAGCAATTATTACATGTCCAGCATCTTTAGTATTGATTAAACTGTATTCTTTAGCCATTTAGTTATCATAGATGACTACCCCAACTTACATATAAAGATCGTTATTTGTACTAGATAAAACACTATGTTGTCTTTCCAATTATAATTATGGCTTTCTTGATGTTGATTCTAGCAATTAGATTCCTAACGATTTAAGATTTAAGCTTACGTTGTCCTACCATGTATCCCATCTAATTATTTAAGGATTTATCTTGAAATGTAGATCTGCATGAAAGTAATCAAATCCGGTAGCCGTGCTATCTAATGATGTTTGTGAGTAGAAGCATAGGGCGAAATTGGTTAAGAGAAGTCACCTACAAAAATTACTGGCCTTTCAACTTACACTTTATTTATTAAATTTAAAGGTTACAAATTAACATATTGTAATAATATAAAGTGAGCAACATCGCACGCACCTTTGTCCAAGATCATAAAACTAATTCTGGAGATCAGTCTCAAATCTCAAGCATCTAATTGGCTGAAATGGCGACCAGTCGCCATTTCAGCCAATCAGATCCTTGAGATTTGAGACTGATCTCAAAATTTTGTTTTATGATCCTGGGCCCTTGTAAGCTTAGTGCTGAAGATTATAAAACTGAGATTTGAAACCAGTCTCAAATCTTAAGGAACTGGTTGAGATGCCTGAAATGGCGACTGGTTTCCGTTTTCAGTTTTATAATCTTGGGGAATTTTAGATGTGCCAGAATTTGTTTAGCTGAACTGTTCAGATTTTAACTATAAAGCATATATCAGTTTCCATATATATTGTTCATATACATTCAAATATTGAACGAAAGCACAAAACTGTTTTTAAAAGGCTGAAAGGTTGTTCCCACGTTAATGTTAAACAAATTTAATAATAACCAAAAGGCATCATAACTATCGTTTAACCTAATGAAAGGTTTATTCAGTAGTTCTCATAACGGACCCAAAATGTATTATCGGCAATCTTATAACCTCGGATTTACAGATCATTGAAAATACACCAAAATCTTGAGAGTGTTTTACTTCTAAATATTGCTATAAGCCCGCCGGTCATATTGTTACCGGTGATCTTAATATAATCAAAGACTCTAGAATTCGCAATTCAATTTCTAAAGGTCCCAAATATAGAATATCATCCAAAATTGATTTAATGCATGCCGTGCAGAAATTAATTAGTCTTTAAACTTATTTTGCAATAAATGGTGCAAAAGAGAACATGCCGAGCCTAATGCACTTTCTAACTGGAAAAAACACATATTCAAAATAATTGACACTCATTTTATGAAAGAAACATTGCTTTATTACCACCTCGACCTCGTTTTAACTTTCGTCATTTGAAAAAAGGAATTTAAGACTTTCATAACAGATTTGTTTTAACACCTGCTGATAAGGCTTCTAATAATGTAATTATAGTGTGACGAATACACTATATTAATATTCAAACTGAAGAAATGAACAGCACTTATATACTGACTTCTTCATTTGAGAGTGATATTGTTACTGCACACACTCTACAAATTACAAAATTTAGAATCAGTATTGAGCCGAAACAAGACAAAGTTCCTACTATGTATTGGTTGCCTTAAATGCATAAAACACCGTACAAACTAATATTTATTGCTAACTCTAGTTCTTGCACTACTACTAAATTATCCGTGCTCTTAAGATCTTGTCTTACAGCTATAAAAGAACATGTAATTAAGGATTGTGATAAGGTTTTTGAAACTTCTGGCAAAAATTTATTTTCGTCGATTAAAAATTCAAATGACGTTTTGAAAAAGCTTAAATCAAATAATTTTCGGACGTTCTGTTTGTCTACTTATGATTTCTCAACTTTATACACTTCGCTCCCTCATAATTTAATAAGAGACAAGCTAACCAGTCTCATTGAAAAAACGTTTGCTAGAGAAAATAAAACCTTCATCGCTTGTAACGAATATAGGGCATTTTTAACAGATGGAATAATTATACCTTATGGACTTGTCAAGACCTAATAGAGTCGCTAACTTTCTTACTGGATAATATTTATGTTAGATTCGGTACCTCTATTTATAAACAAGTAAAAGGCATCCCAATGGGTACTAATTGTGCACCCCTTGTTGTGATCTGTTTTTATACTGTTATGAAAGAGACTTTATGTTATCTCTTTCTACTGAACATCAAGATGATATAATTACAGCTTTTAACAACACCTCGAGGTACCTTGATGATTTATTAAATATAGATAATAACCATTTTCCATTACTGGTTAATAAGATTTATCCTAAAGAACTACAACTTAATAAAGCTAACACTTCAGAAAAGCAAGCAAACTTTCTCGATCTAAACATGTCCATTGAAAATGGTTACGTCACTACCAAAATGTATGATAAAAGAGATGATTTTAATTTTAATATAGTAAATTTTCCGTTTTTAGACGGCGATGTTCCCCGTGCAACATCTTATGGGGTTTATATCTCACAGATTGTTCGCTTTTCAAGAGCTTGCAACGATGTTAATGATTTCAATGAACGTAATCTTTGCATTACAGAAAAACTTTTAAAACAAGGTTATCGGTATCACAAATTAAGGAAAACCTTTTGCAAGTTTAATTGCCGATACCCAGATCTAATTCATAAATACAGGAGCAGTTTAAAATCACTTTTGCAACAGGGTATTTCACAGCCATTTTTTATGGAGATTTAATTTATAAACTTAAGAAAATAAAAGGCAATGTTAATTTCTCCCCGTTATTCGTAAAAACTATCTGTAAATTTAAAAAGAAAGGTTACCAACATGATATTTTACAGCGCTCTGCAGGCCTGGTGATTAACTCTTCTACAGTTGATCATTATGCTTACCTCTTTGGTTGCACGACGGTGGCAGGGGTTTAAGAGTTTATGAAGGTTTATGGGGAAATCTTTTCTTAAAAGAACCTAGAAGCTCGATTTGTTTCTTTTATCCCTGTAATCGTGTTCTTGCTGATTTTACTCCAGGAGCTCTGGACTCGGTAAGATCATTGAGTACCCGCCCCTTCGTCTTTGCTCTTAGCTTTTTATGTTTTATATGTTTGTGTGCTTTTGCATGCAACATTGTTGAGCCGATAAGCGGGTTGGAGTTTTTTCACCAAGACAACTTTTACTTGCTTTGTGATATGAGAACCTGTTGGGGCAAGTGTGAGGTTGGTGCACCCTAGAACCTGGTTTAAACTCCCAGTGGCAATTTGATTTGCCCCTGACCGTTCCAAGGCGGTAACCCCTCGGGTTCTCATTTTTGTTTATTGTTAGTTGTGTCTTTTGAAACTGATCATTTTATTAACCATGCTCTCTCCCTCCCTCTCTTATCTTCTTGACTGTGTGGGGAGGCTGTTTTTTCTGAATGTGGCGATTCCTGATATGCATATTTCACCTTTTTTTTAAGTTTTAAGATTAACCTTTAATACACACGATTTGTTCACGTTATTGATAAACTTTTTCTTTTCGCACATGCTTTTTCATGGATTATAAGTAGTTATATTTTTATTTTCTATAAAATACAATTACTTTTACACATCCGGTGAACATTTGTTTCAGATTTCTCGTTTGAAAAAAGCAACAGTCGATTGAATGACAAAAATCTCAGATTTAAAAGTCGCAAAAATAACATAGCGTGTAAAAGAAAAAGAAAAAAAAACACTGAACCATATGATTAAAAACAGTTTTAAAACTAACGAAATTATAAAAATTCTGATACCTTATGGAGTTCAGATAACAATCATTTATTTGTGAGTTAGATAAAGGAATAAATAAATATGAACAAAATAAAGTTTTGAAAAAAATGTAATGTAAAAACTTCATATTTATATACGCGTTTTTTTTCAAAGCATTACTTTACTAAATGCCCCTTTAGAAAAGATTAGCAAAGTTGTTCAATGTATAGATGATCAACTTTCGTTATTGGGCTTCAGGTGTTAGAGAATACCTCTAAATTTTTCCAACGCTCTAATGTCAAGAACTAAACATCAGAACAATTTCTTAATATGATTCAATCTTCTATGAAGAAAGCCTATATTGCTTGTTTAAATGTACTAATAATGTAAATAATACTTTGTTTTAGTCTTTATCCTTTCCACGACCATAACGTATTCAAACGTGACAAAATTTTGACTTCCCAAAACCCGGCCCTGTTTTACGGGAAGACGCCCGAAACGTATTTAAACGTGTCAAAAAAATCGCTTTTCAAAACCCGACCCTGTTTTTTCGTCGGAAACCCTTCAATTTATTTTTCATTTTTAAAAAAGTCCTTACTTTGGTGGCTATTTAAAAGAACGCGGAATCATCGATCAGTATTTTAAAACCATTAGTCATTTGAATGCATCACATATTTTCTCTCAAATATAATTTAGTAAGAAATTGAATACATTTGACCTAGATAATCTGATAAGAAAATTAGTAATTTTAAAAAGTTCAATTTTAAGAAAAAAAATCTAATTACATGTGTTGCTGTTTCTTCATCTTTCATTGTCAAAATAAAAAAGTGGCTCCAAAACAGTTATTCATTATTTTAAAAAAATCCTATATCTACCTAGTAATTACTTAAAAATGACATTTTTTGCAATGGCATAAACATTAATTACTGTTAATTAGATTAATTAATTTACGGAATTTTACGTTACAGTCTTCCTGCGATAAACCGATTTTTTCATAAAATTACGTAAAAGAGCGTTGAAATTCGGGATTTTAACGCACTATTCTTCATATGCTTTTTCCACCTTTTTTACAGAAGAAAGACCGTAACGTTAGATAACGTGTTTTACACGGGTTTCTTACCATGTTGAAAATTCCGAATTTCTTTAAAAGGTAGAATACCGGTAACGGACAAAAGCGTATATGCTTTATTCAAACATACACTTTTCAACGGGCACTAAAATAAAATTTACGCAGATTTACGTTATGTTTTTTTAAATCCGGAAAAAAGCACACGTTTAATTACGTTTCGGGCGACCTCCAGTAAAACAGGGTCGGGTTTTGGGAAGTCAAAATTTTGTCACATTTAAATACGTTACGGACGTCCGTCCGGAAAACATGGTCGGGCGCGGAAAGGATATACCGATCAGCTTTATTCAATGTTTACCTGTTTACTTAATTCAGGTGTCGTTTATTTGGGTGAAATATATTTCGCCCTGACTCAGACGGTGTTTTTGTATAAGACCATTATGAGAACATGAGTTTACTACTAGTGTAATTATGAAACAAATCTCAAGGGTATTGCGTCGATTAAAACTCTCATAACGTTTAAGTCGGTGGTGTTAACATTCTATTTCCTTGTCAAGAAAATATTGCCGGATCACCAAAGGACAAAAAATAAAGAAGCATCAAGAACTGAAGAAATCTCTGAATAGATCGATCTTAGAATAGTTATAATCAAAACAAAATAACCATTTATAATGTTATATTACCACCAGACAGATTTGGATTGGGTTACTTCGATCAACTTGTTGCAGGCCCGGATATACCGGAGAGCTGCACGAACTGCTTGCCTTGACAAGTACATACGAGTGCAATCCAAATTAGCTTAATTTTGTGAGTGTGGCGATCCGTGATATGCATATTTTACTTTTTAAACATGTAAAACTTTCCCCTGAACCCTGACTCCAATGTCTTCCCGAAAACACACACACAGTGTCACAGATCTGGATTCGGTTTTGGGTCAATACTAAAACAAAAGAATCTACTTTACAAGTACTGTAAAGTAGACAACACAAGCATTAACATTTCTATGTTAGGGCGTTCGTCTAAACATCAGGTTTGTCGAAAATAATTATATTAAGACGCGAACAAACCCTTAATTTCCAAAAATCTAATCAAACCGCTGTGTTCTTTCCGAACCCTTTGCCAGAATTGTGTTGTATGTCGTGTATCCATATCTGAACTTGACAGGTCTCGCCGATAATTAGTTCTAGCTGAAAGTGATTCAATTGTCTCGTTGTTGACAGAACATACTTACATAGAAAGAACACATATCAGGAAATCGGAAGAGGTTAAACGAGGATATCCATACAATGGCGTTTTGATCTTTCTTTAAGTTGTAGCTTATAGCGGGAAACTGATGCTTCGGTTTCAAAGCTTTTTTCACAAATATTGCCTATGTTCGCAAAAAACATATACAAGATTTTTATATTGTTATATTGTTTTATATTATTTCGTGACCGAACGAATGCAACTGTTTATTTATTTATTGTGTTTCGGCTTTAGTCTTTCTAGAATAATGATTGACACTATTTGGATTTTGTCAGTCTTTTAAAGTAAACGCTGTATTAAAATGAGATAGACTATTTATCGTTTATATTTTTAAATATTGTGAAAAAAAAAAGAGACTTTGGAAGTTTTCCAAAAATCCATTAGTTATTTAATTTTTCTGCTAAATTATATATTTCACAGAATTTCAGTCAGATTGGCGTTTGAATCTGCTAAAATTGTTTTGCCACTGACCGTTCCAAGTCGGCATTTCCTCAGCTTCTATTTTTCGTTAACTTTATGAAGTGTCGTATTGAAACTGATTATGTTATGAACCATGCTCTTCTTTCTTTACTTCTTTTTTGGCGGTGAGAGGAGGCTAATTTTTTTGAGCGTGGCTATCCTTATAAGCATGGCTCACGTTTTGAGAGGTTTAAACACATTATTATAGTGACTTTTATCTTATGTAAGAAAGGCATAAATATATTATTTATAAAAATAAGGCGATATGTCATGGAAGATTGACTTACTAAGAAGTTGTACTTCAAAAATTATCAATATACTAATAATTAATATAATTCACAATAACTATAACGCGAGAATAAAATACTCTGCATACATACAACAAAATTCAGAATTTTTTAAAAAAAATATTGAATAGTTATTGTTGGATCATCTTATGCATTTGATTTGCGTTCGAAAAAGTTTTGTCGGTTTGTAACAATTCACTGAAGTGATCCAATTATGGCATCTCTCTTTTGTTAAATGTCATTTCACTGACAGAATAGTTTTAGTTTGCTTCAATGCCTTCAGTCAATTTAATATAATATTGGTGTTTACGTGGGAAGTATTGTGCATCATTAGAAGTTTAACAACAAGTAAACTTGATTAGAAACAGGACTTAATTTAAGTCATTTTTAAATCAACAGAAAGTACAAAAGGAAAGAAAGCGGATGTTAACGAATAGAAAACTGACATATTCGTATTTTAAAATTTAGCAGAATAATATAAAAAGAATATATGATGCTATTGCCTCTACCTGGGAGAGAACCCGCACCGTCACGGCGACAGCACCTAGCCGTGCAATTCCGAAAACGCAAACGATTGAGCTAGCCGGGACAACCCCCGCCCCCCCCCCCCCAAAAAAAAAAAAAAATTATCGGATAGCCCTGAAATACGTTATCATTACTGCATGACATCGGTAACGGGTTATTTTACTAATAACAGTACTGACTGTATGTATGGGGTTACTTTTTTGTTGCCGTATAGAAACGATTGTTTGTTTGGCTTCTGTTTAAGTTACTTAAATTGACCAAGATATTGCTTTGTTATAGGGAAGACAGTAAATATGTAATCACAATTTTGTTGTTGTTGTTTTAGATTAAAACCGTTAAGCTATTTACATAATCCATGTTTGTATTTTTTATTTGTTTGTCTTGCATTTGCAGGAATTGCTTGACGCTTTTCGTCTGTCTACAATTTGCTCAAAAAGTATGACATAAAATAACCTTGCTAAATTGAACGCACAATTTAATAATCGTTCTAGACGTTTGTTTCGAGCAAACATATCTCAAGGCTATTGCTCATTATTTTGCACACATTATTACATCTGTGTATGTTTGGCGTCTAGTGATAGAACTAAGATCATTCTGTCTTAGAAATATCGCATAGGAGCTGCATTACCAGGACATTTAAAATGGACATTTTGCTTATATATTTCATAACCGTATGGTTGCAACGATTTACATAGATTGAAGGGAACGCAATCGCTTTTGAAAAATTGTTTTATAAATATGTTGTTGCAGAAGAAGACAATTTTTGTGACATTTTGAATCAAATTTCCGAATTAGAAAAAAAGATACTGTGTCTTGAATGATAACACCGTCAGTCGAAAAGATTTCGAAAATTTACAGCGTGTTGAGAAAGAAAAATTAATACCGCCCGTCATTAATCTATGGCATACATACATGTACATTTAATGCGTAAGCTCTTACATATAGCATGGTTCACTAAGGTTTTATTGATTCAAGCCGATATTCAAGTTTAAAAATATCCATGTTGGTAAAATTATTTCCAAATAAGTTAATGGAATATTATGATTTCCTACAGAGTTCGCTTTTTTATTCCAATTTGTCGTGACTTTTGAATTTATTGGTTATTTCTTTAGAACTGTGTTTTCTCTAGCATTTTCGATTTGATTTGGCTGATATCGCCAGAAAATGTTGTTAAACTATTAAAGTTATCGTCTATTGAACTGTGGATGTTAATTATCACTTATCGATCTGATATGGGTTAATGGGAAAATGTGCTTTAAGGAAGTGAAACGTCGTTTATATAGCTTGATATGCATGTAGCAATAAAATAAAATTATATAGTCAAAATTTAAAAACAAACACTTATTAGTTCTGAGATATTATTGGTTTGTCTATTCCAAATATAGTTTCTAATAAAAGAACCAAACTTTAACTGAAGACATCTTTTGTTGTGACGTGCCCCATTAGATCCTCTTAACACAGGTTTTGAAAAGTTAACGCAACCTTAAACAAACTGTCAAACATGAAAATTAGTTCAATATAACAATTAATATAAAGTCATAGACTTTTCTTTCATATCATTGTTAAGAAATAAGATTCTCAAAGCGAAGTTCGGGATACCTAATGATCTTAGCTCAAAATTGGTTATCCCATAGCCGAAGCAAATATTGACCCGAAACTTCAACAATGGAATAATGTAAATAAAATAATTTTAAAGACTTAGTAAGAGTTGAGAACGCCCAAGAACCACTGAAATTTCTTGCTATGAATCAACATGTTTAAAATTATCACGAAGCATTCGATTCTCTTTGCTATATCTTGTTCTGATTGAAAGATCAAAGTGGATTTATTTAAGAAAATACACATTTCTTGCAAGCACTACATAACCTCTTGTGTACGGTGACATAATAAAAAATAATGGGCGTCTCGTCATTTTTGTCAAGCCAATTTGCGTTGAGCAATAGAAAGAAGAATCTCGATATGTTACCTTTATTTCTACCATCGTGTTCTTGCTGATATAATTGGTGCTGTGGTCTCGGTAATATACTGAGCAAAAATGAAAACTTCACAAAATAACATGAGGAATTACGATTACATTAATGTTGCCAGTAAATGCAAATATTCAGAGGTATGTGGTCAATAATTTGTTTATCTTGGAAGTGGTCGGTTCAGTATCTATCGATTTAAAAAAGAAAAATGGAAAAAAAAGTTATTTGGTTGTGGGAAATTAAGAGTTTGATTTTGATTGATAGTGCCTCTAGCTGGGAGCGATATTTCTTTAATTCAAAGGTAATTTACAGAAACGGATATTAAAGTAACTGTTTCTTATTTCTTTGCATCAGTAAACTTTACGTACTGTGTTTTTTTTTTATTTCTGTACATGCCAAAAACTTCTAAATCTATTTGTCAAATGATCTGTTTGTATCTTATTTCTTTGCATCAGTAAACCTTTACGTATTGTGTTTTTCCTTCTGTACATGCCATAAACTTCTAAATCTATTTGTCAAGTAATCTGTTTGAGACTTTTAATGTAAACAAATATCAATGATCTATCTCATCATTATTTAGGAAAGAGGAGATAACCTTGACCTCTGTGAAAGAATTACAACATCTTCCCGCTTTCTTAAATGTCCAGATATGTGCAAATACTACAAAATAAACTAGGAATAAATAAAGCATTACTGAACAAAATTTTTGAATTTAGAAAAGGGTAAGTTTTCATTTTTGTCATGTGGTATAAAACAAGGTTGTCCGTTATCCGCCCTTTTATTCGTCAAAATAGCAGAAGTCATAGCAACGAAAATAAGATCTAGTGAAGATATTGAAGGCATATCAACTAAACATATTTATACACGGAGAACGATTTACATAAAAAATTCTCAACTTATTGACGATACAACCTTATTTTTAAAAAGTGAAGGTGAAATAAAGGCCGCTCTTAATATTATTAGATCAATTGGCATTTATTCTTGTCTTGAATAAAATATAATTAAAACCGAAGGGTTGTGGATAGGACACTCAAAGAATAAAAAGCAAACTAGCAAAGGAATGCCACTGACCGTTCCAAGGCGGTAACCCCCCGGGTTCTCATTTTTTGTTTATTGTTAGTGGTGTCTTTTTAGAAACTGATCATTTAATTAACCATGCTCTCTCCCTCTCTTCTTCTTGACTGTGTGGGGAGGCTGTTTTTTTCTGAATGTGGCGATTCCTGATATGCATCTTTCACCTTTTTTTAAAAATCAGGTCAAATCTCTCGGGGTATATTTTATAATCGATAATAAAACATGCGAAGAATAAATTGGAAACATAAATTAGAGATGTGTCAGTATCTTTTAAATAAATGGAAGACTAGAAAATTAACTTTTTATGGCAAAATAATGATAATAAAATCGCATATCCTTCCAAAACTGACATATTTACTTCATTCGCTATATCTCCCTAGAGCAATAGCAGATAAAACTAACAGAATGCTCTTTAAATTCCTTTGGAATGACAAGAATGAAAAAAAAAAAGTAATACGCTAATAGGAAAAAAACTAAAAGGTGGGCTCGAAATGATCGACATCGACTCTTTTGCAAAATCTTTAAAATTGAAATGGGTTAAATCTTTGAAGGATAATAGCAATATTAAAGCTAACTGGAAGGTCATACACGAATTTTACCTATATCAGTATGGTAAGGATTTACTTATATTTGATATGAACTTGATCTCTTCCCACTGTACGTTATTCTATTCCAGACTTTATAACTTTAAGAAGATAAAAGGCAATGTTAATTTCTCCCGGTTTTTCGTGAAAACCATCTGTCAATTTAAAAAGAAAGGTTACCAACATGATATTTTACAGCGCTCTGCAGGCCTGGTGATTTACCCTTCTACAGTTGATCATTATGCTTACCTCTTTGGTTGCACGACGGTGGCAGGGGTTTAAGAGTGTATGAAGGTTTTTGGGGGAAATTTATTCTTAAAAGAACCTAGAATCTCGATTTGTTTCTTTTATCCCTGTCTTCGTGTTCTTGCTGATTTTACTCAAGGAGCTCTGGTCTCGGTAAGATCATTGAGTACCCGCCCTTTGGCTTTGCAATGCTATTGGATTCTAATATTTAATATGTTTGTGTGCTTTTGCATGCAACATTGTTGAGCCGATGGGTGGGTATGAGTTATTTCAGCATGACAACTTGTTTTGTGATACGAGAACCTGTTGGGGCTAGTGTGAGGTTGGTGCACCCTAGAACCTGGTTAAAACCCCCCAGTGGCAAATTGTTTTGCCACTAGACGTTCCAAGGCGGTAACCCCTCGGGTTCTCACTTTCGTTAATTGTTTGTGGTGTCCATATTGAAATTGATTATTGTAATACCATGCTCTATTTTCCTCTCTACTGTTTGGCTGTGTGGGGAGGCTGTGTCTGCTGGATGTGGCCATCCCTGATATGCATATTTCACTTTTTTCAATAAAAATGTCATAAAACTGTTTTGAATTAATGCTATGTAAATCTTTATTTTGTATTTTAATGCAAAATTTTGTATTCACAGTAGTATTCTTTGATGGGACCGATTTCAGCGAGTTTTTCCAAGTTGTTGGTAAACACTTTCTAATTATGCTTATTTCGGATATTCAGTTCAACTTGCTTTTCAGTTTATTAAATAAAAAAAGTATGATCAATTTCCCCGTTTTCGTTTATAATATCATTAATAAAAATCAAACCTAAATTCATCATAGCGTGTCTACCAGAATGTTTTAAAATATTTTGAAGGTCATGAATAGAACAATGAATACGTGATTTTCTTTTGATGTAAGCATTAGTCCTTATCTCGTGTGACCTCGATTTTCGTTTTCGTATTTCAAGCAAATCAAAAATGTCAAAATAAGGATTTTTCGAAATGTTGCCTTCTTGATAAATATTATCATTTAAACTAAGTGGATAAGGTGTTTGTAATTTTTAAATCCATTTGTGTTCTGAAACAAGCCTTGCTCTAATTTTAAATGCTTTTGAAGCACTGTTATCAAATATAACTTTCTCAACAGGTTGAATATTAGCTCAATTGTCCCGGTTATCTCAATTGGTTGCGTCGCAGGAATTGCAGGGCTAGGCGCTGTCGCCGTGACGGTGCGGTTTCGCTCCCAGCTAGAGGCACCATCATTTGAAATTCACCTTAGCGCTATTTGTGCAGTGTGGCGGCCGTAAAAGGTCTCCCCGTTCATATAGTCAGTACTGTTATCAGTGAAATAATCCATTACCGATGTCATGCAGTGATTGTTACGTATATCAGGGCTATCCGATCAACCTTTTATGGGGTTGTCCCGGTTAGCTCAATTGGTTGCGTCGCAGGAATTGCAGGGCTAGGCGCTGTCGCCGTGACGGTGCGGGTTCGCTCCCAGCTAGAGGCACTGTCATTTTAAAGTGTGGCCTGGTTGTTTGAAATGTTTAAATAAAAATTTATTGATTTTATTCATGTTTCTTATTTTAGAACAGTGCTGACTAAAAGGTGTTTTCAAAGGGCGTCCCGTTTGTCCAACATATTGAATCCCACAATTTGAAGCATTTCAAGTTGAAACATAAATAATATTATCCGTTTGACAGTCAATATCTGAATCATTGTTTACTGAAAAAAATCTTCCATTAACTGTTGATTTTATTTTAGAATTACATTTTAAATAACTGCAGTACCTACACCTCTTTAAATTGCACTTGTATCTAAAAGGATACTGTATGCGTCTTCTCTGGTAAGTTTAATAGGAGTAGAAATGTTATATTTTTGAAGAATATGCGATTTGATCGGTGACAATTTTATTTTTAAATTAGATTTAAAAAAAAAATAGTGCATTGTGCACTCTGCAAATCGGTCATATTGACAGAAATAGCCAAAGATAAATTAATTGTAGATGAACGTATTGACTGTTGCAGGTTGTAACAGTTTTTAGGTATGTAACAAAATAAATTTCAAAAACTATACATAAATTCCTACTGGGAAACAGTTTTTAATTATAAAATTGTATGGCACTCCTTTTACTTTATTATGAATAATATAATTGAATAATTGTTGACAATAGAATAAAGCAATGCAAATTCAAACTAATTCACAAAATCATCCCAACAAATGAAAATTTATTTACATGGAAAATATTAGACTCGCATTTATGCAAACACTTTCATCAGTACGTGGATATATCTCACTTTTTCTTAGAATGTAGCTCTTTTGATGTTTTCTGGAATAAACTAGCAGTAGTTTTTGAAAATTGTGGTTTTCGAAACAATTGAAGACCTTGGAAAATATTATAATAGGGTATAAAATACAATTTTAGGAGTATAATGGCACAAATATCATTCTTAATCATATTTGTTTTAGTATTTACACATATTATAAGTGATAGACAAACAAAGTATGTTAACATGCTTAAAGTGTTATACCAAGATCTATTTTCAACATCTGTGTTTTTAACATTGCAGTAGAAACAAAATTTGTTAATCAGCTGGAACAACTTTTATAAATGATGTCTACTATTTGACTGTCATTTTGTTGTTATGTCTCTCTCTCAAAAACACAACTTCAGTGTTGCCGGCTGCATATATGAACGGCCAGTGGTAAAGATAACATTTATAGATATACAATATGCCACATACAAATTGCTCATACAAAGATCAAGAAATGAGTTCTACAGGGTAGCTGTGTTTATGGAAAAGTAGACCATACAGGGTACCTTTTTCGACACTAATCCAACGACCATACAAGGTACCCTCTTATAATCCGAGGGGCGGTACAGGGTACCAACAATAATTTGTTTGAATCGCATTTTCTAAAAAACAAAATAATTGTTCAGTTTAATAGTTATACCACAAGATAGGCAATTAGAGGCGCTTCAAAGGGATATCACATATTACGAGAACAACAAAGTTGTCATAGAATAAAAAAGCCGAAATCAATCGTCGCTCTCGCTTCAACTTTGAAATAGCCAATAAGGTCATTTATTTTTATCAATTACAGGGTCAAACAGACACACGGGCAATAAAGCAGGCAATCATTTAATCAATCAACAATCCTTTTCATGATATGATCCAAGTATACAAGTCTATACCTTACAATGTGTATATAAATTGGAAACAAAATAGCACATACATTTTCGTCGCTTAACTGGTCGCCATCTTGCGGACTGCCACAGGGTACCCACTATTTGGTACAGGGCAGCTGTTACATGACAGTGTGATCTGTCATTTAACATATTTCTAAAATGACACAATAAACATTTTAATGTTTTTGCATTCATGAAGAGAATTTGGTAATAATAAATATACATTGTGTCTTCATATTTTGCTGAATATGGTATTTTATCAGGGAGTAAAAAGCTTTCATTATAATCAACATCATTTGTAAATAACATAAATCATTTATAAAATATTAAAATGACCTATCAAAAAAGTTTTCATTTTTGCTCGGAATATCATTGAGTATTCGCCTTTTTTCTTCACAGTGACATTGTCATCTTATTTTTCTATATGTTAATATGATTTTGCTTGCAACATCAAGTTGATGGTTGGGTTGGAGCAAAGACAACCTGTACCTTTTTCTTATCAGAACCTGCATTGGCAAATGTGAGGTTATTGCACACTTGCACCGGTTTAAACTACCGGTGGCAAACTGATATACAACTGAGATTTCTAAGGCGGTTATTATTTTCGTTAATTGTTTGTTGTGTCTTTTAGCTATCATTATATAAACCTATGCTCTCTCTCTCTCTCTCTCTCTCTCTCTCTCTCTCTCTCTCTCTCTCTCTCTCTCTCTCTCTCTCTCTGGTCCGACCGTAACAACGAGGACCCACTTACTCAATTGTACCTGTGAGGACTACCAGTCCCAGGGGTGTTATCGTTACTAAACAAGGTCAGATGAATCACAAACTGTGCTATTTACATTATCTCACTTTAAAATTTACAGTATGACAACTGGGTAAGGAGTAGAGAGATTTTTTTTGTGAGGACAAGAACTCTGTTTTTTTGTGAGGACAAGAGGACAAGAACTCTCTCTTTTTTGTGAGGACAAGAACTCTCTCTCTTTTTGTGAGGACAAGAACTCTCTCAAGTCCACAGTATTAAACAGAACACAGCCTGTGGAGTGACAACTGGCTCAAAAGTTGATAATCCAGGGATGGCTGCTATAATTTGTCATTGTAGTGAAAACAATATCTATCATAGCTAGACTTTTTCAAGAAAATGAGAAAGTATTTTCTAGCCACTGTAACTCCACTATCAGTGATATAATATCAGTCCGGAGGAAGCATTATATAAATATCACATTCCATTGGGGGGAAACAGTACGAAATGTTAACCCGAGAGAAGTAATGTCAACCGAGGCGTTAGCCGAGGTTGACATTACCTTCTCAAGGGTTAACATTTCGTACTGTTTCCCCCAATGGGATGTGATATTTATTTTATTACACCGAACATTTGTTTTTTTAGAGATCTTGACTATGACCAAATTTCGTTTGGGAACAAAATCAAGCGCCGGAAGTCCAAAATCAATAATGCTCAATAAGCGGCTACAAATAATGATCAAAATGCGTTTATCTCCCTTGGTCAATTACGCATGCGTAGAAGTTAATTTGTAATCGGATATCCAAGATATTTATTTTTAGATCCACGCGAGGGTGACATGATGCTGTCGCATATGTGACAGTAGCGATTATCTCCCTGTGACGTCACATTACGCTATATAGTAAACTAATCACGTGAGGTGTAATAATATAATTTATTACTAATGGACATACACGAGGATCTGTCGTTTTAATCGTAAATAAATATTGACATGCAATAATAAATGACAGATTTGACAGTCATAGGCTGCAGTCGGCCCTTACTCTTTAGCAGGTACCACATAGGTCTTAAAAGGAGAATTTTCCCCTACCAAAATTCACTTACATCGAGATATTGGAGGTTCATACATATATATTACACCAATTCAAAATCAGAATCTATGGAAAAAGATCAGTACCAAATCACAGATACACGCTCGGTGAATATTTATTAAAATCGTTACGTGGCCTTGTCCCTTTGCCAATGCATATGCATCCCATTCCATAGCCATTTCCTGCTAATTTGTCCGGTTTTCATTTTGGATGGTATAATTAGTTGTTAATAGGGGGTGGGGTTCTGCACGGATGAGAATGCTACTGGCCTGCATTGGTAGCAAAGCAGAAAAAAATGATTCCAGCAGGGAAAGGGTAATGGCTTGATACAGTACTGAAGATCATAAAATTGACAATCGGATCGGAAGCGGACCGCAAACCGATCCCATTAGGGGCGCAATGGAAGCGCAATCGAATTGGAAACGGAATGGAATCGAAGCGAATCGCTTTGAGCATTTGGATCGCTTAGAGTGAAAAGACCGGAGCATTTTGACCGGATCGGAATCGCTTTGAGCGTTTGGATCGCTTGGAGTGAAAAGACCGGATCGTTTTGACCGGAACGGATCGGATCGCTTCTATTTATAGTTTTTCAGGTATATATAGTAGCGATCCGAATCGGTTATTCCGATTCTTTTAACGACTTTAAACAAAGCAATTTTTGACAATAATTTAATTGAGTTTTCTGCTATCAAACACTAGAAATAAATACTAATTAACGATAATTTTGTAAATAAAACTGAAAACATATAATAGTAAATGGTGTGTTTGCCATTCACATGAATGGTATTATTGAAATTAAGTTCGGAACCTTTTTGTATAAAGTGCCCTTTAAGCGAAAATACGTAATAATTTTTCTTACACAAGGGGAGAAATAACGAACATGTACATTCACCTGTGCTTCATTTTGGCGTTAATGTATTATTTTATTTAGTAAAGAGATTCACAACTGAAATGTATTTAATGCTAATAAACACTTTTGAACGTAAACATTTATTAAGTCAAGTATGAAATATAAACCATAAAGGCTGTCCGAAACTAAAAGAGAAACTATTTTTCCCTTTTGATTTCAGCGGTGAAAAAAAAAGAAATAAACACGATATTCACATTTAAATAAGTTTATTATCGATGTTTCACAAGTTTTACTTCTATGTTACAGCATAAATTACGCAAAACGGAACGAATATTCTTATAAAGTCTTTCAAAACTTCAATCAGCGTTCATTTATGCTAAAAAGTTGTTTAACTCTCCAACGGTATATTCTGCATGTTTTGCTACTTCCTAGAGCGTTAATTTAGGCTAAAAAGTTTTATTAACTGCTAATTGATGCATACGGACCAAAGGCTTTTACTGACTTGATTTACGCCAAACCAGCTGGGTTCCTAAACATCTCAAATGAACATGAATCTCACTTATATCGGGTGTTATTGACACTTGTATTTTAAAACTGCAATTTTATAAACGCTTACATTAAACTGATGTAAAATTTAGTAAGACGTCATTTTAGATCTCAAATAATTACTTTACTTTGTTAGTAACCATCGTGCCTAAACATTAAAATTAAACAAAACTGCAAATAAGAAAAATGTCATAAAAATTTAAATTCAGCGCGAGATGCGTTATAAGTAATGACCAATGAAAAGCAGGAGCGAAAAGATCGGAATCGGAAGAATCGGTTTGAGTGTAAAGATCGTTAGGAGCGCATTGTCTGGCGTTATAGTTAATGACCAATGAAAATCGGTAGCGAAAAGATCGGAATCGGAAGAATCGGTTTGAGCGTAAAGATCGTTTGGAGCGCATTTTCTGGAGTGAAAAAATTGGAGTGCAATCAAATTGGAATTGGGCCGCAATGGGAATGGAATCAGATCGGTTATAGATGGCATTAGGATCGGAAGCGGACCGGATCGGAATCGGAAAAATTGTCAGTTTCATAATTTTCAGTACTGTAATGACGAAGAGTAATAATGACATGCTCAAATTAGAATTGTTATACTTGTATACATGTAATTTTCAAGTGGTTTCATCCTTTGATTTCATTATGCAACGTTTGCTTTCATGGGCCATTCCTTCTTGGTCAACTTTTTTTAAATACTGTTTGCATTTCCAAGATTTAAAAATATAATGCTTCCAGGTGGTTATTGAGCCATTTTCAATAACACATATACAGAGAAAAAACAAATAAACAAATAAACTTCCATCATTTTATTTCTGCTCTTGCTAATTTGCATAAGAACATATTGAACTAGTACTGATAAAGCTGCATTGTGCATACTTTGACAAAAGACACCGAAATTTAAGTAGGTGGCCAAGGACAATCACTCATTCAAGTACCACTGCTTTAGGCCATTGAGTAAACAAGTTGCCCCTCCACCAATTTTAACCATGGTATCAAGTAAGAAGTAGTGAGATTTTTTTGTGAGGACAAGAACTCTCTCTTTTTTGTGAGGACAAGAACTCTCTCTTTTTTGTGAGGACAAGAACTCTATTGAGCATTTATGGTGCAAAATGAAACTTTTGAGAGATTTTCAAAACACTGTGGGGACATTGCTGCAAATGATTTTTTTTCATTTTGCGCTATTTATAGTAAAATTAGACCACCGTAGTTCCGGGGATCGGTAAATGTCCTCACAATATTTTCGAGACCCCACAATGTGGGTTAAAAACCGTGCAAAGGTCTCCGTAGTTACGGTAAGAACAGACCCCTCTCTCTCTCTCTCTCTCTCTCTCTCTCTCTCTCTCTCTCTCTCTCTCTCTCTTCCTCTCTATTGTTTGGCCGTGTGGAGAGGCTGTCTTGTTTTTGTTAAATATTTTTTATGTGAGCACAACGTGAACTGTTTTAGCATCTGAATGATTATTTGAAATTTGTTATATTTCTGCCCAACCAAATGTCCAAGATTCCCCTGAATTGAAATGGCTTTGAAAAAGAATTCTGAAACAAATTTTGTCTTTACTTATTGAGTGTTCATTCGGAAATGAACTGTGATGCGGTTTTCTCTCATCTTCTATTACGTGTTTGTCAGAGATTTCGAGAATGAAATTGAATTGTGACGGTCAGAGACAGTATAATTATATTTTCCTAAATTTAAACAAGCACATTTCAAGTTGATTGAAGATTCGGCAATAACGCTTTGATTGAGTAACAAAACAAGAAATAAAGATACATTTTTACATTCCATTTATCTTTCTTGGTAAGTAACTAATCGGTTTCTTCGCAAATGCACATTTGTGATAGAATTGTGACAGTTAATTTTGCCCCTTCTAAATATAGCTTTTCCGACTATAAAAGTAACGACGTCATGAACAATAATTTTCTTTTTTAGCAGTGAAGTTCGAACTATTAAATATAATAAAGAAGTGATTTTAACATTACGAATTGCAGCATAATATTTAAATAAATAAAAATGGAACTTTGAAAGCCACCGAACACGACACATATGAAGATATTTCAAAGCATAACGTAAATGTATAAAATAATGTATAAAATTATGTAATAACTATAAAATAAGTAATCAAAAAAGGATTTCGCCAGACATTGTCTTCATTTATTCCATTATCAAAGTTGTAATTGAACAAAACAAGTTTAATGTTCAAATAATAACTAACTTTAATATTGGTAAAAGCAAATTTACAATCATTTCCTTTTTTTCAGATGTGGTTGCCTTTTGATGCATAATACGCGATGAAAATCGACCCCATTTGTCAAGACGTAGATATGCTCTTAACCTGTGGCTAGATGCATATACTCCATTTTAACATGCATAGTGACACCAAGCTTTACACATTGACTTGTGTCACATTCGGTTAATTTTAAAGTTGTTGAAGTTTTTGAAGTATATTATTATTTTGTTTTGCTATGAATCCAAGCACATTATGAAAATACGATAAAAAATCAAACTTATTGTTATAATATAATGTCCTCGCGTGAATGTCAGGGTTTTATGTGTCATAATTTGAATGTCAAATAATGAGAATACATAGAGGAATATTAACTGTTTGGACAGAAATATCCGCGCATACTTAACACTTAGGTTTAAACTACAATTTAGTTTATTTTTCCCTTTTGGCTTCTTCAGGTATCTAAGTGGGACAGACATTCGGCATGTACCAGCCAACGCATTTGTTATGTATCCATACCTTACAGAATTGTAAGTATACATCTGATTATTGTATAAAAGACTAAAAGTCATGTGCTTTATAACGTTAATATAAAAACCTAGACTTTCCAGGCAAGGATGCATGAAACAAATACAAAACTATTTCACTTTCTGATGCCCAAACAAAACCTTTTGCCAAATCAACTTAAATATGTACATTAATCCTGATAAATGGACAGATAATAAGCGATATCGTTTAAGGTTGTTACTTTTTTGTTGCAACTAACATAATAATTATTATATTTTATTTTATACGATAAATAATGTGTCGCTATTAAATAAATCTTTTTTGAAATGACCTTAATATCCTTTAATTGTTTTGCTAGCATAAGATAGCCTTTGACTCAACAATTTTTTTACAGGCAACGGATTGATTAAGACAGGGCTGAAGGTTATGAGAGTTTTGAAACCAGTTTCCATTTCAGCCAATCAGATGCTTGAGATTTAAGGCTGGTTTCCATGCTCAGTTTTTTAACCTTGGGACCAGAATAATTCATCCATTCAGCTTGTTCTCTCAATATTATTTGATGGTTCAATTAACAAACCGGATGAGGATGTTGTTTCAAAGATCATTCAACAAATTGATGAAAACGTTACAACGAGAGCCACCGGTAACGAAATAAATAATATGATTAGAGTCGGGTTTTCCTTAGAAATCCGTGTGAAATTATTGAATTGGAAATAATTACTACACGCACAGCTAAGCTTTTGAACAAGTAAAACACATTAATAAATGTTAATGTGACGCCAATATACTAATTATAATAATCGAACTTGTCTTTTCGGATGCAAGAAAGTTCCAAAGGCTCATTCTAAGATATGTTTTGTTGCAGATTTTTCCGAGACACATCCACAGAACCTTGTAAGGTGGAAGAGATCGAACCCGGTGCCTTTAATGGCCTTCCAAGATTAGGATTACTGTAAGTACAATTATGTTTGATTCTCCGTGTTGATGCTTACGATTTTTAGCCTTTCGTTTGAATAATATAATGAATAATGTGCATTTAAACTGAAAACACTGATATATAAAAAACTAGGATCGCTTCTTCAAATGATAGAATGCCATGAACTGACAGATAAATAAATCCAATAATTATAAACAGACTTAAAATAACAGGTACATGTAATTAGCAATTTAGCAATAAGACGCCTGAGGTCTAAGAAATGAATCGTTAAAATCCAGGCAACAGCTATAAGTCTAAGGAATGGTATGCATGCAGCTAATGATCTAACAGTATGGTTTCTAAAAAGTCAAATGCGAGATTAATACAATACACACATGTTTACCATATAGTTAATATAAAAAATAGAGTTATATCCTACTGGACGAGAATTATTGAAAATATCAATAGCGATAAAAATACAAAACTTGTTTCTAAAATTTATATTACGATTCATGAACTACATAATCAACATAAAATCAAATCCCAATGGATAGAAAACGTCAAACAATATCTATGCAGCGCTGGTTTCTCTGGTGTATGGTACAGTCAAAATTTTATAAGTGGAAAATGGTTAATAAAAACAACACTCCAAAAACTCAAAGATATCTTCATTCAAACTTGGCAAGCTGAAATTAACCAAACATCAGATACAAATTTGTATAAATATATAAAATCAACATTTCGCCGTAGTTTTTATATCGACAAATTAACAACGTACGATTGCAAATTTCTTATAGCATTCCTAACGAGAAATCATCGTCTTCCAATTGAAACTGGTCGATGGCAAAATACACCGCCGAATGAACGTATATGCACCAATTGCAGAGATATCGGTGACGAGTTCCATTATTTATTTAAATGTCCTATATTTACTACCCATAGGCGAGTTTTTATCGACAATTATACTAGAACAAGACCAAATATGCACAAATTTACGACTTTAATCCAAACAGAAAACGTAACTAAATTAAAAAATCTTAGTAAATTCTGCGCGAAAATAATTACGTACTTCAAACAAACTCAATAAACATCTATGTAGTCATTTTGTTTTAATTAGAAGTTGGAATATATGTTTGCTTATTTAATATTATTAATTCTTTTAAAAATCATAATGTAGCTTTTACTCATTCTATATACTGTTGTACTGTAAATCTGACAGCAAACGTTACGCTTTTGTTATATTTGTGATTCTGTTGTTTTTCGTTGTATTGTCCATATTAAATAAGATACTTATGTAATATATGACTTCAAGTAATATAAGAAAGGTAAATTTTAACAAACAATTAGTTCGCATCCCCAATTCTATCCTTGCTATCTCGTTTCGAGTAAGGAAGAACTAGTGGGATGGGAACATATTGAATTATGATAGATAGTTTGATTAATTGAATGTTTGACTTGATTGTTTGATTGTGTTTTTTGTATTTTTGTACGTATGTTTGATAAATTGTTTAAGCGAATGATTAATGGATTGATTGATTAATTGATCGGCTATTTGATTTATTGATTGAATGATTGATTGGTTAACTTCATATCTACATGTATTATGTTGTCTATATATATTTATAAGTATGTGTTTATGCCGTCTTCGGTAATAATGATTATTTTGTAATATATTATGTTTAATCTTGTATATAATGCTGATGTTTCTCACATCTAGTGGGACTTTTGCATATGTAAATAAAAAGTTGAAAGTTGAAAGCCATACGTAAATGCATGAAGAATAGATAATGCAGACATAATGTAGGTCATTGTTTTCAAAACTAACATGCAATAAATTGACATAAACAGCTACGGCATCCTTATATTAATATGCGATGATTGTTTACATAAGGATCTGGTCTGGTTTACTTTATACTACTTTCCAAAAAGAAATTTTGCTTTATTACCATAGTAACGTTACGTATGTAACACGTAATTATTTACAAGTCATATAATCCAGAAAAAAACCATTCTTTAACACATATTAAAACCATAATAAGAATTAAGTAAGGAATATAACAATAACATTTTTAAAGAAAATAGAAACAACGGTATGAGTTTAACGAAAGTTATGGATTGCGGGTTATAATGCAAACAGTTATTAGTATTTTCAACGATATAAAGTTAGTCAACAATACTGTCGAGTTATCACCGAAAATTATGGTAATGCTTGATAAGGTGATTAAAACATTGCCGAAATATACACGGATACACCTACATATTGTGTTTCATCATAGCAAATGTGAATCTGCTTTCGTATGTAAAAAAACTTCCCATTTGCAATTTATCCATTTGCAATATGTTAATTATCGCAAATATCGCTAAGAATTTACATTTTAAAGCTTCAAAGATTCATTCGTCAAAGTTTATTAGTTGTTTTGCCTTTTCAGAGGTTTGATTGGTTGTATTCAGTTGACATATATTGGTCCAGGTGTACTAGGAAAATTCAACAAGCTTGACACAATGTAAGTATCTATTTAAATATGATTGAAAACTATCAGGGACGACCACATTTAACGGTAATAATATATCAGACAGAGCAGGTGTACTAGGAAAATTCAACAAGCTTGACATTATGTGACTATCTCTTAAAACATGTTTGAAAACAATCAGGGATAGCGAAATTCAATAATAAAAATTTTAGAGAGAGGGGAAGGGAAAGGGAGAAGGAGGCGAGAGAGATGGAGAGAGAGAGAGAGAGAGAGAGAGAGAGAGAGAGAGAGAGAGAGAGAGAGAGAGAGAGAGAGAGAAACGTGGTGTTATGATCTTTATTTAACACTGTCGCTGAGAATTAAATTTGATGTAAACAAAGTTCAATGTTCAACGATAAAACACCAACCTTATTTGTTTAATTAGTCAAGCCATACATGATAAAACACCAACCTTATTCTTTTAATAAGTCAAATCATACATGTATGCGATAAAAACATGGCAGACAAAGGAAACCATTGTCCCGAAAAATGAAATACATTATTGAAGTCAGAGTTTGAATCGGGATCGGTTTAATTTCTTGACTAAATAGATGGATGATGAAACATCTTCACTTTGTTATAACAAGCATTCCATCATGAAGATTGTCATACTTGTATATTAATTATCATTTGTATTTACAGACATATTTACAGGAGCGGGTTGATGACCATCCCAGATATGTCACAGTTTGAAACCCGTAATCCAGACATGGAGGGCGTCATGAGAGAAATGTGAGTAGATATACTGGCCTAGGATTATAAAACTAAGATTGGAGACCAGTTCATATATGGAGCATCTGATTGGCTGAAATGGAGAATTGAAAAATACGGCCAGTTAAAAGCTTGAGATTTGAGACTGGTCTCCAGTATTAGTTTCATGATCTTAGGCAATTGTGTGATGTATAAAAAACTCTCAGTTACAAAGACAAAAAAAAATCTTTAATTTTTTAAAATTACAATGTTACATACCAAGTTTCGTTTTTTTTGTATTATATTGCTGACATTTAAACACAAACCAATTTTAAAATAAGAAATTAACAGATTATCTAATGTATATTTATGGATATAATTTAAACGTCTGCATGCAATTTAGAATTTTCGGATGAGAAATCTGGTAATCAGTAACTTCTTGAAGAAATACGTGTTCATATGTCAATTTTTGACAGCACAATGTTTTTGCGATACAAATAGTTAGCGTAATTCGAACTGCATGGCTAGGTGCTGTCGCCTTGCCGTACGGGTTCGCTGTACAATAGGGGCAATATAATTTTTCACTATTATTTATATAGTTTTTTGACCAGGGTCCAACTAAGTTTTGAGATCAGTCTCAAATCTCAAGGATCTGATTGGCTGAAATGGCGAGATTTGAGACTGATCTCCAGATTTAGTTTGATGATCTTGGGCACAGATATGCGTTATTAGACAGATTTCCAATCAAATTTGAAATGTACATCTACCATAATTTTTCACAACAACAAACGCTGAAAGATAACGCTTTTTTAAATTTTATTATACAATAAACATATCTTCTGACGTAATATATTCTTGTTTCAGAGACTTTCAGAACAATAAAATCGAAATAATCAGAACAAATGATTTTCGTGGTATAAAGACTGGCTTTTTGTAAGTATGATTGAGTGTCATATATGTTTGAATATTATTCTATGTATTATTCTAATATTGTTAGCCTTGATCTGTAAAGGAATAAATAAACATTGTCTGTACAAGAAAATTCATCTTAACAAATCGTTGGCTGTGTTTGAGGCTGTTTGCTGGATGTGGCCATTCCTGATATGTATATTTCACTTTTTTCATTGTCGCAGAATGTCATAAGGGTATATAGTGCATATCTGATCCTGTTGATGTCGTCATATTTGATATGAATTACAATCACAAAAGTTTGTATCCGATTCTACATGTATGTGATCGAAGTTCGTTACAGCTTAACCAGCCTTTCGAGATTAATTTATGTTTGTTTAGGAAACAAATATAAAAAGAAAATTGATGTCTTTGAGAGTGAAAAATAAATATTTCAACAATATACTGCCTACGCCATCTCCGTAGTCATATTAGTTAAAAAACAAGCTGTATATATAGCATCTGAATGCTAAAATTATAAGCATTTCTAACAGCACTGAACGGGTGAAAAAAGCATCAAACACGTTAGACTAAGTTTCAGAATTTGATGTTTTAAACATGTTCTCATGTGTTTAAATGAAGTGTTAAGGTATAAGTTCTCTGATTTGAGTGAAGTGTGTTTATTGGTTACTTTGTTTCTATATTTATGTATCTTGTCCTATATCGTCAAGCACTATAGCAGTATAATAAAAATGATTTTTGGCAAAATATGTAACGAATTGACTATTAAAACATTTTTAAGTCATTCTCTTTATGCAGCTTATATGTTTTATGCATAACTGTTTACATGAACTAATTCTTTCTCAGAAAACTTCAAGAAAATCAGATTTCCTCAGTGGGACGACATGCTTTTGTAAATTCGACCATCGTTAATTTGTAAGTAATTGTTTGCTAAAGTTAAGAACTAATCGTTTTGAACAGTTATGAATTTATTTTTCTTAGTATATTGTAGATGTCGCCTCGTTACCATTACCAATTAAAACATATTCCTTAGGCTGAACTCTCCATCCGAACTCCGCATCCATAAAAGATACTTCGTCGCCTTAGTGCCAAAACAAATAAATCTTTCTTTCAATGGTAGTTAAAAACGTTTAAGGGCCTACCACACTCCTCCCAACTACGTTCATTGATAAAAAGAAAATTATCAAAATCTCCATAATGGCAAAATGCCGTTCAATGAAACTTTGAAAAAATGAATGTTACTAATTTATCTTTATTTTGCATACAGTAGGACACGTTAGACAAGTAAAGAAACAAAGCTAGACCTAAAAATTCCTTAAAATTCTATTAACATAAATTCACAAAAACTAAGCGATACAAAACATTATTTTAAATTCCCAAGGGAGTGCAATGATACTGACAAGAAAATGTTGTGTTCTTTGTAAAAACATTCAATTACTAAAAGAGAAATCAGTGATTGTCATCCGTTTACGCGTCCAGGAAGCGACCAGGAAATTGAAGGTCAAATATATTTTTACTAATATCTCGTAAAGTTTACATATGTAAGTCACGAGGACACAATAAATAATAATATTACTTATGTGGGCATTTAAAATGATGTTTTGTGTTGTTAAGTTTTTGTGAATTTATCTAAATAGAAATTGAGGGAATTTTTAGATCTCGCTATTTTTCTTTACTGTTCTAACGTCTCTATCATAGGCAAAATAAAGGTACATTAATAACATACATTTGTGCAAAGTTTCGTTGAACGGCATTTTGCTATTATTGAGATTTTTATAACTTTCATTTTATCGATGAACGTAGTTGGGAGTAGTGCGGTAAGCCCTTAAGCAAAAGGGGGCGACTTATAGTTAAATCTTTTATTTTCGATTTCTTATCGGACGACTGAAATAATTTTTTTACGCATATCATAAACAAATACACTAAACATAAGCTGGAGAATTAAAACAGCTCGCAAATCAAATTCGACACACTTTTGACAAACTTTGACTTAAGTGAGCAATGGAAGCCCGATAAGTTGATGGATCCGTTATGGTTTGACACATATAACTAAATTTCAGGTTTTCTTTTTATAGAACACTCAAGGCGAACGTCAATTTAAAGGAAATCGATGACCTCGCATTTGATGGCATCAACAATCTTCATCAGTTGTAAGTACCTCCGTGATCAAATACATGACAAAGAAAAAGGTCTACGGTCATTAATTTTAACACCTTACTGGTTACATTATCTGGAAATAACTTACTTCTATCTCCTTCTTCATAACCTTTAGGTGATATCGTGGTATAGCTTTGGACAATTAAATGATAATTTTACCACGAAATGCATACCATGCAATGCTGTCTGCTCAAGTTTATGACGTCATTCCCAAGAATAACGTCGATTTGTTCGTTACTCGCCCCATATAAAACTTTAACATCCGTATTATGAAGTATTTGGTAGACTACAATATATTGTCACATTTTCGTCAATGTTTCACATTAATCTGATATGAAATGCTTTATTAAAATTAATTATCGATGTTATTAGCTTATTAGTAAGTATTGTTTCGCCGTTAGTTGTCTAATAATTGCAAAAGGGGAATTTCGAAATAGATTGAAAAGGAACTTTGAAAACAACCGAACACGACAAAGATGAAAATACTGCAGGCTCGGTTTGAGCCTGTTCATGGGCAGTAATGGGAATGCATATTACTGCCCACGCCGCCTAGCCCCGGGTTGAGCGCAACTCAGTAATTACACCAATAAATAGTACAATTTCGATCCATACCAAACGATTGAATGCATATGGCGGCGAACATGGAACCTTCAATGCGGTATTTTCAGATTAATACCATTTCATGTTCAGCGGCGTATGGTCACCAGATAAAAAAAATGGGTTTGTCCTAAACGAGAAAACAATGGGTTGAACTAAACATAATAGAATTTTATAAATCCTGCATATCACAGACGACGCCAAAGGCAAAAATTAAAAAAAG
Source organism: Corbicula japonica (assembly GCA_038501625.1). Classification (NCBI taxonomy): domain Eukaryota; kingdom Metazoa; phylum Mollusca; class Bivalvia; order Venerida; family Cyrenidae; genus Corbicula; species Corbicula japonica. The sequence continues at coordinate 8,630,285 of JAZAYU010000006.1, read as the reverse complement.
CAGGAAGTATATCGAATTAAATCGCTCGATTAAATTGCAGACTTATTATGTTCTGTTTTAGACAAATAAAAGCATTTGAAATAAAGCGTTGTTTATTTTTACAGCGGGAAATCAAATCAAGTATTTAATAAGAGATTCATGTTACTGCTCTTATTTGTTTTTTATCTAACTGTATGAAACGATCTACACACATATCACATTATTATGAAATTTCACAGTCAGGCTCTTTTGTTGAAGTGACGTCATGTCTTATTTGTGACTTGAAATCATTAACAACACGACGTTTCAAGTAAATAAAAGATTTCTAGCATGTTCGATGCTACATAAAGCCAATGATGTAAGAATTGTTTTACTTTGCGTCGTTCAGATACTCCTCCTATACAGAAGCATTATAAGTGGTATCTTTTACCTACAAACCAAGCTCGCAGTATGTTTTGACTAATGCTATTGAATACTTTTAAATTAATAAATTTCCAGTTTTCATTTCTAGTTTTTATCTTTTTTACCTTAACGGATATTCTTATATTATTACTTTTAATACATGTTGTATTGTCTCTATTCAAATTACTTCTAATTACAAGTCCTTGAATACTCTTTGATTACAATAAGTTTCCTGCGAATTTCATTTTAAAAATCTTTATTTTGTTCATGGATTTTCTGTCTAGTTGTGCTTCTGAAGTTTTAGCGATCAGAATGTCATTATTATTTCAGGGATTTGTCAAACACACAAATAACCAACCTGCCAACAAGAGGTCTTAAGGCATTGCGTCACCTTGTTTTAAAGAATACACCAACCCTCAAACACTTTCCTTCAGTACTTGAATTTGAGAAAATTGAGCAAGCAGAACTTACATACCCTCATCATTGTTGTGCTTTCAAAAATCCACAAAAGCAAAATCCTTTGGCATGGAAAGCAAAGAAAGCTCAGGAATTGATCGACAAAGAATGTGATAAAACAACATCTCCCTTACCACCAGTAACCCAGCCAGGCGTTCATATGTTCCTCCCAAATCCTGATCGAGGACTAATGAATACTTTTGAAAATCCAAACAACGGGGATATTCGTGTTAGGAGACAAGGAGGTTTTCAACCAATTATTTCAATTCCTAAACGAAACAATTCTGATCCTCCTATTAACGAGGAAAAAGGTTTTCCTTCCATAGAGTTCCATACAGGAACAGTTCCTGTAGATCAGAATTTGACACACAGAGCTGAATGTGGCAAAATTTACATTTATAACCCTAACATTGACTGTACTCCAGAACCAGATGCTTTTAATCCGTGTGAAGATGTTATGGGATATGTCTGGTTAAGAGTTATTGTTTGGTTTGTATTATTAGCCGCTTTATTTGGAAACAGTATTGTTCTGATAATTCTAACAACAAGCCGGGGGAAATTCACTGTTCCTAAGTTTTTGATGTGCAATTTAGCTTTTGCGGATTTTATAATGGGTGTGTACTTAATTCTTCTTGCATCGATCGATATACGGACTCTTGGGGAATATTTCAATCATGCTGTAGCATGGCAAAATGAGGGAGGATGTCAGGCGGCAGGATTCTTGTCAGTATTTTCAAGTGAGCTTTCAGTTTTCACACTTACAATATTGACTCTTGAAAGGTGGTACGCTATCAGTCATGCCATTCATTTGAACAAGCGTTTGAAACTTAGACAGTCGATAGGACTTATGGTTTGTGGTTACACTTTTGCGACAATTCTAGCCCTATTGCCACTTTTTGGGATCAGTGGATATGGAAATGTTAGCATTTGTTTGCCAATGAAGGCTGACAATGGGTTGGACATAGGGTATGTTGTGTCTCTTCTTGTTATGAACGGAGTCATGTTTCTCGCAATATGCTTTTGTTATATAAGTATGTATTTGAAAGTTAAAGGGAGTGCTACGACCGCCAGAAGTAATGATGCTACTATAGCTAAGCGTATGGCATTGCTTGTTTTCACCAATTTTGCATGCTGGGCACCAATAGCTTTTTTTGGACTGACAGCTTCCGCAGGGGTTCCATTGATAGATATCACACATTCTAAGATTCTTTTAGTTTTCTTCTATCCGATAAATTCTTGCGCGAATCCATTTTTATATGCCATTTTAACGAGACAATTCAGAAAAGATGTTTTCATTCTTCTTGGAAAGTTTGGAATATGTGTTGAAAGGGCGAACATGTACAGAGGAACATATACGTCAAGGACATTGTCAAATTCGAAAAGCCAAAAAGAGTTTACAGTGCACCGCCTTCATCGATATAGCGAATCCGTGTTTTCTCATCTTAATGACAATAACCACACATCAAAGCATTTAGCTAATGGTAATCTCAAAGTTCATCCGAAACATCGTGAATCTGCTGAAGCGCAACCATTTATAGCACACAGAAGTCATTTGGATCGCGCGGCAGATTTCGCAAACAAAGAGCCTATTCTAGCGGGAGATGACGTCACACTTGACAATTGGGAATTCCAGGAAAATCCCGAACCATATCCTCCGAAATGCATTCGGAGTGTCAGTGACTATGTTCGATTAAATGATCGAAAAATGTTAGTCAATGGAAATCCGTCAAATAGAAAAAGTGTAGATACATTTTTAAGCAGTAGTACGGACACAACGTATATTAGTGACACTACACACCTATCAGAAGACATCTGGCAGATGCGAAAAAGTAATGAGAAAGATATTTGCGTCATTGAATCAAATATAACAAAAGAATCGTACACGATTGAAAATCAGAACAGCAGCGTCTTGGCAACTTCTGACGAAGAAGTTCGTATCTCACACGAGAATTGTTACACTTTGTCGTCTGATATTGATAACTGTGAAGTGTTTCAACGACTCATTCTAGACGAGATTATAGAAAAAGGTAATGAATTTGATGATTTATCAAACAATTCAACGATGTATGTAAATAGAACTGACAAACATCTTAGAATGAGATTTCATCGAAGCCCTTCATTGAGCAGCCCAGACGAAAAAGCCGAATTTTGTGCGGACCATGTTTTGATGGCGAGCTAAAATATATATCTTAATATTTGTCAGTATAAAATTTCTACTAGAATTCTACTAGAATGAAATATTGATAGAGTTTACATTTAACGTGATGCCTTTAAAGGATCTCATATGGATATAACCGATCAAATCGAGTATTTTAAAATTTTGTATGTGTCTCGGGTTTTTATATTCTTCGATTTGCTCGTGGAAATGTAGCTGGTATTATTTGGTATATGAAAGGAACTACAGCGAGATGTGTAATATAGCCGATCTGAGAACCGACATGTAAAGTATCTCTAGTGTATGTTTTGCTAAGCAGAATATCCCTTATATGTATCAGGCACGCATGAATATATTTATATATTAATATAAATGTTTTAGAAAGTTACACTTTATGATAATCTGAATGTAAGGTTCAAATTCAAAAACAAAGTTTTAAAAATTTATTTGTTAAAATTAATGTTTGCATAAAAAGAGAAACTAATTCAAAATGTTGAATAGTACCTGAAACTATTGCGTTTATGTTTAACGATTTCGTTTGAGTCTTATTATTAGTAATACAAAACTTGTAAATTTAAAGTTGATAAAGTCAATCTAAAATCAGTACTCTTAAAAAAGGCAAAAACATTTTAATGGTTAAGTAAGTAGATGTATTTGTTTCCTGTTTGCTTGATTTCATGTTGATGAAGATACACTTTGCCAATTATCGCAAGAAAGCAAACCAGCAGACATGAACCACTTTACCATGAATGATCTTTTTTGTTTGGTTAGTGGATTTTGTTATTGTCCTGCTAAAGTAAGCTAAGTGTTACACGATCTGCAAGTTGCGCTCAGATATAAACATGTTGGTAACACAATAAATTGTTTTTAATACTTTTGTTTATATTTGTTTTAGAATATAAATTACAAACAATGAAGAGTGTACTATATAGATTCTGATAGTTTACTTTTTCTGTTAATAGTTTTTCCTTCATATTTATGTGAATGTATGTGTTTTATTAACTTAAACAAGAGTCTTTAATTAATATAATTGCTTTTGGTATTTAACGGTACGGTCTGTCAAATATATTTATCACATTAGGAGACTTTTATGTATTTTATTTGTACAGTTTAATTTGTTTCTTGGTGAGCATATCATTGGAATACTAATAAGCAGAATATAAACATTTGTGTTCAAATATTGATCTCAAACAATGTTTATAGAACAGCATCTATTTACTCTGCTAATGCTTGTGTCAACATAAAAAGCCAAGACACTTAAGGTGATGTTTCCGCGTGCATAAAACTAAGTGCATTTTCATAAAAGATTGTAATATTTTTGGTTTCAATATAACGTTCACTGTTGTTCGAAGATCACTTTTTGTTATTTCTTTTAAAGAGGTTTTATTTTTATATCACAATTCTTGTAAAAATAATATTATATTCCTAAAGGAACAGTAGAGGTATTTTGCAATATCAAAATATCAGTGAAAATCTCTTTAAACACGTAACAGTTTATGAACATATTGTTTGCAGCCTCTCCGAATCCTTCTTGTAAATAAATAGGCAAGCCTTGTCGGGAATGAAGCCGGAGTCTATGAAAATAAACGTTACTTGAGCTGGTTCAAGCAAAACAAGGAGATTACACGCTAAATACTAAACAGGGTCCGGATTTTTAATATATACAAGGGTCTTTAACAACAACCTGTGCCCAAGGTAATAAAACTGAGCATGGAAACCAGTCTCAAATCTCAAGCATCTGATTGGCTGAAATTGCGACTGGTCGTCATTTCAGTCAATCAGATGCTTGAGATTTGAGACTGGTTTCAAATCTCAGCTTTATAACCTTGGGCACTGGCTATTAGCATAGTGTAAGCGAGGCTCAAGTAAAACAGAAAGATTACGAGTTTAACATGAACCGAGCTCCAGTACACAAACAGATTAAAAGCTGAATGTAAAAAAGTGAAATATGCATATAAGGTCTCGCCACACTCACAAAACACAGCCTCCTCACGCAGCGAAAAAAAAAGAAAAGAGGTAAAGAGAGCATGTTGTTATAAGTATGTCAATTCAAATAAGGCGCCATAAACAATTAACGACACAGAGGACTCTTGGGGTTACCGCCTTGGAACGGTCAGTGGCAAATTGCCACTTGGGGTTTAAACCAGATTCTAGGGATACTTCAGTAAAACTAGTGAATATTGAGATTTGAGTTAGTTAGGCTCAAGCAAAAGAACCCATAAGATGAACTTAATTGCTGACAAATTATGCCCACCAAATACTATTATAATTATATTTGTAATAAAATTTATAAATAAATCAATGATTCTGAATCGTGTATATTATACTGTTTTTTATGTTGTTATATGTCAATTTCGGCTGTGATGACACTGTTTATATAAATCTTAATATCTACATTTGTTATATGCTACTAAGTATTATAAAACAGTTGGTCTATTTGAAAGTCGTAAGTATGTGTTTGTTGGCTTCATGCCTTATTTTCGCTTTTTTTCTTACGAGGTATTAAACGTAAAATAACATCGTCTGTAGATGAAATCGCGTGACGAATCAAATATGACGTCAGGACCGACTGTTGCGTTTCAGAATGACTAGCAACGCATTCTTTGGTTAATTTTTTTGTTAACGACGAACTGATGTTTCAACCAAAGATTGTGATTGTTTTATTAACATTATTAATAAAAATAACTACTGGATAACTCACGGAAAAAGACAAACACGTCTTTGACAAATATATGTGATTATGTAAATATCTTAAATATCTTATCTTTAAAGTATACGACGTCTTTTTGTATTTCAGTAACTAACATACAAAAGTATCGGAGCCCAATGACCTTCACAGGCTTTAAATAATAACAGCACTAACTGAAGAAACACCAACAATTTTTTTTATTTTTAAAACAAAGGGATGTATTTTGAAAAAAGAGAATTTCAGCTACTGAATTTACGAAATTTAAATGCAAGTTTGAAAATATTCTACGTTATCCTAATATTATATATAATATCTAACTAGAAGAAAAATTGCATAACTATAAAAGGAATTTCCTGCAGGAAACAAATAAGGTTTCCTTAAAAGGACAGGAAACAGACTCAATATATGGAGAAACCGGTCTAATGATGCACATAAAATATGTATGTTTTGTTTTAATGGAAATTGCTTTATAGCGTGAAAAGATGAAAAAATCAAAATTATTTTTGTCAGTATATAAAATTTACTTCGAGATGTGACTGTTGCTTTTGATTCAGAAAGATATGTTGATGACCCGTTAACTTTTATTGAGATAGGTTTCTTAAATGAGGGATGACGTACTCGGCGGAAGATGACATGCGCGGTAATAATCCAAACTTTACCAATGAAGTAACGATAAACCATTCAACTAACTTAAAGCAAGCTTTTCAAAGGCAAGTTGTTAATGTCTTTTATATTCTTTTTATTTCCACATAGTGATTAACATGGCATATACATGTGAAAACAGACGTTCAAAAGAAGACCTGCTTACACATTACAAATGACTAAGATGAAACACATGCGTACAAAATCACAAATGATGAAAATGAAAAAAGAAAAAAAAAACCAACAAAAAAAACCCAACAACATGAAAATAAGTTATACAACACATATTTACAAAAGAAGATAGGCACTTATATTACGAATGATTACAAACATGAAATGTTAAGTAATGCTATATTTTATCTTTAATTTAATTTGAGTTTTTTTGTAAATATCAGTGCCCAAGATCATGAAACAAAATCTAGAGATCCGTCTGAAATCTCAAGCATCTGATTGGCTGAAATGGCGACCAGTCGCCATTTCAGCCAATCAGATCCTTGAGATTTGAGACTGATCTCAAAACTAAGTTTTATGATCTTGGGCCCTAGACATTAAATAAAGCGGGAAGATATTGTTATGTTTTCACAGGGGTCAGGGTTGTCTCCTCTTCTCTAAATTACGGTGAGATCGATAATTTTTAACATTAAATATCCGTTTTTTGCAAATAACCCCCTTTTAAATAAAATAAGAACAAACTCCGACGCTTTTTTCCACAGCCACATATTCTTTCTTCTTGAATCTTTTTTAAAACTGACAGATACTAAACCGACAGCTACCAATACCCAAGGTTATAAAGCTGAGCATGGAAACCAGTCTCAAATCTCAAGCATCTGATTGGCTGAAATGGCGACTGGTCGCCATTTCAGCCAATCAGATGCTTTAGATTTGAGACTGGTTTCCAATCTCAGTTTTATAACCTCAGCCCAAGTTAACATATTGGTGATTAAATTCCTCCAGATGTTTGCATTTACTGGCATCAGTAATGTGATAGGAGTTTTCCATGTTATTTTTGTCAAGTTTTCATTTTTGCTCAGTATATTTAATGTAAATGTTTTGTACAAGTTTTGATCATCAGAAGAAAAGCTGTAATGTCTGAGCTGGTAACATAGAACTTAGGAGAGAACTTGTTTAATTGAAGGTGGATTGCTCAATTTAAGCAGTAAACAACTAGTCACGACTTTTTCTAGAACTCCTGTTATAAATATGGTATTATGATATATTATGTATAACTTGTTGTATACTAAATTTATAAATTATTTCAAAAGAATTACATAAGCCAATAAAACATTACTATGTTTGTAAATTATTGGAGTTAATATGTAAATAAAATGATTTTTATATAAAATAAGTAGTGTGTTGTATTTGCTTAAACATAATAGTTCTTTAGTAAAAGTGTTATTTCAATCATAAATGCAATATAAAGGTGAACTATGGATTTCAGGAATGGCTAAATCCAGAAAAACAGCCATCCCACTCAGCCGAAAGGCACAGAGGTAAACAGAGCATAGGTTTTCAAAAAAGATCAATTTCAAGAAGGATACCAAAACAATTAACGAAAATGAGAATCTAAGTTGTTACCGCCTTGGAATATTCAATGGGAAACTTTCTGCGATTGGGGATATAAACCCGATTTTTAGGGTGCAACTTCTTCACCCTTGTCTCACAGAAACTCTTATAAAAAGTTTTCTTGGTAAATAAGCTCCAACCCAACAATCTGCTCTCAGCTATGTACCATGGAAACGTATACAAATATACAAAGATCACAAACTTACGGAAATCGTATTATTTCATTACAGAGACCAGAGCACCTAGTGCCAAATCAGCAAGAACACGATGGCTGGCAATATATTATGATTCCGAACTTTTCTTAGAATTAGTTCATTTCATAAAATTTCTAATGTAATAACACGGCTACGAATACTTGTCAAAAAGGATAAGAGTAGATAGTTTAGTTCTTGTTTTAAATTTAAATAAATAGCACAGCCAGGGATAATGCTGTCAAACGCCTCTTTGCTAGATTAACTAACAGAGGGTAAAAACATTCAACAATAAGTGAAATACGCACACCAGAAATGAAATGACCACTTCCAGAAGACACAGCCTCCCTACACAGCCAAACTGTTGAGAGTAAAAGAGATAATGGGTTTATAAAATGATTATATTGAAAAATACCACAACAAAATGGAAATAAGAACCCGAGAGGTTACCGCCTCGATAGGTTTAAACCAGATGAAGAGTGGACCAAAACTCAACAGCTTCCAATATGCCTTGGTACAAATTGCCTTGGTAAAATAACTCCAATCCAACCATCAACTCGACAATGATGCGCACAAAATTACATTAATATTATAAAACATAAGAAGCTAAATATCATCTACATTGCAGTATTTGTCAATATTTTGTATAATCTTAAGAAAAATAACTTTATATTTCGAAAGTAATAATGACAGTTAAATACGTTTCCATTTAGACAAGACGTTAACTAAAGCATATTAAAATGATAAAAATATATAATTAGGACATAACAGACACAACATGTCAAGTAAGAGACTGTCTTGAAACGGGTATAGAGAAGAGTGATATAATAAAACATGAAAGGCATATAAGGAACATAAAACCCTTAAACCTCGAGGGGTGTTCAAATCGTTCGCGGAAAAAGCTCTCTTTTCTTTATTTTAAATCACACCTTTATGAAAACTGCTGTTATAATACTTTGAAGTACTCCTTACATAATTATTAACAAAACGGTCTGACAAACTGATCTTTTAACATCAATATAGGTTATCCGACCTAACGCCATAAAAACGTTATTACCCATATCAAGTTCGTGCAAATTACTGTCTTTTTTAAGTAGGTTCTATCGACTTTCGGCAACTGCTGCAGTGGTCGCACATAACATATTTATGTGAATCTTGAACCGTGCGAACCGCGTGTAGATTGACATTTTCTTTATAGACTTATATCCAAATGCATTTGCCGACATGTCTTTTGTTTATTTTTAAAATTTTCTATTAAGCACAAATAATTTAATGGCCAATCGCTGTTTAACGCTCATTGTCACAGACAGTTCACAACAAAATGGCCGTCAAACAATGGATTGACATTAGAATTTTAGATAACGTCAGAAACAGCACATCAGGTGTTGGTGCTAATACATTTGAAATTTAGATACGGGTAGCCCAACAAACAACAAAATGAGACGTCATTTTTCATACGAAGTTTCTAAACGGATTACGTCGAGTGACGTTGTAATAGAGACTGCCATTTTCGTATAAATATACAAATAGAAACTAAAATATTTGAAATAAAGTCAAATCTTCGTAACCGGATAGTTTTATTGCGTTTTGTATATTTTACAAACGACGTATTGTAGCACTATTCCGGGAACTTTTTGGACACCCCTTTTACCATCCTACACAGTCAAACGAAACATTAAATAGAGATTATAAATTTACACTACGATTTGTCTCAAAACTAAGACATCAGAAATAATTATTAATTAAGAGAAACAAACAAATCCCGTCATGAAACGGTCATTGACAAAACATATTTAAGACTTCAGGTTTAAATAAGGTTGTTTAGATCAGTACTGCATAGTTTCCCCCGCTAGGTTTTTAAGAATAAAACTGTACATGTGACTGTGAAATCCAACCCACCCAACCAATCGATAATTAAGGATAAGAATTTTACTTGATCGTAACATTACAATAGTCACAAAAACAGAGGAAATGACAGAAGTCAATTAATATCTATACCTTATTATCTTAAAAAGGTGAAATATGCATATCAGGAATGACCACATCCAGCAGACACAGCCTCCCGAGCATGGTATTACAATATTCAGTTCCAATATGGACGCCACAAACAATCAAAGAAAGTGAGAACCCGAGGGGTTACCGCCTTGGAACGGTCAGTGGCAAAACAATTTGCCACTGGGGGTTTAAACCAGGTTTTAGGGTGCACCAATCTCACACGTGCCCCAACAGGTTTTCATATCACAAAACAAGCACACGTTGTCTTAGTGAAAAAACTCCAACCCACCCATCAGCTCAACAATGTTGCATGCAAAAGCACATAAACATATAAAACATAAGAAGCTAATAGCATTGAAAAGCCAAAGGGCGGGTACTCAATGACCTTACCGAGACCAGAGTCAAATCAGTAAGAACACGATGACAAGGATAAAAGAAACAAATCGAGCGTCTAGGTTCTTTCAAGAAAAGATTTCCCCATAAACCTTCATAAACTGTTAAAGCGCAAGTTTTTTTTGTACATAAGTCTGAATAATTGGAAATCTTTGTTATTTATATTTAAGTTTTGGATCGTGAACGGTATGAAATGAATTAAGTAGTTCATAGTAGTTCAAATGTTGCTGTATTTCTGAGTTACTTTTTACACCATATAATTCTATGTAGAAAACCAAAATAGGTGGTTGTTCCTTCTAATTTTAGGACGAAAAGTCAATATAACAGATCTAAAAGAATCAATTTAGAATTTATTTCCTGCAAGACTGCACCAATTGAGATTCTCAAAATGCATATGGTTCTATGTGTAAGAGTGACATAATTAGCAAAGAGATTGGAAACCAGTCTCAAATCTCAAGCATCTGATTGGCTGAAATGGCGACTAGTCGCCATTTCAGCCAATCAGATGCTTGAGATTTGAGACTGGTTTCCATGCTCATGTTTATAACCTTGGGCACTGGTTTTAGCATGATATGCAATAGCAAACGTTTTGTAACAATCCATACATATATTTTGCAGCCAAATTTATCTTCTAGATTCCAGAACAACTTATTTAGAGATTTTATGCTGAACATATAGAATTGAAGACTTTGCTTATTCCGCTAACGTCATACATCACACAATAGCTTGAGACAACTCCAATAAAATGAAAGCGATGGAAACAAGGGAGCTTAACAAAAAAGAACACATTTCCATTCAAATCCAGGAACAAAAAGACACATCAAGTTCATTGACGTAACAGATTATTAACATTTCTTACTGAATTTACAGATAAAATCGCACAAGAAGCATCGAAATCATATAAATAAAAAGAATCGGAGTAAAAATATTACGATTTCATACACAGAAACATAACTATTGCTCCTAGTTAGGTGTAAATGTAGGAGAGAATACGAAGTAAGCTCCAGGTTTGATCATTTCTTTTACTCTGAAGCGTTAATATGAACATAAACATATTAATGACGTCAACATTAAAGTACATCAGCCACGACGTGGCACCGAGACGTCACACAAATAATAGCATACTTTCACTGACATACTGGGGCATTGAAATGTAATATAAACATATATCTCATATTTTCTAAGTATAATGTCTCTTGTTAAATTCACAATAAAATAGCAAAATGAACATAAACATAAAAATGATGTCAACGTAAAAGTACATCAGCCACGACGTGGCGCAAAGACGTCACACAAATAATAGCATACTTTCACTGTTAGTAGGTGAATATATAAGAAATAACAAAAATCGAATTGAACAATAGCTTCCAAATAAGTGCAAAAATCTGATTTTTAAAACTTATTACAGAATTAGCAGATACGGATGACAATCTTATGATCTTAATTTTGCTTCAAATGGTTATCGGTAATATTTTAAGAACCAAAAAACTTCATTAAAAGAATACATAATGTCGAATTAGAATAATTTTGTTTATCAGTTTTTACTCTTACAGTCGAAAAATACAAAAATATACCGAAGTTTGCAAAGAAAGACCAAATGTTTCTCAAGTGTAATGGAAATAACTATTACGTATCTTTTTCTAAGCCAAGCAAATTTTCTTCGTAACAAACTACAGCTATTTAGACGCTTTCTTAAATGAGGTTATGCAAATGACGACCTACAAACGTATTTCCTATGCGCAAAGTTCTGGTTTCTAAAGAGGTCTCCATTGACACCACAGACAGGCTGCTTATTAAGTTCGTTTGATACTTTTGAGAGAATACAGACTAGGAAAACTATGAAAAGGGAACTTTGGCGATGAACACACATATATATATATATTGGATCCTTCAATGCGGTATTTTCAGCGGCTTAAGGTACCCCGATAAAAGAATGGGTTTGCCCTAAACAAGAAAACAATGGACGGAAACTAAACAAAATAGAATTTTGACAGGGGATCTGAGAATATAAATCCTGCATATCACAGACAACGCCCAAGGCAAATTTAAAAAGCATTAAGAATATCCTTGGGGTGATTGAACAATATCCGAATCTATATTGGTAGGGATATTGAAACTACTCATCTATAAACTGGTCGAAATATTTAAGCAAAAGCAATTTTAGATGTACACTTGACAGAGTACATAAGTATCCAGCTCAATGTCCTTCAAATGACGTAACTGATAACAGCGCTGAGACCTCTTACAGCCCCCCACACGGCACAAACAACGCTACTGTGATATTGAAATTATGAAAATGAATCTTTGAAAGCCACCGAACACGACACATATGAAAATATTACAGGCACGGTTTGATTGAGCCTGTTAATGGGCAGTAATGGAAATGCATATGATTGCCCACGCCACCTAGCCCAACTCAATATTTAAATCTGTAAACAGTACAATATTTACCATCCCAAACGATGGTATGCATATGACGGTGAACATGGAACCTTCAATGCGGTATTTTCAGATTATTACCATTCCATGTTTAGCGGCTTATGGTACCCCGATAAAAGAATGGGTTTGCCCTAAACAAGAAATATAAATCCTGCATATCGCAGACACGGCCAAAGCCATATTTAAAAAAAACCAAGAAGAATATCCTTGGGATGATTAAACAATATCCGAATCTATATTGGCTGGGATATTGAAACTATTCATCTATAAGCTGGTCGAAATATTTAAACAAAAAGAATTTTAGATGTACACTTGACAGGGTACATAAGTATCCAGCTCAATGACCTTCAAATGACGTAACTGATAACAGCGCTGATTAAATGTACGGAAAAACCTTTTACAGCCCCAACACAGCACAAACAACGCTACTGTGATATTGAAATTATGAAAAGGGATCTTTGAAAGTCACCGAACATGAAACATATGAAAATATTACAGGCTCGGTTTGATTGAGCCTGGTCATGGGCAGTAATGGAAATGCATATGATTGCCCACGCCGCCTAGCCCCGGGTTAAGCGCAACTCAATATTTACATCAATAAACAGTACAATATTGACCATCCTAAACGATGGTATGCATATGGCGGTGAACATGGAACCTTCAATGCGGTATTTTCAGATTAATACTATTCCATGTTCAGCGACGCATGGTCCCCAGATAAAAGAACGGGTTTGCCCTTAACGAGAAAACAATGGGCGGAACTAAACAAAATAGAATTTTGACAGCGGATATAGTCAGAACTGTTATCAGTAAAATAACCCGTTACCGATGTCATGCAGTGATTGTTACGTATATCAGGGCTATCCGATCAACCTTTTTTGGGGTTGTCCCGGTTAGCTCAATCGGTTGCGTCGCAGGAATTGCATGGCTAGGCGCTGTCGCCGTGACGGTGCGGGTTCGCTCCCAGCTAGAGGCACTATAATTTAGAATATAAATCCTGCATATCACAGACAACGCCAAAGGCAAAATTTAAAGAGCAGAATGAATATCCGTTTGGTGATTGAACAATATCCGATTCTATATTGGATAAGATATTGAAATCACCATCTATAAATGGTCGAAATAATTAAACAAAAGCAATTTTAGGTATACACTTGATATAGTAGATAAGTATCGTGCTCAACGACCTTCAAAGGACGTAACAGATAACAGCACTGGTTGAAAATACGGAGGTAAAAGGAACTTCAGATGAACACTTGAGATATTAGATAAGTATCGGGCTCAACGACCTTCAAAGGACGTAACAGATAACAGCACTGGTTGAAAATACGGAGGTAAAAGGAACTTCAGATGAACACTTGAGATATTAGATAAGTATCGGGCTCAACGACCTTCAAAGGACGTAACAGATAACAGCACTGGTTGAAAATACGGAGGTAAAAGGAACTTCAGATGAACACTTGACATATTAGATAAGTATCGGGCTCAACGACCTTCAAAGGACGTAACAGATAACAGCACTGGTTGAAAATACGGAGGTAAAAGGAACTTCAGATGAACACTTGACATATTAGATAAGTATCGGGCTCAACGACCTTCAAAGGACGTAACAGATAACAGCACTGGTTGAATGTACGGAGGTATTTTGAACTTTGAACGCCGCTTAACAATACAAATATTACAATATTGCAGGCACGGTTTGACTGAACTTCTTAGTAATAGAAAAGCATGTTACTGCTCAAATCGCCAATCCCCAGATTAAGCGCACGTTAATATTTACACAAGTAAATATTTTTTGTCCACCTCAAACGACTGTGTTCATAAAGGGATGAACACGGAACGTTCAATGCGGTATTTTCAGATTATGAAAAGGGAACTTTAAACTTTGGCGGTAAACATGGATCCTTCAATGCGGTATTTTCAGATTAATACCATTCCATGTTTCAGCGGCGTATGGAACTCATATAAAAGAAGGGATTTTCCTAAACGAGAAAACAATGATCGGAACTAAACAATATAGAATTTTGACAGGGACTGAGAATATTTATCATCCATATCACAGACAACGCTAAAGGCAATATTTAAAAACGCAGGAAGTATATCATTAGGGTGATTGAACATTATTCGAAATCACTATCAATAAACTGGCCAAAAATTTTAAACAGAATTAATAAAGTTCTATTGACACATTACATTAGTATCGTGCTCAGCGACCTTCAAACGACGTAAATGATAACAGCACTGAATTTTAATAGCGGATATCCTCCATATCACAGAGAACGCCAAAGGCGGAAATTGAAAAGCATTATATATATGTATCCGGGTTATTAAACAATACGCAGTCCACAAATACGACTAATATCGAACTATTTCAGGCTCAGTTTGATATAGCCTGTTAATGGTCATTAATGGAAATGCACATTACAGCTCAAGCTGCCTAGCCTCGAGATGAGCGCAACTCAGTATTTGAACAAATATATGTATCGTAAACGACGGCCTTCAATGAAGGTAACTGATAACAACACTAATGATGGATTGTACGGAGAGACTTTTTACGGCACAAGCATGCTATAATTGTGATATTTAAGTACATGTAGATAAAAAGAGAAGTTTGAAAGCTATCAAACATAACAAATATTAAAATATTGCTGGCTCCGTTTTTTATTATATTCGTTGAGATACTGGAACTGACCAAAATGTTAAAACAAAAATAATTTTAAAAAACCTTAAATATTCATGAGCATTGTTCTTGAGATTTTTTTTAATATTAGAAAACTTTTAAAATATGTTATGAACTACCTGGCGAATTGACCATTTTATAATGCACTTTAGTATAAGTATATCTCAGAAGCCATAACTGATATAACGAATAACATTCCAGCTCTTCGTTAATTCTGTTCAATGTTATAAAACCAAAGAAGCCAATTACATGTTTTCTCTAAATTGTACTACATGTATAACACATTTATGGTCCTTACGCGTGATGTTTGAAGTTTGATCTTTACAACACATTGAACCTGAATTGCCGATTTCAATTTTGGACTTCGTCTGACATAAACAAAATCGTAATCAATTATCACTATACTGTTGACACTTCTGAGAAA
Organism: Corbicula japonica; assembly: GCA_038501625.1. Classification (NCBI taxonomy): domain Eukaryota; kingdom Metazoa; phylum Mollusca; class Bivalvia; order Venerida; family Cyrenidae; genus Corbicula; species Corbicula japonica. The sequence continues at coordinate 8,614,277 of JAZAYU010000006.1, read as the reverse complement.
TATCAGTCAGTAAAATGTCATTGTTACCTTGAGTATGACAATTAAAACATATTTATAAGATATTTTTATAAGGTAACCTAGTGAGAGAGACTCGATTTGATAGCATTCGAGTAATTAGAATGCCCCGTGTCTTTATCTTGCTTGTTCACTAATTGCATGTACTATTATGCTTATTCACTAAATACATGCGTCGTACTACTATGCTTGTTCACTAATTACATATACTATTATGCTTATTCACTAATTATATGTACTATGAATTGTCTGGACTGACATGACATTACGACTTGTGTGCGCACGTCTTAATCCGTCAGAGTCTATGCTCTCCTGCACAAATGTTAGAGTCTTTTGGTCTATGTAACAAACACTAAGTACCATAACTAAAAGCTTTTACGACATAACAGGCTTCATTGTACCATCATGTCTGCTCTTCATCTTAAAATCTTTTAGAGGCAGTTCTAAATGTACGTCTATGCTAATATTTGTCGATAAATATATATTCTATTTGGTATGTAAATATTAGCAACCGCTCACGTAAAATGTGTAAAACACGGTCGTTTACGGATAAATTGTCATAAAAACCCACAAAACATTAGCCCTTTGCCCACATTTGTTCCAAATTTAAGAAAAGTCGTCAATATTTATTTTTTACGTAATACCACAAAATATACGCATGAAGGAAACATAGACCTGATATTTTAACACGATTAGTAAGTTATTTATTATTATAAAAAACACCTTATTTTGTTGGCAATATGACACTCTCAACTAGCAAGCTGACATTCTCCAAATAATTAATACTATTAGGCATTTTACAAGGTCATAACAACCAAGCACTATGTTCCCGCCTTTAGCATACTTTTCATAAACTTTATACTTTGCCCAATTTAATTCTATAAATATATGATTATTTTACATAAGTTTAAAAAAGTAAGAACAATCAAGATAAATAGTTAAACCTAAACAATCCCTAAAATTCCATTGACAATTAATCCCAAAAACGAAGCAACACAAAACAATTCAAATGTCAACATGCGTGAAATGATACAATATCTACGGTCCTTGAAAAGAACTTTCAATTATGAAGAGAGAAATCAACATTTTATTTTTTCGTCATCCATTTTCGCGACCAGGAAATTGAAGGTGAAACACACTTTTGCAAATAAATCACTTTGCATACATTTGTTGGAGAAGTTAACACTTCATAGGAAGGTGAAATATGCATATCAGGAATCGCCACATTCAGAAAAAACAGCCTCCCCACACAGTCCAGAAGAAGAGAGAGGGAGAGAGTATGGTTAATAAAATGATCAGTTTAAAAAAAGACACCACTAACAATAAACAAAAATGAGAACCCGAAGGGTTGCCGCCTTGGAACGGTCAGTGGCAAATCAAATTGCCGCTGGGGGTTTAAACCAGGTTCTAGGGTGCAGGCTTACCATACTGGATATATTTATTCTTAAGGTGTCTTAGGTTTGCATCGTTTTAGCTTTGTTTAATCTACCGAATATTTTAATCATTGAAAAAGATACCATAATTTATAATGCACAAGACATTAATATCTGCAATCTACAGGAAAATGATAAAAACAAGAGATAATTTAACCTCAACGCATAATACACAAAAGATAATAAAATATATTTAGTCCAATATCGTCATATTTGAATTATATTTCGAAAGCATAATGAAACAATAAGTGAATCTGCATTAGAGAAGGCACACAAGCGATTGCGGACCTATCGGCTCACACCGCAGTATCTATCTATAGTTGTCGCTTCCTACTCGCTTTTAGATACATAAGTAACGACAACTCAGTGTGGAGATTGCTCAGGCACTCTTGTATAAGTAAGTTATTTTTATAAATTGCATTGCATTTATTAATTTTAAAATCATGTTATTATTGTGAATAAACTTTATTACAAATTTTGGCTTCCATAAATTAAAAGTATTTTGATTTTTGAATATTTAGCTTTACGGCAGCAACATTTTGTTTTCATAATTAATGTTTATTAAAGCAAAACGTAGGTAGCAGATGCATGCTTTCAAGACTGTTTAAAAACAAGAAAAGTATAACACAGATGTGTTATATGTGGCCGACATTTAAAAGAAGTTAGATGTTGGGTGTAAGAGTTCATGCAGGTGTTGTTGTTTTTAAACAAAGAAAGAACTAAGTGATAATATACTGTTGTCTTTTATTGGCAAAGGGTATTGCGTTGAAGGATGTGCGTGTGTATTTCATGTATAGTTTTGGAACGCGTTGTATATACGGAGTGCGGTTTGAAATGAAATATACCAGAAATGGTATGGCCTGGGGTTTATGATGAAATTTGTTTGCTGAACATTTACAAGTTTGCAGTAAATGTAGTGAATACATTGAAAACAAACGAATTGAACATTTTTCCTTTTAAATATAAAGATAACTAGCTGGAAAATAGTGGAAGAGATTGTTGCTATTGTAACATGCATTATGATGAAGAATTGCCAGAACTATATGTATTGATATGTTTTCATTTTAGGATAGAAAATAATTTCTCACATTTTAAGGATTTACTACACTCCTCCTTGCACCTTTATCGATAAAAAAGAAAATTATCACAATTTCAATAACGGCAAAATGCCTTTCAATAAAATTCTGCACACATGAATGTTAATTTTGTTTAGTTTAATAATTTTCTTTTTAATCGATGGTCGAACAAGGAGTGTAGTGGATCGTTTAGAGCACTCAAAATTTCGTAAATGTAACTGATTTTTCATGATTGTCATTGTAGATTTTCATTAGTAGATACTCTACTGAGAGCTGTGCAAGCCATTCCTCCTTGTAATATCGTTTTCCCAATATCAACAGCAGCTGAAGATAATGTTAGACCTTGCACTTTGTGGACAGTTACATCAACATTTAATTTTCATGAAGGAGTTACCAGGAAGTTCAAAATTATCATAGCACTAACCACATTACAATGAATTTGCTCTATATAAACTCAACAGTACCTTTCAAAATTGTCCTACCACATACATGGCAACTTCTTTGGTACTTTCAGGATGAAAATCTATTCTAACTTTCTATATTCAGACACAGCATCTTGATCCCGTAAACGAAGGGGGTGGGGGTTGGGGGATGGGGTGAGTCACACTGCAATACCACCTCAAACTAAATTATTCTGAACAACAGAAAAAGACCTACAAAAATGGTTCAAAAATACAATCATTATTCACTTTATAGACACGAAATCACCTTCTTGTAAAACAGAAACCCACTAGAACCGTCAATTTCAATATCAGAAACATTTGAAAACAAAGAACCATCATATATAGGTCACATTCACGCGCCAAAATCAAGTCACATGATCGCCAATATTCGTAAACAAAAGACAAACTTCAATATCTGCCAAGAATAACTATCTGAACAATGTCTCTTACTAATTGTACACTCTTTCTATAACTGCTTACAACAATAAACTTTCAATTCGCATATATTTTGATTAAAAGAAAACACCAACTCATCTATCTATTTATATACTCTATATACATCTATACTCTATATATAAATCTATTTATATACTCAATTATACATAGCTTGAGCTGGTACTTAACGTTCGCTAACGCTTAAAAGAAAACACAAAACTCATCGATCTCTTTTATAACCTGGCGCACATTCCCAATCAACAGTGATCTAGAAAACGAAACTATAAACAAAAATCCATGCACACAAAGCCATTGCAAATAACTTAAAATATAACAAAAACTTACCGCAAACAGTCCTAAATGACTATATCCACTCGCACTACCTAATGATACATGCTTTGCGTGCTGAACGCCATCTTGAAAAACCAGAGGGGTCAGTTCAAAGTTATCACGCGAAATCAAAACAATCAATTATATGACTAAACATACATGGAATTGCATCTTGGTCATCTAAATATTTTGTTTATATATAAACATAAAACTTTTGCATACATAATCTATGATATAATTTAACAATAAAAGTCCACATAATCAAGCAACATAAACAAGAAATATCTTTAAAAAAGATAAACGGCGTTGATGGAAAAGATTTGTATATACATGTATATAAGAAAGAAAGAAATACAGAGAGGCAAAGCAGACACAGTTTAGTTATTTTATTTTATTTGTTATAGCTGTTGACGAACCCTCCCTGCTTTCTTAGTATGACTTAGAGATTAAGCGACCGAATCATGACAACTCATAAATTTATTGAAAGTGTCTTTCAAAAAAAAAAACGTTGAAGCTGTTGCAACAATTTCATACAGTGATAACAAGTCGATTAAAGAAGCAAAATATTCAGTTTCAATAAAATACCTCCTGTAGAGTGATAATTCAAGATGAATAAATGTCCTTGAAATTTAATTAATATGAATAATAACAGCCTGTTACAAGAGCGAAATCTACCAACTTTTACGTATATTAACTTTAAAAAAAAGTGTCCGTCCTAAGTATTGAACCCGGGGCCTCCGCTTGAGAGGCGAGAGTGTTAGCCACTACACTACAATGAACTTGTCTTACGAACTTGAAATTAACAATCAGTATTAAAGGAACTAGAAAGGAACCAGTAAGAACTAGGAATATCTACACTTCTCTTTCGTTTTACACTGTGTATTGTATGCAAGTGACACCCAAGAATATTCCATATAATATTGTATTTAAGCCATCAATATTGACTTAACTGGTTACTTAAAACGAAAATATGTTTTTCCTCCAAAACAACACCCACTAACAACCAATCTAATTAATCTATTTGATTTTTCCGCTGCATAATAATAAAATCCCACTAGATACCTCTCCACCCTCCTAGATGCCTCTCTGGTGTAAATAGCTACCAATCGAAATAGTTTATTTCATTTTCCCTCTGCATAATAAGAGAATACGAGTATTATTTACAACATTTCATTGGTCGAAAAACTAGGTCAAAAGTGAGCTTAGACAGCTAACGCCGAAAAAATCCGTTGACATCTCCCTCTTACTAATCGGATTTTCCTTAGGTAATACCCTATCGTTGTACATACAACATGGTACCCGTTTAGTACTCAACGATCTATATATAAAGCCGGGCCACATGGTACTCAACATTCGCTATAAACCTCTATCTAAAGTCGGGCCCATTATTCCTTTGGGCCGGAATAGTTGTACGTTAATAAAGGTCATCAAGAAATAGTTACATAGTAATAATATATTATAACCCATAATTCGTCCAGATAAAATAACAATATTTTTGGGTCTTACAAAATATAGGGACACAGAGTGCTACCGTAATTAGATTCCAAGCAACTAAACTACATCAAAATAACCATTATGTAATTATTAACAGATCTCCGATAGGACTTTCTGGGTAATTACCTTATTCAGAAAACACAGCCTACTCTCACAGTCAAAAACTAGTGTAAAAGTTTATAAATTCAATCGACAGACTCGACACAAACAAGAACTAGATGCGTTAGCACATCGCATCAAGAAATAATGATCGAATTAGTAACCAAATCGTATATTCTATTGGACTTTTTATGAAAGATATGTCGCTTCTTCAAAAAGTCGGCGTGTAATATATATGGAATATTATAACAGTATGCATTCTGTAGGTTCGTATTTTTCGAGTTGGGTATGTAAATAATATCGCGCGAGACCGAAGGTCGAGCGTGATGTGGTTTACATATACGCAACGAGAAATACTACGAACCTACAGAATGCATACTGTCATAATGTTCTTTTTATAATATACCCTTATCGCTCAAAACAAATTTAAATAAACTAAACAACAAAATTTTAGTCAAAAACATGATTTACATAAAAGCAAAAATAAAAATAGTAACGCGATAGTAAATTTATGAATGGCGTAGAAAATTTATAAATGGCGTAAAAGTACCGTAACGTTTGTAAAACTGCGACGGAAATTTCCTATTTTAGTTCGTAAGGTGCCGGAAAATTACGACAACCTAGTGTGACGTAGTATATGACGTCACATAGAACACGGAAAGCTGAACATTATCTGATACGGAATTTCTAATCTGACGAGTTGTGTCAATTTTGTGGATTAACGCTGAACTATGCTAAAATCATTCTTGGGTATATAATATTGTTTTATTAAAGAAGTCATCATTACGTTTCAAAAGTAAAATCAATTATACTTATGTATTATTGATATTAATTATTAATATTTAATTTGGCGGTTTCTGTCACATCACAAAGAGAAAAAACATAACCAGAATTATAGAATTACAATTGAAATAATTATATTAAACGTACATGTAATAAACAAATTTATCACATACCTTCGGGTGTGGGAGTGTAATAACACCCGTTAATATTTATTTTCGATATATAACTGGTTATATATCGTAGCCGAATCACTATTTAGGTCTATCCGCGTTATCAGCGATCAAAACAAATTTATAATATGAAAATGATTTACTTTTGCCATCTGACCACTTCAGGCAAGCAAGCAGCTTCTATAAGGAACTTAAGCATAGCTTTAATTAATAATATCCACGGTAAATATAACTTTCTGACATCTTGATTACTCCGTAAGATAGCAATACGCCGAAAGTCTATGATGAAATTCAACAACAGCAACAAAGCCATTTTCATTTCGTTTTAATCGAAAACAAAATAACCCAGACGCTGGTATCGTTTTCAGAACATCGTCGGTGTGATCTTACAACATCCCCGAAACAAAATAAAATCACTAGAAACTATGGAGGCATATTTGTGCCACAACTTAACCATATAAAATAACGTGAAAAAATGGAGGATTTCTTATAAAATAGGTTTTTTTCGCGAAAACAGATATATTACACACGAAAGAAATTAACACGAATTTATTCCTGATAATGCTCTAAATTGCCTCAACATAAAGATATAGTATCCATGAAAATAATCAAGGATTTCACGAAAACAGATTTTTTTTTCTCGAAAACAGATAACTTTTCATATACCTTGAAAATTTCACAAACTTTTTTTTTTCGTGAAATATGGATGTTTTCGCGAAAAAAAATTTTTTTTGCGAAATCCTCCATTATTTTCACGTTATTTTATGTGGTTAAGTTGTGGCACAAATATGCTTCCATAATTTTTAGATAACTGGCATCTTTCGTGAAATTGTTACGCTTTCATGAAAAGTTATCTGTTTTTCGTTTCACGAAATCTGATTTCGTGAAATCTTCCATTATTTTCATTATTTTCATGCAAAAATATATTTCGTGAAAATTTTAAGGTTTCGTGAAAAGTTATGTGTTTTCGTGAAATTCTCCATTATTCACATGAAAACTTTATCTTTATGTTGTGGCAGTTTAGAGCACTAACAGGAATAAATATGTGTTAACATAACTTTTTTTTGTCGTAAAAATATGGATATTTTCGCGAAAAAAACTTTTTTTGCGAAATCCTCCATTATTTTCATGTTATTTTATGTGCTTAAGTTGTGGCACAAATATGCTTCCATAAGAAACACATTTTCAATCCGAATCATAAGTTTATATCCAGCAAATTTCAATGTTTTCATATGCCGCTACGAAAGTTTATACAAATGACGTCATACAGTAGATCGATTTATTTAATTTAACACAACTTCAAAAGCCTATAACTGGTAGATTCTTTTATCTAGACTCTAGCGCAGTTTTTATTTATTTATTTTCACTTATTTTGGCAAATAGGAAAACGGTAGGATAAATTCTTTGGGGACTAGCTTATGTATCACCCGATACGACCGAATTACACACGTTTAAATTTCGCTCTACTAGGCGATAGAAAGGGACAATTCATGGATTTTGCTTGTTTTTTTTTCAGGGTATGTGATAAATAGAATACATCATTCGTGTTCATTTTATACTGAAATTATTAAACTCAGTATAAAATGATCACTCATGTTGTATCCTCTATATACATTGATATAGTCGTGCGGGGTAACCGCCATGCAGTGGAAAATATTATATCACTTTTAATCATATGCAAATTGTATTGTGCACATTACACACTCACACGTTCTCTAAAAATCATTTCCAGGAATCTAACGGACTACTGCCTGACAATTTAACTTACTACAATAATGCACATCACAATCTGTAAAGTAGACAGATACACAATGTTCGGGACTTGATCAATGGGAGGTCTTGATGGTAGAAATCTACTTTGCCATCGTCAATGTACTATCAGGATTGTAATACCTCGTTTTTTTAATTTTTAAATTCGTGGGATGTTTTAACATATTTTTTCTTTCGTAAAGGCGTGTGTTTTTTCTGGTCTTAATAAACAATCGGCACTTCGGGATTTATATGAGAAGACTTTGTTATAAAGTATATATTCCATTATAGTATCTAAAAGGGTACAGTACATATTACATTATAGTCTCTATAAGGGTACAGTACATATCCCGTTAAAGTCTCTAAAAGGGTACAGTACATACTTCGTTAAAGTCTCTAAAAGGGTACAGTACACACTCCGTTAAAGTCTCTAAAAGGGTATAGTACATACTCCGTTAAAGTCTCTAAAAGAATACAGTATATATACCGTTAAAGTCTCTATAAGGGTACAGTACATATTCCGTTAAAGTCTTTATAAGGGTACAATTCATATTCCGTTAAATTCTATATAAGGGTACAGTACATATTCCGTTAAAGTCTCTAAAAGTGTACAGTACATATTCCGCTAAAGTCTCTACAAGGGTGTTTCTAATGCGAGTTAAACCTGCTAATCAATAAAACCTTTTAAAAGAAACCTCTGTAAGACTATTATAGATGAACTGAATTTTAATTTCTATTTTAGTTCATTTGAAACAGTTTTAAATCTTAAAAAAACACGTATTAATTGGTAGTCTGATTATGATAATCTCAGTCTGAGTTGAAAAATGACGTTGGCTTAAAATTAATAAGCGCATATTGATTACGTTTTTATAGAGTTAACGTTTTTACTATGTTGGTGATAATGCTGCTGCTGCTGCTGTTGCTGCTGCTGCTGCTGCTGCTGATGATGATGATGATGATGACGACGATGATGATCATGCATAAATTCATCCAAAAGAGAATTCAGTAATAACTAATAATTTAAAGTTTTAATGTTCATATGCACACCGTTTTTTTGGGATAGATCGTTGTTATACTGAATTGTGCAAACCCGGGTTTATGCGGCGTATGCAGTTATATGCATTTCTATACCTGCCTATGAACAGGCTCAATCATTATGAGCCCGTCACATATTCATATTTGTCGTGTTCGGTGGCCGTGAAGGTTTCCATTTCATTTTTTGTATTTAAATTATTGGTCTCAAGTCCTTTTTTCAAGGAAACAGAATTATTAACTAGGTGACATCTATTTTTATATGATTAACGCAGTTTTTATTCTTGAAAAGTAACATAAATTTATAAAATATACTTAAAGTATTTTGAATGTCTTTATAATTCATATCGTCAAAGCTGCACGTCGCATTTTCCAGTACTTGGATGTACTTTAAAAGAACAGAATCTTAGCTTCGTCACTCGTGAAATTTTACTATTTTCTGTGAAAACGTAAAATATAATATGTGAAACCTTTTAAGGTAAAACGCCTTTTCACCACGATTACCACTTGTTTTTTTTCTGGCAGTATCTGAGAACTTTTTACTGAGACGCTAATCTGTAACTGGCGTTCTTTTCCTTTGCGTTAAATCTCGTGGCTGACCAGGATTACCAGGTCTAAGACAGTTGTGTTCAATACCATTTTTCTGAACCGTGTAACACAGGTGTGTAAAGCTGAACAATGGCATGCTAATGACAAGGGAAAAATATGTTTGCTTAGATTGAAGTACTCAGATTGGCTACTAACAACTTCAAGAAGAAATGGATAGTGGAGACCGGGGATAGTTGTTACACTTTTGAGATTTTTTTAGAATTGTGACTATATCAGTTGTGTGACAGAAATATACACTGGTCAAAAGTTCTAAGTGCACACTTTTCAATTTTGAATATCTTAAAGTAAGCTTATTCTAATTGAATGGAAGTTTGACACAATGTTAATTATGATCAAACAATAATATTTTTTTGAAAACCGTGCACATGGTTTACGTATTACGTCATCCACGTCGGCATACGCTATTTATGCGTAATCCCCGTGCGGCAATAAAAATTATTTTTTTTACAATCGTTTTTGTTTTTCACATGTTCACCGACTCCAGACAAACACGAAAAACACACCAACAAATTGTAACCATGGAACGGTTGACGTCAGCAGACAACGACATTGCCGTCAAAATTCTTTTCACTGGCACAAATTCAAATTTGTTCTAAAAAAATTTGACGGTTTTTGTAAATGCAAAAGAAATACCATATTTTTGCATATTTAATTAATTTTAGAAGAAAATCAAACGATATTATTTTCTAGATTGATTACGTTGCTTACGTTGAACGCTGACGCTACTCAATTACGTCATTCAATATTTAGCATTTGTTGGATAAGTGTCCAATAAATAAAAATTTAAAACTAAAATTTATAGAAATTCAATAAACTTAAAAATCGAATGATTCGAAAATGACGTTCATTTGGTCAAAAAGCGTGTCCGAAAACTGGTCAATTTTATCAAAATGAATACATTTTTTCATTTGGAAAGGCTGTTACACATATATCATAGAGAATTGCATCATCCCAAACTGCTAGACAATTTAAAAACTTTTGCACAAAACATTGTTTAAAAACATGGAATTTCCTCCTTGAAATCCTGTTAAAACGTTATGGATAAAATAGAGAAGAGTGCGTTGGCTCATCGTGCCCAGCAGACCATTACAAAGCTACAGGAAGCTATTTTAGTGCAATGGAATGGCAAACTACAGTATTTCCTTCAAATTTGCATGAAATTTAAATTATACAGAGATGAGAAAACGATCAAAAATGATGGCCGATGCAGTGATAATTAACTTGAGAATTGCTTTCTGAGTATTAGTGAGCTAAAATGTGATTATTTTCTAATCTGGTTAAGCAGACATAAATGTTTTGGTGTGCTTTAACAGAATATTGATTCTTCTTCATTGTAATTTACACTATTTTAAAAGATTGAATCAAATAATTTGAAAATTCAACATTTATATAGTGCGCACTTAGAACTTTTGACTAGTGTAAATAGTGACAATCAAAAACATAGGAAGTTAAGTTTAATATAAAATTAGACCGATTAGAGTGTATAAATTGAATTCGTATTAGTTGGCACACCTACAATTTGATAACTATTTATAGCATTTTGCAGGTCGTCCAAATGTGTTCGTATATTATATAGAGCAGAACTTTCAACTTTTATTCATGCGCTAAGGTTCATACAAAGAACAGCAATAGCATTAACAAATAGATGAATATGCAGTTATGGTCATGGCGACATATAGGTTAACAGTGTACCTTTACTAGCTCATGTCTTAACATAAACATAGGAAACGGCTTACGCCAGATAATATAGGTTAAGTAAGCAAATGAGTTTAGTGCATAAAACATGTAAATGCATAGAAGTCACAAATAATAGTATATAGATAATGTTAGAATAAGTTAATAGCTCTCAAAATCTTTCCAGCCAAGTGTCCTAAATTACGTAAGTCATTTTTGTTTTCTGTACTTATTAATTCTGTAAATTTTAACATATTTGGCCTTCTTAAGTAATATTGTTTAACAAATCTCTTTCGTTCATAATGAAATTGTTTGCAAACAAGCAAGTAGTGAAATTCATCTCCAAGTTCATTACAAAAATTGCACTTTCTATCATCAAGAGGTATGCCCCTCCATCTTCCTATTTCAACCGGTAAACGATGATTTCTGGTGAGAAACAAAATCAGATTTCTACAGCTTGTTTGAGGTAAAGCATCAATATATTGACTTCTTTTAAAATCTGTCTTAAAAAATTTATAAAAATTTGAATCGGAAGTTCTTGCGATTTCATTTCGCCAATTTTGAATAAAAATATCTGTGAGTTTTTGTTTCGTTGTTTTGTTTAACCATTTTGCATTCGGAAAACTTTGACTGTACCAGATTCCAGAGAATCCTAAGTTACAAAGTTGATTTTTTATATTATCAAGCCATGTGGACTTAATACGCTTTTCGGAATGTAAACTATAAAGTAAATTATAAACTTTAGATGCCAGTTTTGGATTTAGAATATTTGCGGGGCCATCGATAAGTTTCGCCCAGTACGATAACATTCGATTTTGAATATCTACGCTTAACGGCAAGATTCCTAATTCACCGTATATCATATAAGACGGTGTGGATTTCTTCATTTTAAATATATATTTATAAAACCGCAACTGTACACGTTCTAAGATGTCTAGATTTCCAAAGCCCCATATTTCTGATCCATAAAGAAGAATAGGTTTTACTGTTTTTTGGAAAAGATCTATTTGCAAATCGAACGGTAACGATAGAGAATTGATTTTCCGGAGAAGTGAAAATAGAGCTTTGTTTGCTTGCTCTGCAATATATGTTTTTGTTTTTGCAAATGAACCGTTTTTTGTAAAGAATATGCCTAAATATTTGTACTCATCCACGTTTTCGAGTTCGACTTCGCCTAATTTATATTTTCGGTTAGACGCTCTTCTTTTCTTCGAAAAAGTTACAATTTTTGTTTTATCTGTATTAACATTTAATTTCCAAGTCTTACAGTAGTTGTGAAAATGGTTAAGTGCTTGTTGCATATCGGTTTCGTTTTCGGTAAGTATTACAGTGTCGTCAGCATACAAGAGAATAAAAATTTTAAGATATGTGTATATGTCGTCAGTAATAAAATGTTTAGATATACCTTCAATGCCATTTTCCGTTAAATAATTTTCTAAATCGTTAAGAAATATGCTGAATAGAAACGGTGAAAGGTTCTCACCTTGTCTCACCCCATTAAAGCAGCTAAAAAATGCTGACATCCCTTCACAGTTTTTAACTGCTGACTTAATATTATTGTACATGTTAAATATCAAGTTAAAACATTTTCCAGAAGAATATATACCACGCTGTCACTTGTTACCATTGTTTACCTTATGAAAACACAATTAGTATATAGTACAGATTAGAACTCAAAGTTTTCTAAAGAAGATCTATTGTTTTTAACAATGTGCTTCTCAAATGGTCTGAGTGAATCTTAGGTGATTTATATATTTATCTTTTTCTTTGCACTACATTCAGCAGAGATAAATTATTTATTACTTATTAAGTTTTCTACATGAAAACAGTAACAACAAACACCAGAGTTATTCGAACAGGAGTAAACGAACACAACACGTTGGTTTTTCAAATCAAAATCACATCCTGTGTTCATCACAATAAAAATTGATATTAAGATACAGGACTTCTAAGTGTTTGGTTTCTAAAACTAGCGTCTTGCATATGAGATCAAGTACCGTACTTAACACTGCGCTAACATTTTATAAAGAATGACAAAAATCACTCGACTGAAAAAGAGAATACAATCGTTATCATCATAATACAAGTCAGATTCAGCATTGTGTTTATGGTCAATACAGCTGTAATACTTTAATCCTGCAACAAAGCAAAGAGAATCAAATAATGCGTGTATCTTTTAAGCTATTATCTCGTTATCAGTGCACACATTGCCACTAAAAGCATTCAGCACCAATAATAATAATGTCTCTCCTCTGAAAATGTAAAAACACTTGTCATCCTCCAGATTGTTTTTAGTAAAAGCTGTCACGATATCTGTTACGTTTGCAACATCGTGTAACAAACTTCATTAATTCGAACCAACTCTATAATTGAAGTATCACGCAGTGATGCAGACTTTGCAACAAAAATGGGGTGGGAAGGGTGGAGCGCAAGTAATCCGTTGTCTGTTCTAGCCTTCGAACGGTAATAAATGTATTAAATTGCACTTTTATACGACAGCTATAAACGTCAGTAATTTTTTGTTTACTAACCAAATCGGTTTTCAAAACCTATGTACGACAAAAATAATATATTAATTGATTTAATAATATGTACACACAATAAATACATATACATATGTCATCTATGTTTTGATGTTTTACGCTTTGAATACCAGATGTTATGAAAGTTAGAGAGATCACGTTAACATCATAATTAAGAACTGGCCGAAACCTCTTCAAATCTGAAAATATAAAAAAAAATATCTGTAAGGCAATTATACAATTTGCATAAATTGCACATAACTGTTTACTAACATTTATTTTGGAAAAAAATATACACATGTTTTAAAATATAATATCTTCATTGAGTTATTTTCTTACGGTTTCAATTTAAGCTATGTGGCAATTTCTGTTTGGGTGCGAAACCTTCATTTATTCATTTAATTCTCCGAGATAATGGTGTGCATATACACGATCTGTAGTGTCGCATCTTGGAATTGAAACACATTTGTCATTTTTTACTTATTTTTTTTCGAGGTCCTTCATTGCTTTCGATTGTTCTTCTGCCATATGGTAGCTTTTTCTGGTGATCTTTGCATACAGTTTTATATTTACACTCTATTTGGAAGGTTCTTGATCCACATTACGATAGAGATTCGTTAAAGCAGTGGTGTTTACCCTATTATTTACTGAACAAATAAGGGTAATTTGCTGCCTTTAATAATTTAATAATTTAAGTTTGATTTAACAGTCACTCCATCAAAGTCCAGATTATTTATTGAATTTCTTGAAATGTGCACACAGTGTTTTCAATGTCATTTCTCAATTTCGTTAACAAACAAACAAAACTTGTCACGTTGGAGACTTGATTGTTTGAAACATTTTTATTATAATTTCTCATTCATAATTTACTAATAAATTGTTTTTGAGCGTTTCTGTAAAGGAAAAAGTTATGAACGTGTCTTTATTTTCCCATAAAACAAATATGAGTTTTCTATTTGTAAAACTAATCTGTTACACTTGCAATTATAGTTTAATTAGGGGTACACCAACACTGAATTTTTCAACTGCCAAAATAATCATTTGTCAATTAGGACTTGCTTAATACCAAAGTTTAAAGTGTTAACTCAGTATTTCTAATTCAATAGAAATATTGTTTGACCACCAGAGAATACAGCAAAACGATTTACCGAGACTGCCAGAAAACAATATTTGCTACGACTTTTGATTAACTTAGAAGTCTTTGATTTTTTTCATATTACTAGAGCTTTAAGACATAAATAACAACAAATCTGAAACATTAGAAAATGTTTGTGTCTGTCATCTAAAACAATAACATCGTGTTTTAGTAATATTTGTGACTGCGTCTGTTCTTTTTTTTTACAAATCTTACATCACACTCTAAATTACTGCAGTGCAGCATTCAATATTAATGGTTGCTTATATACATCCTTGTCAAACGTTCAACTTAAATGAGAATACATCTTTTTTGACAGATAATTTTACCTCAACAAATTGAACATCATCCAAAATGACAGACTTAAGCAAAGGGCATATTTCCAATTTTTATGTTATTAGAGTTTTATGTTCCACGGAAGACATTCGGCGGGTGTATGTTTGAGGATTAATTTTGGCTTAAATATATTTTTGCAAATATATGAGTACAATTCTAACTTTTTGGTATAAACATTTTATGTAAGTTGAACAAAGACATATAAATGGTAACTAAATAATTTATATATGGCTTTTTGTCATCAAATTCTATTTTTTCTGTCTGTTATTTAATGGCATTTCAATCGCAATTGTTTTTAACTCTGATAATTTGATACGAAGCAAGAAAACATATAAATGAAAATGAAAAAGCTGTGATAGACGAGAGATCGTGTTTATTCCATTTCAGTCCGAGAATCTTTCAGTATGTTTATCAGTTGTTGTGTTTCTTGTGCTCTTTACTGCTGTATGAATAACATAAAAGAAATATGAATATCATGGATAGCCAATGTATAAAACACAGTTCACGGTCCAAGACATGATCAATGTACGTTGGCGCTAGGAATTCCGGGATAGAAACTACTTTTAGGGCGGAGCTACGACCCTGCTGCACTGCATTTAAGAATCGGGTTTGCTTTATGTCATCAATAGACGCTATAGGACATGGAGAATGCGTGAAGTATTATTTATTTTTTTACAATTAAAATAGGAAAAGCGTCAACAACATTAACCTTGTTTCGTTTTAAATCTTTATTTACAACTAAAGCCTCCTGTAGTTAATCAATATCGCCCATTTTAAGTTTCGATTAAAGCGGCCATCACCATCCTTTACAGGCACGCTGACGTCATAACTTCCATTTTGACGTCATAACTTTCATTTGCACTTTTGTGGCAAAAGATTTAGACAACATATACCATCAATTTGAGTTTAGCTCTGGGTTGAGACCATTTACCTTTTTAATTACTATATGTCATTTTTCTTATCATTGATAAATTTTACAATAAAATATTATAGCAAGTCTTGTTAAAATGTTGTAATCCCAGTGTATGGTAAGTTGTCATTTTTGTTATGTCTGTTAAGTATAAATTAATGCTATGTTAATCACTTTAAGTCACCGTTCATACCTAGTCACTGCTCAGAATTGTAAATAATTATAAAAAGGAAGGACCAATAACTAAGGGATGCAATCATCAATGAAGTGATATATGATATAAGTCTTTATAGTTCTAAATCACTTTCTGAACTCTTCAACCTATCAGTTGACATCATTGTTTTGTTGTGTTTTTTTTTTTGTAAACGCGAGGCAACAAACTGAATGTCCTGGTATAAAACTTTGACATTTCAAATTTGGGAATATAGGAATGGTAAATCGTAGTCAAATACATCTTTTTTTATAATCTAAACGTATAATAATTGACTTTTAATTAAAATTGTGAGAAAAATCACAGATGGCTAGAGTAACTCAATATGGCACGAGGGTTATCTGAACAATAAAAATATGGACGCTACCAAAAGGTCGCCAAACTTAACGATAATATGGCATAAACATTTATCCTCAATGCGGTATTTTCACTTTTATATACTTAAAGAAATAAGAAACTCAGCTTCTTTAAATACGATATATATTTCAAATGATAGTGCCTCTAGCTGGGAGCGAACCCGCACCAGTTGAAAGAAGTTGCGTTCCTAATTTCTTTAAGTATATAATACCATTCTAATTTTAGAAGCAAACGATCTCTAGATATGGATTTTTTCTGAACGAGAACTGGCGGAACTGAAAAGAATTTTAACAAGAAATATCTTTAAAAAAGATAAACGGCGTTGATGGAAAAGATTTGTATATATAAGAAAGAAAGAAATAAAGAGCGTGCAAAAATTTCGTCTGGTGATAATACGTCGATTAAAGAAGAATGTCTAACACTAACTGTACATTTATTCAGTTCCAATAAAATACCTCTGGTAGAGTTAGTACTAATGATGAATAAATGTCAGTAAAATACAATAAATGAAAATAATAACAACTTGTTACAAGAGCGAAATTTACCAACTTTTACGTAAATCAACTTTTAAAAAAGTGTCCCTCCCGAGTATTGAACGCGGGGCCTCAGCTTGAGAGGCGAGTGTGATAACCACTAAACCAAGGCGATTTGAATTTCTGGTCTTGAAATTAACAATCAGTATCAAAGGAACTAGAAAGGAACCAGTAAGAACCAGAAATATCTGCACTTCTCTGTCGTTTTACACTGTGTATTGTACTCGAGTGTTTACCTGACACCCATGAATATTCCATAAAAAATCGTTTTTAAGCCATCAATTGACTTAACTGGTTACTTATACCGTAAATATCCATTTCTCCAATACAATTATCGCTTTTAAAAACGAAAATGCCCGAACATATAAGTGCCAGGTAAATACTAACACACAATATAAAAATCGTTACGGTAATCATTAACGAGACCCACTAATAACCAATCAAAATAATCTATTTGATTTTCCCGCTGCATAATAAGTTTTATTTACAATATTTCATTGGTCGAAAAACTAGGTCAAAAGTGAGCTTAGACAGCTAACGCCGAAAAATATTGACACATTAAAACATGTTCAGTATGGTCAAATTGACCTCTTTACAATCAAGTTGAAAGCCTACGTTTAACTAACATGACTGTTTATAGAAAATGCCCTGCGTTATGTATTTGTTCGAAATAAGTTTTGTCTTTCTCATTCCTTCAAGTGTATGTAAACTTTGCCGACAACCGAATAGACAGTAAAGATAAGTGACAATCGGAATACATATAAAATGTCTTGAAGTTTAAGAAGCCGTAAGAAGCCATGAGTTAAGTCAAAAAAGTAATAGACAGCAACTGGTTCTGTGGGCGTCATAAAAGCGTTGCATTGACACCGCCAGTTCTTCGGCGTTTGTTTAGATGTTGTCTCTATGTTGAGGAATGTGATAAAATGAATCATATGTTCGTTGTCATGTCATATTTATAATAAACTCTTTCAGAAAAAAATAACTTATTTACTGTTATTTGTCTGAAAAGGCTGTCAGACTCTCTACAAGAAGAAACCTGATGAAAGTAGAAATTTTGTTAATTAACTAATAGCTTTGAAGAAATGCTCTTTCTGTGCATAGCTTGCCTGCTGTTTTCTCGACACGTCTCGGAACAAATAAAAAGTTTACTCGTGATAAACCTCAAGGAAGACATTTAGATGACATGTCAGTGCATGATTGTGTTTTCTCGTCGTCTTAAAACTGTTTTAACTCAAATGTGACATGTGAAGTAAACTACTAAATACTGCATTCTGTTTAAGATGTGTATTCTTTTCGTCAGAATAGAGCGCAGCGTGAACCTATGCATATGATGCATATGATCAAAATAACTTCTTGACCTAATAAAAAAAGCTAAAATATAATCTTACATAGTTAAGAGTATTTAAGGCTACCATTTTTATGGAAAATACTATGGTGAGGTGAAAACGATAATGGAAAAGATCGAATACGCTTAATTGTGGTTTCCTAACTAAAAAAATCAATCTATTTTACGGTATCGTATGTATGTAATCCTAAGCATTTTGATTGGTTAAAACAGATATTTAACGTGGTTAATTTAAACACATTTATGAGATAGATTTTACTACATGTACTTAAAACATGAGTGATGCTTGTCTTTATTTTTCTTAATAAAATAACAAGTGAAATATATTCAATTTCGAATCCGGTTCAAAATATCACTAAAAATTAAACATGCATAAATATGTGACATAGTGAAAGAAACTACGAGAGCGATCTCCATTGAAATACATATGAGATATTGCTTGGCAATCTCTGTGATTTGCTAGCCTAGGGGTTTTGCAATAATACGGTCAGCGAAAGATATATATTACTTAACTTGACATAAGAAAGTTTAAGGCTAACCCTCCCAACCACGTGATCCCCCAGTCTGTTTTTTAAGAATAACAATACAATATACAGACAACACATGTAAAAATAACAATTAAATGTACAAAAGTCAATGTCAGATAAGTGGACACATATACACAATAATCACCATAGTTAAAGGTTATAAAGCTGAGATTGGAAACCAGTCTCAAATCTCAAGCATCTGATTGGCTTAAACGGCGACTGGTCGCCACTTCAGCCAATCAGATGCTTGAGATTTGAGACTGGTTTCCATGCTCAGTTTTATAACCTTGGGCACTCTATACGAGGAGATTAACATCAAAATAGGGATAGCAGAAATTTATATGTCATCGGGCCCCGTCGATACGTTTTATTAGTCCTCTTTGAAACTACGTATTTCAAATCGTTCTCAGCGTCCCAGCATTTTTGACACGTGATTTTCAGCGATATTTCTTGTCTTGTGATAACAAGAATGTTCTGATTCGTTTAATATTTATAATTATCCATAAATTAGATAATTAATAATCTAACGAGGACAATTTGATTATTTACATTTCTGGGCCTACATGAGTGGGCTTCATAATTCTGAAAACATCTTATTACTATCTCTAAAAGCTGATGCTGAGATGTAAAAACCCGTTTATCACCGCGTAAAACCTTTTAGACGAAACCCTTCAAGAAGCAAAGAATCTTTGTATTTCCATCCCAAATCATTAACAGAGCCCTTATCTTTTTTTTATTTAAAAATAAAAAAGTATGTCTTGAAGGAAGTGAGTTGCTGCAAATAAGTTTCGTTAAAACTAAAATATAAAACCAATTAGATTTCTAATGAAATTTCTAGTCTGGATTACATATCGAAAATGCCTAATAGTAACAAGTGACATAAAAAACATTCTTTGCGAATTAACTGACGATTCATAAAGAACAAAGATACTTTGTGTTAGTTATTTTCTTCATTTTAGAATAAAATCCTAAAAAAAACAAATCTTCATAAAAATTGTTGTTACATTTACCAATATCCTAAATTCAACAACGTATCTGCATTCCAAATAGTGCGAAACTGGTTGTTCGTGAAGTTGGCCGCCAAGCAGCCAAGCAGCCAAGCAGCCAAGCAGCGTGAAGTTGGCCGCCAAGCAGCCAAGCAGCCAAGCAGCGTGTTGGCCGCCAAGCAGCCAAGCAGCGTGAAGTTGGCCGCCAAGCAGCCAGGCAGCGTGAAGTTGGCCGCCCAACAGCCTAGCAGATACTTTGGCTGCTGTGAAACTTTGGCTGTTGAGCTGCTGTGGCGGCTGGAAAAAAGTTCGCTGCTGGGCTGCTGTGGCGGCTGGGATACTTTGGCTGCTGGGAAAAGTTGGCTGCTGGAATACTTTGGCTTCTGAGCTGCTGTGGCGGCTTGGAAAAGTTGGCTGCTGGGCTGCTGTGGCGGCTGGGAAAAGTTGGCTGCTGGAATACTTTGGCTGATGAGCTGTTGTGGCGGCTGTGATACTTTGGCTGCTGGGAAAAGTTGGCTGCTGGAATACTTCGGCTGCTGAGCTGCTGTGACGGCTGGGAAAAGTTGGCTGCTGGGCTGCTGTGGCGGCTAGGAAAAGTTGGCTGCTGGGCTGCTGTGGCGGCTGGGAAAAGTTGGCTGCTGGAATACTTTGGCTGCTGAGCTGTTGTGGCGGCTGTGATACTTTGGCTGCTGGGAAAAGTTGGCTGCTGGAATACTTTGGCTGCTGAGCTGCTGTGGCGGCTCGGAAAAATTGGCTGCTGGGATGCTGTGGCGGCTGGGAAAAGTTGGCTGCTGGAATACTTTGGCTTCTGAGCTGTTGTGGCGGCTGTGATACTTTGGCTGCTGGAGAAAGTTGGCTGCTGGAATACTTTGGCTGCTGAGCTGCTGTGACGGCTGGGAAAAGTTGGCTGCTTGGCTGCTGTGGCGGCTGGGATACTTTGGCTGCTGGGAAATGTTGGCTGCTGGAATAGTTTGGCTGCTGCGCTGCTGTGGCGGCTGAGAAAAGTTGGCTGCTGGGTTGCTGTGGCGGCTGGGATACTTTGGCTGCTGGGAAAAGTTGGCTGCTGGAATACTTTGGCTGCTGAGCTGCTGTGGCGGCTGTGATACTTTGGCTGCTGGAAAAAGTTGGCTGCTGGAATACTTTGGCTGCTGAGCTGCTGTGGCGGCTGTGATCCTTTGGCTGCTGGAAAAAGTTGGCTGTTGGAATACTTTGGCTGCTGAGCTGCTGTGACGGCTGGGAAATGTTGGCTGCTTGGCTGCTGTGGCGGCTAGGATACTTTTGCTGATGGGATATTTTGGCTGCTGGAATAGTTTGGCTGCTAAGCTGCTGTGGCGGCTGAGAAAAGTTGGCTGCTGGGCTGCTGTGGCGGCTGGGATACTTTGGCTGCTGGGAAAAGTTGACTGCTGGAATAGATTGGCTGCTGCGCTGCTGTGGCGGCTGAGAAAAGTTGGCTGCTGGGCTGCTGTGGCGGCTAGGATACTTTGGCTGCTGAGTTAATGTGGCGGCTGTGATACTTTGGCTGCTGGGAAAAGTTGGCTGCTGGAATACTTTGGCTGCTGAGCTGCTGAGGCGGCTGGGAAAAGTTGGCTGCTTGGCTGCTGTGGCGGCTTGGATACTTTGGCTGCTGAGCTGCTGTGGCGGCTGGAAAAAGTTGGCTACTGGGCTGCTGTGGCGGCTTGGATACTTTGGCTGCTGGGAAAAGTTGGCTGCTGGAATACTTTGGCTGCTGAGCTGCTGTGGCGTCTCGGAAATTTTGGCTGCTGGGTTGCTGTGGCGGCTGGGAAAAGTTGGCTGCTGGAATACTTTGGCTGCTGAGCTGTTGTGGCGGCTTTGATACTTTGGCTGCTGGGAAAAGTTGGCTGCTGGAATACTTTGGCTGCTGAGCTGCTGTGACGGCTGGGAAAAGTTGGCTGCTGGGCTGCTGTGGCGGCTGGGATACTGGCTGCTGGGAAAAGTTGGCTGCTGGAATAGTTTGGCTGCTGCGCTGCTGTGGCGGCTGAGAAAAGTTGGCTGCTGGGCTGCTGTGGCGGCTGGGATACTTTGGCTGCTGGGAAAAGTTGGCTGCTGGAATAGTTTGGCTGCTGCGCTGCTGTGGCGGCTAGGAAAAGTTGGCTGCTGGGCTGCTGTGGCGGCTGGGAAAAGTTGGCTGCTGGAAAACTTTGGCTGCTGAGCTGCTGTGGCGGCTGGGAAAAGTTGGCTGCTTTGCTGCTGTGGCGACTGGGATACTTATGCTGCTTGGAAAAGTTGGCTGCTGGAATACTTTGGCTGCTGCGCAGCTGTGGCGGCTGGGAAAAGTTGGCTGCTGGAATACGTTGGCTGCTGAGCTGCTGTAACGGCTGGGAAAGGTTGGCTGCTGGGCTGTTGTGGCGGCTGGGATACCTTGGCTGCTGGGAAAAGTTGGCTGCTGGAATACTTTGGCTGCTGAGCTGCTGTGGCGGCTGGGAAAAGTTGGCTGCTTGGCTGCTGTGGCGACTGGGATACCTTTGCTGCTTGGAAAAGTTGGCTGCTGGAATACTTTGGCTGCTGCGCAGCTGTGGCGGCTGGGAAAAGTTGGCTGCTGGCATGCTGTGGTGGCTGGGAAAAGTTGGCTGCTGGAATACGTTGGCTGCTGAGCTGCTGTGACGACTGGGAAAAGTTGGCTGCTGGGCTGTTGTGGCGGCTGGGATACCTTGGCTGCTGGGAAAAGTTGGCTGCTGGAATACTTTGGCTGCTGAGCTGCTGTGGCGACTAGGAAAAGTTGGCTGCTGGGCTGCTGTGGCGGCTGGGATACTTTGGCCGCTGGGAATATTTGGCTGCTGGAATAGTTTGGCAGCTGCGCTGCTGTGGCGGCTAGGAAAAGTTGGCTGCTGGGCTGCTGTGGCGGCTGAGATACTTTGGCTGCTGGGAAAAGTTGGCTGCTGGAATACTTTGGCTGCTGAGCTGCTGTGAAGGCTGGGAAAAGTTGGCTGCTGGGCTGCTGTTTCGGCTGAGATACTTTGGCTGCTGGGAAAAGTTTGCTGCTGGAATACTTTGGCTGCTGAGCTGCTGTGACAGCTGGGAAAAGTTGGCTGCTGGTCTGTTGTGGCGGCTGGGATACTTTGGCTGCTGGGAAAAGTTGGCTGCTGGAATACTTTGGCTGCTGAGCTGGGATACTTTGGCTGCTGGGAAAAGTTGGCTGCTGGGCTGCTGTAGCGGCTGGGAAAAGTTTCATCATGCGCTTACTTGCTCATTGTTAAAATTTGTTTCGCGTTCAGTGTTAGTCTGAATTTATTTCCAGGTGTCTTTTGAAGCCTTTATTCTTATATACTGTAGAATCACAAAAATAAGCGTATACGCTGCGCTTATAGCTGAATATGCGCTTATATTTGATATGCGCTTATAGCTTAGATTGACGGAATATACGCTGATTTTTAAAAAAAAACCACACTTTTATAGACACGCATTCATCAAACATTACCAAAACACTATTACCCTCTTTGAAGAGGAAAGACGTGTTTGGAAAGGCAAGTTTATTTACAAATTTTCAACAATTGATCATCACTTTGTTTCTTTGCTGTAAGATTTCCGAGTTGTTTGGAGATTTTTATTTGGAGTTTCGTCCATTAGTTATTTTATGACAAACTGCGTATGCAAAAAATATTACTTCAAGCAACATAAATATTACCAAACAAACATTGAAAACTATAATACTTTGGGTATGCGCTTATTTTTGGGATAGATTTTAACTCAAGGGACGGATATGCGCTTATTTTTAGGTATTAGTTTTCTGTAAGACGTATGGGCTTATTTTCAGTAAGCGCGTATTTTCGATTATGCGCTTATTTTCGAGATTCTGCAGTATTTATTAGTATTGCCAAAGATATGGTTGTTGAAAAAATGAAATGTATAAACATTAATAACGAGCAATAATATCATTTTTACGACACAAAGACCACCCTAATACCTCTATGTATCAGTTGACTAAAGAATGGTGCAATGGTAAAATTGAAGAATACGAAATTTCGACTATAACTTGTTTATTAGCAATGACAATGACAATATATTTTATGCAAGACAAGTACAGAGTACATAATCTAGAACATTATACACAATTACAACTGCAACGTGGTCTTAGAGTTTTGAGAGTTACAAGTACACTATTTCACGCAAGGAAAATTTGAGAGAAAATGTATATATGTTGTATAAATACGGAGAGTGACTAACACATTATTACACAGTAATGGTCTAATTTCTAAAGAACTTTTTATATAATTTGCAATATTGTTTAAAACGCCCGTGTCATGCGTTCCCATTAATGAATTGAATTTAAAAACAAATGGTCTAACATAGAATCTAGAATGAAGAAACTTCTGCCTTACCGATGATTAACACGGACATATGCAAATAAAATGATACACATCTTCTACGTCTTGATTGCCACAGTATAAACAGTATCGTTCATTTCTTGGAATGTTATTGGAGCCATAACGGCCTGTATGAATTCTAAGTAAGCAGTAAGGGCTCAAGCACAGTAGATTATTTGTTACTATCTTACGACGACTTTTTTTGTGGCATACTTCAAGGTCGAAGAACTGGACGAATTTTCAGATCACTCCGCATTAACCATTCCTATTGGAAGAAAACCAACGCCTACAAGGCCACGTGATGCCGAAAGTAGTCCCGAGCAATGAATTAAATGGGATGATTCGCGCATAAATTCGTTTAGGGCGGGGTTATTATACAAAAGTATTAAGCTGGACGCCTTCGCAAATACGGTTAGCTATCAAAACATAAATAATACGGTGACACTATTTACTAACCTCATCAATGAAAACGGGATAAAAGTCTTTGGTTGTACAAAAATTTACAACTCCAATAATGCATATACTCACAATAACAAACAAGTAAATATACAGGCAATATGGTTTGACCAAAGTTGTTATAATGCGAGAAAAGAATTTAAAAAGAAAAGAAATTTGTTTATGAAAAAATAAAAGGACCTTACATATTGTTGTCATTATCTTCTTAATCATTTGGGTATTTAAACTGTATTTGTTTTGCGATGATTCTTTTTTGTGTTTGATTGAAAATAGAATTTAAGGGATTTTTAAGGTTAAACTATTTTTCTTTACTGTTCTAACTTGTATTTACGCTTTTGTCTTCTGTTAGTTGTGAAATGAATGCATTTTTATGAAATCGAGTTAAAGTCAAATATCGTTGATTTAATATTTTTCTTTCACTTTTAGGTGTTTTTCGAATCTATTATAACATTTTTCTTTTTCAAATAGTTCTAATCTGACATTGACAAATCAAATACACCCATTATTTTTTCTACATTCTCCTGGAACTGATCTGTTGCTCTTCCAACTCCAACAGACACATTTCATATGCGTTCGCTATAGCCCGTAAATTGCTTTCGCTCATTTTACTATGTTCTTTTGTTTGTATCGCGAATGTCAACATGGCTTGTACTATTTTATTTTCAAATCTCGCATTTTATTTCTGAAAAATAAAAGAGCATGAAATACCGGTAAAGTACTTTTTTTAAATGATGGCATGATGATTTTAAGTCTGAACCATCTGCTTCTAGGATGGTAGACTGACAAATATATTATAACATCACCTACGTGAAGTTTTAAACTTTTCGCTGCCAAACATCTAGGCTGCTAGGCTGCTAGGCTGCCAGTCTACTCCGCTGTTAGGCTGCCGAATCAAAGTCTTCCTTCTGAATGAAACTGACGTAATAATTCGTTTAATCAAATTTCTTGTTGTTTTTTTGAACGTGTATTTCATATTTTTTTTTAATTTCAATTAACTTAATTTTCTAAAATATGTACTAGAACATGAAATATCGAAAGAAATGCGTTAATTTAATGATATGATAATATAAAATAACGTTATAACATTACCTACGTTAAGTCTTAAACTTCTCGCTTTCCGGCTGCTAGGGTGCTTGACTGCTAGGATACTAGGAAACCCAATAGAAGTCTGACGTGAGAAATTTTTAAAAGCATTATTTAACTTCAATTAAGCGACAGCAGCCCAGCCGCTAAAGTATCCCAGCCGCCACAGCACCTCAGCAGCCATAGTTTTCCAGCAGCCAACTTTTCCCAGCAGCCAAAGTATCCCAGCCGCCACAGCAGCCCAGCAGCCAATTTTTCCTAGCCGCCACAGCAGCGCAGCAGCCAAACTATGCAAGCAGCCAACTTTTCCCAGCAGCCAAAGTATCCCAGCCGCCACAGCAGCCCAGCAGCCAACTTTTCTCAGCCGCCACAGCAGCGCAGCAGCCAAACTATTCCAGCAGCCAACTTTTCCTAGCAGCCAAAGTATCCCAGCCGCCACAGCAGCCCAGCAGCCAACTTTTCCCAGCCGCAACAGCAGCTCAGCAGCCAAAGTATTCCAGCAGCCAACTATTCCCAGCAGCCAAAGTATCCCAGCCGCCACAACAGCCCAGCAGCCAACATTTCCCAGCTGTCACAGCAGCTCAGCAGCCAAAGTATTCCAGCAGCCAACTTTTCCCAGCAGCCAATGTATCCCAGCCGCCACAGCAGCCCAGCAGCCAACTTTTCCCAGCCGTCACATCAGCTCAGCAGCCAAAGTATGCAGCCAACATTTCCCAGCCGCCACAGCAGCCCAGCAGCCAACTTTTCCCAGCCGCCACAGCATCTCAGCTGCCAAAGTATTCCAGCAGCCAACTTTTCCCAGCAGCCAAAGTATCCCAGCCGCCACAGCAGCCCAGCAGCCAACTTTACCCAGCCGCCAACTTTTCCCAGCAGCCAAAGTATCCCAGCCGCCACAGCAGCCCAGCAGCCAACTTTTCTCAGCCGCTACAGCAGCGCAGCAGCCAAACTATTCCAGCAGCCAACTTTTCCCAGCAGCCAAAGTATCCCAGCCGCCACAGCAGCCAACTTTTCCCAGCCGTCACAGCAGCTCAGCAGCCAACATTTCCCAGTCGCCACAGCAGCTCAGCAGCCAAAGTATTCCAGCAGCCAACTTTTCCCAGCAGCCAAAGTATCCCAGCCGCCACAGCAGCCCAGCAGCCAACTGTTCTCAGCCGCCACAGCAGCGCAGCAGCCAAAGTATTCCAGCAGCAAACTTTTCCCAGCAGCCAAAGTATCCCAGCCACCACAGCAGCCCAGCAGCCAACTTTTCCCAGCCGTCACAGCAATTCAGCAGCCAAAGTATTCCAGCAGCCAACTTTTCCCAGCCGCCACAGCAGCCCAGCAGCTAACTTTTCCCAGCCACCACAGCAGCGCAGCAGCCAAACTATTCCAGCAGCCAACTTTTCCCAGCAGCCAAAGTATCCCAGCCGCCACAGCAGCCCTGCAGCCAAATTTCCCAGCCGTCACAGCAGCTCAGCAGCCAAAGTATTCCAGCAGCCAACTTTTCCCAGCCGCCAGAGCAGCCCAGCAGCCAACTATTCCCAGCCGCCACAGCAGCGCAGCAGCCAAACTTTTCCAGCAGCCAACTTTTCCCAGCAGCCAAAGTATCCCAGCCGCCACAGCAGCCCAGCAGCCAAAGTATCCCAGTCGCCACAGCAGCCCAGCAGTCAACTTTTCCCAGCCGCCACAGCAGCTCAGCGGCCAAAGTATTCCAGCAGCCAACTATTCCCAGCAGCCAAAGTATCCCAGCCGCCACAACAGCCCAGCAGCCAACATTTCCCAGCCGTCACAGCAACTCAGCAGCCAAAGTATTCCAGCAGCCAAAGTATCCCTGCCGCCAAAGCAGCCCAGCAGCCAACTTTTCCAAGCCGCCACAGCAGCGCAGCAGCCAAACTATTCCAACAGCCAACTTTTCCCAGCAGCCAAAGTATCCCAGCCGCCACAGCAGCCCAGAAGCCAACTTTTCCCAGCCGCTAACTTTTCCCAGCAGCCAAAGTATCCCAGCCGCGACAGCAGCCCAGCAGCCAACTTTTCTCAGCCGCCACAGCAGCTCAGCAGCCAAACTATTCCAGCTGCCAACTTTTCCCAGGAGCCAAAGTATCCCAGCCGCCACAGCAGCCCTGCAGCCAACTTTTCCCAGCCGTCACAGCAGCTCAGCAGCCAAAGAATTCCAGCAGCCAACTTTTCCCAGCAGCCAAAGTATCACAGCCGCCACAACAGCCCAGCAGCCAACTTTTCCCAGCCGCCACAGCAGCTCAGCAGCCAGAGTATTCCAGCAGCCAACTTTTCCCAGCCGCCACAGCAGCCCAGCAGCCAACTTTTCCCAGCCGCCACAGCAGCTCAGCAGCCAAAGTATTCCAGCAGCCAACTTTTCCCAGCAGCCAAAGTATCCCAGCCGCCACAGCATCCCAGCAGCCAACTTTTCTCAGCCGCCACAGCAGCGCAGCAGATAAACTATTCCAGCAGCCAACTTTTCCCAGCAGCCAAAGCATTCCAGCCGCCACAGCAGCCCAGCAGCCAACTTTTCCCAGCCGTCACAGCAGCTCAGCAGCCAAAGTATTCCAGCAGCCAACTTTTCCCAGCAGCCAAAGTATCACAGCCGCCACAACAGCCCAGCAGCCAACTTTTCCCAGCCGCCACAGCAGCTCAGCAGCCAAAGTATTCCAGCAGCCAACTTTTCCCAGCCGCCACAGCAGCCCAGCAGCCAACTTTTCCCAGCCGCCACAGCAGCTCCGCAGCCAAAGTATTCCAGCAGCCAACTTTTCCCAGCAGCCAAAGTATCCCAGCCGCCACAGAAGCCCAGCAGCCAACTTTTCTCAGCCGCCACAGCAGCGCAGCAGTCAAACTATTCCAACAGCCAACTTTTCCCAGCAGCCAAAGTATCCCAGCCGCCACAGCAGCCCAGCAGGCAACTTTTCCCAGCCGTCACAGCAGCTCAGCAGCCAAAATATTCCAGCAGCCAACTTTTCCCAGCCGCCAAAGCAGCCCAGCAGCCACCTTTTCCCAGCCGCCACAGCAGCTCAGCAGCTAAAGTATTCCAGCAGCCAACTTTTCCCAGCAGCCAAAGTATCCCAGCCGCCACAGCAGCCCAGCAGCGAACTTTTTTCCAGCCGCCATAGCAGCTCAGCAGCAAAAATTTCACAGCAGCCAAAGTATCAGCTAGGCTGTTGGGCGGCCAACTTAACGCTGCCTGGCTGCCTGGCTGCTTGGCGGCCAACTTCACGCTGCTTGGCTGCTTGGCGGCCAACTTCACGCTGCTTGGCTGCTTGGCTGCTTGGCGGCCAACTTCACGCTGCTTGGCTGCTTGGCTGCTTGGCGGCCAACTTCACGGTTCTTGGCTGCTAGGCGGCCAACTTCACGAACATCGAAACTGGAAATTGTGACACTGTTATAACAAGCGTTAAAAAGCGAATTGGCTTTTAATGTAGATGTTTAATGTTTACAATATCAAAATAAAAATATCATATTTTTCTTTAATTTCATTGCTTACCGAATTCATTTCTCAAAAAAAGAAAAGATAAAAAAAGATGTTTTCTTTTTCCGAGTCATGTCTCTTGCTCATTCATGTAAGTCGTATTAACAAATTTAAAAATGAGAAACCACTCTTCCGCAAAAGTAAAGCAAATTATACATGTATGAATATTCTGGGTGTGTAATTGAAAATTGTTTTGGACTATAATTGAAAAACAAGAAAACTCTCTTAATAGTAAAGCAAATTATACATGTATGAAGATTGTGGGTGTATAATCGAATATAGTTTTGGACCATAATTGAAAAACAAGAAAACACTCTTATGCAAAAGTCAAGCAAATTATACATGTATGAATATTGTGGGTGTATAATTGAATATTGTTTTGGACTATAATTGAAAAACAAGAAAACATTCTTATTCAAAAGCAAAGCAAATTATACATATATGAATATTGTGGGTGTATAATTGAATATTGTTTTGGACTTTAATTGAATATTGTTTAGGACTTTAATTGAAACAAGAAAACACTTTTATGCAAAAGTAGAGCAAACTATATATGTATGAGTATTGATTATTGCTGAACATGTTTGAACAACCTAGAATTTTGTATAGTTTGTTACTATATTGCTTTATAAGAATTAAAAAAAAAACAACAAAAAAACAACAAATTTAAAAATGAGTTTGTTTTTGTGACTTAAAAGAACGAAATTAGACTAGGAAAAATAATAACTGATCAAAAGTTTCTCCTTTTCAGCGATTTGATGTAAAAATACGTATCTTAGTTTTATTATCAAAGCAACTTTTGTCTTCCTACTGTTTGACTGTATGGGGATGCTTTGTCTTCTGGATGTTGCCCTTTCTGATATGCATATTTTACTTCTTAATTATTGTCTTCAGACATCTTGTAATTATCAACTGCCTTTTCTTTATAGTCAATACTAAAAGTAATTATTTAAATCAAATGAAAATGTATTTATTCTGACAGACTAATGTACCAGACAAATTGATCAAATCCAAATTGTCATAAAGATTTAACAATTGTGTAAGCTTTTTTCCTGCTGGTTTTGAATGAAATGTAGGCGCATGATTTATTATACAGTTCGATTTATTCGAAAGTGACCCCAAATCATAAATATTTCAAATTCTTATGCTTCGTTGAAGTATTTAAACAGATTTTATTTTAATTTCACGAGCATATATAAATGCAATATGATGTCGGTTTCGCGGGAGTCTTTAAGGATCCACTACACTCCCCCTTGCACGTTCATCGATAAAAAGACAACTATCTAAATCTCAAAAACAACAAAATGCCGTTTAATGAAACTTTGCAAAAATGAATTTTACTAAT
Source organism: Corbicula japonica (assembly GCA_038501625.1). Taxonomy (NCBI): domain Eukaryota; kingdom Metazoa; phylum Mollusca; class Bivalvia; order Venerida; family Cyrenidae; genus Corbicula; species Corbicula japonica. The sequence continues at coordinate 8,583,413 of JAZAYU010000006.1, read as the reverse complement.
GTATCTTTATTTTGCATGAGGAAAGACAGGTTAGAACAGTAAAGCTAAATATTGTTGTCAGTATCATATAACTCATGTTAGCATTTAAAATGATGTTTGTTTTGTTTAGGTTTTGTGAATTTATGTAAATAAAAGCTTATGGAATTTTTAGATCTCGCTATTTTACTTTACTGTTCTAACGTGTCTTACCATATGCAAAATAAAGATACATAAATTACATTCATTTGTGCAAAGTTTCATTGAACAGCATTTTGCCGTTATTGGGATTTTGATATTTTTCTTTTTTATCGATGAACGCAAGGAGGAGTGTAGTGGACCCTTAAGTGATGAAAACAAATAAAAAAATTGTTTCATGTCATGAATAAAACTATTTCAGCCAATATTCCAGAATTATTTAATTATGTATTCTATTAACCAACATGAACATGTTACACACTCAAGTGTTTAATTGTCATAAATATAAAATATGTCGATAAAGAATAATCTTAGTTTATTGTCAAAATATTTTGGTGAAGATACATTGTATATGCTATGTTTAAGTGCAAACACTTTGCAGATGTCCAACAACTCTATTCTCAAGGTTATAAAACTGAGGATGGAAACCAGTCTCAAATCTCAAGCATCTGATTGGCTGAAATGGCGACCAGTCGCCATTTCAGCCAGTCAGATGCTTGAGATTTGAGACTGGTTTCCAAGCTCAGGTTTATAACCTTGGGACCTAGTTTCTAGTTGAAATCTGAGAAAGAATCAGTGTTAAAAATGCTATAATTCATGTTGCCAGATAAATTCGGTTAACTCAAACGAAACATTACAGTTTTCATTTTAAATAAAAAATACAGTTAAATGTTACTTTAAGTTAATTTTTAAAATTTTGTTTCTATTTTGTTGATCACCACGTAATGACAATTTCGCCGACATTTCATGTATAGCCCGATTCAACCACTTTCCACGCCGCCAAAATGCAGATATGATACGACACCATAGGTTACTAATTTGATTTAAAAAATAACATCACGAATAGTTTATAAAACAGAGGAGCCAAGGGAATAGTGCCGTGCAACGGTCAGTGGCAAATATTATTGCCCATTCTTTTATCTGGGGACCATACGCCGCTGAACATGGAATAGCATTAATCTGAAAATACCGTCATATGCATACCATCGTTTAGGATGGATAAAAATTGTACCAGTCTGTTGATTGGTATAAATATTGAGTTGCGCTCAACCCGGGGTTAGCGGCGTGGGCAGTAATAAGCATTTCCATTACTACCCATGAACAGGCTCAATCAAACCGAGCCAGCAATATTTTCATATTTGTCGTGGTCGAGGGTCTTCAAAGTTACCTTTTCATCTATTGTGTATTAATCAGTGTTGATTTTATCTACGACAATGTAAGATCACTGAGTACGATGCTTTTTGTGGTTTATAGTATTTTTATATTTCAATATATCTACATGTTGATATGAGTGGTTTCGATATCCCAGCTGTATAAATAACTTATGGTTATCACCAAACCTTATATTTCATTTTTTTTTTATTTTAAATATTTGCCTTCGGCGTTTCATTTTATACACAGTGCCACATTGTCAGATATCAGCTGTTTATAACCTATTTATTTTTTATTCCAGACATTGTTTCCCCTATTTGCAGAAGGGTATGTTAAAAGCTGACCATACTCTGCTGTCCGTTGAACTGAATTAAACTGAAACAACCACAACGAATTCATTCATCTCTATTATATGCACACTAATGGTTGGAGAAGTTTACTTTTTATTTAGTTGCGCTCAACCGAACTGGGGGAATGGCAGTTTTGAAAAATATAAGCATTTCCATTTCTGCACCACCATACACTACCCCGACTCGAGTAACCTGAAGCTTCGTGAATTTATTTTAACGTTATGTGGTGTCTTTATATGTAATGTATTATTTAAATAGTATACTTTGCATGTCAGGAACGGCCACATCCAGAAGACACAGCCCCACACACAGCCAAACAGGAAAGAGTAAAGAAAGCATGAGTTTTAAAATGTTCAACCAACACCAGCCTTACACTTGCCCCAACAGGTTCTCATAAAACAAACAATTCCATCAACTAGACAATTTTGCTTGCAACAGCACACAAACATATAAAACATAAGACGCTATTAGCATTATCAAGCAAAAAAGCGAGTGTTCAATGACCTTACCGAGACCAGAGCACCAATCAGTGCCCAATGTTATAAAACTGAGCATGGAAACCAGTCTCAAATCTCAAGCATCTGATTGGCTGAAGTTGCGACCAGTCGCCGTTTAAGCCAATCAGATGCTTGAGATTTGAGACTGGTTTCCAAACTCATTTATGACCTTCAACCCAGATGCTTGAGATTTGAGACTGGTTTCCATGCTCAGCTTAATAGCATAAGGCATTGGATTCAAATAAGAAATAACAAGATGACAGGGATAAAAGAAACAGATAGAACTTCTAGGTTCTTTAACAAAATTACCCTATAAGTCTTCATAAACTCCTAAACCCCTGCTATCGTCGTGCAGAGACTACATAATAATTTGAAGTTCACGCTGGCGATTCTGCTAATATTATATCATCATTGCACAAAGGTTAATATCACATTTGTGAGTCAATGTTGATCATCTTATTACACATACTAAGTACTGTACTTGTATATTCTGCAGACTGACTGATTATCTTATTTTTTCGTAGAATGTCGCCCTTCAGCTTAATTAATTTTCTTCCGCAGACAAACTGTCAATAGAGTAATTTTGCTTGTTAGACCATTGTCGCCCTTGATGTCCGTTATGAATTTCTTTGTTTTAAATGTTGTTCTGTTTTCAAGAACCTGTCGCTCAAAGGATCAGCTTGAAGCATATTTATATATGAATAATATTTTTTCTTTCATGACAAAGATTAAGATGAACATATTCCTCATCGAGGGGAGATTATTTGGCGAAAAGTGACCAACCCTCGTCTCTTTTAAGTCCAGTTCAAATGACTATGCCCTTGATGAAAGTGTATGTAATTGATTAATGAATTATTTTAACACCTCTTTAGAGAAGTTTTAAAAAGAAATAACAGTTTCTAAAATGAGGGTGAACGGTTATTGATTTGTTTGCATGAAATTTTGTCGAGGAGGTGCAAGGGTTGGAATAAATTTGGATTGGCAAAGTGCACATTTCAGGTTTTCGTGAAACATCGCTAAGTCCTCTATATGGCTATGTGAGTGAAAAAATTTGTTGTTTTCTACTGGCCGATCACAAGTGGCAACCCGACGAGGTTTGATTTTGCGTATTGTTTTTAATTTATTGACAATGACTGATGCCCGATCTGTCCTCAGTTTCTTTACTACCTGTGGATCCTTTTCTGTTGTTTTTTTTTTTCAACTTGACCATTCCTGAAATGAATGCGTTTTTTCTTTTGGATGATCAGAAATATATTACTTAGAGGTTATTTGCTAAATATATTTACTACTAGGTAATTTTAAAATGTTGTTTATGTGCATTTAAGATTATACAAAACTATGTCCCTGAAATGAAATTTCTCACTTGAAATTACAAAAATAGATGTTTCGCAAGCACCTGAATGAAACATACGTTAAATAATCAGCACAAGTATGGAAGCATATTTGTGCCACAACTTAACCACATAAAATAACGTGAAAATAATGGAGGATTTCACAAAAAAAGTTTTTTTTCGCCAAAACATCCATATTTTCACGATTTAAAAAAGTTATGTTAACATGAATTTATTTCTGTTAGTGCTCTAAACTGCCACAACTTAAAGATAAAGTTTTCATGTAAATAATTGAGGATTTCACGAAAACACATAACTTTTCATCAAACCTTAAAAGTTTCACGAAAGATATTTTGCATGAAAATAATGGAAGATTTTACGAAATCAGATTTCGTGAAAAGAAAAACAGATAACTTTTCATGAAAGCGTAACAATTTCACGAAAGATGCCAGTTATCTAAAAATTATGGAAGCATATTCGTGCCACAATTTAACCACATAAAATATAGTGAAAATTATGGATGTTTTCGCGAAAAAAAAGTTATCTGTTTTCGAGAAAAAAATCTGTTTTCGTGAAATCCTCCATTATTTTTATGGATACTATATCTTTATGTTGTGGCAATTTAGAGCATTATCAGGAATAAATTCGTGTTTATTTCTTTCGTGTGTATTTTATTTGTTTTCGCGAAAAAAAAACTTTTTTTGCGAAATCCTCCATTTTTTTCACGTTAATTTATATGGTTAAGTTGTGGCGCAAATATGCTTCCATACACAAGAACTTATATTTTTGTCTTTTTTATTTTTTTTCTTCTGAACTTTAAAAGTATCTGTTATAGTAAAATTGACTATGAGTCTAAGGCTTCTAAGCAGCATTAGATGATACAATTATTTTAGACACATTAAGAGTATCTTTTCGCAAATTAGTTATCGTACTGAACATACCAGACTATCGTTGGGGAACCATATCATTTGACGAGGATTCAGCAAATCGAATATTTATACAAAAGTTAATTAGGAGCCTAATAAGCCTGTCACATATTTTTTTAAAAGAAAATGAAACAAAATTTCTTTGTCCTATATATTGCATTCTTAACTTTAATATTTTTTTAAACTTCTAGTGGAAATTTGTTTTGCCACTGGCCGTTCCAAGGCGGTATCCCCAAAGGTTCTCGTTTTCGTTAATTGTTTGTGGTTTGTGGCTGCGTGGGGAGGCTGTGTTTTGTGAGTGTGGCGATTCCTGATATGCATATTTCACTTTTTTAAGTAAAGTTCTAATATTTAGCAGGTACGTGGACCCTAATTAAAAATAAAATCAAAATACACTGTATACATTTCTAACATTTTCATTCTTGAAAAATAAGTGCCTACCAAACTGGCTCAAACGTTAAGCAAGACAACAAATGTTTATAAATGTTTGAAATAAACAAAAACTTTGAGTTGGAACAGTCAAAACCATGCTTTGTCACCAGTTTATCATTTCGATGATATGCTGAACGAATTCCAACCTCAACACACATCTTAAAAAGCAATGGCAGTAATTTCTCAAAAGAATGTGTATCGTTTAAAAGGTGTATATTATTGATACGTAAATAAATATTTTACGAATTTTTAACCTTATGTTTTCTTTGTTTTTCTTCTGGTCTGTATAATAAGTTATGCACTGGCTACCATGTGCCATTTAAACCTTTAAAAAATACGTACAGTTATCTGATGTGTATGTCAATGTAAGACAAAAAATCACACAGCAAAACAAATACAGTATAGCGCTTAATATTGTCTGTGTCAAATTTTGGCGTATTTTGAAGTGTTTTGTATTGGTATCATAAATTGGCGCAAACAAACCAGACCGCCAAAATAAAACCTTTGAAGAAAAATCACAGGTCTTAAATTGGCGTTAAGATCGTCAAAAAATTACATTCAATATTCAACACCACATTAATTTAATACCTGAGTGTGAAAACATTATCACAGCTACCTAATAATAGTTTACTTCGTTTGATTCACAACATCTTCTTATTATATTATTTTTGTATCAAACTGAGAAAACTGCAACATAATTTGTGCTAGTGTATCATAGTTGTCTACCTTACAGATATTAAAATGGCGGTGTTATTAATTGACGTTAATTTATATTGGCGGTGTTTTATATTGGCGCAACTGACCCTGACCGCCAATATAGCCAAAATTAAACCCCCGCCAAAATAAGTACTTATACAGTATTAACGAGCAATCATCTATCCAGTCAAATCACACAAAGCATTTTATAAAATGTAAAACCATTGTTTAAAGTTCTCGATTAGGTGTTGGTATGATCAGCAATCCATGTTCTATCTCCGACTCGTTGGATGTAATTGACGAATCTTACTCGTGTTTGAACTTTAAAAATACAAATTTAAACATTTCAACAAGTCAACATTTGCAAACATCACCATAATCTGCCATTTGCAAAGTTATTGGGTTTTCACATGCAACTGGCACAAATAAATTCGTTTTTGCATATTAAAAAAGTATGCTTGCAGGTTGTACATTAATCAGTATGACAGGATAAAAATGACGTCATAATGGTGATTTTTGATGTCATAGATCGGCTTTTAAGGCGCGACTTATTTCCCTGTAACCCCATCACAATTTCGGATTTCTCTTTTTCCTTTGGGATAATGTATTTGTATTGGAAAATAGAGTTCTTTCAAAGTTTCATTGTCATCTTTTTCACTATCGCAGTAGCGTTGTTTGTGCCGTGTGGCGGCTGTAAAAAGTCTCCCCGTACATTCAATCAGTGCTGTTATCAATTAATACGTCTTTTGAAGGTCGTTGAGCACAATACTTATATACTTTGTTAATAATACTTCTAAAATTACCTTTGTTTTGAATATTTCGGCCAGTTTTGAAATGGGTGGTTTCAATTTCCCAGCCAATATTGATTTGGATATTGTTCAATCACCCCCCAAGGATATACCTCCTGCTTTTTAAATTTTGCCTTTGGTGTTGACTGTGATATGCAGGATTTATATTCTAAGATCCCCTGTCAAAATTCTATTTTGTTTAGTTCCGCCCATTGTTTTCTCGTTTAGGGCGAACCCATTCTTTTATCTGGGGACCATACGCCGCTGAACATGGAATGGTATTAATCTGGAAATACCGCATAGAAGGTTCCATGGCCATCGCCATATGCACACCATCGTTTGGGATGGTCAAAATTGTACTGTTTATTGGTGTAAATATTGAGTTGCGCTCAACCCGGGGCTAGGCGGCGTGGGCAGTAACATGAATTTTCCATTACAGTCCATGAACAGGCTCAATCAAACCGAGCCTGCAATATTTTAATATGTTTCGTGTTCGATGGCTTTCAAAGTTCCATTTTCATCTTTTTCCAATAAGCGATTGCGAGAAAAAGTGAAATTGTCGTTTATCAATAGACATTGCAAATAGATTTATTTAGACCGTGTGCTATTTTATTTTTAGAAATTGCTTCTAAGAAATAAAATGTCATGAAAGTAGGTTGCACTATAACAATATTTGAATTTTTAGTAAAAATCAACCTAGCAAACGGTAATATCCTCTCGAAATCTATTGACGAAAATGCATACTTTCTAAAAGTTTTTATTTAAATTTAATCCTTATCCTGAGTGATTTAAATGAGTATCATGAAAGTATGGTAAACATGTTGTCGAACTAGCTTGAAAACAGATTTTCAAATCTGTGTTTTACAGAGATTTGTGAAGAAAGAATAAACACTTTAATAATATTTTAAAATCGAGAATAAATTAAATTAATATATTTATATAGTATAAAGTTAAAGTATAAGTTAAAGTATAAAGTTAAAGCATAAGTTACAGACAAAATATTGTACTGCTTCATAAATTGAACAAAACATCGATTCCAAAATGGCAAAATGATCAGTATCATGTTTTGAGTAACAAGACGTTTAATTGTAACTTGCTATGCAATGAACTATTAAATCGAATTACTTGAAAACAAACGTGCAACTATCACATGTGTGTATCTCATGTTATTCTCCTTCTTAAATTATTTTTTGTTTGAAATTGATTATGTTTTAAACCCGTGCTCTCTTTTCTTCTTTACCATTTGGCTGCCTTAGGAGGCATATTTCTCTTTTTGAAATTATTTATTTTATTGGTATAGCCTAAAAATGTAATGCTCTTACTTAAGTCAACAATCCAAAATTCTATCGTATCATTTAAAAGTCAACCCACGAATTCTATCTATCAATTATTAGTACAGACAGAATGTGATTACTGCACCAACGTTTGATAAATTACTTCTCTCAGGTCTTGAATAAATTGAAAATTTTAATGTGTTATCGTACAAAAACTTTTATGATTTTTCTGTATTTTCAATTTACTGGATGATTACAGAATATTTTACTTTAACCGACTAACACACTTTTTTCATGCTTCATTTTAAGTGTATTTCAAATCTTCTGTTACATGTGTTAAACTTGGTTCTCTATTCAGTTATTTCTTAAGTAAACCTTTTAAGTTGAGATAGTATTTAAGTTTCGAGAAAAAACGAAGAACTAAGCTTCAATGAATGTATGCTTCACTTTTCTTTTCGAGACAGCCATAGAAGATATTATGTTGAAAGTTGTAGTTAGGGTAGAGGGCGAAACGAAAAAGAGAACCTTTGGGTTTCCGCCTTGGAACGATCAGTGCTAACAATTTGCCTCTGGGGCTTTAAACCAGGTTCTATTCTGCACCAACCTCCCACTTTCTCTAACAGGTTCTCACATGTATTGAACAAACAAGTTGTCTTGGTGAAAGAACCCCAACCCACCCATCGACTCAACAATATTGTATGCAAAAGCACACACAAATATAAAACGTAAGATGATAATAGCATTGCAAAGCAAAGAGGTACATACTCGATGACCTTACCGAGACCAGATCCCCTGAATCAAATCATCAAGAACATGATGGCAGGGAAAAGAGAAACAGATCGAGCTCCATATTTGTCGTGTTCGGTGGCTTTTAAAGTTCCATTTTCATCTATTTCAATATCACAGTAGCGTTGTTTGTGCTAAGTGACGGCTGTAAAAATGTCTCCCCGTACATTCAATTATTGCGGTTTTCAGTTACTTCTTTTGAAGGTCGTTGAGCATAATAATTATATACTATGTAAATAGAACCTTTAAAATTACTTTTGTTTTAATATTTCGGCCAGTTAAAGAGATTTGGTTTCATTATACCAGCCAATATAGATTTGGATAGTGTTTAATATTCCCTAGGATATACTTCCTGCTTTTTAAATTTTGTCTTTGGCGTTGTCTTTGATATGCAGAATTTATTTTCTCAGATCCATGTCAAAACTCTATTCTGTTTAGTTCCGCCCATTGTTTCCTCGTTAAGGTCGAAACCATTTTGTTATCTAGGGACCATACGCCGCTGAACATGGAATGGTATTAATATGAAAATACCGAATTGAAGGTTCCATGTTCACCGTTATAATATTATGCATACCATCGTTTGGGATGGATCGATATTGTACTGTTTATTAGGTGAGTTGCGTTCAACCCGGTGCTAGATGGCGTGGACAGTTATATGTATTTTCATTTCTGTATATGAACATGCTCAATCAAACTGAGCCTTCAATATTTTCATATTTGTCGTGTTCGTTGGCTTTCAAAGTTATTTTTTCATCTATTTCTATGTTCTTTTACAAGTTTTCCCTATAACCCTTCATAAACTCATAAATCGCTGCCACCTTCGGGCAAACAAAAACGTTACTGTAGATGTGTTTATCACCAGGCACGCAGAGCGCTGTAGAATATCATGTTGGGTACCTGAAGTTATTTGATGCACAAACTTGGTTTTCTCGGACATCAATGACAACACAGAAACCAGCACAATAGCAACCCGAACAATAGCGACAGTTGATACCATGTAAAATATATTCAACATAATCCTAACATATTCATTCCAAAACGTATAAGAAGGTCGCCTAAGAAGACACATATGTAGGCTCGGTTATTGGAATAATTGAACTGCAGTTTACAGTATACCATCTAAAACCAGGTCAAATAATCATTTTGAAATATTGTAAAAATGCCGTTTGCAAACATCAACACTTAATAAATTAAGAGTGCTCGAAAAAGCACATTTACAGAAGTCTTTAATCTTCATCTGCAAAAAGAACTGACATCAATTGTTTACTTTTATTCAAAATGTCAACCACCTTTCAGCATGTTCAGTCTTCTAACATATTTACTATTGAACTCAACCATTCCGTCATTTAGACACTGTCAGACGTTTCTCTTTTTCTTTGATTTAGACACTCTACCACTGTGACCAGATCGTATACAGACGTCCATCACGGTTCAATTTGTTATTGTTTAACATTTTATTCCGTAGGTTCTTGTTCACAAAGGTACGTGAGTCCCCATCAACTTACCGACATATTTTACAGAATTCGACTACAATAGATGTCTGCTGCAGATAACACACTTATATGACAACAGAGCATAAGAATTGATGCCGATACATTTTATAGAAAGTCTGACTCGCTTTGTTTGACAGATGATATATCAGCTCACATCATCTCACTTGATTGTTGCAGGAAACCACTAGCAATACTTTGCTTCTATAACAAAATTTATAACCGTTTCTATACCCGTTACAAGTGAAATTCAAAAGTGTAAAAAGTTGTTGATTTTCGAACACTTAAAATGAAAATTGTTAACTTTACAGAATAAAGTACTCACATTTATCTTAAATGCAGTTGGATTGTTTGAAGTAAGCGCGAAGACCTCGGGCTTCATACACTTTAAACAATCCAACTGTTTCTCATACCCAAATGGAAAGCATCAAATATTGAATCAGTTCTAAAATAAATAACTGATAATTATCCTTTGAACACACGTCTCACATATTTGATGGAAATGGAATCTGAAAATTCAGAGTAATTCAACAGAAGCGTAGAAAAAAGCCTTTATTATAAAATGTTAAATGTTTAATGTAGAACTGCAACTTTGTTCTTTTTACTTGTTAAATTAGGCTACTCAATTTTTACACTAATGTCCATGACAGGCTTAAGTATTGTAACCTGTGGGGAATTCATCATATCAGAAACACAAATTAATGTTTTTAATAGCATATTTCACCTTTTTACAAATAAATAAAAAAATAACAACGTCTTTAAAAAAGAATTGTTGCAAATAATATAAATTAGTAAACAATCTTTATTTCAAAGAAATTCTGACTAATGTAGTTTTCAAGTTAATTTCCCATGTGACACTATTTTTGTTTTATACAAAATTGAGAAATGAAATCGAAGAAGCAACGCGCACTTTACAATAAAGCTAATAACCACTTCTGGAGATTTTGATGGAGTGACTGTTAAATCAAACCGATATAAGGGACATTATATGAAAGGCAGTTAAAATCTTATTATTATGAACAGGAAGTACTTTTAGATTGAGCTTTATCAACGAATCTCTACAATCCTAAGAAATCAAATCTTGCAGGAATTTCAGAGTTTATTTCATTTAACCAAGTAAAATAAACCTAATATAAATCGTTCCAAGTATATCAAAGTACTTTAAGCAAATTAGAAAGTAATGTAGTTGAAGATCTTTGGAAATAGAGGAAAACTGGATTTTATTGACCATATATGATACGAAGCTAAACAAAATACAATCAAATCAACCCAAATGCTGACAATTACTCCACTTTAATACATAAAGTTTAATTCAAAGAATGGATATAAAGAAAATTCAATTGTGTGTTGGTTTTCAAAGTCTGACAATGTTTTTTCCTGTGTTATACAAAGATAAAGCAGATGAAAATCCGAACTGTTTAGAGCAATTATGCTTAAAATGCGTAAAACATCTATATATAAAAAATTAATCTTCGTTTAAAATTGCTTGATTTTTTTAAGAAAAGCATATCTTACTCTGGATCCAGGAATCGCATTAGTATTCCGAAAAACATTAGATTATGTAAAACAATTAACCAGTTTTAACAAACCTAACAACGTGGATAAGATAAAAGCAGAACTAACAATTATGATACATACAGGGTTTTCATAATATGTGACACACTTTTAACCGAATGTCTTTTTTATGTTAGAATGTCCGCAACATTGAAACATGCACCATTTGAAAGAGAAATGCTGTCCAATTTTATAAAGTGTAGTTTTACCCATTACAGTTACCTATAAAATATTTAAGCAACGTTTGAAAACAGGGTCCGTTTACATCATTTACTCAAAATGACGTCCATTCTGACGTCGCACCATCTCCACACGTATCATGAAATTTATCATCACGTTGTTGCACATGTCACTGGTTATCTTTCTGATTTCACGTCTGATGGACAATTTAAGCTCCTCTGTAGATTTCGGCTGCACGCTATAAACTCTATCCTTGAGATGACCCCATAGAAAGAAATCTAAAGGGCTGAGACCCGGAGAGTGGGGTGGTAAAGGACGTTCCGTCTTTAGAGAGATGAATCGTGTGTCAATTGTTTGTCTAAGCCTTTCAAGAACTTTCTGTGCGGTGTGAGGAGCGGCATCGTCTTGTTGGAACCATTTTTATGTCATATCGACCCCTTTCAGGCGGAGAGCATGCAGGAACTTGTGGTGTTTCACTTATCACCTGCTTCACCTCTGCAACATTCTCATCACTCCTGCTGGTCCTAGGGCGACCCTGGTTATTGTATCTCTGATTCAGTAAACTTCCATGCTGCTCAAAATTTTAACTACATGTACCCTGCTTACTTGTAGCCTGGTCACCCTCCTATCGCCAGGGTAAAGTTTCCTCATCCTTCTGGTTACAGCTATGATAGAACGGTGTTCAAAGTAAGTACAATTTTATGATATCCTTACGCTTTTCCATGGACAACGCCATCTTGAAAATAACAGTTAATTATAACGTCATATATGACGTCATGACGTCAACGTTTTCCCATAATTTATGTTGCAAACAAAATGGTGAAATGTCTAGTTTATTATAGTACAAACATTGTAGTTAAAACTATATTATCAGTGAAACAACAATTATTTGAAAGTGTATCAGATATTATGAAACACCCTGTATTTCTTACTATCACCCTATTTTCCATTTCTCTTTGAATTTTGCAAATTGTTTTTTTTTAAGTTTTGTTAACTAATTGAGTAACCCTCTGTAAATACAGTTATTCATTCACTTAGTCTTAATATTTTGGTGTGTAAATGATGGGTTTTGAAATTTGCATTTTAACTAGAACATGTCTATTTCATGTTTACTTTATTACGCTGTGTTGACAGAAAACAAAATAATGCCAATTAAAAAAAGGAAAATAATACACACACAACGTATTACACAAATACTAAATCTAACACTTGATCTGGAAAACTTCAGCTACATCAAACAACATGAACAATGTCATATATCATGTATAATATGAGGCCATTTGTAAATGTTAAAGACAAAGTATAAATAATAGCTCATTTACTACTAAGCGGAATCCCCTATAATACGGGTTCTCATTTTATTGTTTGTGGCGAATTTTTTGAAATTGGTCATTCTATAACGACTCTTCTCCTCTCTACTTTATAGCTGTATCGGTATGCTGTGTCATCTGGGTATGGCCATTTCAGATATGCATATATCACATTTTTATAATCACGATAGTGTTGTTTGTGTTGTATGGCGGCCGTAAAACGTCTTCCCGTACATTCAATCAATACTGTTACATGTATCTTTTATCCCCCAGGGATTGGATTTTAAACTCACTTTTCATACCTCTCCCAACTCACTCATACACTGACATATACCACATTTAAGGTTGTATGTTCATGACTTTCTGCTATGTTTAAATTGAGTTTTTCTTGCATATAACCTGTTACTTGACTACTACTCAATACTTTTGGGATCAGTAAATCAGCACGTTTATATTTCTAAAATTGTTTTATGTGATATTTATAGAAATTGTAAAATAGCGCGCTTAAAATCATTACAAAGTATTGACTCAACTTGAAAACTTTCAATATAACTTAAAGTCGCTTTTCATGCAAAGGTATTTTAACAACAAATTTTAACATGGCACAAAAGTAAAATAAAAATACATCTCTGAAGCTATCTTCTAAATACGGACAATGATGGTATTTATAAATCTGCAGCCGTCAGTCGTCTTACACGCACCAAGTTAACTTTTACTAGATTCTAATTCAAAGTGTCAATGTACAAACTTATTTGAAAACAATTTAAAATTAATCTTCCGCCAATTAAATCCCCTATCCTCCGAAAAACTAATACTTCTACGCCAGTTAAATTAAACGACGGTAGAGGCAGATCCTTCCTTTTTATGTACGAATGCATTTCAAAGAAGTACCGGTGGTGTTGTAGCTTTTTAAATTCTACAAGTCTGTTAAATCAAATGTTAACGGCAGAAGATCAACTGTTAATATTAATTCTGGTGTTAGCTGACAAACTGATAATGTTTTATACCTTTTAAATTGAAGTTTTCGTAACTGTGAGATTCAGTATTTTGGACAGTCGCCATGCCCTTTAAAAAAAGTTTTGGCAAATATTGTTGTAAAATTTGAAACAATAGCAAAGAAAAACTTACATTTGAAACCAATACATCTAGAGCAGTTAAAATCAGGACCAGGCTTATTGCGGAACATATGAAATGGATTTTGAGGTTGTCTCGGTTAGCTCAATATGTAGAGTAATTGGCATGGAATGGTTAGGCGCTGTCGCCTAGTTCACGCTCTTCATGCCTGGTGATTAACCCATCTTTAGTAGATCGGTATGCTTATCTCTTTCTTTGAAAGATAGTTTTAGGGATTTTATAATATATGAAGGTGTTTAAGGAACTGTTGTTAAAGAAACTAGAAGTTCGATCTGTTTCTTTTGTCCCCATCATCGTGTTCTTGCCGATAAGGCTTCAGAGGCTTTGGTCTAGGTAAGGGCATTGAGAACAAGCTGTTCACTTAACAATGTTATCAGCTTCGTATGTTTTATATGTCTGTGGGCCTTTGCATGCAACATTGTCGATTTGATGGGTGGACTGGATAAATTTAACCAAGACAACTTGTACTTGTTAGTTTATGTGAGGACCTAGTTTAAACCCAGAGTGAAAAATTGTTTTAAAAGATCATTGTATAACCATGGTGTCTTCTACTCTCTACTTTTTAGCTTTGTGTCCTCTTGATGTGGCCATTTCTGATATGCATTTTTTCACTTTGTTAATGTTACCAAGAGTGAAAGTGCCTTGATTATTATTTCTTATTTTCATCGATTATAAGGAATTATTTATATCGGATCTTGATCTGTATTTTTGGATACTTTTCTTTGGTTTAACTACACACTAGAGGATAGGAAGGTCTTGTCGTTATTAGGACTAATAGATGTATATTGTCATCCTTTCAGCGTAAACTGCAAATTAGCTGTCATTTAAAGTCTTCTTTATCTGCCAGATTATGGCTATCTATTGGATATTTATGTACTCTGAATACTTATTTTTTACACAAATGTATGTTAAAATCTAAATATTCGTCTAGATGGACTATTAAAAAACTTTATAAGCTGACAGGCTAATGGACTAGGTAGGTGCTATTGACTTTTGTTTTGAGGATGGTTTTGGAACGGTTTATATCAATCCAGAAATATGTGGCCCGAAGTAGAAAATAAATAGCCAACATAACAATTTATTTCATAGCAGTATAAAACTAATCTACAGAGTCTCTACAATTTTATTTTCTAACCATTTTAGCTTTATCTCAAAACTCTGTTCAAGTTTTAGCTTTTGTGGAGACGTTTAATTTGATGATTATACAGAATTCATCAAATGTGCTTGTCACTTAAATACAAGGCTTAAACATTCGTCTTACAATAGTTCTCATATGAAGTCACAAGTAATTAAAAACGTTATTCAGGAAAAACAAAACATGTTTTGCATAATGTGAGTTTTACTCACGTACTGAAGGCAAAGGGCCAGTTCACGTACTTGATTGTATGTCAAACGCCAACTTGATTAATACTAGAGGAATTAAATAAAGAATAAATTAAATCATTTTATCGTATTTTTAAATTACCATTATGAGACTACAGTAACACCATGAAGTGCTAGATATCAAATAGGAATTGTCTTCATTATTCATAAGTATGATATTTTTATGAACGCATTGCGCTTAGCTAGGTTTTATAACATATCTTTTTTTTCTCGTCACTCAATGAAAACATTACGCTATGCCAGGTTCACAATAGATCATGTTGTTTTCTCGCTTTTTATGAACTCTAATTTATTACCGATCATATTGTTTATCTTGATGATCAATGAAAGCGTTTCGCTAAAAGCTAGATTTAAAACAGGCCACAGTGTTTATCGTGTCGATCAATGAACGCGTTGCGCATAAACGCCAGGTTTATAACTGGTCATATTGTTTATCTCTTTTTACAATAAAGGCGTTTCACTAAAAGCCTGATGATAATATATATATATATGATTTGCTGATGATATTTTTATGCTCGAACAATGAAATCGTTGCGCTAAAAGCCCCTAAAAGCGTAGAACTTAAAACCAGGTTTATAACTGGTCATTTTGTTTATCTCGGTGTTCAACGTAGCGTTGAGCTAAAAGCTAGGTTTATAACAGGTCACATTGTTTATCTCGTTTTTCAACGAAGTGCTTATACATTCAATTTTGATATGTCTGCCTGTGGAGATAACGTCTTAAAACTGAATGTGTTTGTTGTCGAAACATTAACAAAAATAAGTAAAGCTTGCATGCTCTTTATATATCATATTTTTGTAAAAAGTTTGGAGCATTTTTATGTTCATAATCGCAAAAAGGCAGTTTATATGCCATTATTATGTTACGAACCGAATGAAATCACTTAACAAAAAGTCCGCCTTCCAAATATTTTATCGTATTACAAAAAGGTCTAAAGGTCCCAGAAGAAGTAATCGATAATATAAGTATGATGATTTACATTTTCCCACAACATTCACTACGTTGTGCGCATACCAGACGGCCATTTGGGAACTAGATAATTTGACGGCGGTTAAGCGTGGTGTATTTTTGTAAAATATATTATCACAGCTTGATTACTTGGAGATGAGTTATGAACGAAGCGGAAAGAAATTGCCTGATGCATTGCAGTCTCGTTTTTAACATATTATAAAATGTACCATAAAAACATGAAGAGGTATGTGTTTGAAATAATAATAAACATCTTATTTTATTTTTTATAATACTATTGGTATTTTGTTTCATAATTATGTGATTGTTGTTTATTACATTAGACGTTATTAAATTATAGAACACTTCATACTTAAATAGAAAAATACTATCTAATTTCATAAATGTAAGGATATTAGCATAGATTATATTCTAGAATATTGACATAGAGCAACATTAATTTTTGTCAAAATTTATTTAAGTTTATTAACATAAGTTGCGGATGTGGTATTAATATGAATTACTTTTGATAGAATGTTCCTTGTACATGTTGTTCGTGGGTAACAAGACCGAGATAATCTTTACGTTTCTTTTCATGAAGATTTTAACTGCAGCTAGGGTATATTATTGCCTAGATCATAATAACTCTGAACATATTTATAAATAAACTTTATAGACTAGCTACTTGAGGATCAGGGAAAATAGTTTAAATAAATTATCCGATTACAAAAAGTAAAAAAGAACTTAAGCATATTTCAAGCAGATCTTGTTGTCTTGTTCCGCCTGATGAAATGCTTGTACATAATTCCAACGTCATAACACCGTAGAAGCGTTTATTCTGTTCAAAAACTTACGGTGAAAGAGTTCCGTTGTTTCACCGTAAAATCCTTATTAAAGCTCATTTGTTACGGACATTAAGTGCAGCGGTCTTTTGCAATGTTTAGCTAATTGTGGTTTACATGTATTAGAAACATGTGCTTTTAATTATCTTGATTACTTACCGAATGTCTTGGAAGAATGTGTTTGATTTTCTTAATTTGTTACAAGAACATAAACAGGTCCCAACTTTTGAATCAAATATTGTAGCAGACGTTTTATTTTATGACTACTGCTTCTCTGTTCTAAGCTTGAAATATATTTTTAAAATGTTAATACAAACAGGAACATCAGGAATATTACATATGACCTTTCCCCACGACCAGTAAAGAAATTGAAAAGAGAACGGTATATATCCAGGCAAATATTAATTACGAATTTAACACGTGTTTTTTTCTCCACTGTCAGTATCCTGTTTTTAAGTATTAAGTTAGCCCATTCTTGTTAATGTAATTAAATTGAGTCGTCCGTTTAACGCATGTACAATTACAAGTAGTATTATTAGAGCACCAGCTGCATTAATTCGTCCTAAGTCCTAAGCTCATTAATATTCAAAATGGCGGCTGTCCTTGACCTCGTTGACTTCTTTTGACATTGAAAGGTCGGGTGTATGTGACGTGTAATACCGCAGGAATGCGTAAACAAAGTAATCCATCATTTTTATCTGATTGAAGTGTCAAACTGAATGAGCCCAGTTTCCTGTCTTCAAAGGGAATCACCAAACCACGAAGTAATCAATCTTTTTATTATCTGGTCGAAATGATATTATCTGGTCGAAATGACTTTTATGTTCAGGAATGCGTAAACAAAGTAATCCATCATTTTTAATGTGAATGAAGTGTCAAACTGAATGAGCCCAGTTTCCTGTCTTCAAAGGGAATCGCCAAACCACGAAGTAATCAATCTTTTTATTATCTGATCGAAATGACTTTTTTATGTTCATTAAAAGGTGTGTTTAGACATTACGTCTTTATTCTAAGCCGCAAAAATGTGCTGACACGCAGGTGTTTGTACGTAAAACCAGGTCATTTATCCGCCATAATATCTGCCTGGTAACGCGGCTAAAAATACACGAGCCAATGAAATGTTAGAGGGAGGTAGTTATTTCATAAAATATTTTGTTTTGTAACGTTTTTTGTCATTGCGCAGCACGTTTAGTTTGAGATTCTTAAAACATTTCTCGTACAGAGATGACACAAAGACACGTCGAGATGTCTAGCTTAAAAACGACCAGTATGAAAGAAGACACAAACCATCAAATAGTTTTGGATATAGACGAAAACTTTTCCATCATCGTAAAGCAATACAGACGCGAAGTGTACGTTTTGATACGCAGTGGTAGTAAATATTTGAAACTTCCTTTGAATATTTTTGAAGCTATGTGCAATTCTCAAATCAGTGTAGCTTATTCAAAAGCCATTTTGGAAGGCATTACAGAAGGGTTATGTTGTTACTGCGGATTACAATTCGTTTCGGAAGTAGAATGCCTCGAACACGAAAACAATGAACACGTCTGTAATAAGAAAGAGACTTACCGTTTTCATCAAAATGTTTTTGAGAGTGAAAGGTTCAATCCATGTTTCACCGACTGAGCATGTAGGCTGTCAATATGGACAAGACAGTTTTACCTCCCGAATTGTGCGTACGGATTTATGAGGATTTCGTGAAGAAGCCTTTAGTTTCCTTAGTTCATATAGTGGACTTTGAATTGTATGAGGTAGTTCTGTATACTATTTTGCCTCATAATTTTTATTTCGTTTTAAACAACAACGAGAATATAAGACAGTGGTTAAATGATGTAGCGACGTTTGAACAATTTAAATCTCTCGTATGTAAAGTCATTGATAATGGAGAATGTAACATAAATATCCATGCTGTAAATATACGAGATTGGAGGGAATCCGTTGTTGGCAATATAAAGGTATATGACACTATACGACACTGGAGAACGGGAGGTGAACTTTCGTTTACGCATCGATGGTCCTTTTTAAACCTCCAAGAAGATCGGTCAGATATGTGGCATCTGCTTCTTGAAAAGTAGACAGTTAGACTGTAAATTATAAAGATGTGCAAATGTTACAACGTTGTTTATGTTGAAAAACACTAGGGGCAGGTGTCGGTGTTTTGCAACATGACATGAGGAATAAAATAGAAGTTCGGATTGCTATAACGTTACTTTTTGATCGAGTGTCGATCTGAACACATCTGAAAAATGCATAGACAATTACAAGAGGACCAACCGAATGATCAGAGTGATGGAACGACTATGAGTATGATTTGCGAACCAGCTACGTCCGAAGTTTGTAGCTTTGCGGAAGAATTGACTTTAGCGGACAAAAATCTTAAATGTCATTTCACTATCATTAAGTGGATCGGAGTATTGATACTGGCGACGATATGTGCCGTTCCCGGATTTGTAATACTTTCGCACTCAGTCAGTTCTCTACCCGTCAGCGACAACGATGTGAGATCGAACTTGAACAAGACGGCATGCGTGTATGCTAAGCAGTTTTACCTACAAGAAAGTCTCTACGCTACAGTGTGCAATCAAGATGGATATGTATTTGTGGATATAAGACAGTTCGTAAATAGATCAGCTACCATTATAGGTGTTGATCTCAGTCTTCTACAGTGGCTTACATTGAAACAACTTTCTTCTAGCATAGATACTGCGGTTGGCGAGGCTCGTACCTACTGGAAAGATCTCAAACAGTACAAAGGCGCTTCCTAAAATGACAGTGGCATTATTGGAGTCTTACTTTGACTTTTTCTACGCTAAAGCGATATTGGACAATATGAACGATGTCATTATAAAGAAATGTTACGGATGTATCAACAACAAGCTTTCGCAAACAGATCATCAGTGTCTTAATTTGTCGAGAGAGGATTGGTTACACCTTTACTTGGAAGATATATTACTCTGTGTCGACGAAAGCGACATCCTTCAGAAATGGGAGTCATCTGTGTCCATGGTTGAAGATGTAGAACTGGTAGCTATGTACAGATTTAAACTTTATTGTTCTGACTGGAGAGACACGGATATGAAAACCGATGCCTGGAAATCTAAAATGATACGAATGACTTTACAGATTCTACATTTAGAAAAACGTTTTTGAAAAAAAAGTGTCTGTTTAGTTTTCGAATGTGAGCTGGACTTATTTGTTACTGATAATGGATTTTACGTCGAAAAATGGTTCTCAATGGCTGATCATTGTGATTTTTCTAAAAGTAATAAAATGTGTCTGTTATGGACATTATCAATGTCAAACAGTTCATAAGCGTTTATTCTGAAGTAATGTTCTACTGTGTGTACATATTTTAAACTATAAATAAATTCTTTTTTAAAACGCTGTTGTTGTTGTTGTTGTTGAAGTTTAATAACATAAACAAGCAACTGCAATGTTCTACACTACTTTTTTATTATTTTTTTAACCAAACACATTTATTGAATCACACACGCATATCAATTATTTACACAGAACATATACACTCTACTATATTATAAAGGTGGTCACACCAAATATAACAAACAAGTCACCTTTTTAGGCAAGAGAGCAACACGTTTGATTAAAATATTCATAAGTGTTTACACACTGTGAGTAGGCGTTAGAAGTAATGTTATATACAAAGGTGTCATTATTATTAAAGTTTGAACTATCGAAATGATCTATAAAATCAGTCATGGTTTGTCCCAGTAGTCTGTTTCGTAGATACAATATACAGTAGAGTCCACATACACTGGATGAATCACTCTGTATTTGATGTTTATTTACTCGAACGCTGCTCGAACGTTCATTTAACCATTGTTTGAAATACACACTATTTCGTTCAGGTGATCTTCCATAGCTATCAAAGAATTCTAAGTCATATCCATCATGGAAAAAGCCGCACCAATGATGTCCTTGCATTAAATGAATATCAGTGTTAGCGATGAATCCATATGGACGTTGCATTGTTTTAACAGGTAGTTGATCGGCGGCGTATACTCCGACGACATTGTCACGTAATATAGGGTCACACTCTATCATACACTGAAGCTGAGAGGTATTCATGACTGGAGAATAACGTCACGGTCTTTGGTGATCTCCAATTGCGCTGGCCCTTCGCTCCAAATGATACAACTCATTGGTTCTGTGAATAACAACAACAACAAAACATTAGATTTATAGAACCAACCCATCTTATTTACATGCCATGCAAAGGTAAAATAGAAGTAGTCACTGAAAAGTCATATATTTAAATGAAAATTGTTTGTGTGTTTGTTTTTTTGTTTTTTTACAATTTACAATTTACATATTCTCGTCATTTATTGTTCAAAGATTATTATAGCTTACCGCTGAGGCCTGTTTTGAACTGCACTTCCAGTCTCACGTTGGCGTATTTCAGCAAGGACAAGTACTCCCCGTGATGTGAAAATTCAGGTTCCAACTGGAAAGCGAAGAGTGTGGAACCACTTTTATAGTGTTCTATGTCCAACGCATTGCCTTCATCTCGTCTCCACTTTCCCGCACTCTGTAGCAAGTTAACGAAAGGACGCATCACCTTGGCTCCGTTACTGAAATCCAACTTTAGAGGCTGTCCACCAACAGGCAGTCCGTCCGAATACAATCCAAGGTCTTGGATGCCGCAATGTTCGAAATTGAACGGATTCGTAGTATAGTCTCCATTCAGAGCTTTGCTTTTGACAAATCCTATGACGACCTTGTTAGGTCTTTTGCCTTGGAACAGATTTTCCCAGTTGAAAGAAGTGCTGCCTGTTGCGATACTCTGCGATCGACATTCCACCTTGGTGTAAGGATACAGTGCATTTCCCTTTTCCATCATTTTGGAATGTCCAAACAACACGCCCGGCGTGACTCTAATTTTTCTAGCTAATATGTAGATGTCATCAATTTCGATTCTAAACTCTGTTGTCGAGTCTACGGCTAGTAGAGAGAATGTTTCTGGACTTCTATAGAGTTTAACTTTCACATCGACTTGATTCAAGAGGTAACGCTCTAGAGAAAACAAGTCGTGAAAGATAGGACCTTGTAGGTCGAAGATCTTCGACGTGGCAATCCACTTAGCTCTTTCATAGAGTCCGTTATTAGTTCCGGATGGGTCGGTTACTCCTGGGGAATCTGCGTCATCCTGAAACCATCCCTGCGTTTTTATCTGACTAGATAGGGCATCTCGTCCATAGTTCAGTAAAGTTTGAATGTAAGCTCGATACGGATTGTAGTTACAAGTAACGCTTGCTTTGTTCTGTAAAGTCACTTCTGTAGACGAAAACAAACTTTGCAGAAACAAGTTCGCTGGACCAACTTTCTCTCCAGTAAGCGCAGTGCCGTCGGTTTTAGATACTTTCAGTTTCACGTACAGTTGCGAATTTTTCAAATCCAAATAGTCCATCGAGTTTTGACCGCTGATTCTGAATTCAAAAGGTCCCTCTGAAGACGCCTGCGACATTGGTCGAATTTCGTCGTAGTATGTATCACTAACGCTCGTCTGTGTAGGCGGAAGCTCGAACAAATTCAGTTCCGAAACGATGCCTTCTTTAAACTCATTTTCGTTAAACATTGCCATTTTGTTTAAGTTCCAAATATATCTCTTTGCTTAGCTTTTTTCGTAGATTCTTTCTTGTTGGTCTTGGATTTTTTCGCAGATTTGATTTGAGCCACCTTTCTTTTACGCTTGCCGGTGTTTGACTGAAAAGCATCGACTACATCCTCCGGCTTTATACCTTCTCTCTTTAACTCCGACTCAGCCCTGGCTGCAGTCTGTTCAGCGGGTAACACTGCGCGAATAGTCACCTGTTTTCTTTCTCGAGACACTTTTGAATCCTCAATAGGTATCACACGTGGACGTCTTCCGGCTCCTGTCTGATCTATCATCGTGTTTCCATCCCTCAAACGTTCAAAAAAGCTGACCCACTTTTGCGGATCAGGCACATACAGTTTCATTTCTTTAAAAGAATGGATATCGCTTTAGGTGAAGTGTTAGTCGTACAGGTTTGACTAAATCTGAAGCCGTTGTGTCGTCTTCCTGCTTTATATGTATTTCGAATTCCCGAAGTTCTTTTCTCCTCACAGGTACGTAGTAAGGAGTATCGAGTGTGTAGTCCCACTCACTTTTCTTATTTTTCTCGAGTCGTCGCAACAAAGGACGCGACTCTCCTTTCACAATGCTTTCTCCACAAATATCCGAATAAATGTAAAGTCCGCTACTCAATTTGGATCTTGCATTTTCAGTGGCGTGAAAATTGACCAACGCTACTTGCCAACTGCCGTCTAAAAATAAAGGAGCCTTTAACTGCACTTTGAAATGACCCGTTTCATTTTCGGAAAAATACTCATTGCTTTCGTTACTTTGCAAGTAGATGTATCTGTCACTCATCATATCGATTTCAGCATCTCTACCACAGGTTTGAGCAGAGTTGATAGAATATACCGATATTTAATCAACACTCTTTGTCGCTGTTTCTGAGTGAGTGTGCTTGATACGAGACGTCGAATCACGTTTTTGTGTCGATTCAGTTTCTTCTTGTCTTTATCATTAATTGGACACGTTCCTTTCAATACGTTGTATATAGCTTCTAGTAAAGCTTTTAACTGAGTATCGGTCAATGTTTTTAACAGAGCACTTCTTTGTCTATCTTGTGATTGTACTAAAAGTTCAAACAAGGCTAAATGTTTCTGCACCATTATGTAGACTATTTATGACGATTATCCGAGTGTGTCTCTCCTATTTAAAGCTTTTTATAATCGTCCTCACTGATCCAAGAGTCATACTTAGGAGCCCATCCTTTCCATCTCACTAAATACTCCTTTCTTTGACCTCTTCCTCTGGACTTGATCACTTTTTCTACCAGGTACGTCTCTTGTACGAACGCTTTCGTCAACTGGTTTTGATAAAACGTTCCCTTCACTATTTCTCCAGCATAATCCTTTAACTGATACTGGGGTATGTTTTCTATCATTAAACGTTGATTTACTACAAACAACTCACGGGACCACCTTTCATCGTACTCGCGCTGAAACTGACGTCGTATAAAGGAAACTCTAACGAGATCACCTACTTTAAATTTGTATGATGATGGTAAACGGGTTCTTTTCTGAGGTTCTTTGTTATACTGTTGTCTCCACAACTCAAGCGAATCACTGTTTTTCACGCTAGCTGGAGATCGTTTAATAGAGCGGTGATACGTTCTATTGTAACTATCCGTAATGTCGGGAAGAGCGTCGATCCATCGATGCGCTTGTTTGTGTGTCATATATCTCACGAGGCGACTTTTGATTGTCTTAATGCTTCGTTCAGCGTAAGATGCTTTAACAACATTTTGTGTGACGAAGTAATTCACATTTTCTTGTTTTAAAAACCGTTTGACGTCCTTGTTGGAAAATTCTGTTCCTTTATCGCTTCTCATATTTGTAGGCTTTCTTCCTTCTGCAAAAATATGTTTCAGCGCATGTGACATTTCTTTACCCTTTCTTGTGCGCAAAGGTACTGTCCATACAAACTTGGACAGGATGTCAATGGCCAACAGAAAATAAGCATAGCCATCATTATGTTTTCTGTAATATTCCATATTGGCGGTGTCCACGTCCCATTGATAATCGATGTATGGAGCAACGACTCTTCTTCGTTTAAATTTTACACGTTCCTCTTTGTGCACGGCATAGTCTTCTTGTTTCAACAACCATTCACGAATCTTGTTTCTGCTAAGCACAAATTTTCCATCTTTTCTCACGGCTCTATACAATTTTTCAACGCCACTGTAAGCACCAGCGTGTTTGGGATCGTAATAAATGCTTTTCAGGTACTCTTCATATTTCGGAGACGAAGCCATTTGATGTTCCGCTGTTTCGGTACGGCGCTGTTTTCACTGTTGTCTCGTTTTCTTTTGACTGGAATACCGGGTGGTGGTGGAATGGATGAACCCCCGATTTGCTGGCGTCGTGAAACGTTGAGTAAAGTTTTAGGAACGTTAATATTTGACAATAATATCTCAAATTCCGCCACGCCCGTTGGTTTGAAGTCTTTGTAGTCTTTTAACTGAACTTTTATAAGATCCACAATGTTAGAATTCGGTATTGTCTCTCCTGAAATAACGACTTCCCCTTTTTCGTTCCATGTTAAATAGGGCTTCATATACGATAATAACACGCGTGCCCGCCCTTCGAGTGCCTTTGGAATCAATTTTAATATCTTTTCACTGTCAAAGTTTAATCGCTCTGAAGAATTCTCAGTACGATGTGCACGACTTAGCTCTTGTTGTGCTGACACCTCTTTTTGCCCATCTACTTGCGAAGTATTTTCTCTTTTGGATGTACAGGATGGAAGTTGCTGATACTGTTCAGTGGCTACCTCCTTTTGTCCCTCTATTGGTAAGGTAACAGTTGCAGTAGATGAAAGAGATAAAAGTCGTTGGTATTTGTCAAAAGGCACCAAGACCATTTTATGCATGTTGACAATGTACAGAAAGATGAAGTTATGATCACGATGATCATGCGAGTGTGCCTTTATTTGGATTGATAAATGATAGTATCCTCATCTGGAAACACTTTAGTACGCACACGATAATCTTCGTTGGCTGAAGGAGAGAAGTCCAAAATCAGATATCCGTAAGGTAATGAGGTAGCGTCTCGATAAGCTTCCAAAAGAAATGTTCCTTTGCCAAGGAAAGTCTGTCTAGCCAAACATTGGAGCTGCGACACGTCTCTCGGATTTTTCATGAGCACTAACACGTGCGTGTTCAAGTTGATCGTTCGGCTGTGTTTTCCTTTACAGTATAGATTCTGGTTCAAGTACAGTATACTTAAATGACGATGATGCATTCCTTTTACAAATAAATTCTCCATTTCCGGCGATGCTGTCACGCTTTCCATCAGGTCATCCAGAACCACTAGATTACAAACGTTTTCATCGGAAAGGTCGTTCAGTTCATTCTCTGTAGGCAAACCTTTATGAAAACTGATAAATGAAATATTCCTTTCCATGACTTCAAACAAAGGTTGATATACACCGTAACAATACATCACTTTTTCAGGCGGAGTGACGAACATCTCGTCTTTGTGTTGCAATAATCTATAAACCCAGGTTGTTTTGCCGCTACACGTAGCTCCAGATACCGAAATAGATGTACATTCTGGGAAGGGATACATGATGAAAATAATCCAACACGCCAGGAACCTACGAGTTTTATGATATTTTTTTCTATTCAGCATCTTGAAGGAGATCCACCAAAATGTCCACCAATTCCTGATCGTTCACTTCATGCTCTTTGGTATCCAGTTTTGGCACGGGACACAACGTAATATCGAGCGGAACTGTATGGATTCCGTCATTCATCACTTTTCTTTTGCAGTAAAGGTAAGAAAAACCTCTTCTTTCTTGGGAGTATGTAAAAATGGTGTTATTCTTCACCCTGAAACCTCTATTTACTCCACTTACAGCTTTTCCTGTCTTCAATACCTGGCGAAACTTTGTCATAGGTGCATTTAGATGACGTTTGCTGACTCCTTTTGAACTGTATTTTAATTCATTGACTAGTCTTGGTCTGTAAGGACAGCGTTTCTTCTTTAATTTTAAACATCGTCTTAGCAAGTGGTAAGCCGCGACTCTGGTCGAAGAGGCTGACACAGTCTTTTCTTTACGCACAATATACGTTTTACTACATAGCCCGATCATTTCGTCACCCTGGTATTCCAGTTTAAACAATCCTGGAGTACGTTTGTCAAATTGTGCATGACTGGAACAACAGGTCCTGGGAAACCAGTGGTGCTTGGCATCGGCTTCAATGTCTGTAGTCGTGCAAAATCCTTGCAATCCGAAATGGTATTGATCAAGCATATCGGTCTTGATGACGTCCTCTAAGCAGGATCCGGTAATTGCCATATATGCGCTGTCGGTATCCATTTCGCAGTACTCAAAGTCGGACCTATCTACGTAGAAGTCCATAAAATCATAATAAAACTCGAGCATGCGAAGTTTAGCGTACTGTAAAATGAAGTATCCCAGCTGAATGGGTAAGTCTAACTTGATCACGGTCTTGGCCATTTCCAGTTCGTAATATTGTTCCTCCATGTCGAGACAGTCCAACTTCCGAAATTGAGGATCATTGATTTTCAAACACGTTTCGTTCTCTCCCTGAATGTAGTTGATATCCCTGTGTTTCGATTTATCCATAATAAGGGAACCATAACCCGAGTTGCCTATCACTTTCATAGTATCTGCAATAATAGCCGTGTTGGGATCTCTATCCCCCATTCGTCTGGCATCGCTAACCTCTTTTACAAAGTTTTTGAAGCACCGTTGTTGTTGAAACTCCACGACTTGATAAATCTTGTTGACAACCATGCCGTGATTCAGGTACCACTGCAATAGAGGGGTAGCTAACATCAGTTGATTCGCCTTCATACCACCAACCAGCAAACGTCTGGGTTGATCAGAAAGTTGGTATTCGCGGATATGAGCTTGCATATGCTCACCAATAGCTTCAAAGGGTATGTCTGTGGTGCAAAACAGCGGTGACATTTCTTCAAAATACTGGAAGGGTGTCATGCTAGGGTGTTCGAAGTAACTCGGCCATTGCTCTGGGACTTCGATATCGACTTCCACCATCCCGAAAAGATCTCCATTTACCACACCTTCCAAGATACGATTTTCGCTGATCTTTCCCTTGTGTCCTTGAAAGAACCCCGGTCTCTGGGTATCGATAAAGTCGTAAATGTCGGGATTCGCTCTACAATACTGTCGAAAGTCACACTCCCACATTTCAATGACGCGATTTCCTTGCGCCTCTAAATAGGCGGTAGTTTCTTTCGTCTTTTCGTATCTGTCTTTTCTGGCGTTTCTCCACTTATCGTCTGTAACATTCTTGGTGATTTCGCAATCGTGACCGTGCCAGTAACACCCTTGAAACTGAAAGATGATGGGTCTGTCTCCGAGTTTCTGAGCTGGACAATAACCATCAACGGGATATTTACCTACCATGACCTCTCTTCCGTTGTTTAATTTATGTTGGATAGGAATGCCATGTCGTTGAATCATCCAGTCCATCCAATAATAAGCGGACATGTATTTGTCTCGAATTTCTGGTCGAAACTCGTTTTCAGCTCGACGTCTTACAAAAGGTCCAACAGGCATAGGTTTTCCTATGGCCTGCAAATAGAGCGCATTGGCATCAAATCCGAGAATAGAGCCGCACACCTTCCCTCCGCGGATACGTGTCTGTCCGGTTTTGTGATGACGCGTGAAAATGATGCTAGGACCACCAATAATATTTTGTTTGATAGTGTGATACAGATCGGCATTGGCTTGATCAAAAAGGGCGAAATTAACGTTCTGTTCTTTGGCCGATCTAAACAACAACTGTCGGGCGATGCCGGGTACTGAAATAGCCGTTTTAAATACGTCTATCCCTTTGTCAAAGTAAAACGTTAGGAAACGCTGCACGGCCTCCACAAAGGGTCCCACGTCCAAGTTGTTGTACCAGACTAGAAAATCTTGAAACATGTTCATACTTTTCTCATTCCAAATACGTTGACAGAACTCGTAATCTTCTTTACTAATGTTGCTGGACTTAAGACTGCTGTAGAATTCCTTGTGAGGCGGCAAAGATGTGTATTCCAGCTTGTTCACGTCATCAAACCACTCGTAGGGAAAGAAACCTTTCTTCTCTTCCACATGGTAAGCTTTGAGAAATCCGGCGTAAGAGGAACCAGCCGCTAAAAACTGAGACATGTCCAGAAATTTGAGTTCGTCTGTGGCAATGCAAGTGTAGGCATTGTTGTTTTTCACGACGAAACATCGGTTCAGTGTCGATGAATGCATGTCAAGATGTCTAGCGATGTTCCGCTTTATGAGATTCAGGTCATACTTGGCTGAGTTAAAACCGATCACAGGGAGTTGAGACATGTAACCTTCCATATAGCCATATAACTTTTTTAACGGATGAAATGATTTTTCTTCTTCTTCTTCTTCTTCTTCTGCATTTTTCTGGTCAGCTCGATTGTCAAAGTCCTGCTGAAATTCTTCATCCTTTGCAATTTTAGCATCAATTTCATCCAGTACCCATGCCCATTTTTCTTTCGCCAAATCGTAGGCGGTTAAAGAAATGTCTGTCAACAATTTTACCATTTTTAACACCAGTTCGTTTTCATCAGGATTCACGATACAAACCGGTTTCGTATAGCCTTGAATATTGCTACAAATAGACACGCTCACAGGCACGTGACATTGACTCCACGTTAAAAACTCTGTGGGTTGGTCGTTCACTTTTTGAAGCATTGCTTCAAAGTCAAAACAAGCAAACCATGGGAACAAACGCTGATCTTCAGGTACGTGGATTCCATAACGGTCTAATTCCTCAAAGACCGATTCCCGGGATTGATAAAATCCGCCGGGATAAACGTACTTTGTCTTGTTTGTACAGATTTTCTGATGGCGATGCAAATTGTTAATTCGATCAAAATGACGGTCGCACGTTTTGCACTGGTATTTTTGCGCGTACATGGCGAAGTCACGAATATATGACAGATGATTCTCGTACATGTTGAGATACATGGTGGTTTCCTGTAGGCCTCTGGATTTGTAAATGGATCGCGCAAATCCGTCTTCCTGCAAGCTGTAAACTTCCAGATTGACGTTAAAGAATTTCTCGAAAGCGGGAAAATCCTCAAAAGTGATTCCGTCTTGACATGTGTTAGCATTCGTTTGCCACTTCCGGTGAAATTCTTTGGCAGGTCCATCCACATTTCGGATATCGTGCCCTCGGTGAAGAGCCAGACAGCGAAAAGCGCATAAATGATCTTTATAGCGTTTCCCGGTGAGTCGACTCTTGATTAAAGGATAAATGCTTTCCTTCCTCATAAGAAATTCTGGAACTTCACCAGTGCCCAGCGGATAGACTGTGCTGTACACCGTAAAATGCACATTGGTCACCAGAACTGGAATCCATTTGGTATCTGGACGGTGACGCAATATTTCGTCTAATATGTCTCTTTGCTGTAAGCGAAGTCTAAGTTGACCTAAATCTCGTCTTCTAGACACGTATAGAGGACGCTCGAAAATCCCATTGTTGTTGTAGGGCACGAAATATCTATATTCTCCCGTTTCTCGGTTTTGTAAAATAACACCAAACACGAGATTTAAACGAAAGGCTCTTTGCTCTCGGTTGAAAATATCATCTGCGTAACGCATCAGTTGATTTACATTTACGTCGTTGTCAAGCGGGAAGTTGTAGACCGAATGGATGGGACCCAGTCTGTGTGGCTCTAGAATCAATGGTTCATTCGCTTCGTATACTTGACGCAGTCTGTCTTGCTGGTCATTTCTGTTCCAAGGAGCCGAATCATCGTCCCATGGCCTCTGTTGTAATGCTCCACCCGTTTGATAATGTTGTCTTACGCCATGTAAATACAGATCTCTCCGGTTGTTGAAACATTCCGTACAACGCCGACAGTGGTATTGCTGCAGTGTCGCATTCGACTGACGACTTGAACCGGTCTGACTTTGGTGACTCATATTGTGTTCGATTAAATCCTTCTTTGAATCAAAACACTCCGTACACTGTCGACAGCAAAACTGTGATCTTTTATTTGATGATCGTATCGATGCTCGATCTGTGGTGGTGGCGTTTGAGGATGAACTATTTTCTTTTCCCTTTTTCTCGTGCCAGACCGTATGCTTTTTTAATCCCTGTGACGTAAAGCATCTTTTACCACACTGGCAGCAAACATGTTCACCTGAACCCTGACATGACTTCTCATGAAGTAGTCTGTGCTTGTCATATTTAAATACTTTCCCGCATTTTGAACAGTCGAAGGTTTGGTTGGTGTGAGCCGCAATTACGTGCTGGTTCAACGACTGCTTGTAACGAAACGATTTGGTACATTGGTCGCATTGAAATGTATTTTTCGGTGTTAGATCCTACAAAAAAGTAGGAGTTTGTTAGACAAAGGTTTAAATGATAATATCCACAACCAACAGAAATAAACTTGAAAGATATTCTTCATATTTAACAATCATAAAAATTAAACTTTCTAACACTTACCCGT
The DNA here is from genome assembly GCA_038501625.1 of Corbicula japonica. Lineage (NCBI taxonomy): Eukaryota > Metazoa > Mollusca > Bivalvia > Venerida > Cyrenidae > Corbicula > Corbicula japonica. The sequence goes on along the minus strand of JAZAYU010000006.1, from coordinate 8,552,093 downwards.
TCATTAGTCACTAGACTGTCGTTGTTCAACTGTATTATTGGTTCATGCTATAAAAGAAAAAACAACGATTTTGACAAATCTTACGGCTGTATCATATATAATTATAGTGAGAACACAAATTGAAATGTTTTTTTAATAATTTGAAAACAACAAAAGACGCGCTTTTTCTGACACTTACCATTTCACCGGACCTCTGTCCGTCATTGTTTTCATCCAACTGTCTTTCTGGTTCATGCTGTAATAGAAAGATAAACCATTATTTTGACAAATATTTTTAGTCACAGTACATTGAGAACCCTTTAATTCAACTTGTAGACATTGAAAAAAGAAAATTGCGAACTTACAGTTAGATGTCCTCCCAAGCCGTCTAATAATTTATGGATCGCCTCGTGTTCAGACAACTGGGTGGCATTATTTAAACTCGCCCCGCACCATCGACAAGTCACCATTCTGCGAAATGAAAGGGAAAAAAAACAACAACAAACAATTATATCATATAGGTCTGTCATTTCCATCTTCACCTGCAAATAACGAGAATTTATATTTGTTTGTTTAACTCACGTTTTCAACAGCATTTCAGTTCTATAAAAGTGAACTGTTTCATCTCTTTCTCAACGCGGTATCCACTTCAGATTTTTTATTTGTTTAATGTTTGTGGAATATTTTTTATAATAAAATAAATTTTAAAGACCCCCAAAACTCCCTCTATTACTGCTTTTTGCTATATGGTAAGACTGTGGTTTTTGACTGTATCTGTTTCTAATATGAGTCCTCTCTCCATTTTTATTGGAAGTATAAGCACTAGACGAGACCTTAACCATAACCTCCGTATAACGTGTTATGATTGAATTCGGTACTTTCAGCGCTTTGATTTGAACATTTAAACTTTGAGTGTAACGCATCAATAAACCACAGGTAAATTTACAACCGTTGTCATTGAAGCTTGGTGTCTATGTACATTAACCTCGTGGTTGTAACTAGGCAAGCGTAAATTTGTACATCGATTATACAGAGAAAAACGTTTTGTGTTAGTTTTAAACCTTTAAGTCGGACGTAATATAACGCGTGCAAAATTAAAGACTGCATTAATTCTGGATATATATAAAACTTGAGTTGTTTCTGTTTAGTAATTCGATGGGAAAAAAGTGTCTTGTTACGTATGTTATACTTACTGAGATTTAGATTGAACGTGCAAGGATGATAATTTGAAAACCGCCATAATGGACTCTGATCAAGATTGGATATAATAGTGTCTTGTCATGTAAGAAATCGGTTTTTCAAACTAAAAATCTGTTTAAATGTCGAGAATTTTAGTTTTGAAAATCATGGTAAGACACGAAAATACTGCCTGGTTTTAGATGAAAAAACAAAACAAAACAAAAACAACTTAACACACGGAAATAAATAGGCTTCAAACCAGGTACGTTTTTCTTCCAATATTTTAAGACATGATTTGACTGCAGAAACATTCTTAAATCCTATCCTTAGTACATCTCAAGTTTCTTTATGTTTAGAAACCTCTTAACGGGCTTTTTAAACTATCGCCATTAAAATAACATAAACGTCAACTTGTGAACAGTCAAGCGATACGAGAGACATTCATTCTTAACCTAGTTAATCTCACCTCTTTACGCATAGCTGAGTAAGTTTTAAAGCAGGTTTAACAGTGTAAATTTGCCAGTGTGTTATTTAAAGGAGGGTTTTGTCCTTTCATTAGATTTTTTTTTCATGTTTTTTTTTTATTTCTTAAATAAGAATAAGTCATATAACATAAAGATACTATAACTGAAGACATAACTTACTTAAAAAAAAAATAAAGTACTAAAATGAGAAATCAAAGAAATGTTTTAACTTACCTCTATTGGAACCGACTTGGTTATAACTGTTGTAATTCCTTAAACAGTGAATAAATCCAGAAATGAATAAATCCAGAAATGAATATCAAACTTAAGGTCGCATCACGTTTATTCAAATGATTTTAAATACAAAATCGTCACAAACATTTTTTTTAAAGCGCATGCGCATCCTACTAAATCTTCATTGGTTCAACTATTTTGAGTTGCGTTACCGGGTAGTTATTATTGCGGATATATGACCTGGTTTAACGTACAAACACCTGCGTGTCAGCACATTTTTGCGGTTTAGAATAAAGACGTAATGTCTAAACACACCTTTTTAAGAACATTTAAAAAGTCATTTCGATCAGATAATAAAAAAGATTGATTACTTCGTGGTTTGGCGATTCCCTTTGAAGACAGGAAACTGGGCTCATTCAGTTTGACACTTCATTCACATTAAAAATGATGGATTACTTTGTTTACGCATTCCTGAACATAAAAGTCATTTCGACCAGATAATAAAAAAGATTGATTACTTCGTGGTTTGGTGATTCCCTTTGAAGACAGGAAACTGGGCTCATTCAGTTTGACACTTCAATCACATTAAAAATGATGGATTACTTTGTTTACGCATTCCTGAACATAAAAGTCATTTCGACCAGATAATAAAAAGATTGATTACTTCGTGGTTTGGTGATTCCCTTTGAAGACAGGAAACTGGGCTCATTCAGTTTGACACTTCAATCAGATAAAAATGATGGATTACTTTGTTTACGCATTCCTGCGGTATTACACGTCACGTACACCCGACCTTTCAATGTCAAAAGAAGTCAACGAGGTCAAGGACAGCCGCCATTTTGAATATTAATGAGCTTAGGACTTAGGACGAATTAATGCAGCTGGTGCTCTAATAATACTACTATTATTAAATAACAAGATCTTAAAATAATGAAACATTAGCAATGACATTAAAAAAAGATAACAAATGAAGATATAAAGACTAGTCAGAATGCAATTTGAGAACAAAAACTCACCAGAATCTTTGCAAAAGATTATGACATAAAAACATGCACAATCAAATAAAGTGCTTTAATGGTTATGTGGTTGACTTCGTAATTAAGCGTTTTCGCTAATTGGTGATATATCGTCCGATGTCGAGAACATTTATTTTGTGATCACGTAGGAACTAAAGAATGTTTCTTTAAGTCTGTCAATGCGTTCTTACTGATTTGAACAACAAGTGCTCTGACAGTGCCATAAGCTATTTTAGCTTTTCATTTGAGCATTCTTTTTTCATGCAAAATTGTTGGGAAGGTGGATGGGTTGGAGATGATTCACCAAGATAACTTGTAAGCGTTTGTTCAATTTAGATAAATCATGAACAGACAATTAGGTGGTTCCTGAAACTAAACCTTGGACCTGGTTAAATCCAAAATAAGCTGCATCAATGGCCATAAGGATGTCCCGCCATGTTAACTTTTTCGATATATGTTGCTGTGTTTCTGACGGTTTTTTGCGTTTTAAGCGTTGATTAAAGAAGTGAAATAATCATTTCAGGAATTGCTACGTCCAGGAGACAAAACTTCCCCACACAGCCAAAGAGTAAAGGAGAGCATTATTATGCAATGATCAGTTTCAAATTAGACGCCACAAACAATTAGCGAAAATAAGAACCCGATTGGTCACCGCCTTGGAACTATTAAACTATAGCATGGTTAGAAAGAATCATGGTTACTTTTCAAATTAAGTTACATAACCTAATTGACCTTTTGACCTTAGCTCTGGGATAGAATCGCATCAACCAGTTACCTCAATAAATAGTCTAACCCTCTACACTCTTTTCACTATGCTTATTTGAATAGTAGAGAACAATTTTATTCTAAAAGGATCAAAACGGACCAAACCTCGTAGATTTGCTTGTTGAATTATAAAGTGATAGCTCTATAAAAGTAAAAGAATTTCAAACAAAAATATTTAAAAATCTTAAAGGTCGTCTTCAATGGCTTTCAAAGTTCCCTTTTCATCTATTTAAAGACAAAATTTTCCTTTATGAAATAAAACAACTCACTAAATTTCTTCAAATGACAAATCTCTTATATAATGCCATAAACAGACAAATAAAGCAGAATAAAAAGGCAGTATTTTGCCGTTTGGGCTTAGATTATGAGACTATACATCAACTTTATAGCTTAAGGGATAAGACTGGCGAAATCTCCAGGGTGATACAAAACAAACGATTAGTCTATATAAATACAGATGAGTATCAATTATTAATGTATCTTAAAACTAAATAGCATGAACAAAAATAGACACTAGGAGACATGAACATTTTAATAATGTTCCTTAGGTTGGTGCACCCTAGAACCTGGTTTAAACCCCCAGTTACAAATTGTTTTGCCACTGACCGTCATAAGGCGGTAACCCCTTGGGTTCTCACTTTCGTTAATTGTTTGCGGCGTCCATATTAAAATTGATTTTTGTAATACCATGCTCTCTTTTCCTCTCTTCTGTTTGGCTGTGTTGGAAGGCTGTGTCTGCTGGATGTGGCCATCCCTGATAAGAATATTTAACTTTTTTTCATCCTATTGGAGATCATAACCTAAGAAAAAAGAGATGTGCAGTTACAGTTATATGGTTTGTCTCTTTTATATCATTTGTTCATATCATTTTTTTTCAAAGGTAACCAGCATGACCAGAGGCCAATAGCCCAAACTATATAAATGGTAACAAAAAAGAATAAATTAAAGGAGGAACTGTGCTTTTGTTTTTGAAAAAAAAAACTACTTATAGATATTAAAGATAGGATGCAGAGATGGATAATTTATTTTACTAATTTTATATTGTACCATCACTATTTCTCGTTTAATTTTGCAGATTCGGAAACTACCATTGTAATAAACAGACATATAATTATGTGGCTTAATTAGGATTCTAAATTGGTCTGAATCGAGAACAAAAACATTTCAATTAAGGCCATTAATTGAGAATGCAAGTTAATTACAGTTTGTCACCAAACAGAGTTAAAAGCATTTTATTAAGGTTATAAAACGTCATAGATCAAGTAACTCGGATGGAAGTATAATAAAACAAAACGATCCTTGTAGAGAAATTCAATCCTAGTCGTTCAAGGTATTGAAGATCTTTAATTGCCAACGATTCGCTTGTCTGATTAGATCTTTAGAAGACAGAAGATACGATATAAATTGAAACAAGCTGTCTAGAATGTATTTCCCGTTAGACAATTCCAATCGTTTTTCTCATTTTTCTGTAGACTGCAAGAAACTCAGGGGATGACCAATCATATTAATATTTGTTAACTGTTGGTAGCTATCTATAGACTTTACTGAATGTTTTAAATAAAAAATAACCCCGTACAAGTTAAAAGTGCCCGAATAAAATCATTTAAATATGCCAATAATTTGTTATCTTATATTTTCCTTTCTTATAGACATTACTCCGTAAATCTGCGGTAAAGAAATAGCATGCTGTAAGAAAGATGGAAATTTAAACTATATTTACACATAGAAAATCTGTATGGCCATTATGCCTTATTATCGACTCAATTTATGACAATGATAACCTAAATTAATAATCTCAAAGGCATGTACAAAAATAGAAGCCTCGTGAACTTAATAACTTGTCCGAGACTAGACCACTTGCAGGGCATCCGACCCGTTTAATCCCTTTCTCCTATAAACAACAAGCATTGTAAGCGTCAACACACTTACGTCCACGTGATTCTACGCAACCTTGAAATATTCTTAGCAAGGAGTCGGTTTTATGTAATGTCTTTGTTATTATGGGAATAACTAATTGTGCCGTTCGATTTTGGCGCATGCTTTAGAAGGATTTATAATTCTAGAATTGCTAAGTCATCTTCAAGTGCGAAGTAAACACAAAACATCGCCGCATAAAAGCTTTCAGACGAAACCCTGCTAGTTTATAAGAACTGACAATCAATTTCCATTCCATTAACAAAATAATACTTGATTTTTATATCAAACGTGGAAATATTTTCATGTTATTAAATATAAAAGTGTTACTTTCTATGCGGAATAAGGTTATATTTAATGTGAAAGATGCAAAGTACACATTAGTATGCATATGATAGTGACGTTCAAGATGTATTGTTTTTATTTTCATTTTAACAATATATCCCGAAACGCAGACAGTATTGTCATATTCTTTACAGTTTGTAAATAAATAGCCTTACTGCATCCTAAAATACGAAATACTTGTACACTCCCCATAAAAAGAAAGTTACCACTTTGGTCATTACTACAAGCTAAATATACATGCAATTGATAAAATATAAATGGCTTTGCATGAATTTTAAGATTTACTTATCGCGGTATTCGAAACAATCACTATGATAAAGATCAGTAACAAACTTCCGGTGTTGCAAACCTTAATCCTTTCCGGTTAACTGCAAATTTCTCGGCTGGTCCTCGTCTACCATTTTCGAACGTTTACCAACTAAACGGTAGAGTTTGATTTAAGAAGAAAATAATAGAAACGTTCAATTTCTTAGGTAATTAAATTTCCTGTGACGCTACGAAAGAGTAAGACAGACTTGAACATGTTTTTCAATTCCCGAAAAAAAATTACATGTTGATTAAATTGCTTCTATTAAATATTGAGCTTTTAAATTTTCGCAGCAGAATCGGCCTGATAAGAGAGTTTTAATTTCATCAATGTAAAAGCTATTGTAAAAGTGGTAAGTTTCTATTGACGATCAGTATAATTACAATATACAGGTTGATGTTTAAGAACTTCTTTAATAAATAGTTATATTCCTCAAAAGGTAAACACTCTTCTTGGTGATATTTTAGACTAAATTCAGTATTAGCTATATCAACGACGATCATGAATAATTTTAGATGTTAAATATCACTTTATCATACATTGTAATGATAAAATAGCAAGAAATATATACGCGGTATGTTCGAATGGTATTGTGCATTTTGGTTTGGAACTAATCTAATCGAAACTTCATGCAAAGGAAGCTCAGTGGTTTGTTACCAATTCGGTTTTTTTGCAACAGTAAATATTTTAGTGAAATTTTAAAAAGAAAGGTTCTTGATGAGTTCTCAATCAATGTTCTTGAATAGTTCTTGAACTAATCAAGAAATATTGTACACGAACTGCGCTTTAACTATCAAAGAACAGTTTTAATAACTTACTCAGAACACGTGTTCTTACAATTTGTTCAATTTAACATTTCTTAAAAATGCACTGGAACATTTTTAGAGCAGTTCAGGTACTATTCTTAAACAATGTTCTTGAGTTGTGCAAGAACTTCTCTTGAACTGCTCTTGTCAGTTTCACTGCATTGAGAAATATTCTAAATGGAATTGCCAAAGATGTAATCTTTATAGGCCAATCGTAATTTAAAAACAAAAGTGGATCGTCAGGGTACTGGTAGCGAAGACATAGAAACATAATTATTAGTTTCGTCTTAAGGTCTTATAAACCAACGGTAAAGCCTTATAATCATCATTGAAAACCTTTTAGACGAAACCTTTCCTGTTTTAAATAATATTTAATAAGGATTCATTTTCTATGCCCATTAACGCGACGGCCATCCTACTGAATTTTTCCCTTTTTTAAATACGAACAAGAAAAATGCAAACAAAAATATACTCAAAGGTCATCATTTATTACAGAATCATTTGTTCTGTATCTGCACTGGTCGTACCTTGAATATAAGCCGTTAAATAAAAATGTTAGAAAATAATTATAGGATAGTGTACAGACATTTTATTCAGGTACAAATGAACTTGGTTTGTTAAACAAGCATTTTGACAAATCTTAAAATATAAATTTCTAAATGTGTCTGTGTTCATTCTTGAAACAAAATCATTTTCAAATCAACTTTCAGGGCAAGCCCATTCTTTTATCTGGGGACCATACGCCGCTGAACATGGGATGGTATTAATCTGTAAATACCATGTTCACCGCCATATGCATATTATCGTTCGGGATGGATCAAAATTGTACTGTTTATTGATGTAAATATTGTGTTGCACTCAACCAGGGGCTAGTCGGCGTGGGCAGTAATATGCATTTTTCCATTACTGCCCATGAATAGGCTCATTCAAACCGAGCCTGCAATATTTTCACTTTTTTTTCGTATTTCAGTGGCTTTCAAATTTCCTTTTCATAATTTTAACAATGATATCTTGGTTGTGATTTGCATTATTTCAACATTAACATAATGTTCCTTTTCTTGGTTTTCCACGAGAAACGCCTTATAGAATTTTCTTATTCAAAACTAGCTTTAACTATTAGATCTAATTCGTTTAATGAATTGATGAAACGCATCAACATTTCTTGCTTAGCAATGAATTTCAATTACCCTTGATGTTTTAGTTACTTTCGAGTGTGCTGTGAAATCAGAAATGTTGTATCTATATGTGCCTATGATGAATAAATATAGTTTAAACTAAATCAGAAATAATAAACACACTTATGAACAATAACTTTCAAAATTATGACAAACTGCACGCCGATCGTTGGTCTGTATCAAACCACTACAATGAAAGCTATTAAAAGACGCAATGGATAAAAGACTAATGAGCTACAATAATCTTATAAAATTATCAATATCCAAAACATTGACACAAAACATGTCTTCCGGAGCTCAATGACGCCGTATTAAATGCATGAAACTCAATTTTCCATCCATTTCAAAAATGATGCCTAATTAAAACCAAATAACAGATATATATTGCAAAAAATAAAAACATGAAACATAATTGTGCTGTTAATACAGTCAGCTTGGAAAAAGCGACGACTAGCAAGTCGAAAGCGGGTGGGTCATATATTTATTGCGAATGACTTCATATTTAGGTAATTCCGAATATTTAATGTTATCATATTCTTTGGCGTATGTTAGTGTTTAATCTTCAGCTTAACAACTTTTCTAAGTATACACATTCGTATCGGGGCATTACTGGCTTGATAATTAAGTTGATCTGAAATTTGCAATAAACATGCAATAAATACTAACTGATGTATTAGTAAAACAAATATTCAAAATGACAGACAAACTGACTGCTCACAATCACTTAGAATACTGGCATCCTCAGAACACATACCACAACATCAGCCAAGAACGCGTAAGACCACCATCATTTCATGGAGGTAATGCAGTTCTAAACGACACTTTGGGAAATTCTAGCCCATTTCGTACGCGCCTTCCAAGTTCAGACCACAACCAGATTTAAATTGCTTGAAAGAAAACCGGAAAATGACTTGTCGCAGATATTCCTCAGAATTTAAGTTCCTATTGTTTAGAAATGCTGCAGTCTTCGAAATGCACGTGTATTATGGAAGTCGATAGCTAAACAGTGTAAAATAAAGACTTAACTGTCATATGATACATGTATGTATAACAGCTGCAATTTCGTTCTTATAATATGAAAAACATCGGAAGGAAAATAGTGTATACTTAGAAAAGTTGTTAAGTGTATATCAGTTTTTTTAGGCAATAATGAGGCCTTCGTGAACCATCTGTAATTCTTTATATAACGTTGTAATTACATCAGTGATACTTTCAATTGAATCTTACAGACATACCACCTTACCTAACACAGCCATTTTCATTAGACTCTGAGTCGACGCAGAGCCCTTCAATACAAATAAGAAATTGTATTATAATTAATGTAGCCTCCATTCGGCATAAGGAAATTAGATGATCCCACTGAAAGCTATATTCTTCATCTCAATTCACGTTCTTATATGGATTCTTTCAATTACAATTAAACATGAGGGTCCACGTGATCGAAAACGATTACTTAACAAATTAATACTTGTACTGTAAATTGCCTCAGTTTATGTCGAAAAGCTTCGCTATAAATTCTTTCATATTACCATAACTGGTAGAAAAAGTAAATAACCGCTTTCTGATAATATAAACAATTTTGCTTTTTTATATTAAGAGACATTCAACTGTAGAAACATGTGTGGCATTCATGGATAATAATGACCCAGGTATACAAAATTTAGTATTTAAAATATTATAATTACAGTTCACGTTGCATTGTTATGATTGCAAAGACAATACATCCGCGTTTGTTTTATTGTGGATCTGGGACTAGCTTATTTAAGTACTAATTACCCTATTAATGCCTAACGCGGCTATTGACATATTAATAACGGATCAACTATTTATAACGGAGCAACTTACCTTTTCATCTATTTTAATGTGAAGACACATTCATAACGGATGAAGCTAAAGGGGCATTCTCTCGCATTCCTCGATAACATAACATTTTTTTAACATTATGACATGTATGAATAATTTTGTTATTGGTTTTCTTCTAGTCTGAATTTAAAGGTATTTGTGGCTACATAGCAAGTGTTTATTATAAAAACTCTACAAAAGTAACATTGAAGGAAATGCCAAGGAGCTACTAACTTAGTAAGATCAGTTACACCCTGGCATCATGCAATTTCTCACCGAAAGGTCCTAACAAATAATGCAAAGTATAAAAGTATTTTGACGACATCTTGACTCTTGCTAATGAAAAAGGTATATTTAGGAATGTCTTATTCCTATCGACCAAGAAAACTGTTTTTTGTGTCAGAAAATAGGCAACAGCAAACAAAATTTCATGGAAAGCGTTGTAAAAAAAATCCATTAACACCAGCCCAATCCTCCTCATTTTGAGAATACCAAACAAACGTTGTATTTTACTTTAACATGTAATTAATAATCAACAATGAAAAGTCCGAAAAGTTTTTGTCACCCACTTTATTGAATCCTGATATTTCTACTTATATAGTGTTGAATTTATTAAACAAAGGCTAAACATCTAATCTAATGATGTTCTTTGTATATATAAGATTAATATATTGTCCACAAAATCAGACATAGGTACTAAGCAGTCAGTTTTCTTTTAATTGTCAGGATTGTTACGTTTTTTGTCAATTACTCCTTACCTAAGTGACAACACTGTCGGTTTCATGTGAAAATAAACTTGCTTAATTTGATTAAACACAAAACATAGAAATAACTGAGGTGAAAATGAAATAACGCGAAGTTAAAAGGAAAGCCATCCTTACTAGATTTTTACATAAAGGTAAGTCCTAGTTGCCTTATGAGTTGACTCTGGTATAGATATTTGACAAAGTCTTAATGACCGAAATCATACATCATTATTAGACAATAATTTACGAGTGACCAGGACAAGAATGCATTATTGAAGACGGAAATTTTGCAGAAATGATATTTCACCAAGCATCTTAATGTTTTCTCTGATTTGTCTCTCGTCTATTTTTTAATATATATTTAATCTCCTAAATATAGGCCAAGAATGATCGAAGTAATTTTTCGTCGTATTTGAAATGTTCAAATCCAATTTAAAAAGATGGGCCGATAAAGGTTTCCCTAATTCAAAGTGAATTATTGTCAATAGAGGTCAATAGACGTTTCGATTTTGTTTAAGTATTATGTGAGTCAAAAGCAATTTGTTTCTGAGAAATACAAACCCCAAATATACGCAAGTACTTTATATAATACATTTATTTCTGTTCTGATATTAAAAACGTTTGGTAGCATTTAAGTGTAAATTTTTCTTAGGTATTTTGTCGGTATTTTTATTTTCAAATTAAAGACTGCGTTTGTTTTAAATTGTAGCTTTAGTTAAGAACCATTGATCAATCAATATCACGACTTAATGTAATCAATAAACTTCTAGTCATATTTATATTCGACAGTTAGTAATGAAAGGAAACAAAACAACTTTAACAGTATCTATATAAAACATACTTTATTCGTAAACACGTTTAAAATGATGCTTATCTTTTGTAGTTTTTTTCATTTACAACCGAATACGTTTGCATTCCGGATGCCAGTTTTATTAGCAAAAAAAATCACAAAATACAATGGAAAAAATAACAAATAATCAAACTGGTAGTAACAATTTATATACAAGAAATTAATTATTGCGTTGATTTCATGGTTATTGTTCGAGGTTATTAAATCCGGCTCTATTTTATCTAGAAGTTATAAATTGTTTTGTTGTGATTCAGATCTATACATAGTGCGCACATTTGAAAGTAACGATACTATGGTAACATTAACAAATAAAAGTGTAAACGGGAGCTTAAATTACCAGTGCCCAAGGTTATTAAACTGAGCATGGAAACCAGTCACAAATCTCAAGCATCTGATTGGCTGAAATGGCGACTGGTCGCCATTTCAGCCAATCAGATGCTTGAGAATTGAGACTGGTTTCCAAACTCAGTTTTAAAACCTTCAACCCAGTTCTTGACCATTGTCTTAGAAGCAGATATTTTGAGAGAATGATTTTTAACAGTATTACTGAAATAGTAATCAAGTATTACTGAAATAATCATCTCAGCGATTTGAATTTTTGTGAAGCCCTTGAAAGGACAATCATTTCTTTCTATTTGTGGATAATGTGAAATTACTGGTTATATTAATTTCGTAACTTCAACAATTGTTGATGTAACGTGTTTGTTTCAGTCACAAAAGATGATGTACATTCCGCCGCCTCCATTTAAATGCAGAGCACAAGGCAAACTGATAAAATGGAGAGCACTGTGTAAGTTTGAGTGTTCAACTCGGGATGTATTATGTCTGTTGTACTGGTTGGTTTTATTTTGTTGCTCTGTTGAACACGGATATGCTGACTATTGCACTGTACCTGTAATGTGTAAGAGACAACGTTTAAGTTGCGCTTGTTTCGTGGAAGTTTATTTATATTTTGGCACATAAACAAACGGATAAATATTCTTAATCGTGTAAAATACTTTTCCTCGAATCAAAATTGAACGACGACAATAAAGGTGTCTGGCATTTTCATCCTTGATAATAATACACTGTTATCTAATAGTTGTTGGCCTGATTTCTGTCGATCTTTGTTTTTGTCTAAAAAGAAGAAAAAGAAGAAATTGAACTAATCTTTAATACAAACATAATAATTATTTAAACTCAGTAAAATAATGCAAATATATAAAAAAATCTTTCTCTTTGCATAATAAGTCCGAAATCCGTTTGCTTTTTAGGGCAATAAACAACAACATCGCTTGAACTGCTGCTAAGTGTTTACGCTGCATAACATTTGTTATAATATTTTAATATGATCATGAAAGTGGTTTCTTCGATGCTATTTTAAGACAGCATTTATAAAAAGAAAAGCAAATGAATGCTCTTCGACTCCAATACAAACAAAACAACTCTTATGAAAACTCGTTTCATTCTTTAATAAAAGTCTTAAAAGTCTTACATATGTCTGATTGACATATGTTCCCAAGCTTACAACACTGATAATGGAAACCAGTCTCGAATCTCAAGCATCTGATTGGCTGAAATGGCGACTGGATTTGAGACTGGTTTAAAGTTCCTTTGTCATCTATTTCAAAACTCTAGTTCTTGCACTACTACTAAATTATCCGTGCTCTTAACATCTTGTCTTACAGCTATAAAAGAACATGTAATTAGGTATTGTGATAAGGTTTTTGAAACTTCTTGCAAAAATTTATTTTGGTCGGTTAAAAATTCAAATGACGTTTTGAAAAAGCTTAAATCAAATAATTTTCAGGCGTTCTGTTTGTCTACTTATGATTTCTCAACATTATACACTTCGCTCCCTCATAATTTAATAAGAGACAAACTAACTAGTCTCATTGAAAAAACGTTTGCTAGAGAAAATAAAACCTTCATCGCTTGTAATGAACAAAGGGCATTTTTTTACAGATGGTTCTTATGATAATTATACCTTATGGACTTGTCAAGACCTAATAGAGTCGCTAACTTTCTTACTGGATAATATTTATGTTAGATTCGGTACCTCTATTTATAAACAAGTAATAGGCATTCCAATGGTTCTAATTGTGCACCCCTTGTTGCTGATCTGTTTTTATACTGTTATGAAAGAGACTTTATGTTATCTCTTTCTACTGAACATCAAGATGATATAATTACAGCTTTTAACAACACATCGAGGTACCTTGATGATTTATTAAATATAGACAATAACCATTTTCCATTACTGGTTAATAAGATTTATCCTTAAGAACTACAACTTAATAAAGCGAACACTTCAGAAAAGCAAGCAAACTTTCTCGATCTAAATCTGTCCATTGAAAATGGTTATGTCACAACTAAAATTTATGATAAAAGAGATGATTTTAATTTTAATATAGTAAATTTTCCGTTTTTAGACGGCGATGTTCCCCGTGCAACATCTTATGGGGTTTATATCTCACAGCTTGTTCGCTTTTCAAGAGCTTGCAACGATGTTAATGATTTCAATGAACGTAATCTTTGCATTACAGAAAAACTTTTAAAACAAGGTTATCGGTATCACAAATTAAGGAAAACCTTTTGCAAGTTTTATCGCCGATACCCAGAATCAATTCATAAATACAGATGCAGTTTAAAATCACTATTGCAACAAGGTATTTCACAGCCAGTTTTTTATGGAGATTTAATTTATAAACTTAAGACTATAAAAGGCAATGTTAATTTCTCCCGGTTATTCGTAAAAACCATCTGTAAATTTAAAAAGAAAGGTTACCAACATGATATTTTACAGCGCTCTGCAGGCCTGGTGATTAACCCTTCTACAGTTGATCATTATGCTTACCTCTTTGGTTGCACGACGGTGGCAGGGATTTAAGAGTTTATGAAGGTTAATGGGGAAATCTTTTCTTAAAAGAACCTAGAAGCTCGATTTGTTTCTTTTATCCCTGTCATCGTGTTCTTGCTGATTTTACTCCAGGAGCTCTGGTCTCGGTAAGATCATTGAGTACCCGCCCCTTCGGCTTTGCAATGCTCTTAACTTCTTATGTTTTATATGTTTGTGTGCTTTTGCATGCAACATTGTTAAGCCGATAAGTGGATTGGAGTTTTTTTCACCAAGACAACTTGTACTTGTTTTGTGATATGAGAACCTGTTGGGGCAAGTGTGAGGTTGGTGCACCCTAGAACCTGGTTTAAACCCCCAGTGGCAATTTGATTTGCCACTGACCGTTCCAAGGCGGTAACCCCTCGGGTTCTCAATTTTGTTTATTGTTAGTGGTGTCTTTTTTGAAATTGATCATTTTATTAACCATGCTCTCTCCCCCTCTCTTCTTCTTGACTGTGTGGGGAGGCTGTTTTTCTGAATGTGGCGATTCCTGATATGCATATTTCACCTTTTTAGTTTTATAAGCTTCAGCCATCGTGTATTTTTGTCAGACAAATTGAGGTCATTAACAGATGATACCACCATCTCAAAATAGTTATTCTTTGTTTTATAATGTGTGTGCATACTACTGCATTTAAATTTTTAAAATAATGGGAGATAACTGCTAACTACTTCTACATGGCAAGTATGAGAATATCGCTAGGCATGTATGAGGTTGATGTGCAGAATAGTAGAACCGGTTTTAAAATTTAAAAAAAAGCAGTGGTAAACATGTTTTCCGTTGTCCGTTCCATTGCGGCAAACCTTTAGGATATTTTTCAAATTTTTTATGTTCATATTTCAAGTTTATGCTGTTTCTTTCTCTTAATTATTTAGCTGTATCGAGAGGGTTAAATTTTTTTGAGATGATTATGTTGATATTTAACTTTTAAGCCTTTAATTACACTCTCCAACAAGTCTATCTGCTATCACAAAGTCACCATTTCAGTACCCGTTCCATAAAACATCCGAAGTGTAAGAAGAATGCTTAAGACACCTTTACCTATTTTAACTGATCTCTATAAATGTCATATATCTGCTAAGGGATTATACTCAGTATCCTCTCATTCTATCAGATGCTATCTGCCTTTTTGTTTCATTGGCCTTTTCAGTTTAAATATTTTTTAACACAAATTGTTCGCGTTGAGTAACCGTAGCTTTAGTTACAGTTAAAATTCGTCCAATTTGTATTAACTTCTGTAACTTTTTTCAACGTGTTTACAGTTTAACAAACAAAACTTTGAATATGATTTTATATCATAAACCTAAATGCATTTTATTTTCTTACCACCGGTAATATTTTGATACCCGCGTGTTCAAATCTGAAGAACATATGATCTACAGTGTAAATACAGTGAAACCTGCCTTACCAGCCACCTGCGAATAGCAACAACCTGTCTTAAACAGCCAGTTGTAATATGACCTAAACTGACATTTTGTTCTATTTTTTACTGTCTTTAACAGCCACCTGTCTTCAGCAGTTACTCTTTGTCCCTGCATTGGTTGGCTGCTAAAGACAGGTTTGACTGTACTTACCAATTTAAGTGTATTATGCAGATTAGGAAAAGTATCATCGAACAAAAAAGTGCCCCAATTGAAATCTGTGTTGTCAGTATGGATGAACCTCGCAAATTGTCAACTGTATTGAAAAAAAAGAACAAATATTAGTTTAAAAATACAGTGGAACATTTTTACATTCATTTATTAATAACTGATGTTTTTTTGTAAATTAAATGTTTATTCTTAAACTTTTAAACGGCCATGCTGTTCTTTGGATAGGATTAACCCTTAAAGCAGAAATGTACCACAAGGGTAGACCATGTAGACTAAAACAAATTTTTGTTAATAACCTGAATTAAGACAATGATACTTACGATCAACGCAAAGTCCGTTCAACTCTTGAAAGCCTTGCTTACAACTGCATTTTGCATTTACACACTCAGCGTTTGAAATACAATCATTGTGTGTACATGTTTGGCCCAGCGCTAGAAATCAAAATTATATATACTATATCAGAAATACAATTATAGGTTAAGTAGAATAATAAACATGATGTTTAAGTCCGTGATAACTAAGCAAACTGCCATGCTGTTTAATTCATGTTATTTTGTCTGAATTAAAAACTCTTTCTGCAATCAAAAAGATTGCTTCACATTCTATAAAGTCAGTTCATTGTAGAAATGTCATTAGTAAATCGATTGTCAGTTCATTATAAGGTCATAACTAAAGTATTTAGTTATTTTATCAACACTTTTAATTGGAATTGATATCTTATTTTAAAAAAATCGACAAAATAATCTTAATTATCCGTGCTCTTAACATCTTGTCTTACAGATAAAAAGAACATATAAATAGGTATTGCGAAAAGTTTTTGAAACCACTTGCAAAAATTTATTTCGGTCATTAAAAAATTCAAATGATGTTTTAAAGAAGGCTTAAATCAAATAATTTTCAGGCGTTCTGTTTGTCTATTTATAATTTCTCTACATTATAATCCTATTCCTCATAATTTTAAAAAGAGACAAGCTTACCTGGGCATAGATCATTTTTTACAGATGGTTCTTATGATAATTATACTTCACGGACTTGACAAGACCTTATCCATCGGCTCACATTTTTATTGGATAATATTTATGTGAGATTTGGTACCTCTATTTATAAATAAGTAAGAGGCATTCCAATTGGTACTTATTGTGCACCTCTTGTTGCTGATCTGTTTTATACTGTTATGAAAGAGATTTAATGTTGTCCCTTTCTACCGAACATCAGGATGAAATTATTACAGCCTTTAACAACACATCGAGGTACCTTGATGAGTTGTTGAATATAGAAAATAACCATTTTCAATCTCTGGTCAATAAGTTTATCCTAATAACTACAACTTTATTCAGCAAACACTTCAGATAAGCAAGCAAACTTTCTTGATTTTAATCTTTCTATTGAAAATGGATACGTCACTTTTAAAAATTGTTACAGCCTTTAACAACACATCGCGGTACCTTGATGAGTTGTTGAATATAGAAAATAACCGTTTTCAATCTCTGGTTAATAAGTTTATCCTTATAACTACAACTTTATAAAGCAAACACTTCAGATAAGCAAGCAAACTTTCTTGATATTAATCTTTCTATTCAAAATGGATACGTCACTTCTAAAATATATGATAAAAGAGATGATTTTATTTTTAATTTAGAAAATTTTCCGTTTTAAGACGGCGATGTTCCCCGTGCAACATCTTACGGGGTTAATATCTCACAGCTTGTTCGTTTTTCAAGAGCTAGCTATGATGTAGATGATTTCAATGATCGTTATCTTTGCATAACAGAAAAACGTTTAAAACAAGGTTATCGGTATCACAAATTAAGGAAAAACTTTGGCAAGTTTTATCGCCGATACCCAGATTTTATTCAAAAATACGGGTGCAGTTTAAAATTCTTTTGCAACCAGGTATTTCACAGCCATTTTTTATGGAGATTGTTTTTATAAATTTAAGCAAATAAAAGGCAATGCTAATTTTTCCTGATAATTCGTAAAAACCATCTGTAAATTCATAATAAAAGGTGTTAAACGTGATATTCTGCAGCGATCTGCAGGCCAGGTGATTAACCCATCTACAGTTGATCATTATGCTTACCTCGTTGCACGACGGTGGCATAGGTTTAAGAGTTTATGAAGGTTTATAGGGAAATCTTTTCTTTAAAAAGAACCTAGAGGCTCAATTTGTTTCTTTTATCCCTGTCATCGTGTTCTTGATGATTTAACTACATCCAGGTGCTCTGGTCTCGGTAAGGTCATTGAGTATCCGCCCTTTTGGCTTTTCAATGCTATTAGCTTCTTATGTTTTATATGTTTGTGTACTTTTGCCTGCAACGTTGTTGAGCTTATGGGTGGATTGTAGTTATTTCACCAAAACAACTTGTACTTGTTTTTCACCAAAACAACTTGTACTTATTTTGTGAACCTGTTGGGGCAAGTGTGAGGTTGGTGCACCCTAGAACTTGGTTAAAACCCACAGAGGCAATTTGTTTTGCCCCTGACCGTCCCCAGGCGGTAACCCCTATGGTTCTCTTTTTCGTTAATTGTTTGTGGCGTCTTATTTGAATTGACATACTTATAACAAACATGCTCTCTCTTCCTCTTTTCATTTTCGCTGCGTGGGAAGTCTGTGTTTCGTGAGTGTGGCGATTCCTGATTTGCATAATTCAAAATAGTAAAATGCTTAAATAACTTCCCACCTTTTCTACAAACAGCATCGTCTTGTATATAGTTAGTAAGACATGCACATTTATTTTCAGTACATGTTGCATTCGCAATTTGTTCGCAAAACGCTCGACTATCACCAGCCGCTGAGCAGTCTGAACCTAAAACTAGAAATACCCAAACCATAAATAATCCATGTAGGTCGTTCACGAAAATGAATTATGGCGATTTATGAGTGTTTGTTTATGTTAATTAAATCGTTAACAACACAACATTAGTAAAAACAACCAATAACAGAAATACATAGGGAAAAAACGTATTTGTGAGTGCGAGTAATTTTAAATCCGGATGTACCACAAATGCACGGCTATGAACTTTAGCATAATGCAAACTGTTAAAATAATAGAATTTCTGTTAAAAGTAAAACTTATAGGTGATGTTATTTCGTGACGATATAATGCGGGTATAGGTTGAAATAAAACTCTTATGCTATATATCAAATGAAGATGAAAACGAATTTATGATAAAAAAATTTTGAACTCGTTTCAATTGTTCTGCAAGTAGTCAATGATAATAACCGATGAGGGAAGAAAATATTGCCGTTGAGGGACTGTGTCTGTATCCCTTCGTGCGTGTGTCCTGGAGAGAGTGGTATGTGTGGGAAGGAAACAGGGAGAGTGGGGATGATAGTGAATATTATCTTGTCGAGAAACAACTATGTAAAGAGATGTTGCAAATGTGTTTTCTTAAAAAGCAAATTTTTAACAGTTCGGTTTGAACAAATCAAATTATGTATACACTTTTCAATTTTTAAATAATATAAATTTTGAGCTTTTGAATTTTGAACATACTTGTCACACAGCTGGCATCCAGTTCTCTATAACCGGCTGTGCACACACATTGAAAAGCAGTTCCACATACTGTGTTCTGAGCTGTACAAACGGTAGATGAATTCTCCTTTGAACAAGTTGAACCTAGAACTAAAACGATTGCGTAAAATGTTAGAGATAATACAAGTATTTTAAAGATCGCATAATGGCACTTTAGACTCTTTTCAGGATGTTTTGTAGATCTTTTGACTTTCATTATACATAAGCAAGTGGAATTTGCATATCAGGAACGTCAACATCCAACAGAAACATCCTCCCCTAGCAACAAAAACCAATCAAATCAATTTCAAAAAAGACGTTACAAACAATTAACGAAACTAGATGGGTGTTCAGTTGAACACTTGTGTCGCCCTTTGGTACAATGTCGGAAGTAAAATGCAAGATGTACAGAAAGGGGCATAACTCCATCTTGACCAAAACAACTTGTCATCATCAAGACTGTGTTGACTTGAGCAATATAATCTGAAAAGTTGATGAAGATGTATTGAGAATGGCAAAGTTATAGCAAACATTAAGTTTTTGTGTCAAAATCGAAGTACCGAAAAGGGCATAACTACATCAAAGAGGCCATGACCTTACGAATTCGGCATCATCATAAGCAATTTAATTTGAAGGTTTCATGAAGAAATATTGAGAAATAACAAAATTATTGCCAACATTCAGTTTTCGTGTCAATATCCAAGTACAAAAAGGGGCATAACTCCATAAAATGTGACCTTGACCTTAAGAATTTGGCATCATTACTATTGTGTTGTCATAAGCATTTAAATTTGAAAGTTTGATAAAGAAATATTGAGAAATGGCAAAGTTAAAGCCAACGTCAAGTTTTCGTGTCAAAATCCAAGTACAAAAAGGGGCAAAACTCCATTAAATGTGACCTTGACCTCAAGAATTTGGCATCATCGGGAGCATGTTGTCATAAGCAATATAATTTGAAAGTTTCATGAAGAAATATTGAGAAATGACAAAGTTATAGCCAACGTTAAGTTTTCGTGTCAAATTCCAATACAAAAAGGGGCATAACTCCATTAAATGTGACATTGAGCTTAAGATTTGGGCATCATCATGAGCGTGTTGTCATAAGCAATATAATTTGAAAGTTCCATGAAGAAATATTGAGAAATGGCAAAGTATATCCAACTTTAAGTTTACGGACGGACAAACAGACGGACAAAGCGATCCCTATGTTTCGCTATTTCTTCAAAAGGGCGACACAAAGAGAAACCTAACATCCAATAAAATTATTGAAACCACTTTGCGAAAAACGAAAACTACTTTTGATAACATTTATTATTGAATATCTCAAAAATGGAAACTTGTTCGAACAAATGTGCAATTTATTTTAGCATGGCGGTTTGCATACAAGATATGGAATAAATTATGATATTTTTTCTGACGTTATTTTTCTTTAACCTCATGGGGCCGTCACGTCATGACGTTCTGGCCAGCGTTCTACGACGTTTGAGGAAACGTTGTTTGTCGTCCATGGTTGCTTGGATAGCGCCAGAAGTGCGTTGTGTGAACGCTAGTGAACGTCGGTGAACGGCGGTCCGGAAAAAAGTTTTGAACATGCACAAACATTTTCACTGAGACCAGCATTCTTCAACGTTTTATTTTAAACGCCGAAAAACGTTTAAGAACGTTCGTGGAACGTTTTACTAATGTTCGCCAAGAGTTGCACGCGTCCGGCTATCGTGGGTCAGTCGTTACTCAAGCGTAACTTGGTTGTTACAAATCGTTTGGTTTGCTGTGTGAACGACTCACTGGCGACCTTTCAACGACCGCTGAAAGGCTCCCTAAGCGCACGCAGCTGAAACGTTCAGAGAACGTTGACCAGAACGTCATAGTGTGACGGCCCCTTAACATAGAACATGGAACCAATTGCTCTCGTTTCAGGTAGACGCCATAAAGTCGCAAAATACGCCCAGACTTGACAGAAATATCTTTTTTAACACACACATTTGACAAACATTTAACCAACTGTACTATAGTTCTGCGTAATATTGCATACACACGCTCCCATGTAGAGGCAATAAACCAATTACATTTAACCAGTTGTACTATAGTTCTGCGTAATAATGCATACACACGCTCCCAGGTAGAGGCAATAAACCAATTACATTTAACCAAGTGTACTATAGTTCTGCGTAATACTATAGTTCTGCGTAATATTGCTTACACACGCTCCCAGGTAGTAACGCAATAGTATCAATTAAATAGTAAGAACAACACCATTAAGAACTTCAAAACTGATTAAGACAAACCTCTAAGACAAGTGTTATTAACTTCTCTGTAACCTGGTTTACATTCGCATTGGGATACTGCTCCACATTCTGAATAATCGACGGTACACACAGAAGTAGCAGTTTCGTTTGTGCAAGCTGATCCAAGAACTAAAACAAAAAGAACGATCTCGTGAAATGTAAGCAGTGGATTTTCTAATTATTAGCTGTTCGATATTATTTTGAATTAAATCACAAAATGCTTTTCCACTGACCCTTCCAATTCGAAACCTTCAACACTTTCGTGGGTGTTTTACTGTTTAATTGTTTGAAGTGTCTTTGTGACATTGATCATGTTACAAATCTCATGCACTCTTTCCCTCTACATTTTGCCTTTTGAGGGCTATGTTTTCTGAAAGTGGCTTTTCCTAATATTCCTTTTTTACATTTTTAAACCGAAACTACATTCATTGAATATAAAATAAAAGAGACTTTGTTGTTGTTTTTGTTATATTTTTCCGTAAATAAATGCTGTATCAGTTAATAAAAGCTGTTATTTAGACATGTTTTAAAACTGATCACGAGTGTGAAAGACAATATTTATTAACATATTTTTGTATCATAACCACGAGAAATAAGCTTTGCTATAATGTTCAGAAGTGTTCATTTTCAAAACCTTAACATTTTATTTAGTGAGTACATCATTCGGCTTTCACACTAAGTACATCATTCGGTTATTTATGAAAATTGACGTTAGATAAAGAGTACGAGCGGCGTTGCCTTGATCTATTTATAATATAAAAACGCTTGATTTACTGTTTAGCGTGAGAGAAAATTGATTTCATCAAAATTATAAAACACAGGTGAAATAACACTGCCAAAACAATATACTTTGGGAAAGGTTAAATTATAGTGCAACAACAATTCCTTAATTTATTCAATCAGAAAAGTACAAGATCCGTACTATTTGCAGCTTTTATTATATCGAGCTCTAGCTCGGGTCGCGAAGCGACCCGAGCGTTAAGCTCGTCTTAAGGTCGCAGGAATGCCCATTCACTAAGGAGAAAAAAACGATGGTTTCCGGTTGTGCGCTGGTTTCCGGTTGTGCACAGCATAAGGCAATGTAAACACGGGAAAAAACCTGACCGGTAAAAACTTACGGCAAAGTATTGTTTTTACAAATTTTGTTATTGGCTTTATTTTTATAAATTGCTATTGGCAAAATATCTTTAAAAATTAAAACGTATTATTCGGTAGCATTGTTATCGGACTAGCATTTTGGAAAGCTAAAAAACTAAATCGTCTGTTTAGAGAGTAGGTTGTCGTTCGTTGTAACCAATAGCAATACTAGCAATCGGCCATTTTGAGAAATTAGACTGAAGAAGTCAAGTTGAAAACTACTGAATGTTAGCTTGTCAGTGGATTATTAGGCCTTTAAATTCAAAGAAGCATAAGGCCCATCGACGGAACAATTAGATGCATGGAGTTTTTCTTGAAAACAAGATGTAAGGCTGGTGAGAACCAACTTTTATGTGAAGTTGAATTGTGAACTGGACCTCGCGGCTCGCAATATTCAGTCACATTGTGAGACACACTGAGCTTAGCGTAGACCAGCGCCACAATTCAGTTTTGTATAAGAGTTTTTTGTCTCTGGTCATGTTCGTCATTCAGACATGTATACAGCTCATGGCAGTCAACGATATTGTTTGTGAGAGTACTGAACACGAGGTATGAGATTTCTTTTATTTATTCTTATAAAACACATGGCACAAGAGCAAATCTACACCACAGGGGCGTTGAAGACTGACTCTGTTTTCTAAAAAAAAAAAAAAAAAACTGGCCGCCGCCCCTCCCCCCTAAAAAATGAGGGTCTACACTGGGTCTACACTGCATAAACATGTTTATTGTTTTGGTTGATAGATTGGGATCGTTATCAGTCTATTCACACCAAATTTATGATCAAATACCATGGAATTGGTATATGGATTACAGTCAATAGGCCACAAACAAGTCAATCGAGCCACACTTTATTTTGAAAATGCTCAAATAGGCCTCAAAAATAGGCCACATTTTTATTTTATTAATAAAGTTTTTAGTATCATTGTGTTAATATGTTCTATGTCATATTATGATGTTTTATAAAATATTTTTCATGAACAAGTTGCTTCATAGATTGGACATTTTGTACAAAGCAACATGTACTTTTTCCGGATTTTTGTCCAAGACTATCATGACTAAAAAGGTGGGAAAACAATAAAAAAATGTTGCAACAAAACAAAAGACATCATTTATATGTCAATATGTTCTTTTGATCAATGACCTTAGTCTACAAAAGTCACTCTGTCTACACTAGCACAGAATCAAATATTGATGGTTGCAACATAAGCTGTGTATTTTGCATTGTCCAACATGGAATTGGTTTAGAAATAAATTTATTTATTTATTAAATATGACACCTTTGATTGCATTAGCACCTCTGACTTTTACTGCAAGTGTTGTAAATTGTGATCTTATATAACAGTGTGACACCCAGACAAAACTGATTGAATCAACACCTTGGGTAGGTGTAGAGAAGAGATTATGACTGTAACATAAATTACTTTACTTTATGATGACAGTCCAATTTTTTAAGGAAAATGACAATCAGATGATGTTTTAATTTGTTCTTGGGTTTCATGATGACAAGCACAATTTTAGATATCAATTAAGCAATGAAACTATTTTTTAAAAGCTTGTGTAAATATAAAACAAAACTAACTCTTTACAGTGATTGCCATATACAATAGACTTACAAGTACTGCCTGAATTGACTTGTGGCCTATTTGACATGGTACCTCCAGAAACAATTTATGTTTTTTTTATATTTTGGCCAAATACATGACAGATTGTCCTAAATGTATGAAATTTCAGGTTTTATTTATTGTATAGACATAATTTTCTCAAAGTAACTACTGAGTATTACCTTTTTAATTTTAATATACAGTACTGTAGTAGGAGATTTTAAATAAAAGAGAAATTTACCCTGTTACTCTACAGACATGCCTTTTTACCAGTGTGAGACCGGTGTAGATCCAGATTAGCTGGCACATCTAATCAGGATCTGCACTGTTCACTTTTTGGTCAGAAATAACCTAATGATTTAAACAAGTGAACATTGCAGATCCTGATCAGACATCATGGATGTGCTGGCTGATCTGAATCTACACAGTTTTTCCATGTCATAAAGGGGTTTACATGGAGGAAAGGGTTAATCTCCAATATATTATCATCAGTTGGGACCAAAAAGTTTGACCAGAAAGCAGAATACATGTGTACCAAGAATAGCATCAAATATCAAGTTAATGCTCATTTTGGGAATTAAAAGTGTTCTATTATTACCATATTTTCTGTCATGTGCACATTTCAACATGATTTCATAATCAAAATATGTATGTGAGGTACATGTGTAATCAAATACACTATTTACAAGGTGTCTGTTTTATTTTTGCAAATTTTGTTAAATATTCATGGTGTCACTAAATTTGCTCAGCATCAAAAAGTTGTGTTTTAGAAAATAAAAAAATCAGAGCTTTCATAATCATTTAAATTGTTGAAAAAAAGTAAATTGCTGTGAAGAGGAAGAGAAACATTTCTTGCCATGTCAGTGGGTTTTTGGCCTCTTTAAATACATGAAAAAATCTGAATATACCGGTATTTGGATCTGCTTAAGCTGGACTTTAACACAAAAAACTGGAAATTGCACTCATAATAAAAACAATGATTTTTTCTTTTGTATGTTCATGTTTTAGCAATGTAACAGTAGAGAAGTTTACATTTTTTAATATATGGTACTTTTTAAAGAGAAATTTACCTACAGTATTTTAAAGTAGTTGTGCCTAAATTTCTGCAATGAAAAATACAAAATCCAGAAAATACCAACTGAAATGAGCTTCAGAATTTTGAAATTCACATTTTCCAGTATATATATTACATTTATAAAATACTTACCAGACAGAGATCCAAAAGTGGTTATGAATAATGGCATGTTGATGTGTTCATGGGTTTACATTTTTTTGCAAACAATCTCTTAAAATTGTTATTATACATTTAAAAAATGGACCAACAACATTTTTAATGCATGATTTGATTGGCAAGCGCAATTCATTTATGTAATGAAAATAGATATAAAGAAGCATTTTGTTTCAAATCAGTTACTAAGACCTGTAAAGGAGTGTTACATATGGATAATCAGACTACATGATATTGTACATGTTTATGTTTAATTGATTGAGATTATTTCATCTATTTTGGCCCAATAGCTGAACTATTTTTCAACTTAAATAAGTAATTCTATCATGCACATTTAAGTAACTTGGCTCAAATATGTACCTTATTGTCACCAAATATGTACCATATTGTCACAATATTTTTCACACAGCATCTATAGCTTCAAATTACTGTTGTTAATAACTGAAAATTCCTATGGCATTGTCATTCCAGGAGATATTTTAAAATGACTTTGCACAAATATGCCCCAAAATCTAGGTGATGTATCACACTACATATTGAAGTCTCAATGTGGTGTTAATGTGATGTACATGTACATGTATATTAAAACAGTACTTTTTAGGTCTATATTATAACTTTATTCATTTACATGCATATATATTTTTTGAATAGCATGGAACAATTTTGTGCAATTGCAAGTTACAAAGTTAATGCAAGTGTAATCAAGGTAACATTTTAAAAAATAAAATTTATTTTTCAGACAATAATATATTAATTTTCATGCACATGTGACAATGTAATATTTTCATGTACCAATGAAGAATTTATCAATATTCAATATTGCATTAAGTGAGGTAATGGAACACATTTGGGTTGTAAATTTAAGCAAGTAGCCTTTGTGTTTACACATTAAAAACCCTAATGTTTAGTAAAAGTCAGATTGCCAGTTGTCCAGCTGAATTAAGTTGATGTAGACCTAAATTCTTTCCAAAAATCACATAATTTTATCGTGCATGAGTAGGCTAACAAATGTTAGAAACAAATTATTTTTTAATATAAATCATTATCTGAGATTAATAAAGCTAGAGCTCGATAAGTGGCAGTGCCTTAGTTCATATTAAAATAGAGTGCATATAGATGAACTGTGTTCAGCAAGATATATTTATTCTGAAAGAAAAAAAAAACAACAAGTCGATGTAGGCAAAAGGTTATATAATATTTGTAAGGACGCACTTTTGCGACAGATGGCTGCGACTTCTTGGTAACCTTTTATACATTCACATACGGATCTTGATCCGCAAAAAGAGTTCCCGATGGTACACACTGTAGAAGCATTTCCACTCGTACATGCCGATCCAAGAACTTAAAATATCAAGTTTACGTTATTAACTATTAATACGGTGTAATTGTTTATTTACAGCAAGACTAAATTACACTTTATAAAATAATGAATAAAATAATCATTATTAATATATGTTTACTATATCATTACATGTTTACATCATTTGCAGGTCGAATAATACGCATCGTATTATTTGAAAAACTTTAATATGTCCAAACGATATCTTGAACGACACCTGAACGTACTTTTGTGACACGCTGAACTGACTTCTATATAACCAGCTTGACATTCACATTGATATCCTGTTCCACAAACTGAGTTCTCAACAGTGCAAACGGTACCAGATGTTTCACTTGTGCAAGTTGATCCCAAAACTGGACATAGAAGACATTACATATCCAATTGTACAATGACTAACTGGCCGTCCAAAATCAGCACAAAACTAACGAATTCTTAAAATATATTTTTGATGAATTTAACAATATTAATTGTTATTAATTATTAAATGTTATAATTAAAAAGGGAGAAACGTTCGAACATTTTAGGTGAAATATGCATTTCAGGAATCGCCACACTCATAAAACACAGCCTTACCTAGCAGCGAAAAAGAAGAGAGGAAAAGAGAGCATGTTTGTTATAAGTATGTCGATTAAAATAAGACGCCACAAATAATTAACAAAAAAGAGAACCATTGGGTTTACCGCCTTAAGAAATATAAGCTTAATATTCAAATCTTATCAAATAACCTCCCGTTTATATGAACCTTTTCAATAACAAACAATAATTTCAAAACTAAAATTCATACGAATAAAACAAGAAGCATTGTATTATTAACGATACTGTAAAACACTTTTAAAGACGTACCTTTGTGACAGGTAGCTATTTCTTCTCTGTATCCGGTTTTACACTCGCACATGAAGCCTGCTCCACATATTGTGTTCCTTACGGAACAAATAGAAGCAGCATTCGCGCTCGTGCAAGCTGATCCAAGAACTGTAAAGTATTGAAAATTTCCGATCAAGTGCTTCCTTTTTCATGGTGATATGTCGCAAGTTGAGATATATTTTGAAAAAAAAAATCAACATAATTTTGTAATAATTTAACCATTCAATGCCGCCCCTGAAACTAAAATAATAGCCTTTAAATAGTTATGAAAAAAGTATAGCATACCAAACTGGCAGCAGGTAATACATGTATTTTAAATTATAAACGGATTAAAACGCACACTTCGTAATAAAAATTAAATGTTTTACTTCTGTACTTATGAACAATTTTACAACATTGAAATATGCATATCAGGAAATGCCACACCCAGCCACGCATCCGAAAAGTAGAGAGGAAAAAAGAGTGAATTTATAAGAAGATAAACGAACATTTTCGATTGTTCACAGTAAAAGAGAAATTTTGATCTATGCCTTTTATATCACATTTCCTTGTGTCTCCTACCTCAATTTGATTATGTAAATGTAGTATCCGTTGTATTTAAAGTTTACTTTGCTCTGAACATTGTAAACGCATGCACGTTTAATATCAATATTCGACTTTAAAATAAAAAGTTAGAACCCACCTCTCTGACACGTGACATTGACTTCTGTGTAACCAGGAATACATTCACATCGAGATCCTGCTCCGCAGAACGAATTTTCAATGGTACAAACAGAAATATCTCCATCCATGCATGCTGACCCAAGAACTGTAAACCAATTAACTGTACATCATTATAGTTCCATAATAACAACCCCATGCCGTCTTTAACCGTAATCTATTAGATAATTAAAAACTAACACTACATTTTTTAATAAAAGGGTTTATGCAGTGATGGTTGCGTATATCAGGGCTATCCGATCAACCATTTATGGGGTTGTCCCGGCTAGCTCAGTTGGTTGCGTTGCAGGAATTGCAAGGCTAGGCGCTGTCGCCGTGACGGTGTGGATTGGCACCAAGCTAGAGGCAGTATCATTTATAATGCAACGCACACAAAGAAAAATGAGAACTTGCGTTTTTGAAATGTCAATGATATAGGAAATATTTTTATAATTACACAAAGTCTGTTTAAAAAATATAACAGTTATAACATTTTGAGTAAAACAATTCATTTTAATTTAAGCGTAGTCGATTAATACAAAAATCGTCATTAACCTATTCCGATATGATATTATTTAGTTTGGCAATATATGGACACGCTCTTCGAAACTTAATTTTTAGAGGGTGGGAAGAAATTAAGAACCCTTATTTTTATTTAAGGTTTTTATAAGTACAACACTTAAACATTTTTATGAGTAACAGGAAATACCTTTCTGACATGTTGCGTTTACTCCTCTGTAACCGTTTTTACATTTGCATTTCAAACCAGTTCCGCAAACAGAGTTCTCAACTGAACATACATTTGTCGATGTATCACTCGTGCAATCCGATTCCAAAACTGAAATATGATTGTTTAAAAAAAACAACAACAACATTTTGATTAATGTGACTACGCCCTTATGTTTTTAGATGCATAAGATAATAAAAGAGCTTAACAAACCTTATATATTTATTATTTGTATAAATAGTGTTTAAAATGATATCTCCATATCCTAGAACCCGCGTTTAGACAGCTCCATCTCAACTCACAGTAAATGAAGGTAGGTGATAGAACAATATCTATGCAAGTTTAAGAAAATTCCTCGAAATAATAAATGAGGAGTTGATGCTACTAAATTTTATTAATGAAATAAACTAAAGGCCATAATTTTAGTAAAAATAGATGCAGGAAAATTATCCTGATCGTCTGTGCGAAATTTCAGAAATTCACCTCATAGTATATGAGGACCAGATGTCATAAATTTGAAGTACCAAACTCAACAACAGGCCATGTGTCCTCTATAACCATCTACAAATCATGTCTTATGTGCAAGTTTGGAAAACAAATCCGCGTAGTGTTCAGCAAATAAGGAATTGTTACCACAACATTTTATTGCAGTACTGTTATAAAAAACTGCCATAATTTGCTAAAATTCGTTGCAGAATGTCCCTTTTTACAATCATTAACAAATACTTCCAGATAAACTACGCACGCAGTATAGTAAATGAGGAGTTGATGCTGCAAGATTTGGAAGATGTACTATGTTTGGACGAATGTGCCAATTTATAGGTTTCCCACTTCGCGGTTGAAAAATGAGTTAAAAAAAACTGAAAACATAGGAACAGTGTCCAAGGTTATAAAACTGAGCATGGAAACCAGTCTCAAATCTCAAGCATCTGATTGGCTGAAATGGCGACCAGGTAAAAATGACATGCTATAGTATGCGAGTCTTCACCATATGAAAATCACACCTTTATGGCAAGTGGCGTTGACCTCTCTGTAACCGGTTTTACATTCGCAAAGGGATGCCGCGCAAACAGAATTCTCAATATTGCAACCGGTAAGACCATTCCAGCTCGTGCAAGCAGACCCCAGAACTGAAATCATTTAATGGTGCACTTGTAAAGCAAGAAAAGTGATACTTATTTATATTAATGTAAGGTTTGTTAAATTTTGAAAATGGATCAGAAAATAAATAAAAACATGGCAGTTGAAATGTTTATGTACGTAATATATTGGTCGTTCAACGTTACAGATGGTGTTAAAGCGCTGACGCATTATCTTCGTTATTCTTTCGAACCATTACTGATTATTTGTCTGTAGATTGTTTTACAAAATATGATAAAATCTTCCATCCGTGGCAAACGGAAGTTTCGCACATGGTACAGGGAAAATTTCACAATATTGCACTAGGAAATATATGTTATAGAACAATATCGTAATTTTTCATTAGAAAAAATCCATTGTACATTATTATGCGAGAAACCGATCTCAAAAATGTAAAACTTTTCTACTGTCACATTTATAACGTGTATAGATTCGATTTATTGCAACAAACTTCTAAAGAAAATCAAATAATGACAAAAATCTACCGTATTAAAATGTCAGGAATGATTTTAATTTTCTGTTTTATTATACATACATATATAAATATATATAATGGTTGAAATTATTTTTGAGCCAATGACAATGCAGTATTTTTCAAATATTTCGAACCTTAATTCTCATAAAGTCGCGCGTCTGGAATGTGTTTATTTTAGGTCGTTTTTCTCCACAAAATTGTCCGAACATTTATTGATAAACATGTATAGTTCGTGAACGATCTTCTACAGTGTTCAAGAAGGCGTGAGTTAGAAAGTCTGAGGAAAAGAAAATCATTGAAATATTTTAGCTCTGACTTTTTTGGCTTATGATAATCATCTTACGTCTGTTATCACACAGGCGGCCAGTCACAAATAATCTAGTGAATCTAACAGCGAGAAGTGTCGGTCGTGCTCAGACGACACGGATGAGCCCGTTGATGCAGATATAAACTATTTTGCCATGCTATAAAAGATTTATTTATGAAGTAACGGGTAAAATGGAATTTCCAAGGATGAACCCCTGTTTCTCAACCCAAGGACAGACAAATTTTTTTTCCTGAGAGTCAGTTATGTTCACATGGTGTTTTCAGAAAAAGAAATGCATAATTCACTTCCTAAAATATTCTCTCGGTACATGTTTACGAGCCATTGAATGACAAAGCTAATTTCAGTTTGACTATTGATTTTGTGCATACCCATGTATGGTATATACACGGCGACTGTTTTGTCAGTTACAAAAATAATTTCGACCATTATATACGTTACATGTATAGTTTATTTGGAGGCTTGTACGAAAAATTAAACGGTCGCCCAGCTGTAGTGTTGTAGTGTTGTAACACAAAGGCAGAATCAGATATACAGTGTACGGTTCTTTCGACTGCTACCGTAGTCTCTTATGAAGCTCAGCTTCTCCGAGAAGGCAGCATAGATTGAACAATCTGTTATCAAGATTCAGAGTCTATAGGGGTCGGGAACTCCATACAGTTAGGACTTCATAGTCTCAACATAATAGTTGGTATATCAATCACAGTCTAAGGCATCGCCACCTTGTTAACAAACCCTTTTATATTGTTCAAGGCTAAAAGTTTGAACGGTCTTTGATAAAGACATATGTTCTCTAGGTAGCTCTTGACATAAAAGCATAACATATTGTAAAGAAGCACCTTTCTGACAGAGGTAATTAAATTCTCTGTATCCTGTTTTACACTCGCATTGCGATCCTGCGCCGCACACTGTGTTTTCAATTGTGCAAGCAGTAGCAACATTCTCGCTCGTACAAGCTGACCCAAGAACTGAAAATATTGGCATGTTGTAGTTTAAACAAAAGCAGCCTCTCTACAATTGGTAATACATATATACACGAATTAGATGTACGATCTACAAATGACTAAAAATTACATCGAAAACATTAGTAATGAATCTAAGCATTGCATGTAGTACATGTAAATCACACGCCAAGTTCAGTGTATTAAAACAAATTATTCGATACGTATTACGATCATATAAGGCAAGTTTTAAGATAATAACAACATGCATAAAGATCAAAAGATATTTCAACATTGTCGAAATTTTAATACAATTTTGCAGTTATATTTTAACACATATCCATCCAGAAGGAAAGCTAAAATAAATTGTTTTTATGCGTTAATGCAATATCTCCTCAATTTCTGCTTGAGTTTATTTACCGTTATTTCATTATAGGTGCAAAATTAAACTATTTCGTATATTGTTAACAAAGCAACAGGTAAATTCTCATTCTTAAAGTTAAAATTTGCTATAAAACTGACAAGGTTTGAAACAATAATTGTCAATAGGTTAACCTATTTTAAGAAGTGGACGTCGAGCAGCGGGGTTCTTTATTAAAATGTTTAACATTTTAGTGACATACTTTTCTGACAGGCGGCATTGACTTCCCGGTGACCTGTAATACACACACATTGAGATCCTACTCCGCAAAATGAGTTCCCAACGGTACATATTGTAGCAGAAGTCATACTCGAACAAGCTGTTCCCAGGACTGAAAATGAGTTTCTCAATTTTTTCAATAGAACATAATCACGTGTTCATTAATAAGCAAAATATGCATACCGGGAACAGCCACACTTAGAAAACACGCATAACGCAGAATGGAAAAGACACTCTTAATAACATAATACATTTCAAAAACGACACCACAAACAACGAAGGTGAGAATATAAGGGGTAACCGCATTGGAAATGTATCGCTACAGGGGATTTACACCAGATGTTATGGTGCACCAACCTCAAACATGCCCAAAAAGGTTCTCATGAAAGCAACAAGTAAAAACTTGTATTGGGGAATGAGCTTCTAGTCTCCTTCTACATATTTAAAATTCGACAATCTTGCAAACGCACACAATCATTTGAAACATATGAAGCTAATAGCGTATGACATTAAAAAGGTGGGTACTCATAGACCCTACTAAGACAAGAGCACCGAAAGTAAAACCAGCAAGAAACAAGCAGGAAAAAAAATAAGAGACCAAACTCATTTTAGGTTATATTTCAAGGTTCCCGTGGACAAATTTTAAACTCTTAACAGATATTAAAACGATTAATGAAAAGTAATAGCATGCTTTATTATGAAGTGATAATTAAAATATCGTGTTATCTGAAGTCAAATAGTTTGTGAAATGATAGTGCCTCTAGCTGGGAGCGAACCCGCACCGTCACGGCGACAGCTAACCGGGACAACCCCAAAAAAGGTTGATCGGATAGCCCTGATATACGTAACAATTACTGCATGACATCGGTAACGGGTTATTTCACTGATAACAGTACTGACTATATGTACGGGGTGACTTTTTACGGCCGCCACACTGCACAAATAGCGCTACTGTGAATTTCAAATGATAGTGCCTCTAGCTGGGAGCGAACCCGCACCGTCACGGCGACAGCGCCTAGCCCTGCAATTCCTGCGACGCAACCCATTGAGCTAACCGGGACAACCCCAAAAAAGGTTGATCGGATAGCCCTGAGTCGGACATTGACCGGCATCAATCATATATTAAGAACTAAGTCCAACCAGGATGAAGATAACATCTGGAAACGAACCTGTCTGTAATCGCGGAACTAACTAATTAAATGAATATCGATACATTGACTGGGTTTTACAAGTACTAAAACACTAGCAAGGCATGTCTTAAATATATTAGCGGCGGCTATGACATTTTAGTTAAGTTTACAGAATGAAAAAATATTGCCAGGCGTCTGCTTGAATCTGTTTCAAGACAGTAATTTAAAAAATGTGATCCTGCTGACCACTGAAAGCTTAACCTCGACAGGATATTTAAGCGAATGTTGTAACCTTTTAACAGACAATCATGATAGTGACAAGTAGTATGAAAACATTACATCAGCCTACATGTGAAGCTGTCAAAAACAGAAACGTTTTACACATAACATTTACAGTGAACGACTGTTTGAATATTGGATTGATTATGTGCTTTATTTGCCTTTAACAGCATTAATACACGTCGTCAAAAACAGTCAAGAAAACTCTGCTTGCCTTTTGAGGAATCGTTATTTTTTGTTTTTATCCAGCTGTGTTATTTATAAAAACAGCTTTATTAACAACATTTCATTGGTCACAGAACTAGGTCATAGCTTCCAGCCGGTTCCGACAACATATCGTTATTTTAAATCGTCCTCAATAATAAACTGAAATGTTGGTTATCAGCGATCCAATATGGCATTACATTATTTTTCGGCGTTAGCTGTCTAAGCTCACTTTTGACCTAGTTTTTCGACCAATGAAATGTTGTAAATATTACTCGTATTCTCTTATTATGCAGAGGGAAAATGAAATAACTTATTTCGATTGGTAGCTATTTTCACCAGAGAGGCATCTAGCAGGCTGGAGAGGTATCTAGTGGGATTTTATTATTATGCAGCGGAAAAATCAAATAGATTAATTAGATTGGTTGTTAGTGGGTGTTGTATTGGAGGAAAAACATATTTACGATTTAATGAACCAGTTAAGTCAATAGTGATGGCTGAAATACAATATTATATGGAATATTCTTGGGTGTCACTTGCATACAATACACAGTGTAAAACGAAAGAGAAGTGTAGATATTCCTAGTTCTTACTGGTTCCTTCTAGTTCCTTTGATACTGATTGTTAATTTCAAGTTCGTAAGACAAGTTCATTGTAGTGTAGTGGCTAACACTCTCGCCTCTCAAAGCGGAGACCCCGAGTTCAATACTCAGGACGGACACTTTTTTTTTAACTTAATATAGTACGTAAAAGTTGGTAGATTTCGCTCTTGTAACAGGCTGTTATTATTTATATTTATTAAATCTCAAGGACATTTATTCATTTTGAATTCTCACTCTACACGAGGTATTTTATTGAAACTGAATATTTTGCTTCTTTAATCGACTTGGTATCACTATATGAAATTGTTGCAACAGCTTCAACATTTTTTTTAAGACACTTTCAATAAATTTATGAGTTGTCATGATTCGGTCGCTTAATCTCTAAGTCATACTAAGAAGGCAGGGAGGGTTCGTCAACAACTATAACAAATAAAATAAAATAACTAAGCTGTGTCTGCATTGCCTCTCTGTATTTCTTTCTTTCTTATATACATGTATATATAAATCTTTTCCATCAACGCCGTTTATCTTTTTTAAAGATATTTCTTGTTTAAACTAATTTCATACATTCAATCAGTAGTTTTACAATTACCCCTTTTGAAAGCCGAGGAGGACGATGTTTTGTTTTTTTTTAAATTGAGTTGCCCTTATCCGGTTAATAAGTTTGTCAATTACTGCTGATGAATAGTCTAACTATATCAAACCAAGCCGGCAATAATTTGATATTTGTTGTGCTTGGTGGATTTTAAAGTTGCTTATTTATTTTTTATTAGAACTTACTTTTCCGACAACTGGCACTGACTTCTCTATAACCGGTTTTACATTCACACCGAGAACCTGCTCCGCATACTGAGTTTACAGTGGAACAAACAGAAGTATTCCAACTGTCACAATACGACCCTAGAACTAACAAAAAGTCTAAGGCTAAGAGTTAATTTATTTTATGTGACTTAAGATACCGATCATTTTGCATTTGGATACACCACAAGCCTTATTAAAGTGTAAATTGTACTCTCAAAAATCCAAAAGAAGCCGATAAACAGTGGCTAAAGGTGAGGCTGATCAACAGTTCGAAACAACGTAACTCTTCTAATTGAAACATTATTCACTTTTTTTCAAGCATAAAAAGTCACTATCGATTAAAAGTCTTCTCGAAATGTAAAGTAAGCTTTTATTATTTTTTTATCAATTTTCCGTTTGGACCTCGGTACTTGGAATCTTAGGACATGGCTCGAAAACAGAGTTCTGAGGGCATATAGATCATGTCATTGTATCATTTTGCTTTTACCAGAAAAAAAGTCGATGCGGTCCATCTACTTTCCAAATTAATGACTGTAACAGAAATATATAAAAGAGACTGCTCATTACAGATAAATATATTTATTTCAATATAAAATAATAGAATACAAGGCATTGGGCAATATTAAAACACGCATGTGGTTGAGTTAAAAAAGAAACATGTATGATTTGAATAATAGTAGTAGACCATGTCAACCAACATTATATATGAAGGATAATACAGAAAAGAGATTAAAACTCTCTTATTTTCATTGTGGTACTTGAAATATAGCACCGTCTGACATAGGAAGACAACTAAAATTTATAGATATGATATATATTTAAAAGCTTACCTTTCCTACAAGCACCACTGTCTTCTACGTAGTTATTTACACAAACACATTTATTGTCAGTACACGTTGCATTCATCACACTATCGCAAACTGATGAACCGCCAGCAAGGGCTAAACAATCTAATCCTAAAACTAAAAACAACCCGAAAAACTATGTCTGCTTTACGCTATATAAATGTGGATATCAGAAATTTCATAATTTGAAAACCTGCTCCCTGTACAATCTAGTAAAAATACCGTGTGGGTATTATTTTTAAAATACAATGTAGTTGTACAAGAACATTTAACACACAGTAATAATTAAATAGGCCCGATAAGCCATATATATAATAAACCACTAATCGAAACAGTTAATTTGATTTTCCTGGTGTTAAATTTATTAACTGCGATTAATTTATCCACATACTAGCTAAATTAAAGTACAGAAGGCTCTGAAGCTAGGACCGAGTCACATTCCGTATTCGATATATGTTTTCTTCAAAACCATGCAGTCACAGAGGCCACGGATGTAAAATATGTGTTGCTTTGTTGTAATGCGGTTACCTATCAGGTTTTCTTTTTCGTGAATTGATTCTGGTGTTTCTTTTGAAATTGATCTTTTGATAAACCCATTGTTTCATATTTTTTGGTTGCTTGGGGAAAATATGTTCTCTGGGTGTGGCTATTCATGATATGCATATTTTAGTTTTTAATTCTTTTTCATTATAATATGGGTATTGCTTGTCAAAAACGATCATTGCATTTGAGTTTGGCATTCTCGTTGCAGCAGTAAATTCACCTTACAGGTTCACCATAAAAAGGACTTTTTTATTATAAACGGAATCCGATGAATCTTTCATCGAGATAACTATATTTTTTATGAATAGTTAATTAATTTTGCGTGACTAATATGTTTATGGGATTGTTTGGTTATTTTTGAAGTTTGTCTTTGGAACGGCTCTAAATTAAAATTTAAAAAAACTTGCTTGATGATTGACCAATCTACGGTTAATCTCTTAGCTCATTTCTTGTTTGCGCGAATGTATAAGAGTTGAGAACCTATCCGGAAAATTGTGAGGGTTGTGCACCTCAAAACCTGGCCTAAACCCAATGTTGAAATATGTTTTTGCAAACTGTTCTAAGGCGGTAACGTCGCGGGATCTCATTTTGTTTTATTTTGATTAACTAATATCCGTTAACTTCTCTACTTTTATGATTGTGCTGAGGTTTCTGTATATGGCTATTCCTGACATGCAAATGTCACTTTATTTTGGCATAAACACCGAATAAGAGATTACGTAGATATTCTATTGTGTATAACTCGTTTGTTTTTGACACTGGAATACGGCCTATCTCTCTAACTGGTTTGTTTGATGTAAATTAAATGAAGTCTTATTTCGTTACAATAGTTTCATTCACTTAATATAAGACATTTTTCACCGAATCATGCTGTCAACTGATTTGCATAATTTGTTAGTTCTGAAGATTATTTTTTAACATAAGACGTCAATTCATATTTTTAAAACTCTAAAACATCTTTAAAATAGTAGACATGCATGTTCAATACGGTTAGACAGAAATCAGTGTATTATAGTGCTTCACTTCATGCCATTTATGTCATACCATATGCCATGTATTAAATATGAAGTGTAAGTGATATTACATACAGACCTTTTACACAGATGG
This sequence comes from Corbicula japonica, assembly GCA_038501625.1. Classification (NCBI taxonomy): domain Eukaryota; kingdom Metazoa; phylum Mollusca; class Bivalvia; order Venerida; family Cyrenidae; genus Corbicula; species Corbicula japonica. Next base: position 8,513,570 of record JAZAYU010000006.1, on the reverse strand, counting down.
AATCAACCTCTCTGTAATCAGCCTTACATACGCATTTCGAATCGTTTCCACATACAGAATGTTCAACCGTACAATGAGTATTTACACTGACGTTTGTACAAGCCGATCCTAGAACTACAAATATTATGAAAATTTATTTTTTAAAGCAAACCAAATGCTTCTTTTTGTACAAAACAGCGAAACAAAAACCCTGATAATATTGTAGCAAATTAAGTAGCATAAATTTACCCAATATTGAAAAAAGGTCATTCAACGTGAATTGTGAAAATGAGTGATAGAGAAACTTGAAAGCTGCCGAAAACGGCAAATGAAAAAGTTTATTGATGACTAAGTACTGAAAAACCTATGATGGTACACGCAGCCTAGCCCAGTTCCCAAGGTTAAAAAACGGAGCATGGAAACCAGTCTCAAATCTTAAGCATCTGATCGGCTGAAATGACGAAATGGTCGCTATTTTAGCCAATCAGATGCTTGAGATTTGAAACTGGTTTCCAATCTCAGTTTTATAACCTTCAGTCCAGAATTATATGTAAAACGTAATCAAATATACACAAAATAGTATTAAATCACAGCTTGATACGCTCCAATTGCGTCCAGTAAATAAAAAAAGTTTACACAACTTAATAAGGGCAATATCGAGTCAGAATTGAACGTGTTACATGCTTTGTACAGTAGGTTGTACAACAACCTATAAGAGCGAACTTAAAAAACTAAATATGATATAATGATTAAAAGGTTAAATTAATTGTCTTGACTTGAAAGATAATGGCAAAAATTGTTGAAAATGTGTTAAGAAAAAGGTCAAATTCAAAGCACACCTTTGTGACAAGTAGCATCGACTTCTCGGTAACCGGCTTTACATTCGCAGAAAGATAATAGTCCGCATGTCGAGTTCCCACCAGTACAAACAGAATCAGCATTAGCGTTTGTGCAAGCTGACCCCAAAACTGTAAATGTACGATAGTATTTATGAAATTTTGTTCAAAATTATTTGAAAAAAGTAATATATGCATATCAGGAATCGCCACACATAGCCCATAGCCTCCCCATGCAGCGAAAAAGAAGAGAGAGAGAGAGAGAGAGAGAGAGAGAGAGAGAGAGAGAGAGAGAGAGAGAGAGAGAGAGAGATGGGGCATGTTTGTTATAAGTATGTCAATTCAAATAAGACGCCACAAACAATTAACGAAAAAGAGAACCTTTGGGGATACCGCCCTGGAACAGTCAGTGGCAAAACAAATTAAAGGCTTTAAAGAGTTAAAAGGATAAAATTGGATCTTATTTGAATAAAGTAAGTCAATAAGGAAATGCAAAAATTGAGTAATTTTTAATTGGATTTTGACATGTTCTATACATTCGAACTGAATGTAAAAAGGTGGATGACTCATTATAAATGTAGGTTACTTGAAAGCACGTTATTTGGCAATATTTCTAAACGCATTTGCGCAAGGGTTTGAAATATATATATACACGCTTAGAAAAATAAACATTGTTAAAAGTCGAAGTTGGTACTTAATGACGTACCTTTATGACAGGTTGCATTATCTTGTCGGTAACCGGTTTTGCATTGGCATTGAGACAATGGTCCGCATAATGTATACTCAGCGACACACACGGTAGCTTCATTCATGCTCGTGCACGCAGATCCCAAAACTGAAACAAAACTAAACCATGCGCTTTCTCTTTCCCTTCTTGGCTAAGTGGGTAAGCTGTTTTCTAAATGTTGTTATTCCAAATGTGCATATGTGCATATTCCGCTTTCCAGTTTTTTTTTACGAATAACTTGTATTGCATTGTATTTTATATAAAAAAAGATCTCCGCAAACTTTGGTAAAGAAATACCTCATTGCAGTTCTGATTTTAAACAGTATTTTTTAATTCGATGTGTAAATCGGCGATGAAACTTACATCAGGTTACAAGTAAAGTTGTCAAAAACAGAAAATATTTTCGCAGATCATATTAACAGTGATATACTGTTTGAATATTGGACTGATTGTTAGCTTTCTTTGCCTTAAACAGTAAAGACATGTATACGTGATCAGACAATGACAGTAAAGTACAACCCACTGTATGCCTCTTGGGTTATCGTAATTGTTAGGGGTTTTTTATCAGCAGATAAATTTATAAAAAGGGCTTAATTATCAACATTTCATTGGTCACAGAACAAGGTCAATATTTCCAGCCTGCTTCGACGACATATCGCTAATTTAAGTCTTCTTCAATAATAACATCAAATGATAGTCATCAGCAAGCCAATATGGCATTAGGGTATTTTTTTAACTAATTTCATACATTCAATCAGTACTGCTACAATTACACCTGTTGAAAGCCGCTGAGCACGATGTTTATTTTTTGTGAAAAAATTGAGTTGCGCTGATCCGAGGCTAGGCGACGTAGACAGTAATAAGTTTGTGCATTACTGCTGATGATAAGTCTCTATCAAACCGAGTCTGTAATGTATTTGTTGTGCTAGGTGGATTTTAAAGCTTCTTTAAAGCTTATTATTTGTTTATTTTTTATTAGAACTTACTTTTCCGACAACTGGCACTGACTTCTCTATAACCGGTTTTACATTCACACCGAGAACCTGCTCCGCATACTGAGTTTACAGTGGAACAAACAGAAGTATTCCAACTGTCGCAATATGAGCCTAGGACTAAAACGAAGCATAATGTGTAACTTGAGATACCGATCAGTTTGCATTTGCATTTTGGATACAGCATAAGTACTATTTAATTGTAACCTGTACTTCCCGAAAATCAAAAGTAGCCAATAAACAGTGGCTAAAACTGACGCTGATCATTAGTTTCAAACAACGTTAATCTCTACTTCGAAACATCATTCCCTTTTTTAATATTCCCCATAACAGTCGCTAGCGGTCTAAAGTCTACTCGAAACTATTCAACGTTAGCTTTATTATTTTGTTATCAATTTTCGGTTTAGACCTCTGTTATTGCAATATAAACATGGCTCGAAAACAGAGTTCTGCGGCCATAAAGATTATTTCATTTTAATATTTTATTTTTACTAGAAACAATCAATGCGGTTCAGCTACTTCTCAAACTAATGGTAACAGAAATAATATTATAAAGAAGACTACTCATTACAAATAAGCTTTAAAAGCTTACCTTTCCGACAAACACCGTTGTCTTCAACGTAGTTGTTTACACAAGCACATTTATTTTCAGTACAAGTTGCATTCATCACACTATCGCAAACTGATGGACCGCCAGCAAGGGCTGAACAATCTAATCCTAAAACTAAAAAAAACACCGCAAAACTATTTCTGCTTTTCACTTTATAGACTGACGTGGATTTAAAGGAATTTCATAAAAGAAATAAAGTTCCCTACACAATCTAGAACAAATACCGTTTATGGTATGATTTATTAAAAATAATGAAATTGTACAAGAAAATCGTACAGAAATTCATTCATGTCAACTCATAAAACACACAGTCATAAATCAAATTTAATAGGCCCGATAAGCCTATACGTTTATGCAGACAATTAATTTAATGCACTTAAGGATAATCTATAATATCTCTAAAATCATGGTGAAGACTAGGTGTATTATGGTACCCGTCACTCCTCCTTGCACGTTTAGAGATAAAAAAAGAAAATTATCGAAATCTCAATAAAGTCAAAATGTCGTACAATGAAACTTTGCACAAATGAATGTAACTTGTGTATCTTTAGTTTGCATATGGTAAGACACGTTAGAGCAGTAAACAAAAATAGCGAGCTCTAAAAATTCCATAAACTTCTATTTGCATAAATTCACACAAACTTAACAACGCAAAACATCATTTTAAATGCCCACAAAAGTAATATGATACAGACAACAATATCTTGTGTTCTCGTGATTTATATAAATTATGTAACCTTTATGAGAAATGTGTAAAAGTTTGTTTGACCTTCAATTTCCTGGTCGCTTTCTGGTCGATTAAATGGGATAGAAACCCTGATTAATCTTTTCTTAGTTAAAAATTGTAAACAAAGTACACAACTTCTTGCCAGTATCATTACACTTAATAATATGTAAGAATTTAAAATAATGTTTTATATTACTTAGTTTTCATGAATTATGCAAATAGAAAATTATGGAATTTGTAGGTCTAGCTTTTTTCTTTAAAGTTTTAACTGTTCTTTATATATGTAAAATGAAGATACACTCATAACGATTATTTGGGCAAAGTTTCATTGAACGGCATTTTGCCGTTATTGAGATTTTTATCATGATTTAATTTTCTTTTTTATCGATGAACGTACAAGGAGGAGTGTAGTGGACCCTTAAATCAATAGCAACTAGATTGAATTCATCAATGACAGAAAGAAAGTAAACATAAATCTTCCGTTTCTATTGTATGAAGAATTTCTTTAACATGTTCATAGACTACTGTGCCATAAAAGATAGAAATAACATTCTAAAATTGAATCTGTCTTGTTTTCTTCAAAACCATGCAGTCACACAGGCCATAGATGTAACATTTTAGTTGCTTGATTCCAATGCGGTAACAACTCAGGTTCTCTTTTTCGTGAATTGGCCTTAAGGTTATAAAGCTGAGCATGAAAACCAGTCTCAAATCTCAAGCATCTGATTGGCTGAAATGGCGACCAGTCGCCATTTCAGCCAATCAGATGCTTGAGATTTGAGACTGGTTTTCATGCTCAGCTTTATAACCTTGGACATTTGATTACATGGTGATTCTTTGGATATTGATCATTTGATAAACCCGTACTCCCTACTTTTAGGCTGCGTGGAGAAACTGTGTTCTCTGGATGTGGCGACTAACGACATGAATATTTCACTTTTATAATTTTTCATTATAATAATGATATTGGCTGTCGTCTCTGGAATCCATAAATTTCAACAAAACTGTCCACAGACTTGTGTTAAAGAACGATTATTGCACTTGGGTTTGGCATATTCCTTGCAGGAGTTACTTCCCCTTATAGTTATGCCTTTGTTTTTTGTGAGCCTCGCCTTAATAGGACTATTTTTAATATTCATTGAATAAAAAAACAAAATAACTTCTATATTTATTTAGTTTTTCTGAACGATTTGTTTTTGCCTGACAAATATGTTCAAAGGATTGCTCTATTATTTTTGCAGTTTGTGTTTGGAGCAGCTCTGAATTAGAAACCTGCTTGATGAATGAACAATCTACGGTTAATCTCGTTGCTAATTAATTGTTTGCGAGAAGTTGATAACATATTCGGAAAAGTGTAAGGGTGGCGCACCTTAGAACCTGGTTTAAACCCCCAGTTGTAATAATTTTTCTGTAGACTGTTCTAAGGCGTTTATGTCGCAGGTTCTTATTGTTGTTTATTGTGTTATGTCCTTTTGGTATCGATCAAATGTTAACACCCGTTTGTCTCTCTAGATTTTGACTGTGCAATTTCCGAATACGGCTATTCCTGACATGACATTTTCACCTAATTTTGACAACAAACGCCGAATAATAGAATTAGCAGATTTTTTTGTATAACTCTTGTTTCTGACACTGGCATACATGCTGTCTCTCTAACTGGTCAAGCAAGTTTGTTTATGAATACTTAATGCAGACCTATATCATTTTAATAGTTTCGTTCACTTATAATAAGACATATTTCGCTGAATTATTCTGTCAACTGAAATAACGTGGTTTGTTAGTTCTGAATATTATTTTGTAACAGCAATGATCCATTTATATTTAAAACTGTAAGACATCTTAAATATAGTGTAGTTTTGTCTTTTCATTGAAGTTTAAAAGAAACCATAAAATAAGTATTCAAATATTTAAAAAAACAAAAACAAAATCGAAACTTCGCATAATAGTGATTTACTTCATGTCACTTATGTCATAAGAACCATATATAAAATATGTAGTGTAAGTGAAATTACATACAGACCTTTCACACAGGTGGTATCAACCTCTCTGTAACCAGCCTTACATACGCATTTTGAATCTTTTCCACATACAGAATGCTCAACCGTACACTGGGTAAATACACTAACGTTTGTGCAAGCCGATCCTAGGACTAAAATCATAGTGAAAACTTATTTAAAAGCAAACCAAGTGCATCTTTTGGTACAAAAGATTAAAAACTGATTGGACGATATTGGAGCAAATTATATAGCATATATTCAACCAATTTTTAAAAAGGTTATTCAAAAGTGAATTGTGAAAATGAGTGAATGTGAAACTTGAAAACTTCCTAAAACTGCAAATGAAATGCTTGAATGAAGACTTTATATTAAAAACCCGATTATGGTACACGCAGCCTTGACCAGAAATATGTGTACAACGTAATCAAATATTCACCAAATATTACACATAACAACTTTTTCTAAGTATACACATTCGTATCGGGGCATTACTGGCTTGATAACCGAGTTTTTGCTCTGAAATTTGCAATAAACATGCAATAAATACTAACTTATTTATTAGTAAAACAAATACACAAAATGACAGACCACTGACTGCTCACAATCATTTAGAATACTGGCACCCACAGAACTCAAATTCACAACATCAGTCAAGAACGCGTAAGACCACCATGATTTAAGGAGGTATTGCAGTTCTGAACGACACTTTGGGAAATCCTAGCCCTTTTCGTACGTGCCTTTCAAGTTCAGACCACAACCAGATTTAAATTGCTTGAAAATGTAGAAGGACAACCGGATAAAAGAACTTGTCGCAGATATTCCTCAGAATTTTAGTTCCCTTTGTTTAGAACTGATGCAGTCTTAGAAATGCACGTGTATTATGGAAGTCGATAAAATAGTGTAAAATATAGACTAAACTGTAATATGATAGGTAAAATCGTTGCAATTTCATTCTTACAAATTATGAAAAATATCGGGAGTAAAAGGGTTTATACTTAGAAAAGTTGTTAAGTGTATTATATCATAGTTTAAGACCCTTCCAATCGCGTCCAGTAAATACAAAACGTGTAAAAACTTAATAAGAGCAATATTTAGTAAGAATTGAACGTGTTACGTTTTATGTACAATAAGTTTTACAGCAATTTTTAAGAGCGAACTTTAAAAAGTGATATAATGATAAAAAGGTTAAATTCATTGTCTTGACTTTAGAGTTAAAATTGATGAAAATGAGCGAAGAAACATGTCCAATTCAAAGCACACCTTTGTGACAAGCAGCATCCACTTCCCTGAAGCCGGCTTTACATTCGCAGAAAGATAATGGTCCGCATGTCGAGTTCCCACCAGTACAAACAGAATCAGCATTAGCGTTTGTGCAAGATGACCCCAACACTGTAAATAATGGGAAGTTTTTATAAATACTTATAAAACTGGTTACACTGTATGGGATTTATGTTAAGGACGTCAGTTCGTGATTGATAAGACACTTTATTGTATGTTTTCCAGTGAATTTTAGAGTTTTCTCAATGAAATAAAACTGGTATTCCACTGTTTTGAAACTGTGGTATACCATTTTTATTTTCACTGATTTTGCCAAACTATCTTTGTAGCTTATGGAATCGTTTTAGTACGCAATTGATTGCATGATGTTTCTTTTGAAAACGATGTAAATTTAAATATAATAAGATGTTGTTTTTCAGTTTCTTTCGATAATAGTGATAGAAAAGCTGTTTGAAAATCTTAAATCTTTTATGTATTTCAAAACTATTTTTATTGCTTCATCCGTTATGATTGAAAGTTACATGTAAGCGGCTATTGTTTTCATTGATAACTTAAATGATGTAAATGGATGAAAAGGGTACTTTGAAGACCCTCGACTACGACAAATATGAAAATATTGCAGGCTCGGTTTGATTGAGCCTGTTCGTGGGCAGCAATTGAAATGCTTATTACTTCCCACGCCGCCTAACATTAAATTTTAATAAAACATTAAAATAATAAAAAAATGTGTTTGTTTCAGTAAAATATCGATTTTATTTTACTTGTGAACACCAGAAACTGGTATTTACACTCGTGGCTACGCCGCGCGTGAATAATATCAGTTTCTGGAGTTCACTCGTGAAATAAAATTGATATTTCACTGCAACAAACAAATATCCTTTGTATCTGGCTAGGAAACATATTGCATTACTCTTGTGCTGCTGGCCTAACAATTCAAAATTTTAAGGATTCCATTTTAAATGAAAATACTGGTCATTTCTGAAAATGGCAGTTCATGGACGATATTATTTCTAATTTAAAAAATGATTTTTAGAGTTAAAAGGATAAAATGAGATCTTCTTTGAATAAAGTAAGTCAATAAGCAAATACATAATGTTGAGACCTTGAATTTGTACATGTTCTATACATTCAAACTGAAAATGTAGGTTACTTGTAAGCACGTAATCTGGCAATATTTCTTAACGCAAATATATGAAAAAATGATAAAAAATATATTTTCTTCGAAAAATAAACATTGTTAAAAGTCGAAGTAGGTACTTAAAGACGTACCTTTTTGACAGGTAGCATCGACTTCTTTGTAACCAGCTTTGCATTCGCACTGAGACCATGGTCCGCAAAATGTATGATCAGCGACACACACGGTAGCTTCATTTATGCTCGTGCAAGCAGATCCCAAAACTGAAAGAAAACTGAACCATGCTCCTTTTCCCTCTCTTTTTTGACTGTGTGGGTAGGCTGTGTTTTCTAAATACTGTTATTTCTGATGTGCATATGTGCATACTCCGCTTTTCCAGGTTTTTACGAATAACTCATTGTATTTTTTATAAAAAAAATCTTCGAAAACATTGGTAAAGAAATGTCTTATTGCAATTCTAATTTTGAACAGCACTTTTATTTTGAATTTGATCTGAAATCGGCGACCAAAAACTTGCAATCTCTTTTTTTAATTAGTTGAACAGATACCCAGTTTCAAACGTTTACCCGTTATGAAAAAGTTGCTCTCATTGTTAATTGTGCAAGCTCTATATAAGCGAAAAAAAAACTGTGAAATAGTGTTGCGCGCTTAAAATGAAAAATACAAAATACTAAATCAAACTTGTTCTTGTTTGTCATAATTTTTAGTATTCACAAATCCGTTTCTAATAAAAAGATTACCACAGCTAACATAACCAATAACATAAATGTGTAACCAGTCGCGTATTCTTACATGAAAGAAAACTGTAAAATAATGGCGGTACAGTTATATGGAAAAGATCAAAATCTTCAAGCCACACCTCTCATACAGGCAGAAACGATTTCTCTGTAGCCAGCTCTGCATTCACACTGAGACCCAGCTCCGCAAATTGAGTTTGAAACAATACATTCGGAAGCACTATTTTTGCTAGTGCAAGAAGACCCTAGCACTGAAAATTAAATTAAATAGGATTCTGTTAATTGGAATCCCCATGCCCTGAAGTAATGACTCCATTCAGAATTTTAAGAAACTTAACATTTTAATGCCTAACTTTTGACCTATAACCTTATGTATGCATATAACCTGAATAAATACACCTTTATGCTTCTTACTAAGCTTTAAATTATTTAACACATTTTAAAGACGATTCGTATACAAATAGAGTGACATTCATATATTCATTTGCAGCATTTTAAATTGTCAATTGTAAATTAATTTCTATACCTTGTAGTTATGCTAACACAATATTAACGAATTGCAAGCAGAAACAACACTCGTTTGTGACGAGTAAAGTATACAGTAGAAGCCCGAACCTTTGTGACAGGTAGCGTTTATCTCTCTGTAGACGGTTTTACAATCGCATTTAGAATTTGATCCGCAATAGGAATTCCCAACTGTGCATACAACAGAAGCATTCCAACTTGAGCAAGCAGACCCAAGAACTGAAAATAATGAGAGTCAGTAATAGACAAGCTTAATTCTAATCGTCCGCTTTCGATAAAAATATGAAATTTACTCTGAACAGATGTCATATACCCCTGCGTTTAATATACAACATAAAATAAAATCTATTATAGGAATCGCACTTCTAAAAGTAAAAGTTATTTTAATTTTTGACGTCAAATGAAGAGTGTTTAATGCTTCTTAATATTTATCAAAGACTTAAAGCTAAATATTTCAACAATGCTTCAGTTCTACATTATCCCTTTCCTCCCAAGATACACCAATATCACATGGACGAACAGTGCAGAATTATCATGATCAGCCGACACATCCGTGACGTCTGATCAGGATCTACACCGTTCGCTCTTTGATTCATAAGGTTATTTCTGACCAAGAAGACACCACTGCAGATCCTGATCAGACGGCTCATCTGGATCTCCACTGGTCGCACACGCATAAAATGCGTACTTGTGGAGTAAAGGGTTATACTGTAGAGTACATGAGTTTCATGACCTACTTTTGTGACATGCAGCATTAACTTCTCGGTATCCAGGATGACATTCACACACAGACCCCGTCCCACAAACAGAATTCTCAACGGTACAAACAGTAGCAGCATTTCCACCTATGCAAACTGACCCTAAAACTAAAATGTATTGAAAATGTCAAAGACAAAATTTCCCTCTGCGCTTTATTGTATGTATGTTTATAATACGTTTTGGTTTAGAAGATTTTTTCGGCGTTAGCTGTCTAAGCTCACTTTTGACCTAGTTTTTCGACCAATGAAATATTGTAAATAATACTCGTACTCTCTTATTATGCAGAGGGAAAAATGAAATAAACTATTTCGATTGGTAGCTATTAACACCAGAGAGGCATTTAGCAGGGTGGAGAGGTATCTAGTGGGATTTTTATTATTATGCAGCGGAAAAATCAAATAGATTATTTCGATTGGTGTTGTATTGGAGACAAACATATTTACGATTTAAATAACCAGTTAAGTCAATATTGATGGTTTAAATACATTTTTATATGGAATATTCTTGGGTGTCAGGTAAACACTTGCATACTACACACAGTGTAAAACGAAAGAGAAGTGTAGATATTTCTAATTCTTACTGGTTTCTTTCTAGTTCCTTTGATACTGTTCGTTGTAGTGTAGTGGCTAACACTCTCGCCCCTGAAGCGGAGGCCCCGGGTTCAAAACTCATGAGGGACACTTTTTTTTAAAGTTAATTACGTACAAGTTGGTAGATTTCGCTTTTTTAACAGGCTGTTTGTATTTATTTTTATTAAATTTCAAGGACATTTATTCATCTTGAGTTCTAACTCTACAAGAGGTATTTTATTGAAACTGAATAAATGTAGACAAGACTTAATGTAAGACATTGCTTCTTTAATCGACTTGTTATCACTGTATGAAATTGTTGCATCAGCTTCAACATTTTTTTTGAAAGACACTTTAAATGAATTTATGAGTTGTCATGATTCGGTCGCTTAAACTCTAGGTCATACTAAGAAGGCAGGGAGGGTTCGTCAACAGCTATAACAAGTAAAATAAAATAACTAAACTGTGTCTGCTTCGCCTCTCTGTATTTCCTTCTTTCTTATATACATGTACATGTATATATAAATCTTTTTCATCAACGCCGTTTATCTTTTTTAAAGATATTTCTTGTTTCTGAGTACAGCCATTACCTTGCCTTTGACATAATATGATAGCTGGCGGCTCTCTAACATTTTATTTAAAAACAAAAACTACAAATTTATTAAAATTTTATAACAAGCATGATCTTTATTTTCTTTTAAAAAAAATGAAAACTTTTGTAGTAAAACTAATAATATCATCTGAGCGAAAAGTCTACTTCGATAGATTTTCATAATTCTTTAGTTAATTATCATCGCAGTTCATTTGTACCAATGTCGCACTTATATCTGTAGTTTTTTAGGGTTGTTTTTTTATCAATTTAAACCTTTAATCAAAACCCCTTTATAAACATAGGTAAAATCAAGTGACCTTTAAGGCTGGTTAATGTTGACCGAATGAGCATAATTTGAACAATGTTGGTAGAGGATTCTTAGACGATGCCCTTTTCAAAATAGAAAAGCTTTACACCTTCCGGTTTCAAACAAAACCATTTTTGAACAACTGTGGCAAAACAATTCTAGATAATGAAGCAACCAACCAAGTGGCTAATATGTTCCAATATTTAACCCAGTAGCGTAATTTGAACATAACATTAGTTGAAGAACATCATGCAAACATTAAGCTCTATGCCTTGATGTTTCAGATAAGATGATATCTGAAGAATGTCCCTGTATAAATCTATTTAGTCTTGTGCATGGCAAGTATTGACCCCAGTGTCATACTTGAACAATTTTTGTAGAAGACCTCTGGATACTCAATCTAGGACGAGGATTTTTGAAGACTACCTGTGCATAATCCATGTAAAATCATGCGACCATCCAGCAGCATTGCCAATGGGGGCTTAATTTAAACAACTCTGGCAAAGTATTTCCAAATGAACCATGCAAACAATTTAAGCAGTTTCAGACAAGAAATTTTAAGGCTACCCCAAATAATCGTATCTTAAATTAAAAGACCCGGGCTTTTCAATGTTAACCTCAGGTGCATAAATTTACTTATATTTGAAGAGGACCTAGATGATGTTCTTTGTTAAAGGTTAAAGCACTAGGCCCTGCGGTTTCAGACAACAAGAATTCTACAGACAATTCCTATATAAACCTTTGTTAAACTCAAGGAACCCCCGGGACAGGTCAGTGTTGACTCCTGGAAGTAATCTGTGCAACTTTGGTAGAGTACCTGTAGATGATTTCCCTTACCAAATATCAAAGCTCTGGGCCTCGGGGTTACAGACCTGATTAATACTATATTTCCTTTAAACAATCTTTTTTCATGTTGTGATTGTTTTTACTTGACTGGAACCATTTTACTTTATTTGAAAGGGAGACCACCCAAAAATTATCCTTATAGAATTTTGTCAAATTCTGGCCAGTGCTTCAGGAGGAAGGAGTGGCGGACGACGTACCGTTGACGGACTGCAGGCGACCACAAACGTTCACCTTAAGCGAAAGCATAAATGAGTTAAAACAACATCATGTTGTATGTTGAAATATCTATAACAATGCGATTCTAAGCAAATATTTCGAAAACGATACTGATAATTTAAAGCATGTCTATATTTATATTATACTTAAAGAAATGAGAATGCAACTTTTTAAAGACGAAATATATTTTGTGTTTAAAAAATTCGTTTCAACTTTCTCTAAGCATAATATATAATAAAATAGAAACGCAACTTTTTTAACACGAAATATACTTTGTGTTTAAAAAAGTTGTGTTTCTGTTTTCTTTAACTATATAATAAGAAATATCAAGATAAAAGAAAACCTTTTTTACAGGTATCCGCCTCCTGTTTAAAATTGTGTTGGCATGTACATTTAGTTCCGTTACATTCCGAGTTTGCTGTGGTACAAGTCACTGTGGCACTGCATGCTGACCCAAGACCAACTTAAAAAGCAAAAAGCATATCCCGTTCAATGATTTCAACGTTTTTGTTGGATGTCGTTGTTTAGGACCGCCGGCAAAAGTTTCGCAATGGATTATTCGTTATGTGTCAACAGTTTCTCGCAAACGGACAACCTAAGACGGTCGTGTAGATTATTAAAGTTTTAATGTAAAGAAAATGAAATAAAAGAGGTCAACATGAAGTTTAAAACAAAAACCGTGGGCAAAGAATTAAATGGATAAAATAGTCAAAGTGAAATTTAAAAAAGAAACAAACAGTGTGCCATGATTAATTGTATTTCGATTATGATTTAACCTACTCCCTGCTATGCATCCGCACCTTAGTTAACTAAGGATTGATTAATATACTGTGCTGTTAAAACCCTCAGCACGATCCACAGGCAGTTGTGTATAACACATAATTTTGTCTCAGTAAAATCACTTGGTTGTATACTTCAATATAGCTAAATGGGTATAGCTTTAAATGTCTTGTTTCAATATTGGCTGAAATGTTTCGCTCGATCAAAATAGAAGAAGAAATAAATTTTAAAGGGTAGCGTGCAAAACACTCTGTTCTCCATATATAGTCAGGGAGAGTCGGGGAAAGCGAAACGCAGTAGATGATCAAGTATCTTTTTTGAGTCCGATACAACAAACCATATACATTTAAACATTGCATGTATACAAACACAAAAAAGCTAGTAACACTATCATAAATATTGCATGGGTATTTAATGACCATACCAAGGACAGAACACCCGGAGTTTAATCAGCAGGAACATCACGACATATCAACAATTACTAAATTTATTTGTTCTCGCGGAGTTTCTTTCTCTATATAAATATCAATATTGTAAACATAACTGTTAAGCGGGGGCGAATGTCATATTATTCAATATAATTCATTAAAAATGTATCGAATTCAACAATGTTACTTTTTGTCAAATTAATGTAAAAAACTCGATAGATAAATATAACAATTATGGAATACCTGCATTAATTGTTTGAAGACATAAGAACAGCACCAAGCTCGTGCATAATATCAATTTAAATTGTGCCTGCAAAACAAATTACAAATTAAACATCGTTCTTCCTTTGAGGATACTTCGGTTAAAATTAGTGAACACTATGTTCTATATTCACCAAATACTAAAAAATACGTAAAATCTAAGATTAATTTAAGCTGATAAAATATACAAATTGTTATAAAGAATTATCAAAGTTGTTGCGTAAAATCATTTTGAACACAAATCGAAGAAAATGACAAAAGAGACAAAAGGCATTGCTCTGTTCGTTATTGCTATGTCATAGACAAAAAAGAGAAATATCAAAATCTCTCAGATTGCATACTTAAGTTCCATCAAACTTTGCACCAATCAAAGCTACAAGTGTATGATTTTTTTTACATACGTTAAGAAAAGTACGAACAGTAAGAAAAATAATAAGACCTAAAAATCCCCGAAAATTCTATTTGCCATTTATCACAAAAACAAAGCAGCATAAAACAATTCAAACCCCAACATGAATAAAAAGATACTAACAACAATATATGTTCCTTGAAAAGAAATTTAATTTTTAAGACAGATATCAACATTTTTATATTTTGTCATCCATTTTCGCGACCAGAAAATTAAAGGTAAGACACATTTTCCTATAACTTAAACTATAAACAGTTGTTAGATCAAAGGACCTTAGATAGTGTTGTTAGTAATTCATTACTCATGAACACATTTAAATTTATTTTAAATGTTGCTTCGTTTTGTGATGAATTGCTAATAGAATTTTAGGGTTCTTAAGGTCTAACTATTGTGTTTACTGTTCTAATTTTGATAGCGTAAGTAAATTAAACATATATTAATAACATTGGTTTGTGCAAAGTTGTATATATGCGCGACGAACATTTAACTACGTAGAAAATATAAATTAGATTTACCTTTTTTATATTATTCTTTAGGGTTTGACATTCAAAAATATAATTTTGCTCCACTTAAATGGCATGCAGAAAAGTTTTCATCAACCAGTATAAATCTGGAAAGCCATGTAGAATATCCCTTGCTTTCGTCTTCAGATAATATTTGAGATCAAGTAGACTTTGGGTTAAAAAACATAAAAAAACAAGGAGTATTTGCTTTCGTCTTCAGATAATATTTGAGATCAAGTAGACTTTGGATCAAAACATAAAAAACAAGGAGTATTGCTTATAGTTTCCATTGTTTCTTGCCACAAAATTAATAACAAATTAACTTTGAACATTTTACTCAATGAATATGTCTTATATGTCAACCTTTTTGGGGGTTGTCCCGATAAGCTCAGTTGGTTGCGCCGCAGGGATTGTAGGGCTAAGCGCTGTCGCCATGACGGTGTGGGTTCGCTCCAAGTTAACAGTAGCGCTATTTGTGCAGTGTGGCGGCCGTAAAAAGTCTCCCCGTACATTTAGTCAGTACTGTTTTCAGAAAAATAAGCCGTTACCGATGTCATGCAGTAATTGTTACGTATATCAGGGCTATCCGATCAACCTGTTTTTGGGCTTGTCCCGGTTAGCTCAGTTGGTTGCGTAGCAGAAATTGTAGGGCTAATCACTGTCGCCGTGACGGTGCGGGTTCGCTCCAAGCTAAATACACTATTATTATTTATATTTGCTGTAAAACCAGAATGAGCATAGATCTAGATCTGCCTGGACAACCATGCAGTCAGATTAGCAATTGCCACTTCTTTTGCAGAAAGAGTCTAACAATAATAAAGAAAGCACACACATTTGCTTAACTAATTGACTAAAACTGAGTTTTCTTCTCCTTGTTACTTCCAGTCATTACTATACTATTTCTATATAATAATATTATTATCCATCAATAGTTAGCTTAAGTTTTGCGTTTTTGTTTTTTTAACCGGGTCTCCCGTAAGGTTATTAAGTTATAACGCGAAAATTCTCAGGTTTGGCTTACTCTGCACATGGATAATTATTAAATCACCAAAATGATCCACCAGCTGTTACTGCATAGTTTCAAAACTATAGTGTGTAATCTTAATTCTAAAGATAGTCACTCTTCTTGAAAATCAAGTCCTTGATAGAGATATTTGCTTAGAACTGTGACATACGACCGAAGCAAATGTTGCTGACAATATTGTGTTTCTTATTTGCCTATCTCTAAATCAAATACCTTTGATATTTAACTAGCTTTGTTCTTTTTTTGCATTTGCCAGAGATATTTCATGTTATTCTAGAATAGTACCCAGTACCACGTGAACCAAATAAAAAATTAAACAAATTTTATTTAAAATGTCCAATGCCAAAGCTTCAAAGCGAGCAAAACATTGAAGACTTTAACAACAATTTGGTCCTTTGTTGCAAACTATTTCTGTTAAATATATCAAATATTTCATATACGTGTTATTTAGAAATGAGAAGAAAAAAGTAAACCTTAGTTTTCATTTTCGTCGTTTTTGAACTTTCTGAAATATACTGAGTAGATATCCTTTAACAATTCTCAACGAACTGTACTAAACTAGAAACATTCCTCACCATGATTTAGTTTATCCTTTAATACAGAGGTTTCCACAATATGCGCCTCGTACTTCTTATATACCCACTTTATACTCACCAGGTGACACAAAACTAGACAGATTTATGGCTTTTGAGGAAAAAAATACCAAAGTACTTCATCCAAGTGAATACCTTTTCGTTATTTATCATTTAGAAACAATATAAAGGATAGATGGATAGATATACTTTATTTTCACTATATGAAACTCATAAATGCAATTATGAATATAAGTTACATCAGAATGAAATGAACTACGTACACAAACAAAAAACCGGTACAAATCTATTTGCAAAAATGATAATAAATGCAAGAGATAAAACAATTAATGTGTACATTTTTACACAAACAAAAATCATAACAAACGCACAATATTTGTGTTTAACACCTTTAAGGATGAGTACCACATTTTATGATAAATCTTATAATTTTAGGTTAAGAAAGCGTTTAATATGTGCTTACGGTCTCATTAAAAACGATTCGCATTCCTCTTTATCTGCCTACTGCGAAACAAAAGAATTTATGAAGGTTTCTAGACAAATCTTGTCAAAAACGTCAAACTCGGGTTGTTTCTTTTATTACTGCCATAGTGTTCTTGCTAATATGACTCCTGGTGTTCTTGTCTCAGTAAGTTCTTTGAGTAATTACGTGTACTTCTTTTCCTCGACAATTCAGCTAGCTTCTTATGTTTAATACGTTTTTGTGCTTTTGCATAAGTGTCGAATTGTTAAAAGGTTTTGAGCTAGTTTACAAAGACAACTGGTACTTGTTTGTTTGTTCACATGGGATCCTGTTGATGCAAGTGTGAGTTGAGGTTGATGCATTATAGAACCTGGGTTGAAGGTTATAAAGCTGAGATTGGAAACCAGTCTCAAAACTCAAGCATCTGATTGGCTGAAATGGCGACTAGTCGCCATTTCAGCCAATCAGATGCTTGAGATTTGAGCTTTATAACCTTCAGGCCTGGTATCAAGACACTGTCCGTTCTTAAGAGTTAACCTCTAGGCGTTCTTGTTTGTTAACTGTTTGTGGTGTTTCATATGAAATCGGTCATTTCTTTAACCTAAGCCCTTTTTTGCTAATTTTGGTGTTTGTGTTATCAATAAAAAAATATTTGTTTCAGAAGTCAATTCCAAGCTATATTCTAAACAGATTTTTTGAAATTCAATGAGAATCGAAAAAAAATCGTAAATTTTTAAGAAAAACAAAGCACTTTGAAGACTCAATAATTCTTCTTTTAATTTTGGCGGCTTATGTTTTCCATTTTATTACACAATAAACTTATGTTCTATCAATCTCTTTTTAATATTTGATTTTCTAGGGTGGCTTTAATATATTTAAATTTATATCTCGTATATAATCTTACGTTCTAGCAAACGCCTGCCCTATCAGCAGAATGTCGTTTTTATGTGACCAGTTACTAGCACAAAGGAACAAATTATTACATAATGGCTGTGTTTTGTCCATTGTAATTTGGTTTATATAAAGGAGCCAAAAACGTCTCCGGATTTGATTTATGCCAACTCGAAACATTCTCGGCTTTGTTTCATACTACGTATGTAACAATCAATTATTGTAATTAACGAAACGAGGTTATGAATCTCATTATCATAAAATTTGCCTGTTGAGCCCATGCCACTTGAGTTTAACAAGTCTCTCCGGCCTGCACACAGTTGTAAATGAAGAATTTTTTTTAAAACAACGACCAGCTAAAGTTTTTTGTTCTATATACAACTACAAACAACTCTTAACTGTGCATTTAAAGTGCTTTACGTACCTCCAGGTCGTATGAAATTCAAGTCTAAGTAAAATCCAACATTAGCATTCTCTTTTTAGCTTTTTGTGAGGTAAGAGTATTTTTTAAACAAATAAGTTTTTTTTACCAGATTTGACACGTTTGGACGAAAGAAAAGTCAAGATGGAAGGCAAGTCTTTTCCTCGCTACTGTTTGGCTGTGTGGGGAGGCTGTGTCTGCTGAATGTGGCCATCCCTGATACGCATAAAGTATCGGTAAGAACGCAAAGAAAACAGTAAAACAAAGGGAAATTTGCATATCAGTGCCCAAGGTGTCGCAATTTCAGCCCATCAGATGCTTGAGATTTGAGACTGGTTTCCAAGCTCAGTTTTATAACCTTCAGCCCAGAAATCGCCACACTCAGAAAGCACGACCTCCGCACGCAGCCAAAAAGTAGAAGTGAATGGATTTATAAAATTATCAATTTCAAGTTAGACACCACAGACAATTAACAAAACGAACAAAATCTGAGGTTTTACAGCATTGGAATGGTCAGAGGCAAAACAATTTGCCATTGGGGGTTAAACCAGGTTCTAGGTTAAGATTGAGGCTGCAGGGATATTTTTAAGTAAGCTGATATCTTTTAATCTTTAATCTTTTCACTGATCAATGGTCAATAATTCACCAGAATAAACATTCAGAAGAAAACTTATAATTTTTTATAACCTTGTTACAGTTTTGTTAAGGTTCCATAATCAATGCAAAATACGTCGCAGAATAGTTCAGTTACAAAACTCTTAAAACAAATTGTCCAGAAATGTTGTCAGTAAAATATAGAATATAGAAAATATAGAACATTAGCCGACACACACAATGCAGTCACTAACAAACGTCATTGGAGATTTCAGCCACTTCAAGAGCCCCTATCGTGATAACAACTCAAAATACTAATCTGATGTTTTGTTAGAACATTATTAAGGTAGTAATAGTTCATGTAACTTTAACTGCGCTACATGTGTTACATTGGCCTATACATTCTGACAGTATCTTTGGTTTTAAAATATCAATTACCTTAACTTTCGTTCCTCGCCCCATTATGGACGCGACATACGCTACACTCGGCGCTTCCTGATATATCTGTATTCAGTAATACTATCATTAAAAACATAGTAATCCTTTTTTGTCGGTCGAGTGTTTTAGAGAAGTTGTATAATGTTTAGGGAAGTTGTCGAGTGTGTAGAGAAGTTGTATAGTGTAAAGAGAAGTTGTCGAGCATTAAGAGAAGTTGTGTTTACACATTGTTAGAAAGATTCGAAAACAAAAGCCTTCTTGGCATAGAAAAATCAGTGAGAAAATAAATCAATGAGGAGAAAGAATGTTTATTACACACATACACGAGTGGGTAAGTTCATCACTGTTAACTATTCCACGAGTATAGAAACTAAGTTCGAAATAGAACCATGCATGGATTTATACGGAAAATTGTTTAATTTATGCAAGAGAATTGTAAAATACTTTAGCTAAGAAGGACAGATGAAAACTCTGACTCACATATAAGAGTCGTTTTCTAGGAAAAGCCTCATTTACACTAAGAACACATCCATCGGACTATATTTAAACCACCCTAATATAGCGCAAAAGAGAAAATACACAGACGTTTTGACAAGATTCTGAAAATGAATCGAGTGAATACATTTCTTTATGTTTTTCCATTGTGAATAACATCTGGGAATAACAACAACAAAAATATTTTGATGAAACATAGACATAAACTGCCACAAGCTGTTACATGTACAATCATGCTTTCAAACAACAACTTAATTTGTGATGCACGTAAACATCTCAAAAACAGAAATCAAAATATATCAAAGTAGCATGGATTTTAAAATCTCAAATTGCATATAAGATGAAACCGGATCTTTAAAATAAGGAAATGAGAGATTGCTTACGGCTTGGTACAAGTGAACCTTGTCACGTTAACTAATGATAAACAGGACAGCAATTAAAATCAAACAACATTTCCAATTTGAAATTGATTTCATAAAAAATAAATCACAGAATCACAAGAAGTGTACATTTATTATTGTGTTACTCTAATTTGAAAGACCAACCTATTTAGGCTTATCAGACAACCTGTGATAACGGTATTAGAAATTACGTTTTATGCAAATTATTGAGCGTTCTAGAAGGTATAAGTTTCAATTATTTTAACGCATAACTTTGGTTAAAATTGTCTTTACAAAAAGCGATGTTGGTTTAAGGAATATACTCTGGCACTGGTTCCGTACGCTGGTATCGATTCATACTGTATTTATGAGACTGTGTATTGCAGGAAACGCTAAATACTTTTATGTTCATCTACGTATATAAAATGCGTGACGATACGCAATCAGATAAAAATATGTATTCTAAATATTAAAATAACACAATCTATAAAGCTGGATATACTATACGTTGTATTTCTGTTGCTAGGATAGACAGGAATTATATTAAAACACCCACCCCTTCATTGTTCTATGGTACATGTACAGGACAATTATTTAAATTTATCACCGATTTAAAAATAAAAGTAAAAAAGGGAACCAAATATCCGTAATCCCTCAGAGGCTTCCGCATATCCTTCCGAGTACATTTCGATTTCTGTAACTTTCTCATAAAATTATGTACAGTTAATTCTGCAAAACGATTCGTTGGTTATAGGACGGTTGCTAGGATTATGTTTGCTCTTCTCAAATTTGCAAACAAGTTTTTTTCAGCAAGCTTGTAATATCCAGGATAATTTGCAGTTTGTTTGCATTCTGGTGAGTTGTGCAAAAAAGATAAACGGTCCTTTTTATGTTACGTTTAGACAAAATATGTGGATTTTGAAACTTCAATTCTGGTTATATCCAGCTATAAATAAAGCATACATTTGAAGAAAGATTGATGTATTATCTGTTAATAGGTGTAGTTTTCTTTTCAAAATGTATCTCAAATATAACATTTTAAGTGTATAACATGCATAACCTTAAGGCACTGCGCATTCCGCCATTGATTTGCCATAGACAAAAAAGAAAAATATATAAATCTCTCAAACGGCACAATGCAGTTCCACCAAACTTTGAACAAGCCAATGTTATAAATATAAATGTTTAATTTACATACACTAAGAAAATGTAGAACAGTAAATAAAACAGTTCGACCCAAATAAAACCCTAAATTCTATTTGCAATTCATCACAAAAACGAAGCAACACTAAACATCATTTTAAATGTTTGATGAGTAATGAGTTACTGACAACGATACCTAAGGTCCTTTGGTCTAAAAAATGTTTACAATGTGAGTTATTTGTAAAAGTGTGTTTGACCTTCAATTTCCTGGTCGCGACAATGGATGACACAAAAGTAAAAATGTTGATTTCTCTCTTCACAATTGAAAGTTCTTTTCCTATATTGTTGCCAGTATCATTTCACGCTTGTTGACATTTGAATTGGTGTTTTGTGTTGCTTCCTTTTTGTGATACATTGCAAATAGAATTTTAAAGATTTGTTAGGTCTAACTATTTGTCTCTACTGTTCTAACTTTTCTTAATGTATGCAAAATAATCATAAACATACAGCATTTATTTGTGCAAAGTTTGATGGAAGTACGTTGTGCCGATTGAGAGATTTTTTTCTTTTTCTTTTTTGTCTATGGCAAAGCAGTCGCGAGGTGCGCAAAACCTTAAAATTTTAAAAAGTAAGACAATTACTTACATCTAGGTTTTTCATTTATAAGCAAACTTAGGCAAAGTACATGTTTTCGTAAGATGATTGTTCAAGCAACATGAACCGTTTGTTTTTATTTAAAATCAAAATATTTTAATATTGAAAGAAGAGACTACCCATTAATATAACACTTAAATGCTTCAAACAATAAATATAGATTTTCTTTGTTTCTTAATTTAGAGCATCTGGACTTAGCGTTTGACCGGATGTAACAGCCTACAATTAGTGCGTGTAAGCCTAACCACGATATTGTCAATGAGCCATATTGGTATTCTTATTGTTAATTTCAAATTAAGTAATAAATAACAAGCCACATCATAAACATTTATTTTAAGAGAAACGAAACAGGCCACAAATAATTAACCTCTAGAGTTTTACAATATTATCATTTAAGATGCATTTATTTTAAATATTACAAACACCAGTACCCGATTTTTATTATGTGAGAACATTATAAACGTTTAACATATACATAATAATTATTTTACGCAACTTTTTATGAAATGTGATTGGATAAGTAAGGAAATATATGCCAAAGGCAAATAAAAAAATTGATGCCAAAGGCTAGTCACGCTAAACGGTAATGCATTGTGTAGCATTAATGAGTTCGGTAAATCTGCGTGAACGTATTTAAATATGACGTAATTATCAGACCATATACATGTATGTTTACAAACTCGGTCGTTCAGCAAAATCCGCTTCAAGCTTTGGCATATATTTGTCATCGTGTAATGATTCTTTCGCTTTTGTTTTTTTTTAAATATGTTATATTATAAAGAACATTTAAGCATGTTTATGGATTAAGAAAACATTATAATATAAACAATGTGACCAACAACCTGTATTCATTGGGTTATCAATCAGCCGTAAAATATACACGAGCTAATCGTGTTACATCGCGATTGTCATTTAAAAAAACACATTGTGATTTCTTAATCAGTAGAGTGAGAATTGAATATGACAATTATATATCAAAGTCAAGAGATCTGATACAATATCTTATTTGTAGATATCAATTTTAGGAGATTTAACAACGGCAATAATTTTTAGATCTCGAATACATTAAACAAAACAGAACGAACCACTAAAGAAATTTATTGTTTATTGTGAAAAGATCAGAGTGAAGAACCAATTGAGTATATATAGCTAAATACAGCCTGAAAGATCAGACAATACAGAAACAACTGATCAAGCACACAGTTGCTGTCATTTCATTTGTTACATGTAGTTATAGAATCCCTTTGTAGAATCTTAGCACGGAGTGAACAATAGATAAAGGTTAATCTTTGAACAACACAGCTTTGATTTTAATAAATTGCATTTCGTATTATTCATAATTGTTTTTTATGTTTGCCATCTTTGAAACAGGAGTTTAATGGGAAATTTCAAATGCATTTACTTTCTTTGAGTTTTCGCCACTGTAACAGTGTTTTAAAAGGTTCCGCAACCTTTGTATCAAGAATCAAATATGAATTGGCTTTATTTTCTTTTCTACTTTCTCTGCTTTAATGCGTAATGATGGTGACTTGCATATTTCAATATTTTATCATATCCAGAAAAAAGGTTTTTTAATATATCATGTTTGTAACATGAATCTAAATGGGAAATGATTTTGCTATCATTTCCTTTGTGTTCCTACTTTTTATTAATATATCTAAAATATCTGAAATCATACTGTTAAAAATCCGTACAAGTATTTAAAAACAGGTCAAGGAAAATCAAAGTATAGTAATAAAGTGCAACTTGCGTTTTCGGTGATTTAGCTCCTACCCATCTAAAAATAAATTATTCTTTCATAGCACTTTCTTTTACAGTTAACTATTTGAAACCTTATATCAGCATATATAACAAAATTTCAATATTCTTTTTAACTGCTTGGTGGTTATTTTTTTATTTCTCTCTGTCAATTTGACAAATATTTATAACACACAATGAAAACTTTTGTGAAATGACCTCGTCCTAGCAAACTATCGCTAATCATTTCTATAACGTTTGTTCCTTGATAATTCAATATTGTCTCCATCAACGTTTGAATGGTTGAATTGATACTCTTTTCATGTACATTAATAAACAGAAAAACATTCGTAAGTAAGCAGAATGACGGCTAAAGGAACAACAGTGACAACAGTAAAGCTGCTTTCCCTAACTCCGAAGACAGATGTTAATGCTGTATCCCCGTCGTGTTGGAGAGTGTCATTTTTACGTTCGTTATTTTTTGTGAAAATAGGTTCTGGTTTCTTAGCAATGTCAATCGGGTTTAATTTTTTTCCGGCAAAGCCTTTAAACATGTACGAATCTGTCGTATTAAAATCTATTGGTATAGCATCTGCTAAACAATAAATATCATCAAAATATCTTGAATACGCAAACCGATGGCCAGAAAACTCATACACGTAGCTTGTTGTTGTTGGTAGCTCGTCGTCGTTTTCTGATTCGACTACGATACGATAACAACCCATTTTATGCATAATTTCCATTTCCTTTAAGGCATATTTTGTTTCTCTTTTATAAGCTTCAAGAAGTATGATATAGAAGCCCGATGTTGTGTTGTTTTCTTCAATGAATGTATAGTCACTTTTTCTTGTAAGTTTAAAGTCAATGCCAACCATTCCTTGCTCGGTTTGAAATCTTATGTCGGTCATATTTTGAAGGAAGAAATCTACTTTGTTCATTACACTAATGAAGTCTTGGTCCGTCGTGATAAAATTAATTATAGCCACTATTATCTTCACCGCTTCTTCCTCTACAGAGGACCAAATGCCCAAACTGTAATTACTGAAAAAAGATCCCGCAATACTGTCCAAATTTTGGGTCAGGCCCGGCAGAACAATTTTCAGCTGTTGTGACTGTGCTGGTTTGATCTCTAAACAGATACTAAAGTAAATGCCTCCAAAGCTTGTAAATGTTGGGATGCACTCGCCATGACTTTGATAGAAGTACAATGGACACATGATATTGCCACATGTCTGAAAATAAAAGAAAATAAATTGTATGACTCCTGCATGACACACTGACATGGACTCGTCAAGTGCACATTCAGATGCAAATTACTGCTTATGCAGCCTAGTCAGAGATATATTCATTTTTAATCTTCCAAATGCCCCTCATAAATGGTAGTTACATTGATGATTCGTCAAGGCAAACATTCATTTATAGTCAAACTGTGAAGCATGTAGCGCTTTTAAATCGCCAGGATTAGAGTATTTTTCATATACCCCTCAAATATTAATTCAATTTAAAATACGGTATATTAAACAACTGTTACACATTTCAAGATAAAAAAAAATGCCTTGCCACTTAAGAAGTCTAAGAAACATTCAGAAAAGGCCGTTACATGTTGCATTATTGAAAGCAAGGTAAAATGTAGATTTTGCATCATTTTACGTTAATGGTACTTTTAAAATAATTAATATCCGCCCCTTTACGTCAAAGTCAAGTCAAAGAATTTACGAACCTTTGTGGGTTTTTTGGGCACTTATCAGACGCGAAGATAACAATCTACAAACCTCGGGGATTCTCGGGTTTATGGTGGGTTGTAGCTAACCTACCAAGACACCTTGTACTTGTTTGTTCATATAAGAAGCTGATTGGGCAAGTGTGAGGTTGGTGCACACTAGAACCTGGCTTAAACCTCCACCACCCCAGCAGAAAATTGCTTTGCAACCGACCCTTTCGAGGCGGACCCCCCCCCCCCCCCCCCCGGGTTCTCATTTTGTTAATTTTACGGGTTGTTCTTTTTAAACTGGTCATTTTAAAACCATTTATTTATTGTGACTCTTTCTAGGTGATATTTAAACGAAATGAATTATACTATTTTTTATGTCTTTTACTTTCCCTTTGGCGTTGTCTGTGATATGCAGGATTTATATTCTAAGATTCCCTATCAAAATTATGTTCTGTTTAGTTCCGCCCATTGTTTTCTCGTTTAGGGAAACCCATTCTATTATCTGGGGACCATACGCCGCTGATCATGTAATAGTATTAATCTAAAAAAACCGCATTGAAGGTTCCATGTTCACCGCCATATACATAACATCGTTTGGAATTGATCAAAATTGTAATGTTTATGGGTGTAAATATTGAGTTGCGCTCAACACGGGGCTAGGCGGCGTGGGCAGTAAAAAGCATTTCCTTTACTGTCCATAAACAGGCTCAATCAAACCGAGCCTGCAATATTTTAATATTTGTCGTGGTCGAGGGTCTTCAAAGTTCCCTTTTCATCTATTTTAACTTTACTAGCAATAAATGTCGTATCAAACGGTAAACATTACCTTGGATTCTGTGTTGTTACAGAAAGAAGACAACAGCTTCTTCATGTGCTCCAGTTTTGAAATAGTCACCACTTCCTGCCCTGTCGTACTATTGCCATGCCTATTTGAAGAATTTGAGGGGTTTTGGTCAATATTTTCTGAACTGTCCTCGTTTTTCTTCGTATCGACGTTGCTTGTATTTGGTGAGAGATAAGCTGAAAGTAGTCCCACTGTCGTCCTAAAGTTCAGACCTATCTCGTAAAAGTCCTCAATGTCGAGAAGCTGTCTGTTAGTGTATGTACATGTTTTAACAAAGGACTTGTTCTGATTACACAGGTAGCAAGCAATATTTCTGTATATTGTAAACTCGCTTTTATCTTTGTCTTGTTTAACAGGCAAATTGAAACTACGGCAAAACAAGTCTAAACGGGTATCAGTTCCCAACGGACACGTATTAACATCAGACAGACTACACTTCTTCGGTGTAAGGTGCTCGATTAGTTTTGGTGGTTTCATTATAATGTTGCAGTCAATGTATCCTCCATCGTACTTATAGATGAAGTCAAAAATTTCATAAAGATTTCCCTCCGGGAATGTACTGGCACTATTAAAGGAATTCCCACAAGTTACGAAAGCTTGCCAAGATATGTACTCAATGTCTGAAATAGTTTCTCCACTACAGCCCAAACAAAAAATATTTCGATATGTTATGTTAGTTTTCAATGAAGTGACTGGAATAAAAACACTTACGGGTTCTTCTAAATTACTGCTGTTGAAATCAACCATGCTTTTTCGGTATTCATGGACTGACACTTCGCACAGATGTTTTATAGATGTATGAGCTGAGTAACTATTGGGACACTTCGCTATCATTTCGTATGCCTTTTTAATTTTTGGAATGTCAAAATAGATATCCCTTGTTCTTAGTCTGTGATCAACACAACTATACATGTTATCGTATTCAAAATACTGGACATCTTTAACAATTCCAGAAATTGCAGTATCATAAAATTGTTGTCCATTTTTCATGAAGCTTGAATCTTTGAGGGAACTGGTGTTATCTATTATTTTTTGCCACAAACGTTCCTGACAACACGTGTCATCCCTCTCACATTCTTTATTACAGGAACACGATTGGCAGCATATCTCACCATTTAAAGTAAAAGTTGAACACTGTTGTGAATTCGTGCAATATTTAGAATGAAGTTCTACAAATTCGAGAATCGTTTCTAACGTGGTATCCGTAAAACAATAGTAATGTAAGTCTATCACCACCAACAACACTATACCTAAAGATTGTAATCGAAACATTTCGATCACCAACTTGAGTACATTCACTGAAATACTCTGCATTATAACATTGTATTTATAGTAAATATATCATTAAGGCCACAATATTTTTTATTGGTTGGTTTTTATTTCGATTTTGCAAGTGAACAAAGATTAATCAATATTTATTTTAAATAAAGATGAGAATTTCTTTGATGGTATTATTAAAAAAAATTGATTTTTGCCTTTAATAGATCAAAATACCGATTGTCCAAAAACTGATTGATCAGCTTGAGTATTCTGGACAAAATAAACGTACCAAAACAACAATTTATGCGAACAAATTTACGTGTGAAATCGTCACTAAATTAAATCTTAAAGTCACATTGAGTAACTCAGACAATTCGAATGCTCGCTATTTACACTTTTAATATTATTTTAGGAGTATAAAATCAGAGAATGCTTTAAATTTAATACACAAGTATAACTCGTATTTCTTCTTTTAAATTATACCAACTGGTGTTTAAAGGCCGATCTGAAGTTTATTATTCATCAAAAGCAACAACCTTGTTTAAAAAAACTTAATTAAAATCCGTGAATATATACATTTAGATTTGTTCACGCGCGTGAATTAATTCTTGTCTTCGCATGGAATCGCATTGAACAAAGATTAATCACTGTTAAGTGTTTTGATAAGACTACTACTTTACAACAAATCCTAAGTGTCTAATATTTAAGATTTAATAATCTCTAAAACTGAAGAAACTTGGTTGAGCAGTTATTATCGCGAAACATTTTACATAATTGGGGCGCGTCACATGAAAAGGTACCTTCGGACAGTGGACGTCAATCTTTGAAATGACGTAATAAAGTTTAACAGACGCCATTATTTATTATTCATTTCGCGTTAAAAATACCAATTTATAGTCAAGATGTAAAACAAAATCATATTTTAGTTAAAAGAAAATGATTTATAGTTGTAAGTTTTTTTCTAAATTTAGTAAAAACTTAAATATCACTTAAAATGACCGAAGGTACCTTTTCCCGTGGCGTGCCCCATATATACTGTGAAGCATTAATATTCGTACCTGCTACGTATTTTCGGGGATTTTGCTACAGTCAATCCAAGAAACTCGATATACTCGAATATAATTGCAACATAGCGTTTTCATTTAGGAACAGGGTGAGAAAAACATTTCCGAAAGTAATTTTATTGAATTTAGTATTTGAGTTTTACCTTCAGAAAACTCTAAAATGAAATAGTCATGGCCGAACGTCGATGATATTATTCATTTTAATTGTCTTCTGTATAGATGCTTACGTGTTTTCTCTACAAAACTGTTAAGTCACATCTTAAAGGATCAGTAACAATATGATCTGACAAGCTTAAATCTTGCTTTGAGTTAAAACAAGTTATAATTTGCAAGCATCTGGTACAATAAATATCAAACATAGGAGAGCGGATTGATAAAGAAATTGAAGTCTAAAATTTAAACTCATTTTGGGGAATTATGGGTAATAAATTCATTATTCAAACGGTATAACGCATATCAAGAAAAGTTATAATCAGAATTGTAAGTCACAATATGACAAATTCCAAAAACCAAGACTTCAAATAAAATTTACAGAGAATGAGGTTTATAACCTCAAAGCGTCAAGTGTCAAAGCATTTATCACCATCTTTGATACTATGGTTTTAAAAGCTCACGATGTTGCTATCATTTGGTATTTAAAACAAATTGCCTTTTTCAATCATTTACAAGATTCCAACCTAATAATGCATGGAAAGGCATGCAAGCACTCAAAAGTAAAATAGCTTTCTTGCAATATAAATAAAACTGGGTCTATTTGACTAGAATACCTGGATTAAAATCGGGAAAGAACACGATGGCAGGAATACAACAAACGAACCGAGCTTCTAAGTTTGGTTTCAAGATTTCCTCAAAGAGCTTTCATAAACTCTTAAAGATGTGAGCAAACTGTTAGGAGTTGATCATCAACATTCAGAGCACTGCAGATGGAAATTATTGTATTAAATTAATAGTTTAGTGAGGAAATTCAAACTAAGCATTAACTTATTCTGAGTGTGTATGCTCGAGTATGTAGCATTACTCGAACTTTAATTTTAATTAAATTTAACACCTGTTTCAACTAAGAATTTGATGTGAATATTTGCGTGTGCTTGCCTGCAGATTCATATCGATCGTTCCCAAAACTTGTCAGAAATTGATCCGTATTAAGGAGCACACAGTTCCATCAATTTTAGATTTTTTATACTACAACATCATTAAATTTCAGACAATTTACACCGTGGTAAGAGCGGTTTCGGACAGACAATTTCGGACAGACAAAATTAGGATACGACTTTTTCAGACACTTTAAATTTTAAACCAAAACTAAACGCAATAAATAATGATAAGTTTAAATCACATACTGAACTTCACTGAGCATTTTATTCAGTACTGGTACAAATTTTGGCTCAGTTACAATAATATTTCTTCATATTCAGATATCTACGCTTTTATATATAGAAAAAGTATTATTGTATTACTACATTTTGCTAAAATCTGTAATCTAAATGTTATAAGGAATAGAAAAGTGGGCCCAGACTCATAATGTCAATTATTATTAAAAAATGATTTGGATGTCTGCCGTTAACATATTGATACATATATGAATAAGTGATTCTAATAAACATCTAAATTTGACAGTCAAATAAATTGTCTGAGTCTCTGACATAAAACATAACGGACCAGATTATTGTTTTGGAGAGGAGAGATAACTTTGACCTCTGTGAAAAAAGTCTTCTCGCTTTAAACAAATGACCGGATATAGTTTTGAAAATCACAATTTAACATATCGATAAACCACAGTAAAACATCGTTGAACAAGATATTTAAGTTTAAAGATCAGGAGTATTTAATTCTGTTGACCGGTGAGAAGAAGCGCGTACCTTAGCGTCCCAGTCCACAAGATAACATATTTTCAAAAAGTATAACTCGAATTTCTTGACAGGTTTTTCCCCACTGTATTAATTGCAAATACAGCATCATGCTGGGAAAATGACGTCATTCGGAGCAAGCGCAAACTTGAGGTACAACATGGGTGCAGTTAAACATATATCAAGGTGTCAATACCACTGAAGTCAGATCCAACAAAATGCTCGATCTGATGACGGTCCTGCAAATACCGTTTATTGGCTAGAGTGGGTGGTTTTCCCCGATATCTATTTTAAGGACAGTCTATTCATAACGCTATCGTTTAACGTCGAAGTATGTGTCATTTCAGTACTTTATAAAATACATGTACATCAATCAAAGAATTCCATCAGACATTGACTTTAATAACTGTCGCGCGGAAATTGCAGAGTCTTTAAACTCTTTTTGCAATAAATGGTGTAAACGAGAACATGCTGAGCCTAATGCTCTTTCAAACTGGAAAAAAAAACAAATATTCAAAATAATTGACACTCGTATATCCTTCTATAAAAGAAACATAGCTTTATTACCACCTCGACCTCGTTTTAACTTTCGTCATTTGAAAAAAGGTATTCAAGATTTTCACAACAGATTTGTTTTAACACCTGCCGATAAGGCTGCAAATAATGTAATTATAGTGTGACGAAAGCACTATATTAATGTTCAAACTGAAGAGCATTTATAGTCAAACTGTGAAGCATGTAGCGCTTTTAAATCGCCAGGATTAGAGTATTTTTCATATACCCCTCAAATATTAATTTAATTTAAAATACGGTATATTAAACAACTGTTACACATTTCAAGATAAAAAAAAATGCCTTGCCACTTAAGAAGTCTAAGAAACATTCAGAAAAGGCCGTTACATGTTGCATTATTGAAAGCAAGGTAAAATGTAGACTTTGCATCATTTTACGTTAATGGTACTTTTAAAATAATTAATATCCGCCCCTTTACGTCAAAGTCAAGTCAAAGAATTTACGAACCTTTGTGGGTTTTTTGGGCACTTATCAGACGCGAAGATAACAATCTACAAACCTCGGGGATTCTCGGGTTTATGGTGGGTTGTAGCTAACCTACCAAGACACCTTGTACTTGTTTGTTCATATAAGAAGCTGATTGGGCAAGTGTGAAATTGATGCACACTAGAACCTGGCTTAAACCTCCACCACCCCAGCAGAAAATTGCTTTGCAACCGACCCTTTCGAGGCGGACCCCCCCCCCCCCCCCCCGGGTTCTCATTTTGTTAATTTTACGGGTTGTTCTTTTTAAACTGGTCATTTTAAAACCATTTATTTATTGTGACTCTTTCCAGGTGATATTTAAACGAAATGAATTATACTATTTTTTATGTCTTTTACTTTCCCTTTGGCGTTGTCTGTGATATGCAGGATTTATATTCTAAGATTCCCTATCAAAATTATGTTCTGTTTAGTTCCGCCCATTGTTTTCTCGTTTAGGGAAACCCATTCTATTATCTGGGGACCATACGCCGCTGATCATGTAATAGTATTAATCTAAAAAAACCGCATTGAAGGTTCCATGTTCACCGCCATATACATAACATCGTTTGGAATTGATCAAAATTGTAATGTTTATCGGTGTAAATATTGAGTTGCGCTCAACACGGGGCTAGGCGGCGTGGGCAGTAAAAAGCATTTCCTTTACTGTCCATAAACAGGCTCAATCAAACCGAGCCTGCAATATTTTAATATTTGTCGTGGTCGAGGGTCTTCAAAGTTCCCTTTTCATCTATTTTAACTTTTCTAGCAATAAATGTCGTATCAAACGGTAAACATTACCTTGGATTCTGTGTTGTTACAGAAAGAAGACGACAGCTTCTTCATGTGCTCCAGTTTTGAAATAGTCACCACTTCCTGCCCTGTCGTACTATTGCCATGCCTATTTGAAGAATTTGAGGGGTTTTGGTCAATATTTTCTGAACTGTCCTCGTTTTTCTTCGTATCGACGTTGCTTGTATTTGGTGAGAGATAAGCTGAAAGTAGTCCCACTGTCGTCCTAAAGTTCAGACCTATCTCGTAAAAGTCCTCAGTGTCGAGAAGCTGTCTGTTAGTGTATGTACATGTTTTAACAAAGGACTTGTTCTGATTACACAGGTAGCAAGCAATATTTCTGTATATTGTAAACTCGCTTTTATCTTTGTCTTGTTTAACAGGCAAATTGAAACTACGGCAAAACAAGTCTAAACGGGTATCAGTTCCCAACGGACACGTATTAACATCAGACGGACTACACTTCTTCGGTGTAAGGTGCTCGATTAGTTTTGGTGGTTTCATTATAATGTTGCAATCAATGTATCCTCCATCGTACTTATAGATGAAGTCAAAAATTTCATAAAGATTTCCCTCCGGGAATGTACTGGCACTATTAAAGGAATTCCCACAAGTTACGAAAGCTTGCCAAGATATGTACTCAATGTCTGAAATAGTTTCTCCACTACAGCCCAAACAAAAAATATTTCGATATGTTATGTTAGTTTTCAATGAAGTGACTGGAATAAAAACACTTACGGGTTCTTCTAAATTACTGCTGTTGAAATCAACCATGCTTTTTCGGTATTCATGGACTGACACTTCGTACAGATGTTTTATAGATGTATGAGCTGAGTAACTATTGGGACACTTCGCTATCATTTCGTATGCCTTTTTAATTTTTGGAATGTCAAAATAGATATCCCTTGTTCTTAGTCTGTGATCAACACAACTATACATGTTATCGTATTCAAAATGCTGGACATCTTTAACAATTCCAGAAATTGCAGTATCATAAAATTGTTGTCCATTTTTCATGAAGCTTGAATCTTTGAGGGAACTGGTGTTATCTATTATTTTTTGCCACAAACGTTCCTGACAACACGTGTCATCCCTCTCACATTCTTTATTACAGGAACACGATTGGCAGCATATCTCACCATTTAAAGTAAAAGTTGAACACTGTTGTGAATTCGTGCAATATGTAGAATGAAGTTCTACAAATTCGAGAATCGTTTCTAACGTGGTATCCGTAAAACAATAGTAATGTAAGTCTATCACCACCAACAACACTATACCTAAAGATTGTAATCGAAACATTTCGATCACCAACTTGAGTACATTCACTGAAATACTCTGCATTATAACATTGTATTTATAGTAAATATATCATTAAGGCCAAAATATTTTTTATTGGTTGCTTTTTATTTCGATTTTGCAAGTGAACAAAGATTAATCAATATTTATTTTAAATAAAGATGAGAATTTCTTTGATGGTATTATTAAAAAAAATTGATTTTTGCCTTTAATAGATCAAAATACCGATTGTCCAAAAACTGATTGATCAGCTTGAGTATTCTGGACAAAATAAACGTACCAAAACAACAATTTATGCGAACAAATTTACGTGTGAAATCGTCACTAAATTAAATCTTAAAGTCACATTGAGTAACTCAGACAATTCGAATGCTCGCTATTTACACTTTTAATATTATTTTAGGAGTATAAAATCAGAGAATGCTTTAAATTTAATACACAAGTATAACTCGTATTTCTTCTTTTAAATTATACCAACTGGTGTTTAAAGGCCGATCTGAAGTTTATTATTCATCAAAAGCAACAACCTTGTTTAAAAAAACTTAATTAAAATCCGTGAATATATACATTTAGATTTGTTCACGCGCGTGAATTAATTCTTGTCTTCGCATGGAATCGCATTGAACAAAGATTAATCACTGTTAAGTGTTTTGATAAGACTACTACTTTACAACAAATCCTAAGTGTCTAATATTTAAGATTTAATAATCTCTAAAACTGAAGAAACTTGGTTGAGCAGTTATTATCGCGAAACATTTTACATAATTGGGGCGCGTCACATGAAAAGGTACCTTCGGACAGTGGACGTCAATCTTTGAAATGACGTAATAAAGTTTAACAGACGCCATTATTTATTATTCATTTCGCGTTAAAAATACCAATTTATAGTCAAGATGTAAAACAAAATCATATTTTAGTTAAAAGAAAATGATTTATAGTTGTAAGTTTTTTTCTAAATTTAGTAAAAACTTAAATATCACTTAAAATGACCGAAGGTACCTTTTCCCGTGGCGTGCCCCATATATACTGTGAAGCATTAATATTTGTACCTGCTACGTTTTTTCGGGGATTTTGCTACAGTCAATCCAAGAAACTCGATATACTCGAATATAATTGCAACATAGCGTTTTCATTTAGGAACAGGGTGAGAAAAACATTTCCGACACTCGTATATCCTTCTATAAAAGAAACATAGCTTTATTACCACCTCGACCTCGTTTTAACTTTCGTCATTTGATAAAAGGTATTCAAGATTTTCACAACAGATTTGTTTTAACACCTGCCGATAAGGCTGCAAATAATGTAATTATAGTGTGACGAAAGCACTATATTAATGTTCAAACTGAAGAGCTTAATAGCACTAATGCTTATACACTGACTTCTTCATCTGAGAGTGATATTGTTAATGCACACACTCTACAAATTACAAGTTTAGAATCAGTGTTCAGCCGAAACAAGACAAAATACCTACTATGTATTGGTTGCCTAAAATGCACAAAACACCGTACAAAGCAAGATTTATTGCAAACTCTAGTTCTTGTACAACAACAAAATTATCCGTGATTTTAACATCTTGTCTTACAGCTATAAAAGAGCATGTTATAAGGTATTGCGAAAAAGTTTTTGAAAACTCTGGCACAAATTTATTTTTGTCTATAAAAAATTCAAATGACGTTTTGAAGAAGCTTAAATCAAATAATTTTCAGGCGTTCTGTTTGTCTAATTATGATTTTTCAACTTTATATACTTCTCTTCCTCACAATTTAATAAGAGACAAGCTAACCAGTCTCATTGAAAAAACTTTTCCTAGAGAAAATAAAACATTTATTGCTTGTAATGGACATCGGGAATTCTTTACAGATGGTTCTTATGATAATTAAACTTCATGCACCAGTCAAGACCTTATCCAGGCGCTCACATTTTTATTGGATG
This sequence comes from Corbicula japonica, assembly GCA_038501625.1. Classification (NCBI taxonomy): domain Eukaryota; kingdom Metazoa; phylum Mollusca; class Bivalvia; order Venerida; family Cyrenidae; genus Corbicula; species Corbicula japonica. The sequence goes on along the minus strand of JAZAYU010000006.1, from coordinate 8,477,743 downwards.
GATAATATTTATTTGAGATTTGGTACCTCTATTTATAAACACGTAATAGTCATTCCAATGGGTACTAATTGTTGCTAATCTGGTTTTATACTGTTATGAAAGAGACTTTATGTTATTTCTTTCTACCGAAGATGATATTATTACAGCTTTTAATAACACCTCGAGGTACCTTGATGATTTATTAAATATAGATAATAACCATTTTCCATGACTGGTTAATAAGATTTATCCTAAAGAACTACAGCTTAATAAAGCGAACACTTCAGAAAAGCAAGCAAACTTTCTTGATCTAAATCTGTCCATTGAAAATGGTTACGTCACTACTAAAATATATGATAAAAGAGATGATTTTAATTTTAATATAGTAAATTTTCCGTTTTTAGACGGCGATGTTCCTCGTGCAACATCTTACGGAGTTTATATCTCACAGCTTGTTCGCTTTTCAAGAGCTTGCGCTCGATGTGAATGATTTCAATGAACGTAATCTGTGCATTACAGAAAAACTTTTAAAACAGGGTTATCGGTATTACAAATTAAGGAAAAACTTTTGCAAGTTTTATCGCCGATACCCAGATCTAATTCATAAATACAGGGGCAGTTTAAAATCACTATTGCAACAAGGTATTTCACAGCGGGTGTTTTATGGAGATTTAATTTACAAACTTAAGAAGACAAAAGGCAATGTTAATTTCTCCCAGTTATTTGTTAAAACCGTCTGACGAGTGTAAATTTAAAAAGAAAGGTTACCAACATGATATTTTACAGCGCTCTGCAGGCCTGGTGATGAACCCATCTACAGGTGATCATTATGCTTACCTCTTTGGTTGCAAGACGGTGGCAGGGGTTTAAGAGTTTATGAAGGTTTATGGGGAAATCTTTTCTTAAAAGAACCTAGAAGCTCGATATGTTTCTTTTATCCCTGTCATCGTGTTCTTGCTGGTTTTACTCCAGGTGCTCTGGTCTCGGTAAGATCATTGAGTACCTACCCTTTGGCTTTGCAATGCTATTAGCTTCTTATTTTTTATATGTTTGTGTGCTTTTGCATGCAACATTGTTGAGCCGATGGGTGGGTTGGAGTTATTTCACCAAGACAACTTGTACTTGTTATGTGATACGAGAACCTTTTGGGGCAAGTGTGAGGTTGGTGCACCCTAGAACCTGGTTTAAACTCCCAGTGGCAATTTGTTTTGCAACTGACCGTTCCAATGCGGTATCCCCAAATGTTCTCTTTTTCGTTAGTTGTTTGTGGCGTCCTATTTGAATTGAAATACTTATAACAAACATGCTCACTCTCTCTTCCTTTCTTCTTTTTCGCTGCGTGGGGAGGCTGTGTTTTGTGAGTGTGGCGATTCCTGATATGCATATATTCATTTTTTCTAAACGTTCTCATTTGGTATGTTATATGCGTTTGGTTACCAACGTGAAAAATCAGTGAAAATAAAAATGATATTCCACTGTTTGAAAACAGCGAAATACAACTTTTGTTTCACCGGGAAAATTCTATAATTCACTGAAATAAAATAAATATTGAGATTTGGGTAAAAGAATCAATTCACATGGGAGAGGCTATCCCCGTTGTTTCAACTCCAGGGAGCTAACTGCTGCAATATATTGATATGTTTTATTACTTTTGTCTCCCTTACAATATTAAGACATTTATAAAAAAAATAACTAACCTTCCAGAAAAATGATGCTCATTATGAAAACGTGTTTCACTTGGACTTAACCAATTCGGTAAAAAACTGAAATATGCATAGCAGGAATGGCCACATCCAGCGGACCCTGCTTCCCCACACAGCCAAAAAGTAGAGTGGAGCAGAGAGCATGGTTAAACAATGATAGGTTTCAAAATAGAAGATGTATTTAAAGAATATAAATAATTTGCTGTAAACTCTGTACATGTATATGCATGTACATGTATATCTATTTATTTATGCTACTTAAAGTTACATGTACCTTTGCAGTTTTGTGTATTTCTTCCTTCAAGTTAGTTTTAAACGCCCATGGCAATTTTGAATATCGAAACTATCGAATCTGATAGACCGCATTTCTGAACCGCTAAACGCGCATCCATGTCAACCGAGGAAGTCATGGACGAATTCTTTGGCTTTTTCGAAAGTGTTCTGCCGAAAGTTTTGGCGCCACAAATTTAACGAATGAACTGTGAATAATGAATTAGACTTAGTCCGTTTTCTTCTTTACGTCAGTCTTCATATGGAATACCATATACAACAAATAACAATAATTCCAAATAGATGAACAAATATTCTTTGTTGGTAAAACAAAACAATAATTCTAAAATCCTTAACGTTAATTCAGTTCTAATGGAAAACCATATGTATTGTACTTTGGAGATTCAAAATTAGACTGTTCATCAAACCGGTAACAACTATTAAATATTAAATCATTACAAGCATCCAACCTATAAAAACCAATTATATTATCAAGAGCTTAGGAAGGTGAGTCAGTAAAACTTTAGCTTTTGGATCACAAACCTGCCTGATTAATAATTGCCCCAAGACCGATACTAAGTCTCATAAAATGATTAAAATTATTTATGGCATCTGATAAAAAGCTGCCGGCTAACACTTCTTTTGTTATCTTGATTTAGTTTTCAAATTTACAAGAAAAATGTTAGAAGTGTAAAGAATGTGCGTTCAAAACATCAATGAGAATTAATTTTACAATGCATAAGAAAGACTGTGTACGCAATTTACTTCTTTTTATGTTATATGTAATGTTATGAGCCTTCGCACCTTTTGAAAAAAATCTTCTTATCTAGAAGACAATAAAACATTTCAATGAGTGATAATTATTTGGAATGTTAACAGAAACATCGAAGTAATATCCGTTATTGTATACCATACCCTGAATTATTGTGAAGTATGCTACATATCTCTCTTTTATTTTACTTTTGCATGGCATTTTACATTCATGTGTTAAAGTGATACATCAGGCTAAAAAAGCTTTGAAGTCAGAATAAAACAATTCACTTTTATGAAATAAAGATCTCACACACCAAACCCAACCCTTTTTAGCTATACCATAACAAATGAAACCCCAATTAAAAGGCTTCAATACAATCCGGTTTCAGAAAGTAATTTACAGAAAGTCTTAAATATCAATAAAGAGAAAAATCTGTGATGAAAGAAGTACAGTAAGTTCTCATATTTAAACGAAGTTCCTGCCGATAAATAACATATCTAAATTTGAGATTTAGATATAATACTGATGGAAAAAAGTTTAGCACGATTTTTAAGATGGTTTTCGTCAATTAAACTATGCGACTAAAACGTGTCCGTATAGAGTAGTTGTGCCCATCCATAGACATCATGATTTCACTTTTTTCGGCGTTAGCTGTCTAAGCTCACTTTTGACCTAGTTTTTCGACCAATGAAATGTTGTAAATAATACTCGTATTCTCTTATTATGCAGAGGGAAAATGAAATAAACTATTTCGATTGGTAGCTATTTACACCAGAGAGGCATCTAGCAGGGTGGAGAGGTATCTAGTGGGATTTTTCTTATTATGCAGCGGAAAAAACAAATAGATTATTTTAATTGGTTGTTAGTGGGTGTTGTATTGGAGAAAAAAACATATTTACGATTTAAATAACCAGTTAAGTCAATATTGATAGCTTAAATACAAATTTATATGGAATATTCTTGGGTGTCAGGTAAACACTTGCATACAAGTTTACACAGTGTAAAACGAAAAAGAAGTGTAGATATTTCTAGTTCTTAATGGTTCCTTTCTCGTTTCTTTGATACTGATTGTTAATTTCAAGTACAAAAAAAACAAGTTCATTGTAGTGTAGTGGATGACAATCTCGCCTCTCAAGCCGAGGCCCCGGGTTCAATACTCAGGACGGACACTTTTTTAAAGTTAATTTACGTAAAAGTTGGTAGATTTCGCTCCTGTAACTGGCTGTTTGTATTTATTTTTATTAAATTTCAAGGACATTTATTCATATTGAGTTCTTACTCTACAAGAGGTATTTTATTGAAACTGAATAAATGTAGATCAAGACTTAATGTAAGACATTGCTTCTTTAATCTACTTGTTATCACTGTATGAAATTGTTGCAACAGCTTGAACATTTTTTTTTGAAAGACACTTTCAATGAATTTATGAGTTGTCATGATTCGGTCGCTTAATCTCTAGGTCATACTAAGAAGGCAGGGAGGGTTCGTCAACAGCTATAACAAGTAAAATAAAATAACTAAACTGTGTCTGCTTCGCCTCTCTGTATTTCTTTCTTTCTTATATACGTGTATATATAAACATTTTCCATCAACGCCGTTTATCTTTTTTCGGCGTTAGCTGTCTAAGCTCACTTTTGACCTAGTTTTTCGACCAATGAAATATTGTAAATAATACTCGTATTCTCTTATTATGCAGAGGGAAAATGAAATAAACTATTTCGATTGGTAGCTATTTACACCATAGAGGCATCTAGTAGGGTGGAGAGGTATCTAGTGGGATTTTTATTTTTATGCAGCGGAAAAATCAAATAGATTATTTCGATTGGTGTTGTATTGGAGACAAACATATTTACGATTTAAATAACCAGTTAAGTCAATATTGATGGTTTAAATACATTTTTATATGGAATATTCTTGGGTGTCAGGTAAACACTTGCATACAACACACAGTGTAAAACGAAAGAGAAGTGTAGATATTTCTAATTCTTACTGATTTCTTTCTAGTTCCTTTGATACTGGTCGTTGTAGTGTAGTGGCTAACACCCTCGCCACTGAAGCGGAGGCCCCGGGTTCAAAACTCAGGAGGGACACTTTTTTTAAAGTTAATTACGTACAAGTTGGTAGATTTCGCTTTTTTAACAGGCTGTTTGTATTTATTTTTATTAAATTTCAAGGACATTTATTCATCTTGAGTTCTAACTCTACAAGAGGTATTTTATTGAAACTGAATAAATGTAGACAAGACTTAATGTAAGACATTGCTTCTTTAATCGACTTGTTATCACTGTATGAAATTGTTGCATCAGCTTCAACATTTTTTTTTGAAAGACACTTTAAATGAATTTATGAGTTGTCATGATTCGGTCGCTTAAACTCTAGGTCATACTAAGAAGGCAGGGAGGGTTCGTCAACAGCTATAACAAGTAAAATAAAATAACTAAACTGTGTCTGCTTCGCCTCTCTGTATTTCCTTCTTTCTTATATACATGTACATGTATATATAAATCTTTTCCATCAACGCCGTTTATCTTTTTTAAAGATATTTCTTGTTAAAGATATTTCTTGTTTAAACTACACCATTATGTAAGCGTTAATCGTAAATTCACGAAAATCCCGTGCAGTATGTGCAAATCAAAACGGACGATCATCCGCGGGTGACAATGTACACAATTCGATAGCTTCATTATCGTAAGCACAAAAAAAATGAAAAAAAAATCTTTGAAAATCAATGATGGGCCGTCGGCTTGGAATGACGTTAGAGCAACGTCAGAAAGCAGTCAGTATGCTTACCGCTGGCATGTCGACAAGAGACGTTGCTCGGCCTTTTCATTGCCACGAATAGACAATATGTCGACCCAGATCAGGCAGACCTCGTAAAACCACGCCGCGGGAAGACCGTTTTCACACAATGTCATCTCGACGCAATAGATAGTTTTTAGTCGAAAGTTATGTCGTTGCTGAGGAATGCCACTGGCACAAGAATTTGAGACTGGACGGTAAGAAATACACTACGGGTTGCTGGATTGAAAGCGTGTTTTGATCAATATGAGTATTAATCTGATCTTTCAAGGCGGTAACCCCAATTCTTCTCTTTTTCGTTATCTATTTCTTTATCGTTACATTGTATACATTGTAAGAAAACTGTAAATGTTTATCAAACCAATATCTTTATAAAGAGTAAAACACTCGGCTGAAATAGCTTTGTTATAATATATAATTATTGCATCGCCCTCGGTCAATATTGCTTCGTCACTTAATGAATGTTTCCAATCTCAGTTTTATAACGTTCAGCCCAGATCTAGCTCTAAGTATTCTTGTCACAGAGTATTCACACGTTCGCTTGATATCGGCTGTGTGTCATATATATGTGTGCTTTTGAATGCCACAGTGTCGGGTGTTAATATCTAATGTATATTGGGGCTTACGACTAGACCCAGTGAAGACTAAACAAATACCAATTTATTTTGTAAAATGTACAGTTCAGTCCCCAGTAGAGACAATAACCTTTTAGATTTAAGGTTGAAAAAGAACATTAATTTAATTAAAATGGATGATAGTTATGGTTTCTGGCATACATAGTCGAGATATGATGGTAAATAATGTACAACGTTTAAAAGCAGTGGCTCGAAATATTCTTCAAATAGTAGCAAATAATTTAGAAGAGTAAATTATCTTTTTTATTCTTAATTATTCTATTAAAATGTCTTTAATGATAGCGCAGGCAGAAACCATTTGGGCTGAAGGTTATAAAACTGAGTTTGGGAACCAGTCTCAAATCTCAAGCATCTGATTGGCTGAAATGGCGACCAGTCGCCACTTCAGCCAATCAGATGCTTGAGATTTGAGACTGGTTTCCATGCTCAGTTTTATAACCTTGGGCACTGTTTTCAGCAGGCTACCAATTTTGTACGCAGATGACAATCGAGGTTAAAAACATTTTAAAAAGGTGAAATATGCAGGAATTGTCACATTCAGAAAAAAAAACAGCCTCTCCACACAGCCAAGAAAAAGAGAAAGAGAGAGCATGATCAGTTGCAAAAGAGACACCACAAACAATTAACAAAAATGAGAATCCGAGGGGTTACCGCCTTGGAACGGCCAGTGGCAAATCAAATTGCCACTTGGGGTTTAAACCTGGTTCTAGGGTGCACCAATCTCACACTTACCCTAACAGGTTCTCATATCACAAAACAAGTACAAGTTATCTTGTTGAAATAACTCCAACCCACTCATCAGCTCAACAATGTTGCATGCAAAAGCACACAACATCAAACATAAGAGGCTTATATGTATTGCAAACTATAAGGAGAGGGTACTAAACGATCTTACCGAGACCAGATCACCTGGAGTCAAATCAGCAAGAACACGATGACGTGGATAAAAGAAACAAAACGAGCTTTCAGGTTCTGTTAAAAGATTTCCCCATAAACCTTCATAAACTCGTAAACCCCATGCAACCGTCGTGCAACTAAAAAGGTACGCATAACTGTAAAAGGGTTAACCACCAGGCATACGGAGCGCTATAGAATATCATGTTGGTAACCTTTCTTTTTCAATTTACGAATGTTTTTATGAATAACCGGAAGATATTAACATTGCCTTTTATTTTCTTAAGTTTATAAATTAAATCTCAATTAAAAAAGCTGCTGTGAAATACTTTGTTGCAATAGTAATTTTAAACTGTACCTGTGTTTTTTAATCAAATCTGTGTATCGGTTATAAAACTTGCAAAATGTTTTCCTTTATTTGTGATACCGATACTCTTGTTTTAAAAGTTTTTCTGTTGTGCGAATATTATGTTTATTGAAATCATTTACATCATTGCAAGTTCTAGAAAAGCGAACAAGCTCTGAGATAAACCCTAAAGAATGTCGCACGAGGAACATTGCCGTCTTCAAACGGAAAATTAAGTATATTAAAATTAATATCAACTCTTTATTCATATATTTCAGTAGTGACGTGTCCATTTTTAATAGAAAGATTTAAGATCAAGAAAGTTTGCTTGCTTATTTGAAGTGTTTGCTTGATTAAGTTGTGGCTCATTAGAATAACATTTATTAACCGGAGATGGAAAATGGCTATTATCTATATTCAGAAAATCTCCAAGGTACCTCGAGGTGTTGTTAGAGGCTGTAATAATATCATCTTGATGTTCGACGAGTATAAAAACAGATCAGCAACAAGGGGTGCACAATTAGTACCCATTGGCTGGTATGCACATTTTAGTCAGTCTCATTATTGATCAAATTTGAAAATAAATGCCTTATAAATTTCCTCAATTAACTTTTACTTTTAAATTGAATAAAACAATTTCCAACACGGTATTTTCTGCAGAGCTCTGAACGTTGGTGATATACCTCTAACAGTTGGCTTACATTTTTATGACGTTATGAGAGCTCGTTGAGAAAATTTTGAAACCGGACTTAGAAGATAGGTCCGTTTGGTGCCTTCTTTCCCCAAATCTAGGAGTTCTGGTCTAATAGGCCCAGTTTTCTTAACATTTCAAAAATGTTTGAGTGCTTGCTTGCTTTTTCATGCAAAATTAGGTCGGAATCTTGTAGACGATTCAAAAAGGCAGCTAGTTGATATGATAGAACCATCGTGAGCACTGAAACCCATAGTATCAAATATATTGATACATGCTTTAACACTTGACACTCCTATGTAATAAACCACATTTTCTCGTATTGTAAATTCTATGCGGAGTCTTGGTTTTGGATTTTTTCTTTATTGCGGCTTAGATTTCTGATTATTGCCTTTCTTGATATGCGTTATAGGATTCGAATACTTTACTGAATCTGAATTAATAAGTCACAAATCTCCAAATGCGTTTAAAATTTCGATTTTATTTTCTTCATCAATCTGCTCTTTTATGTTTATTTTTAATTTCCATTTTTCCAGATGCTCTCGAATTAAAACGTGTGTGAACTCAAAACCAATGTTTGAAATGACACTTGTTAGATCAAATTTTTACTTATCATTTAAAAGGTGACTTGACGCTTTTGTATATTAAAATGTATAGCATTCTATACTAAAGACCTTTACAATCAACAAGGTCATTGACGATCGGCCATAACTATTTAATTTTAGAGTTTTCTGAAGATTAACCTCAAATACAAATTCGTTAAACTTTTAGAAATGTATTTCACTCAAGGTGCTCTGGTCTCGGTAAGATCATTGAATACCTGCCATGTTGCTTTGCAATGCTTACAGCTTCTTATGGTTTATAATTATGTTTGCAACATTGTTGAGCTGAAGGGTGGCTTGGTTATTTCACCAAGACAACATGTACTTGTTTGTTCATATGAGAACCTGATGGCAAATGTTATGTTGGTGCTTTTTTTCCTCTCCACCTTTTCCTCTTTTTCCCATCTATCTTTTCACTGTGTGGGGAGGCTGTGTTTTCTGAGTGTGTCGATTCCTGTTATGCATATTTCACTTTTTTCATGCTTTTCCAAAACAAAAGTGCTTACATTCTGTTGATGCACTTATATTTGTAGACACTGACTTTCACAAAATCACGTATATTTAAAAGAAGTTTGTATTTCAAATTAAAATATTCTGTGATTTTACAGTTCTGAAATAAATATTTATAACCATAGAGTAAAAATTTCTAGTATATGACGCGTCTATATGACTTTTGAATAATGGAAAATTTCAAATTGGTTTGGACATTTTACTGTTTTGATACGTTTTTTTTGTCCAGAATACTTCGATTATCGGCAAAACAAAGTCACTTGTACTTAAATCGATTCAAGAGCTTTTATCAATATAAGAAAAAATAGATGTTATCTGAGTTTACCAGAGTCAAACCCAACCAATAAACTGAAAAACTGTTGCCTACATGCAGAGATCTATTAACTATAAATACAATGTAATAATTCCAAGTATTTCACTGAAGGTAGTTTAGTTGGTGACCAAAATGTTTCGATTACAATCTATAGGAATTGTTTTGTTGTTGGTGGTAGATTTACATTATTACTGTAGCACTGCTACACCGTTAGCAACAATTCTCGACTTTCTAGAATTGCATTTCACTTATTGCACAGCTCCGCTGTGTTCAGCAACAGACAACCTTACGTTCGATGGTCTGCCATGCTGCCAATCGTGTTCCTGTAATAAAGATTGCGAGAGTGATGGCACGTGTTGTCCGGACTTTGTGCGGTACAAAAACATAGATGACGTCAGTTCCGTTGAAGCTGTAAGCTTGATAATAAGTTCACAACAATATAATGATACTGCATTCTCGGAAATTGGTAAAGATTCCCTGCTTTTTAACTACAATGACATGTATGATTGTGTTGATTACAGACTTAGATACGGGGATATAAATTTTGACATTCCAATAATTAAGAAAGCCTATGAAATGATAGCGGTGTGTCCCAACAGCTACAAAACAAATACATTTATACAGTATCTTTGCGAAGTGTCTGTTCATGAATACCGGAAAAGCATGGCTAATCTCGACGGCAGTAATTTGCAAGAGCTCGTTAGTATTTTTACTCCAGTCACTTCATTAAAAACTAATATAACATATCGAAATATCTTTTGTTTGGGGTGTAGCGGAGAAGATATTTCAGACAATGACTACATATCTTGGACTGCTTTTTTTACTTGTTGGTCCGGTTTATGAGCAATCCCTTCAGAAAACTCTTATGAAGTTTTTGACTTCGTTTTTAAATACGACGGTGAAATGAATGATTGCAACATTATCATGAAGCAGCCAAAAGAAATTGAGCACCTTACACCGAAGAAATGTACTCCGTCGGATTTTAATACGTGTCCTTCTGGAACAGATACCAGTTTAGATTTATTTTGCCGAAGTTTCAATCTTCCAACATTGCCTGTTACTTGTGTAATCAGATCACTGACAAAAATTTTAATGAAACATGTAGGTACACTCGTGGAAGTTTTTTTGAGCATATTGAGGCTGAGTATATTTTCGAGATAGGTCTAAACTTAATTCCGCCAACAAGACAACTATCTGCTTATTTCCCACTTAGTACAAGGAACATCGAGACTATTAACAAAAACGCTGCGAATTCGTCATATAGAAACGGCAGTAGTACGACAGAACAGGAAGTGGTGACTATTTCAAAACTGGAGGACATTAAGAAACTGACGTATTCGTACTGTAACAACAACACAGATTCTAAGGTAATGTAAACTTTTCTTAATTGTTCATTTATTTTTGTATGTTGAAAAGAAAAAGTATGTAGGTATTAGCTTTTGAAAGCGAAGGTAAATATGGCCATCACCCAGACCGCAATTAAATCTTAACATTCCCTTTCAAGGAACAAAATAATTTTTTATAATATTGTAAAGCTTTTTCCAGGTAAAAAATAATTAGAAAACATTAAATTTTGTTTTCTATTTATATTGCTCATTTCATTTCAAACGGCTAATATTCCCCAATATTACATGTATGACGTCATTATTTTTACCTACATGGCGTCACTCCTAGAGTCCTTTTCAATGGACTATCGCTTAGGTTATCTTTTGAAAAATTTAGAATAATCTGATCTTTTCAACATTACAAAGTTGACACAATTATTTTCTTATCATTTTAAATTATTCATATGCACAACGCTTAATAAATTATGGAATCGGCATTTTACAGAAATCAATACCAAAAGGCTTAAGACACCAAAAGGTTGGAGGCGAGAGGGGGGAAATTAAGGCGCGTGCATTCATATCTACGGCTGATCCGTAAATACAGACGTACATCAAAATCAACTTATCCAATCTAATTCAAGGAAATTATTCGCAGAATAATAAAAAATCACGTTTGCCACAAGGGTATAAACCAGGTTATATGGTGCACCAACCTCAAATTTGTCCCAGGTATTCATATGAATAAAGTTGATAAAAGTTGTCTCGGTGAAATATCTTCAAACTACCCATCAGCTCGACAATAGTGCATGCAAAAGCGCACAAAAATATAAAACATAAGAAGCTTATAGCATTTTCAAGCAAAAGGACATGTACCAATGACTTTTCCGAGACAAGAGCCCCTGGTGTTGGATCTGACAGTACAAGATGAAAGAGATAAAAGATTGATGTATTGAATTGTGGATTGAATAGCACTGTTTTCAATTCTAAATGAATGTACATTCAAACAAAACTTAAATTATCAAGAAATCTTTAACAAATTATTTTAAAATATTGTAATTCATTCATTAAATCCATATTTAACGGTAAATCAATTTCTGTTTTCATATTTTGTGATACAGACTGAAAACTGATAATGTTTCATACTTATAACTCACAAAAATGAGTTCTTTACAATTGTTACCTCCCCTTAGCGCTCTCTAAAATTGAAGAACATTATGAGTCGATTACTGCACACGAAGAGGCATTGTTTACTATTGTTAATATGACTAAGAGATTATAAAATTAAGAACATGTTGATTAATCATTTCAAATTTATAAATAAGCGAGTTCAGTCAAACAACGAATAATTAAAAAAAAAAACGTTATGATCATTTACAAGCACATCAAGAAAGGTTATGAGCATTTTAACATTGTTTTTCGCAGTATTTTCAGGATGCGAGTATCCAACAGATTTGTCTGATTTTTTTATTTAAATAAACAGTGGATTTTGTTTACTGAGAACGAATCTGACGTGTATAATTGACAATTCAGACGAATATTATCGGACATTTTACCGTTTTACGGCATTAACGCTATACTTATTTGTGGAATGAGACATATATTTTTTAAGTCGCTCGTCGGCGACTTGATACGCATTTTGCGTGTTTTGTTTTTGAGAAAGAATATTGCCTATATACGTAATAGTATGATTCCCGCTAAAACCCGAGAAATCGTTAAAATTCATTGAACCAAACGAATATTGCCGGACAGCAGACCAGCCAAAACTATTCGAAAAAAATCGAGAGAGGTTTTTGTATATAATAAACTGTTTTGTTGTGGAAGTTCGTTGTTATTGCCGCTGAAGGTTTTGAAATATTATATTTAAGAAATGTTCGTGAAGTTGGCCGCCAAGCAGCCAAGCAGCGTGAAGTTGGCCGCCAAGCAGCGTGAAGTTGGCCGCCAAGCAGCCAAGCAGCCAGGCAGCGTGAAGTTGGCCGCCCAACAGCCTAGCAGATACTTTGGCTGCTGTGAAACTTTAGCTGTTGAGCTGCTGTGGCGGCTGGAAAAAAGTTCGCTGCTGGGCTGCTGTGGCGGCTGGGATACTTTGGCTGCTGGGAAAAGTTGGCTGCTGGAATACTTCGGCTTCTGAGCTGCTGTGGCGGCTGGGAAAAGTTGGCTGCTGGGCTGCTGTGGCGGCTGGGAAAAGTTGGCTGCTGGAATACTTTGGCTGCTGAGCTGCTGTTGCGGCTGAGAAAAGTTGGCTGCTGGGCTGCTGTGGCGGCTGGGATATTTTGGCTGCTGGGTAAAGTTGGCTGCTGGAATAGTTTGGCTGCTGCGCTGCTGTGGCGGCAGTGAAAAGTTATCTGCTGGGCTGCTGTGGCGGCTGGGATTCTTTGGCTGCTGGGAAAAGTTGGCTGCTGGAATAGTATGGCTGCTGCGCTGCTGTGGCGGCTAGGAAAAGTTGGCTGCTGGGCTGCTGTGGCGGCTGGGAAAAGTTGGCTGCTGGAATACTTTGGCAGCTGAGCTGCTGTGGCGGCTCAGAAAAGTTGGCTGCTGGGTTGCTGTGGCGGCTGGGAAAAGTTGGCTGCTGGGCTGCTGTGGCTGGTGGGAAAAGTTTGCTGCTGGAATACTTTGGCTGCTGAGCTGTTGTGGCGGCTGTGATACTTTGGCTGCTGGGAAAAGTTGGCTGCTGGAAAACTTCGGCTGCTGAGCTGCTGTGACGGCTGGGAAAAGTTGGCTGCTGTGGCGGCTAGGAAAAGTTGGCTGCTGGGCTGCTGTGGCGGCTGGGAAAAGTTGGCTGCTGGAATGTTTTGGCTGCTGAGCTGTTGTGGCGGCTGTGATACTTTGGCTGCTGGGAAAAGTTGGCTGCTGGAATACTTTGGCTGCTGAGCTGCTGTGACGGCTGGAAAAAGTTGGATGCTGGGCTGCTGTGGCGGCTGGGATACTTTGGCTGCTGGGAAAAGTTGGCTGCTAGAATAGTTTTGCAGCTGCGCTGCTGTGACGGCTGAGGAAAGTTGGCTGCTGGGCTGCTGTGGCGGCTGGGATTCTTTGGCTGCTGGGAAAAGTTGGCTGCTGGAATAGTTTGGCTGATGCGCTGCTGTGGCGGCTAGGAAAAGTTGGCTGCTGGGCTGCTGTGGCGGCTGGGATGCTTTGGCTGCTGGGAAAAGTTGGCTGCTGGAATACTTTGGCTGCTGAGCTGCTGTGACGCTGGGAAAGTTGGCTGCTGGGTTGTTGTGGCGGCTGGGATACTTTGGCTGCTGGGAAAAGTTGGCTGCTGGAATACTTTGGCTGCTGCGCTGCTGTGGTGGCTAGGAAAAGTTGGCTGCTGGGCTGCTGTGGCCGGCTGGGATACTTTGGCTGCTGGGAAAAGTTGGCTGCTGGAATAGTTTGGCTGCTGAGCTGCTGTGGCGGCTGGGATTCTTTGGCTGCTGGGAAAAGTTGGCTTGTGAAATAGTTTGGCTGATGCGCTGCTGTGGCGGCTAGAAAAAGTTGGCTGCTGGGCTGCTGTGGCGGCTGGGAGTCTTTGGCTGCTGGGAAAAGTTGGCTGCTGGAATACTTTGGCTGCTGAGCTGCTGTGACGGCTGGGAAAAGTTGGCTGCTGGAGTGTTGTGGCGGCTGAGATACTTTGGCTGCTGGGAAAAGCTGACTGCTGGAATAGTTTGGCTGCTGAGCTGCTGTGGCGGCTGGGAAATGTTTGCTAATGGGCTGCTGTGGCGGCTGGGATACTTTGGCTGCTGGGAAAAGATGGCGGCTGGGAAAAGTTGGCTGCTGGGCTGCTGTGGCGGCTGGGATACTTTGGCTGCTGGGAAAAGTTGGCTGCTGGAATACTTTGGCTGATGAGCTGCTGTGGCGGCTGGGAAAAGTTGGCTGCTGGGCTGCTGTGGCGGCTGGGAAAAGTTGGCTGCTGGAATACTTTGGCTGCTGAGCTGCTGTGGCGGCTGGGAAAAGTTGGCTGCTGGGCTGCTGTGGCGGCTGGGATACTTTGGCTGCTGGGAAAAGTTGGCTGCTGGAATACTTTGGCTGCTGAGCTGCTGTGGCAGCTAGGAAAAATTGGCTGCTGGGTTGCTGTGGCGGCTGAGATAATTTGGCTGCTGGGAAAAGTTGGCTGCTGGAATAGTTTGGCTGCTGGGCTGCTGTGGCGGCTGGGATACTTTCGCTGCTGGGTAAAGTTGGCTGCTGGAATAGTTTGGCTGCTGCGCTGCTGTGGCGGCTGCGAAAAGTTGTCTGCTGGGCTGCTGTGGCTGCTGGGATACTTTGGCTCCTGATTCTATTTCGTGGAAATAATTTCACAAGGTTCTTAATCTTTATAAATCCGGTAATTCTTTTAAGCGATGGATAACCTTGTTTCAAAATAGGGCCGAAACTTGCATATTACAGAATGGTTTCTAGTTTGATTTTTTCAAACTATCACGTGGTTGCAGACAGGGTGATCCGATTTCACCGTACAATTTTATTTTTTGTGCAGAAATTCTGGTTCTTATGATAAGAAAAAAATTCATTAGAGGAATAACGTTTCATAATAAGGAACAAAAATTAAGTCAGTATGCAGACGATACGCAAATATTTCTTATCCCTTAGAACCTGCTTAAACACAATTAGACAATTACTACCAACTATGCGGTATAAAAATAAATGTAGAAAAAACGAAAGCACTACGGTTTGGCTCTATGATCGGCTCAAATGCTAAATTATGTAGAGACGTAGACTGGACAACAGAATTTATTAAAATACTATGCGTCAATTATCCAGCAAATGTGTCAACTATATGGGACCAAAATACAAACAAAATTAAAAGTAAATGCGAAATCACTTTAAACACTTGGTCGTAAAGAAATTTAACATTATTTGGCAAAATTACTGTTGTTAAATCGCTCATTATATCAAGAGTTGTTCATTTACTTATTTCACTTCCCAATCCACCGTCCAACTTTTTTAGCGTACAACGATAAAATCTGCTTTTAATTTCTCTGGAACAACGGACCAGATAAAATTAAACGATCACAATCTGTAATAAAAATGATTCTGGTGGCCTAGGAATGATCGATTTAAAACATTTATTCACAGTTTAAAATTATCCAATTAAGCCAAAGTATCCCAGCCACCACGCCAGCTCAGCAGCCAAAGTATTCCAGCAGCAAAAGTTTACCGGCCGCCACAGCAGCCCAGCAGCCAACTTTTCCACCCAGCCAAGTTATCCCAGCCGCCACAACAGCTCAGCAGCCAACTTTTCCCAGCCGCCACAGCAGCTCAGCAGCCAAAGTATTCCAGCAGCCAACTTTTCCCAGCCGCCAAAGCATTCCAGCAGCCAACTTTTTACAGCCGCCAGAGCAGCTCAGCAGTCAAAGTATTCCAGCAGACACTTTTTCCCAGCAGCCAAGGTATCCCAGCCGCCAAAGAAGCTCAGCAGCCAAAGTATCCCAGCCGTCACATCAGCTCAGCAGCCGACTTTTCCCAGCCGCCACAGCAGCTCAGCAGCCAAAGTATTCCAGCAGCCAACTTTTCCCAGCAGCTTAAGTATCCCAGCCGCCACAGCAGCCCAACAGCCAAAGTTTTCCAGCAGCCAACTTTTCCCAGCAGCCAAAGTATTTATTCTATTTTGAAGATGTCTATTTCTGTTTTGTTTATTTACCACCACATAATTCTACTGTACTTAACCAATTCGATATCGATTTTTATGAAGAAATTGAATAAGCATCGAAAACTATCAAGGATCTGGTAAAATTATGACATACTTGGAGATTTGAATAGTAGAACCTGAAATTTTTAAGACTTTATTGAATATGATAGGTTTTTAAATGATGAATTATTGTTATATCAACATGATATTCCAACCATTCCAATCCGAGTAAACAAAGATAAAATGTTAGACTTGCAATGTAAAAAAATGCTATCTTTATGTTCAGCTACCAATTTAATAATCGCAAACGGAAGACTTTTGTCAGACGGACACGTAGGCGAATAAATGTTTCATAGCAGTAAGGGCTCGAGCACAGTAGATTATTTGTTACTATCTTACGACGACTTTTTTTGTGACATACTTCAAGGTCGAAGAACTGGACGAATTTTCAGATCACTCCGCATTAACCATTCCTATTGGAAGAAAACCAACGCCTACAAGGCCACGTGATGCCGAAAGTAGTCCTGAGCAATGAATTAAATGGGATGACTCGCGCATAAATTCGTTTAGGGCGGGGTTATTATTATACAAAAGTATTAAGCTGGACGCCTTCGCAAATACGGTTAGCTATCAAAACATAAATAATACGGTGACATTATTTACTAACCTCATCAATGAAAACGGGATAAAAGTCTTTGGTTGTACAAAAATTTACAACTCCAATAATACATATACTCACAATAACAAACAAGTAAATATACAGGCAATATGGTTTGACCAAAGTTGTTATAATGCGAGAAAAGAATTTAAAAAGAAAAGAAATTTGTTTATGAGAAATAAAAGGACCTTACATATTGTTGTCAGTATCTTCTTAATCATTTGGGTATTTAAACTGTATTTGTTTTGCGATGATTCTTTTTTGTGTTTGATTGAAAATAGAATTTAAGGGATTTTTAAGGTTAAACTATTTTTCTTTACTGTTTTAACTTGTATTGACGCTTTTGTTTTCTCGTAGTTGTGAAATGAATGCATTTTTATGAAATCGAGTTAAAGTCAAATATCGTTGATTTAATATTTTTCTTTCACTTTTAGGTGTTTTTCGATTCTATTATAACATTTTTCTTTTTCAAATAGTTCTAATCTTACATCGACAAATCAAATACACCCATTATTTTTTCTACATTCTCCTGGAACTGATCTGTTGCTCTTCCAACTCCAACAGACACATTTCATATGCGTTCGCTATAGCCCGTAAATTGCTTTCGCTCATTTTACTATGTTCTTTTGTTTGTATCGCGAATGTCAACATGGCTTGTACTATTTTATTTTCAAATCTCGCATTTTATTTCTGAAAAATAAAAGAGCATGAAATTCCGGTAAAGTACTTTTTTTAAATGACGGCATGATGATTTTAAGTCTGAACCATCTGCTTCTAGGATGGTAGACTGACAAATATATTATAACATCACCTACGTGAAGTTTTAAACTTTTCGCTGCCAAACAGCTAGGCTGCTAGGCTGCTAGGCTGCCAGTCTACTCCGCTGTTAGGCTGCCAAATCAAAGTCTTCCTTCTGAATGAAACTGACGTAATAGTTCGTTTAATCAAATTTCTTGTTGTTTTTTTTAACGTGTATTTCATATTTTTTTTAAATTTCAATTAACTTAATTTTCTAAAATATGTACTAGAACATGAAATATCGAAAGAAATGCGTTAATTTAATGATATGATAATATAAAATAACGTTATAACATTACCTACGTTAAGTCTTAAACTTCTCGCTTTCCGGTTGCTAGGGTGACTGCTAGGATACTAGGCTACCCAATAGAAGTCTGACGTGAGAAATTTTTAAAAGCACTTCAATTAAGCGACAGCAGCCCAGTCGCTAAAGTATCCCAGCCGCCACAGCACCTCAGCAGCCAAAGTTTTCCAGCAGCCAACTTTTCCTAGCAGCCAAAGTATCCCAGCCGCCACAGCAGCCCAGCAGCCAACTTTTCCTAGCCGCCACAGCAGCGCAGCAGCCAAACTTTTCCCAGCAGCCAACTTTTCCCAGCAGCCAAAGTATCCCAGCCGCCACAGCAGTCCAGCAGCCAACATTTCCCAGCCGCCAACTTTTCCCAGCAGCCAAAGTATCCCAGCCGCCACAGCAGCCCAGCAGCCAACTTTACCCAGCCGCCATAGCAGCTCAGCAGCCAAAGTATTCCAGCAGCCAGCTTTTCCCAACAGCCAAAGTATCCCAGCCGCCACAGCAGCCCAGCAGCCAACTTTTCCCAGCAGCCAAAGTATCCCAGCCGCCACAGCAGCCCAGCAGCCAACTTTTCTCAGCCGCCACAGCAGCGAAGCAGCCAAACTATACCAGCAGCCAATTTTTCCCAGCAGCCAAAGTATCCCAGCCGCCACAGCAGCCCAGCAGCCAACTTTTTCTAGCCGCCACAGCAGCGCAGCAGCCAAAGTATTCCAGCAGCCAACTTTTCCCAGCAGCCAAAGTTTCCCTGCCGCCACAGCAGCCCAGCAGCCAACTTTTCCTAGCCGCCACAGCAGCGCAGCAGCCAAACTATTCCAGCAGCCAACTTTTCCCAGCAGCCAAATGATTCCAGCCGCCACAGCAGCCCAGCAGCCAACTTTTCTCAGCCGCCACAGCAGCGCAGCAGCCAAACTATTCCAGCAGCCAACTTTTCCCAGCAGCCAAAGTATCCCAGCCGCCACAGCAGCCCAGCAGCCAACTTTTCCCAGCCGTCACAGCAGCTCAGCAGCCAAAGTATTCCAGCAGCCAACTTTTCCCAGCAGCCAAAGTATCCCAGCCGCCACAGCAGCCCAGCAGCGAACGTTTTTCCAGCCGCAGCTCAGCAGCAAAAGTTTCACAGCAGCCAAAGTATCAGCTAGGCTGTTGGGCGGCCAACTTCACGCTGCCTGGCTGCTTGGCTGCTTGGCGGCAAACTTCACGCTGCTTGGCTGCTTGGCTGCTTGGCGGCCAACTTCACGCTGCTTGGCTGCTTGGCGGCCAACTTCACGCTGCTTGGCTGCTTGGCTGCTTGGCGGCCAACTTCACGCTGCCTGGCTGCTAAGCGGCCAACTTCACGAACATATATGTTTAAAAATCAAAATGACCATGGTCCAAAACAGATGAACGGGATATCCAGGTCCGAGTTTAGTTTTATGACACTTAGCTGTTGTGTACATGTGTGCCCGAGGCATCGTGTCACTGAAGAGGTTCTCGTAATCTCTCAATAAATAGGAAATTTGGGAGCCTTGACCAAGACCAAGTTTCTTAATAATAACTATGTAATTGTAAAACCCATTCTAAATTTAGGTTTCATTAAATTATCTTATTCAATATTTTTTAAGTCCGGATATTTTAGCTGAAAATCCTAAAATCCGGAGAAAAACCTTACTCTCCGGAGATTTTAGATAAAATTCTGAGATTTGGCTGGTCTGCGGACATTTTATCTTCTTTCTACATCATTTCCGCAACACGTAAATATTCATGTAATGCGACTTAAACTTATTTCATATTGACTATGGCTGACGATTTTATAACAAAAAATGTTGTTTATAATAACAAGAATAAGACGTATACTACTACATAATCGGCCATTTCAACGCTACAAAATATAGTTTTAGAAATATGGAACTGAACTCATGACAATTTTAAGGTATTCGAAAAGTTAAAGCTAGAAGTGATAATAGCAGTTACTTTCAATTTGATGATTTGAGATAATTAATTTCATTTAAAAGTAAAATAGAATTATGTCTCCTCAAATGTCAGATGCAAAACAAGTTTTTGGGAAATGGGAATATTGTGTCAAATACATAGAGACAAAAAAACCAGTAACACGGTCGTGTTCAAAATATGATTTCTAGTTCTTAGACATAACAAAATAATTTAAATTCAGGACTGATGAAAGAAATGTACAAATGATTACAGTAAATGTTAGTTTTAAACATATGTTTGGACGAAATAAAAAAAGTAAACAAAATAAGAACGCTTAACGGGCGTTGAATACAACAGCGATACATCGCTGAATTCATCCGTTTATCTCCAATTTAGGGAGATCATGTAACATAAAATATATTTCTAAAAGTAAACGTGTTTTGTCAGACAAAAAACTCGAGACATGTGGCAAATATAAAGTAAATGTAATCCACATTGTCTTTGTTTTCATATAAGACTTCCTGTTTCAAAGTGGCAACCTCGTCTTTGATTGTTTTACGCTTTTCACGGTCAAATCTCGCCGACCAGACTTTTTTAAGCCTGTAATATTCCGAAATTCGTAAAACTCGGATTTATTATGTTCCATCCTACTTTTTATTATAATTTATAATAAGCTTTAAGACGACACCGTGATCATGTCCTTTCATTCTGTTAGCAATGACACAGTTAAATGCCCCTTCACGCGTCTGTTTAGGATAAAACCAATATTTTCGTACCTAAACGTTTATATTTCATATATTTGGGACATTTACAAATTAAAAAACGGATATTTGATAACATTAAGATAACATGTATCGATTTGACTAAATTTCCTGATAAATATTATTGGGTAGGCGTTGGAAGATTTTGAATACATTTATGTTCAGAAATGACACTGACCCTGACTATTTAATTTAATACTCTTGATGCAGTTTCAAATGTTACAAGAAACATTTTGTAAACGGTGTCATGAAAGTTTAAAATATTGATAATAAATGTTAGATCTTGCAATGTTTTTGAATAGTTGAGCGCATGCGTTTTTTTATTTGTAAATGTCCCAAATATATGAAATATAGAATTCCATCTTTGTAATCTTGGTGAAATAACTCCAACCCAGAACCTCTCGTTGGTAGGAAAAACATAAAACCTTGTTAATCAGCATATTTTGTTTAAATCCCCGTTCAAAGTACCTTCTTTTATAATGACCTCCCTTTCGGTAAATGGCTGCTCTTATGTTGACCCTCTGTTGAAAACATAATGATATTTGATTCATTCAAGAAAACAATCAATAAACACTATTAAAGAGATTAAATGATCGATGCCAAGAAAAAAAGCAGTCAATTTTCGCAACCTCTCTTAACAAAGAAAAGAAACGAAACTATCGTAGATTTAAACATACACAATTTACGACCATTAGAAGTTTGAAATTGGATGAATGTAGAACACATGTTACAGATGGTTTCTTTCTATAATTATACTGTATGGACAGGTCAAGCTCTTTTCCATATGCTTACTATATAATATTCATTTTCCATAATATGATGACAGGTGTAAAAACAGATCGAGCTTCTGTGTTCTTTTAAAAGATTTTCCTACCAACCTTCATAAACATTAATCACCACTCGCATGAAAAGCGCTGTAGAATATCATGTTGGTAACCTTTCAATTTGGAATTTTAAGGTTTTTACGAAAAAATTGGGAAAACTTGCCTTTATTTTTTTACTTTATAAAATCTCCATTTAAAAACCTGGCTGCAAAATACCATGTTGTATAAGCAATTTTAAGCTGCACCTGTATTTTTTTTTAAATCTGGGTACCGGCAATAAAACTAGCAAAACATTTTCCCCTTATTTTGTTGTACCGATAACCCTGTTTTAAAATGTTTTTTCTGTTGTGAAAATATCACGTTCATTGAAATCTTTACAATAATAAAATTATAACCTCTTATTTATATAGTCAGAACAGTTAACAGTAAAGAAATCCATTACCGATGTCATGCAATGATGATAACGTTTATCAGGGATATCCGATCTACCTTTTTAAGGTTGTCCTAGCGAGGTAGCGTTGTCGGAATCGCATTGCTAGGCGTTGTCTCTGTAATGTACGGGTTCGCTCCCAGGTAGAGGCAAAATTATTTGGAATTAACAGAAGCGCTATGTGCAGAGTGGCTGTCGTAAAAGGTCTCCCCGAACATAAAGTCAGTACTGTTATCAGTGAAAACATCCGTTGCCGATATCATGCAATGATAACAACGTTTATCAGGAGTATCGGATCAACCGTTTTGGGGGTTGTCTCGGCAAGCTTAGACGGTAGCTTTATCGGAATTACATGGCTATGCGCTGTCGCTGTACGGTACAGGTTTGCTCCCCTGTAGAGGCATTATCATTGTTATCATATATTTTAGAATAATATCACCATTTTTAAATGGAAAGATTGAAATAAAGAAACTTTTCTTGCTTTCCAGTTCATTAGGATGCATTGTATTAACAAAAGATGGAAAATTGTAATTATCTATATTTAACCAAAAAGTAATATATGCATATCAGGAATCACCACACTAAAAAACACAGCCTCCCCACGCAGCGAAAAAGAAAAGAGGAATAGAGAAGGCATGTTTTATATAAGTATGTCAATTCAAATAGGTCGCCACAAACAATTAACGAAGAAGAGAACCTTTGGGGATACCGCCTTGGAACGGTCAGTGGCAAAACAAATTGCCACTGGGGGTTTAAACCAGGTTCTATGGTGCACCAACGAAGTGAATAAAGGCACGCGTTTTCGCAGCAACTCGTGGCAAACTTGCGTGCACAACAACGTTACGCGTCAAAACAATTATGTATAGTCCAAAAATTGTTAGTGGCTTGTATTCATCAACGCCTCTTAAAGTAATACGTCTGATTCGTTAGATAAAGAAGACTTTATCGTAGAAGATGAAGTTGAGTAGTAAATATTAATTGTTAAAAAAAACCCGGTGGGACAGGTTTAAGTTTTGGTATACCTTCGATTCTGGTTTGAAACACAGTGACAAGTGTAGGTTTTATTCTTCTTTCCGTTTATTTTAATTAATGATGTTATATCTTTTTTTGATATTATTTTAAGTAGGCGCTTTCACGCTCTGTATCATTGTTTCTTTATTGACTATAAAGTTTGGTGTTTACAGTGTCTTTCTACGCACAGAAGTTATTATTTTCATAATCCGATAACAAATTTTAAGATTCGCAAGTTGGGTCATACACGATGAAAATACTACCTCTGTGTCCAAGGTTATAAAACTGAGCATAGAAACCAGTCTCAAATCTCAAGCACCAGTCGCCATTTCAGCCAATCAGATGCTTGAGATTTGATACTGGTTTCATACTGGTTTCCATTCTCAGTTTTATAACCTCCAACCCTGGTCACCGGAAAAGTCATCTTTCTAAACTTAAAGTATAAACTTGGGCTTTTAAATTTTAAATAATAAATGAAAGAGATGATGATTTACAACTCATAACCCACTTTTAATAAAAAAAATAAATGCAGAAGTAGAGGTTTTTATAAATGGCTCCATTCGTTTGGGATAAATCGAAATTGTACTGTTTGTTGGTGTGAATATTGAGTTGCGCTCAACCCTCGGCAAGTCAGCGTTGGCAAAAATATGCATTTCTATTACTGCCCATCACCAGGCTCAATCAACTATTTTCTTACTTGTCGTATTCGGTGGCTTTTAAAGTTCTATTAATCTATTTCCATATCATAAATCACGTATTGTTCCACTCAAAACAGTTGGTTTTGAAAAGTTTCGTGCTTTATCACGAAGTGCGCAGTTTTCTGTTAAATGCTACACTATTGTATAGTGCTTTTGACAAGATAATTCAAATGTTTAATGCAGGTTCTTGTTTCAGGTTCATAAAATTTAATTTCTTTATTTTTCAGAAATGTGGCGATATCATGTGTCCAATATACTTCTATCAAAGCCATGGCGTGTGCATTCCAACATTTACCAGCTTTAGAGGTATTTACTTTAGTATCTGTTTAGAGATCGAAACAACACAGTCTCAACAGCTGAAATTTGTACTTCCTGTCATGACTGATAATTAAGACAGAGTTGCGAGATCATTTTTTAATAACTACAGTTTTGAACTTTGGTACCCTGCGGAGGAGGAGAAATATTAAGAGACTATTGCGGCTGTATTAAATATAATCTCTACAGATCCAGACTTACTAAGTACTTTCAACAGGATAAATATCTTCCTTCGAAATATGGCCGACTTAACACTCCAAACTGAGCAAGGAATTGTTGACATTACCTTTAGACTTACCACAAAAGATGAGTATCGCTTCATAGATGAAAACAACATGAGATGGGGCTTTTCTGGCATACTACTCAACGCTTACAGAAGGGGAACAAAATTAACCATGCCCTTAAGCGAAGTGAAAATTCTACAGACAATGGGTTGTTACCTTATCGTTATTGAATCACCTGGATACAGGCCTGACTTGCCTCCATCAAAATATATACCAATATCATCTGAGTATGAGAATTCACAATGGTTTGTTAAATATATTGCATGTTTAACAGATGTTTTACCAATAGATTTTGGTACGACAGATGCGTACATTTTCAAAGGCTTTGCCGCAAAAACGATGAATCCGATTGGCAGCACGCAGAAGCCAAATGATATTTTCATTAAAAATAACGTACAACTGAAAATGGTACTATTGAACCTATTGAGGATTCAACGCCATCATATTCAGAAGGAGTTCGAGAAGAAAGCCTGACTGTTGTCGCTGTTATTACTTTGGACTTTATTATGCTTACCATTGTTATATAAAAGGAAAGAGTAACCAATTTTTCTAAGGTAGAAGGAGATAAAATTGAACTTAAATGAAACACTTAAATCAATTGGTTTGTAAGTCAATGGTTATCCAACATCAAGCCTATTTAGTATACAAGGACCACACCGAACAGAGTTTCCATGGTTTAACTGGCCTCCATGCTTGTGGATGAATTCGGGTTCGCATATTTGTAACCAAGGAAGTCAATGAGTTAATACGGCCGACAGCCAGTTTTCACTGATAAAGGCGGCATTTGCTAGAACGGTGGGCGAGAAAGCGCCTGTAATGATGACACATTACGCCAGTTGAAATTGTTGTTTCTGACTTGTTCAGGTGTACAACTGAGTTTTTTCAGGAGTTTTTATGATTATTGAAAAATGTTATTTCAATGGGTTTGTAATTGTTTGTGTGTGTAGTTAGACATAGTTGTTTAAAACTTATCATTGTATGTAATTGTATGTTGCTGTTCTGGTTGTATCATGCTTTATTGTGTAATATTTGTTTTAAAAGATGACGCTCTAATAGTTACAGTGGATCTATAAGTTGTTTAATATGTATGACATGTATGTTTGGTAAGATAAATGTCAGTATTCGTTATGACAGAATGATACATGTAATTGCTACGTGAATCATAAGTACCAACAGTGTTTGGTTAGATTCTGATATTAATTATATAAATGGGGAAACTTGTAAGCAATTTCAAGCATAGGATGTATTTTTCATGTTTACAACCTGTTCATATCATATTTATTTGATTAGAAAATAAACATTTTATTGAAAACGTTTAGCAATCAATGTCAAAGTCCTGGGATATTAAGTACCATTTGATTTTGTTCGAAAAGATACATTTCGGTTGTTTCATTGTACCCAAGAACCAGAAGATAAAAGCTGAAGGTTATAAAGCTGAGATTGGAAACCAGTCTCAAATCTCAAGTATCAAGACCAGTCGCCATTTCAGCATACCAGAGATTTGAGACTGGTTACCATGCTCAGTTTTATAACCTTGGGCAATGATTAATATTACGTTGAAACTGTTGACCATCCTGCTTGGTCAGAATGGAAATCAAGTTAATAATGTAAAATTTAATTACTTGTGGTCAGGTTCAATGGTATATTTGGTCACTGATAATAATAATAATAATAATAATAATAATAATAGTAATAAAATAATAATAATAATAATAATAATAATAATAAATTATTTATTTTAAGATGGTAAACTTTAAGTTTCATACATAGTCAAATAAATATTATACAAAAGAATAAAATAATTAAATAAAAATTAACAACACAAAATCACACACGTTAACAGAGCAGTGTTCTAAGAAGTCAAAATATTTTTAACAAGTAAGTTTTATACTTTTTGTTTTTAAAATTTCAGGTTTCGTTATAAATTTACTAATTTTATTGAAATTTATAAATGTTATTGAAGCTGGAATTGTATTCCAGATCACCATTCCAGAGTAGCAAGTAAGTTCAGCAACGAGTGTTCGATTGTTTATAAACGGACTTGTTCTTTGCCAGGTCATGTTGACTTGAATTTCAAGTTCAATACTAAAACTCTTAGTGGAAAAGGTACACAATGTATACTTAAAGAAATGAGAAACGCAACTTCTTTAAACACAAAATATGTTTCGTGATTAAAGGAGTTGCGTTTTTATTTTCTTTTACTTTATTAAATGTACTAGAAGAAATTAGAAACGCAACTTTTTAAACATGAAATGTATTTCTTGTTTAAATAAGTTGCGATTCTAATTTCTTTAAGTATATTTAATTCATGCAATCGATGCATCAGTCAACATGAACCGCGGTAACTTTAAGCAGTATCGGTCTTTTTCCAGTGGAGTACGAAATTGAAAACGTAAACTTTTCGGACAGCTGCCACTTACATGGTATTAAAAAGTTAAGATACACTTTCAACAAACAATTAGAGCATTAAAATTTATATCAATGCCTAGAAAACCCGCTGTATATTTCGTATATCTGTCGTATTTCAGTAACTGTTATCTGAAAACTCATTATGTACATGACGCATCTTTTTCCATCGATATATAACTGGAAACGAATTACCAAGCATTTTAAGACAGCTAAAGCCATTTTGATTACAAATGTATCAGAACCGCTTACTATTCTAGTGTCCAAAAGAAACGATACCACTTGTTTGCAAGAACATACAATTAATGGTATGCAATAGAACATTATAATCGGATTAATTCATTCGAGAGACCATTTTACAGCATCATGCATGTATACAAAAAACAATTTCATCAATCCTTCACAAGCACAAACAGAATTTACAGATGGGTCAGGTCTAAACCAAATATTTTATTGAAAGTTTGGTATCGTTTCTTTTGGACCACAAAAGGCTTCTATATTATTAAAAATACAAGCATACCGTGTAATATTTGGTATTTTTCTTAACTATATCGTGACCACTTGCCATTTTGCAGAACAGCTGTCTTGATATAAGCTAAGTGTTTTTAGGAAATAAAACACTGAGCGTGTTAAATGTAAAATTATAACGGATTCAGTTGTCGAGCATCTTCCGTTATTTTGCATAAATAATGATAATTTCAGACATTTGTTATGGACTAATGTACGCAAGTTTCGTGGCAATTAAAACTGAAATTTTATGTAAAATGTGTCCTCAAAACAAATTTCTAGAAATCAAATACCAGATGGTTAATCCGCCAACCGTAGGATCGCCTAACTTTGCTTCGACTTTCTTACTCGGACAAATGTTGAATAATTGATCTCGTACACGACAGATTCACTCCTGACATATCATATATCTAGCGTTTCGTTTCGCCAAGATAGGTTTAATGCGATGGGGTCAATCCGCCGATGATATCAGTGGGCTATTTGATATCATAGTGCAGTGTATTCACAACTTAACCTGCAACAGAATTTCAAGATATTTGTATTTGTTGCATAATTATTTTAACCTTTTTTCACTATTGTTGTCTGTTATTGTGAGTTCGTTTGTACAATGGCCTATCTGTATATTGTATAAATATACAGAGCCGGGCGGGAGGATTGGATTAAGCATTCGTTATACGAAAATAACATTGTTAACAAGTTCAACAACGAAGGTTATATTCTCTATAAACCGACTTATTCTTTGCCAGGTCATTTTGGCTTATTTCATAACAAGCTGAAGGAAGTAAGTTATTGTATATAGACAAAGAAGGTTGCTGTCAATGGCTATCTACCTCTAGCAGAAATGCATAAGGCATAATTGGTTCGACAACTGAAATTACCTGTTACATATGTAATAATGTTTACATTCGTTGTTGTATCACACATTTTGTTCTTATAATTTTTTTGTTTTTGTTATTACTTAATGTTCAGCCAATGTTCGAATCATTTAAGTAGAATCAGAAAAAGGGTACGAAGGTGTTAGGGTTGAGTTTTGTTTTATTTAGAATTCGAACACTGGTTATAACACATTCATGTGTATTCTCATGGATCATTCAGACCGGTCGGAAATTTGTTCATTATACCATTCTATCATTACCTGTACGACATTTAATGGTGTAAAAAGCAAGTGTTACATTATTTTTTAAAAAAAGACGAAATTGTAATGTAGTCCAGGACGAACATACTCGTCAATCTTTTGTAAGTCGTTCAGGTCAATTCTCAGGTTGATAAATTATTGAGATAGGCTAAGTATACACAATTAGTATTTTCGTCGATGGTTATATAACATCAAGCCTATTTAGAATAATATTGTTAGGACCGCATCGGACAGAGCCGGGCGGGAGGATTGGATTTATAGAACATTCACTATTTGTTAATAACGTTAACAGTTCAGCGACGAGGGTTCTGTTGTTTTTAAGCTGACATATTCTTTGCCAGGCCATTTTCTGGACGAATTATGGGTCATGTATTATATTTATATATTTCGAGCCACTTACATTCCGCTTTAGGTATAGAAAATTAAGTCAATCTTTTAGCTGTAGACATTTTATTTTGCATGGCAGAAAAGTAATTTTGCTGCAGCTGTATAGATTTTCTCTTGTGAATTATGGTACTATAAATTTGGAACCATTTGCCCTAATCAATTAATAATAATGTCCTTCTCGTCCCCAGCTTCAATACCTGCCTTGCATCTGAAAAACAATTACAACAACAACAAAAACAATACATTCCATTTCTACATTTGATAAAATATACTTAATGACAATGAACAACAGGAAACAGATTGAACCAATTCATTGTAACATTTAGCAAAAAGTTTTTCTTTTAGTTTCGGCGTACAGTTTTTATTACGCAATAACTTTTTTATTATAAATAAATTTTCATAATTTTGGTATCTAAATTACTGCAATGCATTCGGTAATATGAAACTGTGAAAAATGTTGATAATATGTATATTTTCCTTGTCAAAATGCAATTATCCCCACCGTCCGTTTTTATTGTCCTAAAGTATATTAACTATTATTGGACCATGGTAATTTGGCAATGTTTACATTGAAGTGTTTACATTTGAGTAACATATAAACAATGAATTAATATTTTTTCGTTGTTTAAAAGAAAGCGAGCACTTCCAATACTTGTCCCATTAGCCGAGTGGTCTAAGACGCAGTCAATTTGAAATGCAATGTTGGCGAGGCTGTTTTAGGTTGTAGGTTCGAAACATGATTTTTTTTTACATTTTTTTACACAAAAATATTTTTGCGATAAAACTGAAGCCAAATACATTACAATACTTTGAAATAACTGCAATAAAACTTAAAAAAACTT
This sequence comes from Corbicula japonica, assembly GCA_038501625.1. NCBI lineage: Eukaryota > Metazoa > Mollusca > Bivalvia > Venerida > Cyrenidae > Corbicula > Corbicula japonica. The sequence continues at coordinate 8,448,076 of JAZAYU010000006.1, read as the reverse complement.
ATAAATCTAAATTATTCACTTAAAAGCCGTGTGTCAGTGTGAATCGAACCCGTGTCGTAAAAGAGTGAGGCATATGCCAGCCGGATGCGTAAACCACTGACCTATCGAGGCGATGAGATATAACTTGGCAAAATAATACTTTTAACGCGTAAAATTGCCTTAATCCGTGTTTATATTCTATAAATAATTGTAAACATCGCCAATTTAGCTTGGTCAACCTACAAATTACTGGTAAGAATACCTACGATAATTAGCCATATTAATTTTACAATATTGTAAACATAAATATACAGACAAGATTAGTCATGAGACATCATAAAGATAATGAAACTGCACCTGTTTCTGACCACCTCCAGCTCAAGATTATATAATGCATGCTTTAACTGCTTGATATGAAAATACTATGAGAATTTCTATGAATCTTTTCAATTAACGCTTGCCTTTTCCCTGACAAGTTTAAACCTTGACACTGTAATCAAACTTTTAGTTAAACATTTGAATGCTCAGGTTATGTCAGATGAGTGAAACTTAACTCAAGGTTCAGCATTTTCTGTTAAATTTACAGCAAATATCTTATCACAAGGAACCATTGTTTACACTGTATTGTACCACCTTCCTAGAAATGTGTATCATGTGGTACTGATAACACGAATTGATGACGTAGATGTGAATCCTTCCTATTGAAAGGTTCTTGTTAACCTTTAACAATTTCATTGTGATCAAAGATTTCTTACCACTAATGTGGATTGCATAAAACACCTTTTTACTTTGTATCATTTAATTGCAACATCTATTTATGTGAGAAGTTCTCATGTCTATGTTTTGTGATATCTAGTCTAATTAAACGTTTTTACTACATTGCTTAACTTATGTGGACAATATCCACTTCCCTCTAGCCAGGGATCTTTCATCCATGCTGATATTCTTCAAGATATCGTAATCACATCATTGCCAGTCATATGTGATATTCAATAAAATTTACCACTTATATAACTACTTTTACTTGATCTCTATTTCATATCATAGGTCAAACAACTATTCACTTCATATCTACAATCACATGGATCCAACCACAACTTGGCTCAGGGACATTACATCATTAGCATGAATGTCGTCCACATTTAACACGTGTGTGTTATACTTTTCTTGTTACTTATTTCATTGAAAGTCCTTAGCTAAATGAGGTAAGTATATTGGTAATGAATATTGCTGTCAATGGTATCATAGGTCTAGCAAAATTGTGTAAGGTATAATTGGTTCGACATTTATAATTACCTGTTGCATATGTAATGATGTTTACATTCGTAATGGTATCACGAATTTTAAACTTATAAATATTTTGTTGTTTATAACTGTTCAACCAATGTTCGAATCATCCAACTTGAAGTAGAATTATATGAAGGGTTTGAAGGTGTTAGGGTTGAGTTGTGTTTTCCAAAATTCGAACCCTGGTTATAACTCATTCATGTTTATTTCATGTTAATTCTCATGGATCATTCAGAACGGTCGGAAATTTGTTCATATACCATTCTGTCATAAGGTCATTGGATGGTGTACAACAAAAGAAGTGTTACAGTCTTTTAAAAAGGGACGAAATTGTAATGTAGTCCAGGACGAACATATTTGTTGAAATTTTATAAGTCGTTCTGGTCAATTCTGAGGTTGCTAAGTTATTTAAATAAGCTTATTATCCACAATTGGTTTTTACGTCGATGGTTATATAGCATCAAGTCTGTTTAGAAAAATATTGTTAGGACCGAACCGAGCAGAGCAGGGCGGAAATATTAGATTTATAGAACATTCACTATAAGTAAATAAAATGATTGAACACTTACTAGACTTGAGTATATTTCTCCTCCAGTCGCATTATTACATTACACATTTTGCCACTTGCTGTTTAAACCAGATGCATCAACCTCACATTTTAAATGACCAAATCTCACATTTTAAATAAACAAACAAAACAAGTTGTCTTGTTAAAATAGCTCTAATTATTCATCAACTTAACTATGTTGCATGCAAAAGCATGTTAAAGCATACGTTGGGGCTAATGGCATTACGCAAATAAAGGATACCAGTTGACCGTAAGGGGTACAGAGCACCAGTTTGACACATGGTAAAAGAAAATGCTACGAAAGAATAATTTAAAAAGAAATGAATTATTTATATCATCAAATTTCGCAGCCAAAAAGTAGAGAGGAAGAGGAAACATGAATTTATAATAAACGTAAATAATCATATCGTAATTGCCCCATTCTGCAGACACAGCCTCCCTACAAAGCAAAAAAGAAGAGAAGACAATCTGTTTCAAATTAGACACCACAAACAATAACGATGAAGAGAACCCTTGGGGTTACCGCTACAACAGCAAATGTTTTGAGACTTCTCTACGATGTAAGAAACGATCTTGATTGAATGATATGGGGCATTTCGGAAAACCTCTACTTCTAGCTTTATTCAAAATGACCGCCTTTGCCATGGATCTTATCGGTATCATTACACAAAACAAATATTGTAAGCTACTTAATCATAAAATCAAAGTGTATTAATGGAGACAAATATTAATAATATCATCTTAATATCAATGTTTCGCTTAATTCAGCATGAATACGTTCTAAAGTTTGACTTTTAACTAAAACTTAAATTCAATTTGGCCGAAATGCGAGTTAACTTTAATCCAGATGTTGTGAATACATTTGAGTAGGATCTTACCAATTTAAATATAATATGACAAAATGTATGGTATTTATTGTTTTTAATGTTTAAATTTCCATTTATAATACATATAATTACACATTTATAATAGCAAAGAAGAAAATATTTATAAGCATAACCTTCTAAATTGTATTAAAGGCCTACTGAAAATACAGTTGATGAATTCCAATTAATGGTTCTTTGCTTCCTCGGGACAGTTTTATGCATTACTACCCATGAGCAGGCTGAATCAAACCGAGCCTGCAATGCTTTGAATATTTGTCGTGTTCTGTGGCTTTCAGAGTTCCTTTTCCATATCATCTGGGCTGAAGGTTATAAAGCCGAGCATGGAAACCAGTCTCAAATCTCAAGCATCAGATTGGCTGAAATGGCGACTGGTCGCCATTTCAGCCAATCAGATGCTTGAGATTTGAGACTGGTTTCCATGCTCAGTTTTATAACCTTGGGCCCTGTTTCAATAAATAGAAACTTGATAGACTTCCTTCAAGTGGTCCGGTGGTTAAATAGGAAACAGTGATATTTTGGCTTCACTATCAAAGTTTGCCGGGCTTTTAAGAAGCTAAAGCTCCAGGCAAACATAACAGCGCTTCCACTGCGTTGGCATGGAGTTGTTTATTTTTTACAAACCGTCGTTCAGATCGCTAGACAAATCTGCATTTTTTAAGAAAGATCGAGATGTCAAAGTGTTTTTACAGCGACCAAGACGTTCCAGCAGATATCCCCTGTCGTTCCGTTGCCTTCTTATAAATTTCTTATGAGCGATGGTTTGCGCTCTCAGTTCGTGTGCTGAACTTTCACGGCGATCACACTGCGCTGACGGCGTGTTAATACGTTCGTTTGCACTACAAGTAAAACGAAATTTCTGCAAACAACTTCATCGGTTGACTATATTTTCTCAAACAATTGAAACCTTCAGGCCCTCTTCCGTGGTCGTCACACAACTAATTTTTTGGTCATCAAACCATCATAGCCAAATAAAGTTTTGTCACAATCTTAACGTTTCCCGTCATTTTTGAAGCCTGGAGATACTGATCGGCGGAATATATACTTAAAGAAATAAGATAAGCAACTTCTTTAAACACAAATTTATTTTTCTTTATTATATGTACTTGCAGAAATAAGAAACGCAATTTCTTTTAACATGAAATGTATTTATTGTAAAAAGAAGTTGCGTTTCTAATTTCTTTAAGTATATATTGCAAATGGTTTCAATGCCCTGCGCTAGTAACGTCAACTACGGGTTACAATAGCGACCGCAAAATATGTAATATTATTTCACAAAAAAATATTAAGAACATATTGTGTGAATCATTTGTTCAGATGTCAAAATATTTAGACGTATGGATAAAAAGGTGAAATATGCATATCAGAAATCGCCACATTCAGAAAAAACAGCCTCCCCACACAGTCAAGAAGAAGAGAGGGAGAGAGCATGGTTAATAAAATGATCGGTTTCAAAAAAGACACCACTAACACTAACAATTAACAAAAATGAGAATCAAAATAGTTGTAACATTTGTCAAAGACTTTTTGGATATACCACCTAAGCCTTTGGTAGATTACACTCCAAGAAATAAATGAAAATATCGTGATTACATTTCCCGTTTAGTTTCTTGTTACAAAGAATGCAAAACATTTTAATTTTTATTGATACAATAGTCTCCATTCGACACCAAAGAAGAAACCATTGGAAAGAAAGGAAATTCAAATTCTATTAGATTCCGGTTTCAAAGATTGCAAAACCTTTACGAAACTCTTGTGTCAATGTAAGCATTTAATGATTTCTGAAAAGTAAGTAAGTTTATTTGAACAAAAAATATTTCCCATAAGGCTCTTGTTTCAAAGATAGATAATAATTAAAACTCCTTTTGCGATGAATACTTCTTAAATCACAAACATTTTTAAAAACAGCGAAAGTTAAAAACAGAAATTCATTGTGTTTGTGACTTTGAACTATAAGACACTTAATGCTGATTCTTTAGGCTGCAAAACATTTTAATCTTTTTTGATATAATATTCATATCTGGACATCAATGAAGAAACGAAACGAAGAAAGGAAATTCAAATTATAGATTCTTGTTACAAAGATTGCAAAATCTTTATAAACTCTTGTGTCTGCACATCAATGTAAGAATTACTGAAAAGTAAGTAAATTCATTTGAAAAGTTAAAAAATACATTTTCCATAAGGCTCTTGTTTCAAAGATGGCAAATATTTAACATTTTGTTTGTGATTAATACTTCTTAAATTATAAACATGTTTAAAAACAGCGAAAGCAAACTATGAAATGTTTGGTTACTTTAAACTATAAGACACTCCATGCTGATTCCATAATTAACAACTCTTTTAAAAAAACAGGTTCAAAGTACAAAGTATTAGTTTTGAACGTTCATCATTACGTGTCATTTTGATAAATATTTATCGTGATATATATTAAAGTAAATAAAACTGGCATAATTTATTTTTAAAATCCCAATTCATTCTTACCGCAATCAAAAGTACAAATTGAAAAAAAAAACAGATTTCGCAATGTTTGTTGGTATATAAATATTATTTACTTTAAATGATGAACAACATAGGTGTAATAATTTTAATAGCTATATAAACTAAATGGAGGATTACATTGTTCCCAAACGTACTTTAATTTTGAAAAAAAAGAATAATTTCGTAATCTCTAAAAAGCGAACTAAAACGCATGATTGGTTATTGTTGGAATGCTTGCTTTGAACGCTTAAATATTCGTCACATTTTTGTTAAAAACGAAAGCGAAAGCATCATTACACGAAGACGCGACAAAGATTATCTGACCGTTCAACCAAGATAAGAAAATCTATGCTCTGAAAACTATGTTAGTGGTGCCATATGTTAAATAATTATAACCGTGTAGCCTCTGACATCAAATTTCTACATTTACTTCTTTTCAGGACAAAATATGGATTGTATATTGCATTTACTAAAGTATAAATGGATGACTATACGTTCATCTATTCTAATCCAAAAACAACAAGAGGGTTCCTAAAAAGTAGCTATTACTTTTGTGAAAATAATGCTTTTGTGTAGTAATTTAGAGACATTGCTTTCTTCAAGATTGAAATATATCTTTTTTTATGGAAATTCTTTGAGTTAAGAGGTCGCAAACATTGCAAATGGCGAAAACTGGCTAAAATTTCAAAACTGAATTTGGGGGGAAATACCTATTGCAACCTAGATTTTAGTAGAGAAATGTATTTATGGATGTAGTTAATGTTTGCAAGCTCAATTTAGTCTAATTCATGTTCTAATTACCAAGCTTATACTAAAACTAAAGAAAAACCGTTTGCATGAGAACTCTGAAATTCATAGACAATATACCAAACCATCTCATATCTGAAATAAGTATATGCTGGTCTACAATGTTTAGTGCCAATTCGTCTAAATAATGTTAGGGTTTTCAAGAAATTCAAGAAAAACATACTTCCTGGTTCAAACCGAAAGTAGATTTCTATGGATTTTCGCCATTTGCAATGTTTGCGACGCCTTAAAGAGTTGTTAAATTTCAGGTTAAAATCGTTAAGTTATTCCAAGACGATAAACGAACTTTTTCAACGCCCCTTTGCAGAAAGCAAAACCCAACGGTCTTCTTTCTTATCTTATCGATAGGTAGAAAGCAGGGCACTGGGCATATATTTAAAGATTTATTGCTACACGTATAAATTTCATAACAATTTTTCAAGATATTAAATCACACAAACATATAATTAACACGATCCTGTGAATTTTCGGAATATTATATTTTCCGAAAACTTGTTTCTTTCATTTTGAAAGTAAGCCAGCTTTCTTATACATCATTCGAAAGCTTGCAGCTTATACATAAGCAACTAATTCAAGTAAAATGGAGGGATCTGTATTACCATAGAAATACTATAGCACAAGGAGCTACATCAGCAGTAACACGATAGCAGAAATGAATACAACTGTTCGAGCTTCTTCGTTGTTTTCAAGAGTTCCCTAGACAACTGAATACAAACTTCAACCCCATCCATCGTCGTGCAAATAGAGATGTCAGCAAAGCGGCAAACTGAATAAATGGATAAATTACCGACCATTCAAAGCACAGTAGAGTATCAAGTTTCGTTTTGAATTCACAGGTCCAAAGGTTATTATACTGAGAATGGAAACCAGTCTCAAATCTCAAGCATCTGATTGGCTGAAATGGCGACCAGTCAAACCGAGCCTGCAATATTTTAATATTTGTCGTTTTCGATGGCTTTCAGTGTTTCCTTTTCCTTTTCATCTATTATTATCGTTTAAAAAATCATTTTCAGGACTTTGCCATATGAAGTCACTGCCCTGAAATATCAGGAGAGCACTTATAATATTAAATAAGATTTTAAAATAAGTTTACATGTCAAGATTTATGTTGGCCATTTGTATTTTCATTGGATGAAATATTTATATATTTCAAATTTTGACCTGTTGTTTATCGACAATTAATTGGTTTAACTGGTTTACAATCTCAGTTTTATAACCTTCAGCCCCGGTTTTGAACATACCAGCTTTACCAGATATACTTCCTGTTCTTTAAATTTTGCCATTGGCGTTGTCTGTGATATGCAGGAATTATATTCTCAGATCCCCTGTTAAAATGCTATTCTGTTTAGTTCAGCCGATTGCTTTCTTGTTAAGGCAAACGTATTTTTTTTATTTAGGGATTACATGCCGCTGAACAACTAGGTTGTAATCTGAAACTACTTGAATATTCCATGTTCACCGTCAAATGCATGTTCACCGTCATGTACATACTATCATTTGGAATGGATCGAAATTGTACTATTCATTGGTGTAAATATTGAGTTGCGCTCATCCCGGGGCTAGGCGGCGCGGGCAGTAATATGCATTTCCATTACTGTCACTGAACAGGCTCAATCAAACACAACCTGCAATGTTTTCATATTTGAGTTGTTCGGTGGCTTTCAAAAGTCCTCTTTTCATCTATTATATTATTTTAACATGGGTAATTTTTTACCTAGTACCGAGACTGCAATATTTTCATATAAGTTTCGTTCGGTGTCTTTCAAAGTACCCTCTTCATCTATTTTAACTAGAAACATCTTCGAATTCTACCCTGCGTTTCTTTATCCCTCAGGTAGTTTACTTGAAACATTCAAAACTTTATCACTTGGTGCTATAAGTATGTTGTTGTTATTTGGTATTTTGAGTAATTATTGTAGATTAACCACCGAAATCATTTGTCTGTTTATTGATATACTGTATCTGTATTTCGAACAAGGCCCAAGATAATAAAACTTGGAATGTAGACCAGTTTTAAATCTCAAGTATCAGTGCCCAAGGTTATAAAACTGAGCATGGAAACCAGTCTTAAATTTCAAGCATCTGATTGGCTGAACGACTTAAATGAAGACTTGTTTATATTTCAGCAAATCAGATACTGGAGAATTGAGACTGGTTTGCAATTTTAGTTTTATGATCTTGGCAACAAAAACAGGTTCGCACCCACAAAAATGCCCGATATATCACGAGAATTTGTAACTAAAAGTTAACAACTCTATCCCCTACTTTAAATTTGTCAAAAAAATTATCCTACCGAATTTCAGCTTGATTAGACAACTACCCTAGGAAAGCAAAGACCCTTTCTTGATCTTATTATTTCTTCTAATATTTCTGAAACTATGGCTCAGACTGGAATCCCTACTCTCTCAGCAGGCTGCTAACTTCTTAAAAACCCAGTAAACGCGGGTAAAATGGTTCGTTACTAAATAACACCAGTAACCAATATATAATGATGTTAACACTAATTAAAAATGACCATTAAAATGTATGATAAACCGAATTTGTAATGTGATAAAGTTTATAATCAATATACGTGGAAAGAATGTGTAAACCAGTCTTTTATTAAAGAAAATCAAACGCCACATCAGTGTCACCACTAAACACCATATGTTAAGTTTAAATAATGGTTTCAAATGAGATACAATTTGCAGCGCTCTGAATGCTTATGATTAAAATTCTAAGAGTCTGCTTAAATTTAAAGGACGTTTGAGGTTCTGAAAGCTAATTTAGAAAATTTTGGAAAACAACTGGGTCCTTTTGTTAAATTCTGACCATCGTGTTATTTGCAGATATAAATCCAGGCGTTCTGCTCTTAGCGAAACAATCTACCCATTTTACTTGAAATTGCAATTAGTCGCATGTGTTCTGAATGTTTTCTTGGAGCGTTTCCATGCAAAATTGTCTTGTAGGTTGGACATTTAACATGATTAAAAAATAAACTTGAAGTTAATTGTTTATTAGTAAAAACTGCATATCAGGAATTGCCACACCCAGAAAACATGGCCACCCCACGAGGCCAAAATGTATTGAGGAAAAGAGAGCATGGGTTGATAAAAAAATCAGTTCCAAATAAGATTCCACAAGCACTTAACGAAAAGGAGAACATTTGAAGTTATCGTTCTGGAACGGTCAGTGGCACAATAGGACGACCGACCGTGCGCTTGGTGAATCCTATTATTAAACCCATAGTGCAATAAACGAAAAGGGAACTTTAAAAGCCATCGAACACGATAAACATGAAAATATTGCTGGGTCGGTTTGATTGAGCCTGTTCATGGGCAGTACTGGAAGTGAATATTACTGCCCATGCCGCCTAGCGCCGGGTTAGTGATACATGATATTTAATCTTCTTTCACACGTGTCGTTCCGCGTTAATTAACCTCAGTACTCTCGTTAATTTTATTTGAAGTGTTTTATTTGGAAATTGGCATATTGCAGCAAGTTTTCCGAAATTTGCCTTGTTTCCTGATTTACGTTAATCTTTTATCTTTTAAATACTTTTATGACTGAATAATAAATTTATTAGTCATAATTCTTCCGAACTAGGTTTCGACCTCACTTTCTTCATCAATCCGATGTCCTAAGTTTATTATTCATTATACAAAATGCCCGCAAATAAAAAAAATTGAACTATTAAATTTTAAAATAAAACTTCTTAGATATTATTGTTAATGGTCCATTAAGAGATGACTAAACAGGCTTTTTACAGTTCAATGTGTTGAGACAAATGTTAAGCTTCTTTAAAAAGACCTTTAAAATGATCAAGTTCATTGATGATAGATAGGCCATAACTACTTCAGTTCAAGGGTTTTTTGAAGGATAACCTAAAACCACAATTCGTCAAACTGACTTTCAGAAATGTTTTTGTTTTTATCTTGTTCCAAAATAAAATTGCTTCGTACTTATGATGCTCCTATATTCGCGAGTAATATGTTTTGGGGGTTTTTCTGTAGAATATCGTTTGCTCTTTCCAAACATGTCGATATTGATTTTTATTCATCGTGCTGGTTTCTCTCAAATCTTGAATTGTCAGAAAATACTCGAAGTTTAAGTACCCTTCGAAAATAAATTCATTTCAAGATTTTCAAAAAAGGATAACATAAAACACTAATTCAACACAGTCACTTGCTTTCAGAAATGTTTTTTTTATCCTGTTCCAAATAAAATTGCTACATAATTATGATGCTTCTTTATTCGCGGGTTATAAGTTTCTTGCTTTTCTGTAAAACGAAAATGTGTCTGCTATTCAATTCGCGGTTTCCAAATATGTCGATGTTGAATATTATTGATCGTGATAATTTTAAAATCTTGAATTGACTGTCAGAAAATACTCGAAGTTTTTAGGCCCTACGAAAATAAGGTTCAGAGTAAATATGCGCTATGTTTCGCGATAAATGCTCAGCCAGATTTCTTTAGTTCAAGCCATGACAATAATTAAAGGTTATATTCCTGACACTTTGGTTTTTTCCTTTCAGACAGTTTTAATGTCAATAATTTTTATCGAATAAGATTACATGCCAAGACTAGAATCGAATGCGTTTAAACATATGTAATATATATTCTCCGGCTTTATTTTAGCTATTTTTTTATTAACAAAGGTTGATGCTTTAGATGAATGATAAACTTGAGATTTGCATTTAAAAACTAATTTGTATTATATTTAGTAAAACGAATACTTTGTTGTTGTTTCTAAACATAGCATTTTGTGGGTTAACACTACTTAATAAATCCGACAGCTACAGAGTAAATAGCTGCTATTATCTTTGTGACTTTGGATGAGAGGCATTATTGTCAAATAAAACTGCTACATTACTATTGTCAACACATGTTCCCAATATGAAAATCAACATAATGTGTTAAAATATTGCTCAAAAATGCATGCGTTGAATTATTTCAAATTAAAAAACATATATGACTGTAAAAATTATAAAGATTACATTTCACACTGTAAAAAATGAAAATTTAAGATAATGATATGCCACTTTTGAGCCTTCGTTAATATGCCGCCTATTTAAATAATACCATAAAAACAATACGTTCATAATAATATGTTTATATTTGCAGAATCAAAATCAAAACTAACCAATATACTAAAAACTGTGGCCTAAATGACGAGATCTATTTACTATAAATACAATGTTATAACGCGGAGTTTTTCACTGATTGTAGTAGAGTTGATGATCAAAATGTTCCGATTACAATCGATAGGAATAGCGCTGTTGGTGGTGGTAGAAGTTCATCATTATTGTAGCACGGATACCGCGTTAGAAACGATTCTCGACTTTCTAGAATTGCATTTTACACATTGCAAAGAAAGCAATAGGACGCTACGGCGTGGTGAGGAGTCATGCTGCCAAACGTGTCCCTGTGAAAAAGAATGCGAGAGTGATGACACGTGTTGTCCGGACTTTTTGTTACAGAAAGTCATAGATAAAAACCCCTTTTGTGATGCTCCAAGCGTGAGAAATGATGCACACCACATTACTAATACTACAATCTTAGGAATAACTAATGGTTTTCAGCAATTTGAATACAATGACATGTACAATTGCGTTGATTACAGACTAAGATGCGGGGAAACAAATTTCGAAATTCCAAAATTTACAACGGCCTATGAAATGATAGCGATGTGTCCCAACAGTTACTCTGCTCATACATCAATAAAACATCTGTGCAAAGTGTCTCTTCATGAATACCAGGAAAGCATGGTGGATTACTACAGCAGTAATTTGGAAGAACTCGTTAGTGTTTTTACCCCAGTCACTTCATTGAAAACTAACATAACATACCGAAATATCTTTTGTTGGGCATGTAGCGAAGATAATATTTCAGAGAATGAGTACATATCTTGGCAAGCTTTCGTAATGTGTGGGCATTACAAAGTTTCATTTCCTAAAGACACTCCGTATGAACTGTTTTACTACATCACAAAAAATGTTAACAATTATCATAACTGCAACATTATCATGAAGCCGCCAAAAGTAACTGAGAACCTTACACCGAAGAAATGTACTCCGTCTGATTTTAAATCATGTCCTTTGGGGACTGATGCTCATTTAGCTTTATTATGCCGAAGTTTCAATTTGCCTGTTAAACAATATACCGATTTAGAACACTTCAAAATATACAGAAATATTGCCTGCTACTTGTGCAACCAGAACAAGCCCTTCGTTAAAACATGTAGTACTACTTCTTGGCGGATTGTTGAACCCTTTTTCGAGACAGGTCTAAACTTAAGGATGACAGCGGGACTACTTTCGGCTTATCTCTCACCGAATACAAGCAACGTCGATTCCATAAAAAACGAAAATAGTTCCGAGAGTATTAACAAGTATGCCTGGAATTCTTCATATAGAGATGAAAAGTTTACACCAGGACAAGAAGAAGTAGCTATTTCAAAACTGGAAGACATGAAGAAGCTGTCGTCATCGTACTGCAACAACAACACAGATTCTAAGGTAAAGACAACTTTTCTGAATTGTTCAATCATCCTAGTGAGTTAAAACGAAATAAAAATTTCGAAATAAAAATAATAATTAATTTCGTAAACCACCTGGAAAGATTTACCAGCGAGAATCGCAAGGGATGCAAATCATTATCTTTACGTCTTAGCGATGCATAATGGAAACATAAAGATCCGTAACGGGTAAATATTTATTATTTTATTTTACGTACTGTGCGTATAAATGATAAGTGATTCGTGCATCTGTCTACCCTATTACTTCCGTTCGTCTATCATTATAAGGCCGCTTGTGCCGAACTTTTAAGTAAATTCATCAGGCTCTTTAAAGGGCTAGGCAATATATGATTTTGAAATGGAGTGAGGAGATTTATTGAAAATGTTCAGGGGTGAGGTTAACAGAATATCAGGTAATGTGACGTCAATGATTATAAACTTTTTAAGCTGCCCTCTACTGTTTAAAAATGCAATTATTAAGCTGCAACAAATCCTAGTGTATGTTAAGAAAATATTTAATATTAACGGTCGTTGTTGTGTTTTTGATACTTTCAGAAATCACACAAATAATACGCTTAAGTTAATGTTAAAGTTGCATTTGAAAGGGGCAAAACTCATAAAATATTTAAACAGGAGTTATCATTCTTGTTGCCATGTTGTTCATGAAGATGATATATTCCGAGTACAAAATGAATAGAACAAGTGCTTTTAGTATATGCCACATTTTCATGTTAAAGTCTCCTTTGAAAGAGGCATATCTAAAATAATTGAAACAGAAGTAATCATTCTTGTTCACTGATGGCATTGTTCATGAAGATGATATATTCCCAGAATAGGACAAGTTATTACAAAGTTATATGCAAGATAAAGTTTCATGTTAAAGTTGCATTTGAAAGGGGCATTACTCAAAAATAGTCAAACAGGAGTTATCATTCTTGTAGTAACCGATGTTGTTGTTCATGATGATGATATATTCCAAGTATGAAGTGAATAAGACAAGTACTTTCAAAGTTAAAGGCAACATTTAGTTTCATGTTAAAGTTGCATTTGAAAAGGGCATAACTAAAAATAGTCAAACAGGAGTAATCATTCTTGTAGTAACCGATGTTGTTGTTCATGATGATGATATGTTCCAAGTATGAAGTAAAAAGGACAAGTACCAACACAGTTAAAGCCAACATTAAGTTTCATGTTAAAGTTGCATTTGAAAGGGGCATAACTAAAAAAAGTCAAGCAGGAGTTATCATTCTTGTTGTAACCGATGTTGTTGTTCATGGTGATGATATGTTCCAAGTATGAAGTAAAAAGGACAAGTACTAACAAAGTTAAAGGCAACATTAAGTTTCATGTTAAAAGTTGCATTTGAAAGAGGCATAACTCAAAAAAGTCAAACAGGAGTTATCATTCTTGTTGTAACCGATGTTGTTGTTCATGATGATGATATATTCCAAGTATGAAGTGAATAGGACAAGTACTTTCAAAGATAAAGGCAACATTAAGTTTCATGTTAAAAGTTGCATTTGAAAGGGGCATAACTCAAAAAAGTCAAACAGAAGTTATCATTCTTGTTGTAGCCGATATTGTTGTTCATGATGATGATATATTCCAAGTATGAAGTGAATAGGACAAGTACTTTCAAAGATAAAGGCAACATTAAGTTTCATGTTAAAGTTGCATTTGAAAGGGGCATAACTCCAAAATTGTCAAACAGGAGTTATCATTCTTGTTGTTACTGATGTTGCTGTTCACGATGATGATATATTCCAAGTATAAAGTGAATAGTTAAAGTACTTTCAAAGTTATAGGCAACATTAAGTTTCATGTTAAAGCTTGGGGACTACCGGACGACGCCGACGACGACGACACCGACGACGCCGACGGACATTAGGATCTCTATGTGTCTACCTGCTATCGCAGGCGAAACAAAAAGGATTTCAAGGTAACGATGCTTGAAAGGCTTGGTTTAACAGTGCTTTCTGAGAATAATAAATGTAAACTTAGTATAATTCACTCCCTAAATATTTAATAAGAGACAAGCTAACAAGTCTCATTGAGAAAAAAAAACGTTCGCAAAATCCTTATCACTTTTGATAAACATGTGGCATTTTACGGATATTTTTTATAATAATAATACTCTATGGACATTTCAATTGATGATGGTTTCGGAACTAATAAAATATGATAAAAAAGATTATTTTGAATTTAATATTGTAAATTGTTCATTTTTAGACGGTGATGCCACGCATGCACATCATACGTTGTTTATATTTCATAGACGTTTGAAGTCACTATTGCAACACGTTATTTATCAGCAAGTATTTTATTTTACGGTCGCAAGGGTTAAGGAATTGATGAAGGTTTATAAGTAAAATAACCTAGACTTTCGATCTGTTTCATTTATCCCTCCCATCGTGTTCTTGCTTCTTTGAGGGAGCTTTGGTACCAGTTAGGACATTTAGTTCCCAACTTTTTGCTTGACAATGTTATTAGCTTCTTCTCTAAAACGTGTGTTTTATATGTGTGTGTGCTTTTGCGAGCAACATTGACGAGTTGAAACTAATTCACCTAGTCAACTTGTACTTTTTTCACATGAGAACCAGTTGGAGCAAATGTAAGGTTGGTACACCCTAGAACATCGAAGATGTATAAAAGGTCATTTTAAATGAATAAACCTACTTTAATTACAAACTCCATACATAAAACCAGAAGTCGGTTGCTTTAAGATATGTCATCATATAATAACTTAACTATTGAGCCATTTAAAACACTTGATTAAAGTTGTTTTTTTTTCACTACTGGCAGAGTACGTAATTTCGGCCGCTTTTTGCGGTTTTTATTTATTTCTCTTTTACGTGATAACGAATTTCAATAAATTTTTCATGTTTGATTTTGGGTACCTAAGACATAAAAAGTATTTAAACTTTGTTATTTTTGTTAAATGTGTGATTTTATATTACTGGTAAATACATCTAGGATTATTCAGTATTTTCCAGTGGTGGAGTACGTAAATATTCAGCCACTTTTTAGAATTAAATGAAACAAAAATACAAGTAGGCCTATGAAAAGTAGAGTAGCCACCTCGCGTGAAAAATAAACGAACAAACAACAAAATTATGAAATTATTTGTTTTTACATACCCTCGTTATTCTGAATATCTCTTATATTTGACAGCCTCCCGTTTAGCATAAAGCACGTTTCTCTTTCTCCATGAAGACACAATAAATATCGTTGAATTTAAAAAAAAACGTTGTACAGTACATAAAAACGTGAAAAAATGAACTACAACATGACCTTTCCTGGTTTTCCGGGAACTCGTTTTAAAAATAGACATTGATTAATAAATAAAATGAGTCTCTTTACCAGGTATCCACTATGAGCTATTTGTTTCCGCACAGGCCGTACTGTTTCGTGAATGTAAAATGTTACATTTCCAACTCCATCTGATAACTAATTTATATAATCCATCTTTAAATAATAAATAACAAATTTAAATTTGTATTTATTAAACGATCATTTTTGAAATCTGCTGGAAAACACTTAAATATATGTTCAAAAAAAGGTGAAATATGCATATCAGGAATCGCCACATTCGGAAAAAACAGCCTCCCCAAACAGTCAAGAAGAAGAGAGGGAGAGAGCATGGTTAATAAAATGATCAGTTGCAAAAGAGACACCTCAAACAATTAACAAAAATGAGAACCGAGGGGTTACCGCCTTGGAACGGTCAGTGGCAAATCAAATTGCCATTGGGGGTTTAAACCAGATTCTAGGGTGCACCATCCTCACACTTGCCCCAACAGGTTCTCATATCACAAAACAAATACAATTTGTCTTGGTGAAACAACTCCAACCCACTTATCGGCTCAACAATGTTGCATCCAAAAGCACACAAACAATTTGATATGTGTTCAATTTGACCCTTAGTGAACTTACAATCAGTACAATGAAGAGTTTTCTGTCAAGGCCTAAAATGAAGTATTATTTGTTTCCCAATCCACGACCGACCCGAAAAATTGGCGCGACCCGAAAAATTGTATCGCCGAAACCTAAATGATATTTTTGTTATTTGTCTGGTAACAAAACATGGAGACGAAAAATGCATTTTTTCGAATTATTTTGTGTACGAAACCGATTGCAATTAAGTATTAGAGCAGTTGGCGGTTACCAGACGCTAAACGATTACGCATGAGAAAATGGCCAAACCCACACCTTGCAAAAGGCATCCGATCATCGAAAGGTCCGACAGATTTAAAGCAACATTTTCTAGTGCCTAAACTCCGGTTTCTTCCTTTCATAGTAAAATGATTTGTGATTGGTTGCCTCGAAACCGATTGCAATTAAGTATTAGAGCAGTTGGCGGTTACCAGACGCTAAACGATTACGCATGAGAAAATGGCCAAACCCACACCTTGCAAAAGGCGTCCGATCATCGAAAGGTCCGACAGATTTAAAGCAACATTTTCTAGTGCCTAAACTCCGGTTTCTTCCTTTCATAGTAAAATGATTTGTGATTGGTTGCCTGATTCTTATTGTCCAATCGCGAGTTCGATAACATAATCTATCGGCCATGTTATAAAAATGGTGTTTGGGCTGTCCAGCGTTGGCAGAGGATATTATGTGCCCAAACTGGGGACATTTCACGAATCACAGAGCAAATGTCGGCGTCTAGGCCATTCAGTTTCGATTATATCGAAATTTCAAATGGCTTTGTTGCCTGTGTTGTTTTTCATCTCACAGAAACAATCAAATGGAAATCTCACAAAGTTTCATGGAATAAAAGTGTGAATTTGTTTGACATACAGGCGATCGGTAGTCGAAGTAAGTTATCTTTTATAAACAGGAAGAAGCGTAATAAATATAGGATAACATGTACATCTCAACCATTTTCTTGATTGTTATTCTGTATAAAAATGACCTCAGTCTAAGCAAAAATAGGAATTTTAAGTTTTATTAGTGAAAGTTTGTTAAAACTGGAAATAAATTTAATACAAGTTTCACATTTTGTTGCAAACAAATGTACCTGAAAAAGACAAAAACTAAATATTTTACAATATCACCTCTGTCTTTTTTCAGCCTGGCAGATTTTCTCATGCTCCCGCAGACTTATATTGCTCATCGGACCGAATGACCAGCAATTTTGGGACTTTTTTTGAAGTCTGTAACCCAGGAAACATTCTGTTTGCGTCTCTGATAAAAATGGAGACACAAGTCGTTCTTTGGTATCCAAGAAAATTTGCAGATTGTCAACAAAGCAATGTGTGACATTGATGACGAAGCTGTTCATCCCGATGATAATTAAACGAATTAGATTGCCTAATCCTATTTTGTGTTTCTTTCTGTGGCGTTTTAAATTCTGCCACTTTATGCAAAAACATTTTTTCATTGACATTTTTTACATAATTGATGGAAATTCACTTTAAGTTTTCATTGTCAAAATGTGAAATTTTTATATTGAAATTGTATTTCATTTTTAGGTAATCAGGAATTTATTTTCTTATTTATATAGCACTATTCCTGGGCAGGCTTGTCACAAGGACGACTTGATCATTTTGCAGAACGGCATTCATTTATAGTACATGCAAACTTGGTACCGATATATTTAAAGTTGAGAATGTTTGTATTCCCCTTGGAGTTTATCCTAGAATATCTAAATGTGAATCATTATTCTGAAAAATTCAAATAAAACAAAAAGTTTGACCTACTTACCAAACCCTACCAAATCTGCTTGGATCGGGATGGGTAAACAAAGAATATTTTAAGTCTGGCCCAATTAATTTTATTTATACTTACTGAATTGAAGTATTCTTTTGGTTTCTGTCGTTTAGGCAAACATTTCAACCCTCAGTGATAATGGATTAAGGATCAATGTCACAAAAACGCTTTTAATCAGGTGGCCAAATATTTACGTACCGGCCACCATTACGTACTCGGCCAGTAAGACTGTGCTTTCAAGTGAGGTATTTTTCCGTTAAATGCTCTACCATTAAGTGCATTTGACGAGTCAATATTCAGTATGTCATGAATGAGCTTATTTTAGTTTCTTAAAACATTTTTCTTTAATTTTCAGACATGTGGCGATATCATGTGTCCATTGTACTTCTATGAAAGTGATGGCGAGTGCATCCCGACATTTACCAGCTTTGGAGGCATGTACTTTAGTATATGTTTAGAGATCAAACCAGCACAGTCTCAACAGCTTAACATTGTTCTGCCGGTCCTAACTCATAATTTGGAAAGTGTTGCGAGATTTGTTTTCAATAATTACAGTTTGGAAATTTGGTTTTCTACAGAGGAAGAAGAAGAGAAAATTATTGTGGTTATAATTAACATCATCTCTACGGACCCAGACTTTATTAGTACAATGAACACATTAGATTTCTTCCTTCAAAATATAACCGACATAAGATTTCAAACTGAGCAAGGAATTTTTGACATTGCCTTCAAACTTACAACAGAAGATGATTATATTTTCGTGGGGGTTAAAAAATTCCAAACGGGTAAAAAGGTCGAAGCTTATAGAAGAGAAAGAAATTTAGCCATATCGTTAAAGAAAATGAACATTCCATATACGATGGGTTGTTATCGTATCGAAATCTTAGAAAAAAACATTGCCTTGCGAAATTTTGACTATAAAAACAAACAACTTATTCCTTTTGAACGTGATATAAATGATAAAACGGGAATAACACTCAAATATATTTCTTGTATAGCAGATGCGATTCAAATAAGTTTGAGAAAAACGGAAACATACATGTTCAAAGGCTTTGCAGGAAAATCCTCGAGTCCTGTTGACAACCCTCAGGAAAAGGAAGCGATTTTCATAAAAAATAACGCAAGTAAAGATAACATTGGTACTAGCAAACGCATCGAGGATACAGTATCAGCATTTGCCTTCGGAGTTCGGGATGGCAACCTCACTGTTGCCGCTGTTGTTGCTTTTGCGGTTATTCTGCTTACCATGTTAACGAATTAGAAAAGATTATTCAAAAATTCTAACGTGGAAGGTTACTTGAAAATGGACCAAAGTTCTAGGAAGGATTTGCGATATTTTGCTGGGAAGAGATACTTATCACTTTGATTTAAGCCAACATAAAAACACGATAGATGGAGCATTTCAATCAACATTGGTATGGAACATTAGATGATTCGAATTAAATGAATAAAAACTACATTATATGAAAAAGTTAAAAAGTCTTTGAAATCATTGAAAATTACTTGTAAAGATAACTGTTCACATGATTTAGCTATCCTTATACATATTAACAAAGGAAACTGGTCCGTTTACAATTCTACATTAAGAAAAAGTTTGTGTCATTGTAATATTATTTTTCTAGATTTAGAATATTATTTTCTACAGCGCTCTGCAGGCCTAGTGATCTAGTGATTGACCCATCTACAGTTGATCATTATGCTTACCTCTTTGGTTGCACGACGGTGGCAGGGGTTTAAGAGTTTATGAATGTTTGTGGGGAAATCTTTTCTTAAAACAATCTAGAAGCTCGATTTGTTTCTTTTATCCCTGTCATCGTGTTCTTGCTGATTTTACTTCAGGAGCTCTAGTCTCGGTAAGATAATTGAGTACCCGCCCTTTGGCTTTGCAATGCTATTCCCTTTTTTTATGCTTTATATGTTTGTGAGCATTTGCATGCAACATTGTTGAGCCGATGGGTGGGTTGTAATTATTTCACCAAGACAACTTGTACTTGTTTTGTGATATGAGAACCTGTTGGGGCAGTGTGAGGTTTGTGCACCCTAGAACCTGGTTTAAACCCCCAGTGGCATTTTGATTTTCCACTGACCGTTCCAAGGC
Source organism: Corbicula japonica (assembly GCA_038501625.1). Taxonomy (NCBI): domain Eukaryota; kingdom Metazoa; phylum Mollusca; class Bivalvia; order Venerida; family Cyrenidae; genus Corbicula; species Corbicula japonica. The sequence continues at coordinate 8,427,764 of JAZAYU010000006.1, read as the reverse complement.
GGTTACCCATCGGATTCTCATTTTTGTTAATTGTTTGTGGTGTCTCTTTTGAAACTGATCATTTTATTAACCATGTTCTCTCCCTCTCTCTTCTTGTCTGTGTGGGGAGGCTGGTTTTTCTGAATGTGGCGATTCCTGATATGCATATTTCATCTTTTTTCTATTAACTTGTACAAAAATAAGCTTTTTAAGAAATGAAATTTTACTAAAAAAAATTTTGACAGACTTTTGTAAATTTAAAAACTTCATGTCATAATCAACAGTTAAATAGTTATAAGCAATTAAACAAAATAAGAAGTACGAGGTGTGTAAACTAGTTTCACTTCATAATTAATGTGTTCTTCCATATGGTGATCATGACTGACTTGGTAGGTTTCCTTTTGTTTTTGTGTATGTGTTTTTTTCTTGTCACATATGGAGTATATTTATTAGAATATTGTTTTTGATTGCATATTAATTTGTTCTGGTTCTTTTACTCAATTATGGATAGATTGAGCATAGATTGTAAATAATTATTATGTACGTTTTAGAATTCTAAGCATTATAACATGTTATGGGTTATAAACATGACGTATTGTCAAAGTTTTTTGACTGTTTTAATTATTAAAATTAATATATGTAATCTTTTTGGCGCGAGTTTATTAAATGTGCATGAAAGGGACTCGTGTGTTTACCTATACAAGATTTTAATTAAAACTCATAAATTATCTAACCACGTTGAAATATAGAAAATGGAAAATGATAATAAGCACAATTGTCAAAGTAGGATTAATCAAAGTGATGGTTAATTTATTTCCAGTTTATATTCCTGCTACAAACATTGCAAAGTTTTTTCAAAATGTGATACTCATCTTTCGACATCAAAGTTGGAAAGATCGACAAGAAAGCTATTTCATTGCCTAATAGAATCGTGTTACATTGATAAAGAACACAAGTAAAGATAACATTGGTACTAGCAAACGCATCGAGGATACAGTATCAGCATTTTCCTTCGGAGTCCGGGATGGCATCCTCACCGTTGCCGCTGTTGTTACTTTTGCGGTTATTCTGCTTACCATTTTAATGTATTAGAAATGATTATTCAAAAGTTCTAACGTGGAAGGTTAAAGCATTGAACTTGAAAATGGACCAAAGTTCTAGGAAGAATTTGTGATATCTTGCTGGGAAGACATACTTATCACTATGATTTAACACTTCATAAAACTCCATAGAGGTAGCAGCTCAACCAACATTGGTATGGAAATTTAATGAATCTTTAAAACTACATTATATGAATATTTAAAAAGTCTTTGAAATCATTGAAACTTACTATTTAAGGGCTTACTACACTCCTCCCCAGCACGTTCGTCGATAAAAAGAAAATAATCAAAATCTCAATAACGGTAAAATGTCGTTCAATGATACTATGCACAAACGAATGTTACTAATGTATCTTCATTTTGCATACACTAAAACACGTTACAAAAGTAAAGAAAAAAGCTAGAGCTAAAAATTCCTTAAAATTCTATTTACATAAATTCACAAAAACTAAGCAATAAAAAACATTATTTTAAATTCCAACGTAAGTGTACTGATACTGACCAAAAAATGTTGTGTAGATTGTAAAGAAATTTCAACTGCTTAAAGAAAAATCAATGATTGTCATCCGTTACGCGACCAGGAAGCTACCAGGAAATTGAAGGTCAAACACACATTTACTAATACACTCAAACAAAGTTCTAATTGGTCATCAGTTGTATGTGTTTACAATGTATGCTAGTTTCGTTTCTTTCCTACGTCAAGAGAAGTTGTGGAAAGAACTGTTTAGTCTTGAATTCAATTATCTAATGTCTTTTAATCTTTATTGATTGTTTTCGTAAATTTACCCAACACCATTTACTTACACCGCAGGGTCAAACTTAGAACAGTCTTTAATTGAAAGGGAGGTAATTTTAAAATTGAATACTTAGAAGGGGTTTTATAAACACAAATGTGCTATTGATTAATAAGGTTTTATCTTTGTACTATTAATGAGGAGTCCAAGAAAATCAAAACAAGAAATTAAGAGCAAATTTCTGTTTCCTTGACCTTTCTATGCAAGAAATGCATTTTTAGCAAAATTAAGGATAACTCTCGCCAAACTGTTCCAGAGTCAATTATTACAAGATACACGCTTAAGTTGAAAACTGTTGTTGGCATATGATCATAAATAAAGAGTGAATTCAATGTCTTTCTTATAAACAAATACGGACAAAAAGTGACCAATTAGAACTTTGGGTGAGTGTATCTCAAAAAGTTTACATATGTAAGTAACGAGAACACAATAAATTGTTGTAAGTATCATACTTCTCATGTGGGCATTTAAAATGATGTTTTGTGTTGTTAAGGTTTTGTGAATTAATGTAATGTAAAATAGAATTATAAGGATTTTTTTTAATCTCGCTATTTTTCTTTACTGTTCTTTTTTGTTTTGCCAGTGACCGTTCCCAGGCGGTAACCCCTAGGGTTCTCACTTTCGTAATTGTGTGTGGCGTCCATATTGAAACTGATTATTGAAATAACATGCCCCCTTTTCCTTTCTACAGTTTGGCTGAGTGGGGAGGCTTTGTCTGCCAGTCCTGATTTGCATATTGCACTTTTTTACCATATGCAAAATTAATATACATTAGTAACATTCATTTGTTTCATTGAACAAATTTTGCTTTTATTGAGATTTTGATAATTTTCGTTTGTATCGTTAAACGTGCTGGGGAGAAGTGTAGTAAGCCCTTAAGAAACCTGTTCACACGATTTAGACTATCCTATTACATATTAACAACTGAAACTGGTCCGTTTACATGTCTACAAAAGAAAAAAGTTTGTGTCATCGTAATATGATTTTCTAGATTTAGAATATAATTTCTATTGACTTGTACAAAATATATAATAAGAAACGAAATTAAAGTAAAGAAACTTTTGACTGACTTTCGTAAATTTTATATCTTCATGTCAATAACATAACAAAAACAACACTTTAATAGATATAAGCAACTTTTAAAGAAAAACTACGAAGCACGAGATGTGTAAACTAGTTTCATTGCATAATTGTTGTGTTATCTGGTAAGGTGATCATAACTGTTTTGGTAGGTTTCCTCCTTTTGTGTATAATGATGTTGTTGTTGTTGTTTTTTTCTTGTCACTTATGTAGTATATTTATCAAAGCATTGTGTTTGATTGTAGATTAGTTTGTGTTGTTGTTTTTTTGTTCCTTCTACTCTGGATGATTACAATAATGTTTTGTTTTAATCTACTGGTCGTTGTAAGCTAACGGCGTTCAATGGTTTTTGTTTTTTTCTACTTTTTTTGTTTCAGGCCCCTTTTCAGAGTAACCCCTTTTTTATTCAGTTAACAATGTAACAATCTACATTTTTTGTATTAATAAGCATGTCACATATTTATATCAATATATACAGTACTGGTTATTTTATACCATTATGATTGAAATATACGTTTAGTGAGGTCAAGAGCTGAAACATTTAAATTTACAAAAACAAGTTATTTGCATCCCATCAGTTCTTGTTTTGTTTTATCACAAATATACACTTTTAAATACTTTCTTTGATTGTACAGTTTACAATGAGGCTCAGATTTGTCAGATTTTACAGATTGTGTAGAATTCCTGAAAAACGATAATTATACCCCCGCTTCGAAGAAGAGGGGGGTATACTGTTTTAACGTTTTCGTGCGTCCGTCCGTCCGTCCGTAACAAAATTTTCGTCACAGTTTTCTCAGCAACTATAAAATGCAGCAGCCTGATATTTTGCATATTGCTTTATCCTATAGTCCCATATGCTGTAAAGCAATTTCATGCTCCTTGCTCATCTACTTTCTGTTTGCTGCATATTTTTAGATTTTGTTACTATGAAGGTGCATTACATCAACCAAAAGGCATGTTAATTTTCCGTCGCAGTTTTCTAAGTAACTATAACATGCAGCAGCCTGATATTATGCATATTGCTTTATCCTATAGTCCCATATGGTGTAAAGCAATTTCATGCTCCTTGCTCATCTACTTCCTGTTTGCCGAATAATTAAGGTTTTGTTACTATAAAGGTGCATTACATCAACCAAAGGGCATGTTAATTTTCCGTCACAGTTTTCTAAGCAACTATAAAATTCAGCAGCATGATATTTTGCATAATGCTTTATCCTATAGTCCCATATGGTGTAAAGCGATTTTATGCTCCTTGCTCACCTACTTCCTGTTCACGGAATACTTAGATTTTTACACATAGTTGACATACATGCACAATTTCCGTCGCAGTTTTCTAAGCAACTTTAACATGCAGCAGCCTGATATTTTGCATAATGCTTTATCCTATAGTCCCGTATGGTGTAAAGCGATTTTATGCTCCTTGCTCATCTACTTCCTGTTTACGGAATACTTAGATTTGTGCACATAGTTGACATACATGCACAATTTCCGTTGTAGTTTTCTTAGCAACTGAAACATGCAGCAGCCTGATATTTTGCTTATTGCTTTATCATATATTCCCATATGGTGTAAAGCGATTTTATGCTCCTTGCTCACCTAATACCTGTTCACCGAATACTTAGATTTTTACATATAGATGACATACATGCACAATTTGTGTCGCATTTTTCTAAGGCTCTATAACATGTAGCAGCCTGATATTTTATATATTTATTATGTCTCCCACCCCCCCCCACCCCCCTCTGGGGGAGACATATCGTTTTTTTGCCCTGTCTGTCTGTCCCTCTGTCCCTCTGTCACACTTTGTTTCCGCTCAATAACTGGAGTACCGTTTGACCCACAGCATTCAAACTTCACAGGGTGATGCCCCTATTGAGTAGAAGAACCCTATTGATTTCGGGGTCAGTAGGTCAATGGTCAAGGTCACAGGGTCCCGAGGAGTGAAAACCGTTTCTGCTAAATAACAGGAGTTCTATTTCACCCAGAGCCCTCAAACTTCATACAATGGATGTCCTTATTGAGCAGAGAACTCCTATTGATTTTGGGGTCAGTAGGTCAAAGGTCATAGTCACTGGGGCCCGAAGAGTGAAAACCGTTTCTGCTCAATAACTGGAGTACCGTTTGACCCAGAGCATTCAAACTTCATAGGGTGATAGCCCTTATTGAGTAGAAGAACCCTTGATTTGGGGGTCAGTAGGTAAAAGGTAAAAGGTCACAGGGGCCTGTAGAGTGAAAACCGTTTCCGCTCAATAACAGGAGTTCTATTTCAACCAGAGCCTTCAAACTTCATACGATGGATGTCCTTATTGAGTAGAGGACTCCTATTGATTTTGGGGTCAGTAGGTCAAAGGTCAAGGTCACAGGGGCCCCGAAGTGTGAAAACTGTATCCGGTCAATAACTGGAGTACCGCTTGACCCAGAGCATTCAAACAAAATAGGGTAATTGAGTAGAAGAACCCTATTGATTTTGGGGTCAGTAGGTCAAAGGTCACAGGGACCAGGGCTCAGGGGAGAGACATGCATTTTTCACAAAAAAACATCTAGTATTTTATATGTATATAGGTAAATACTCGGAAAAATTTGACACCCTTCATACATATGACAATTGCTTGCAAATTACATTTTGAAAGTCATATTTCTCTAAGCAGGGCTATCAGTAGTGAGCATTAGCTCACAGGTTTATCTTGTTTGATCAGGTCCGTTATTCCATAGATGAATAATTATGCTATTTTGTCAATATATTTTATTAAGCTTAATGGTGGGTCTGAAAGTTACAAAAAAGGTAAGTGAATTTTGAAGTTATAAGCGATTTGATTATTGTTACTCTCCCAAATAACGTTAGCTTTCGTTTTGACCACGATTTAATTAGATGTTCACATTTATTTTTAATTTCGATTGTATTATGTTCCCATATATTGTCTACATCTGCGGTAAAATTTACCCCTATAATTGTATGTGTTCGTTTGTCCAATCCAAATTAATTTCTTGAAATAATTTGACTTGAAAGTCTTGCATTGACCCTATCCAGTACGCTTTTGTTTTCTCTATATTGATTTTGAGACCAGATAGTTTGTAAAAATCGTCTAATGTAATTTAACAGGATCTGAGTGATAAATCTTTTCCATTTAAAAAGTATTCGTGTATCGTCTGCGTATTGACTTAATTTGAGTTCTTTGTCATCTAAGAACATTCCTTCAATGTTGTTGTATTTACGTATCATTAGTTACAGAATTTCAGCGCAGAGAATAAACAGATAAGGTGAAATAGGGTCTCATTGTCTGCAAACACGAGCTAGTCTAAAGTATTGGGATAAAACAAAACATTCTGTATTATACATGATTCTGCTCCATTTTGAAAAAGGGATATCCAACGTTTAAACGATTGTCCAAATTTATGGTAATCTAACAGTTTATGAATATATTTCCAAGAAATCGAATCAAAAACTTGCTGGAAGTCAATAGATAGTAAAAGTCAAGGTATCGCTTATGACTTTGTTTCGAACAGTATATCATTCGGAGAACTATATTTGATAACTCTTTCCAAAAGAATGAGAAACAATCCGCTGTATAACCGTCCAGTCCTGTGCTTCTAAATATTTGATATCAAAGTCATTTATTTTAAATGGATTGGACCTATTCTCCCAAGGCGTGTCGTCTATATTAATTGATTCTGTATAAAGTATTTCAAAGTATCGTTTTGATAGTTTAAAATTGCATAAACTAATCTATATTCTTAATTTTCTTCATCTACCAGTTTATTAATTGTTTTGTTTGTATAATTTCTCTTTTCTAAGTTAAAAAAATATTTTCTTGTTTTTTCGCCGACATCTTCATAGTAAGACTTTTAGATCTAAACATTGCACCCTTATTTTTTTTACTTTTCTTATATTTTCTAGTTCGGACTTTCTTTTTTCTTATTAATTTAAGATGTTTTCTTTTATATTTTTAACGTCTTGGTTAATAATATTTTCTAATTTCTCAATATCTTTTTCCAAATTCATCTGATTTTTAATTTAGTTGTGTTTTTTTTTCTTTTCAGAACTGAATTTTATCGACTTACCCAATAAAATTACTAAAAGGTTTTAAGAAATAATTGATCATTTATGTTAAATCTCGTATTTGTTGGTATAGGAATATCACTATTAAGATGTTCATCTACATTATCTATTGTATGTTGATCAATCAGTGTTCACTTAACCAAAGTAATATATTTATCATGTTTTAAAGGGGAGTAGTTAAATTTCCAGTAACCTGGACATCTTATAGTATCTGGGAGTTTCAGCTTTATCAATATTCCCTTATGATCTGTTCTGTAGCTTTAAACAATTTGTGCATCCGTTATAAAATTTCAAGTGTTTTGGTTTAGTAGGAAAAAGTCTAATAGTGCCCGTTTCCTTTTCCACATATATTGTCTGTTATTTTGATGCACGGTTCTCCAAACATGAATATATACTGAACAAAAATAAAAAGTATCCACTTTTTATGCTTGTATTCTCATTGACATATTTTCATTTAATCAGGGGCGCTTGGAAAAGTATTTTATTTAATTATTTCATTTGTTTTTAAGTCCAATTTCTCATGAACATAATTGTCCTCAACAAGAACCGGACAAATGCTTAACGAATAACAACTGATAAAGTATTTAAAAACACTATATTTTAATTTAAAGGGAGGTAATTGAAAATGCTTGGAATTTCAAGAGGCATTTATCGAGAACTAGTTGTTTTACATATAATTGTTTTGTGATTTTATTGACCACAAGAACTTGAGAAATTTATTTTATTCTAATAAATGTGAATATTGTTTTGGAATCACTGACTTCTTCCATAAACCCCCATTAAAATAAAGGAAAAGATAACTAAGTTGTGACTGCACATTTTAATGAAAACTTTATTTCCTTGAAATGATTACAGAAATGCAAACTTGTTCAAAGAAAGAATTTCGATTTTGCTTTTTCTTATTTTACAAAATTTCAGGTAGAAAAGTGGATACTTTTTATTTATGCTGAGTATAGTTATTACTTAATAGAGATTAAAAAACACATTTTTGAACGTGGGTTATTTATGTTAACATAGTTTTCGCAATCAACTAAAGTATTTATAACCATATTCCACTCAATAGTCATTATTTATAACTTCAATTATTTTAAATATGGTTTCGTAAAGTTTAGGATTATCATTGTTATAATAAATAGTAATAATCTCGTAAACTATTGCTGTTCCTTCTAGAATTATGGACCCGGGCATATCACGAGACTCGGAACCACTTTCCCACATTACAGTTGTATTATGTAGACACATTATAGTAGAAATAGTTCGTTAATGGTTCCATTGAGACAATTCGAATGATAATTATCGCATCGCTTACAATGCTATCGGACTGATGTCGTTTTACTGTGGCATACAACTTGAGATCCACATATGATGTCTTCATTTACACCCATAGACCTTTAACAGAGTTTATTTTCAAAAACATACCTAGAAAACCCTTACCGCAATGCAAACATACAACGAAAAGTTATTTAAGATTCCAGGAGACATTATACTCAAATTTTTAATTTTCTTAATCTTTTTGACGGCACATTTTTTATTTAATTGACTGTCGTCGTTTAATATTTATCAGCGATGCGTGGACTACTGTGCGTGAATCTAAAACTATGGTCGAAACATTCTAAGGACGAATGTCCAGGAAACGTTTGGCTGTTTCCCCTAGCATGTCTCTCTTTCAGTAGAAAAGTCACAGTCGTTAACTAATTTTGTCTGGCGGATTTAGCGAGTTTAAGCTATCTTTCCTTGATATTTAAGTTTAGGTGGTGTTCCTCGCGTTTACAGGTAGAGTACATCCTGCACAACTTAACACCAGTAGATCTAAGTATTATTAAAAAACATACAATGGATATCATATTATATGATACCTGTTATCTCAGCATGGTTGCTGATAGCAATTCGGTGCAACTTAACCTGGACACTGATTTTCTGCCGTGTATTACGTTTGAAATACCTTCTTTACTGAAATCTGTTAAAATTTGAGTTGCACAAATTCTGCACAATATTTACCATATCCTGTCCTTCGGTGCGTTCTCAACACATTCTGGTTGCGTTGTTTTAATAAAGTATAAGCAAGCTGTACCTTTTGTTTATCACAAACAATAAATATCATGTTTTCATGATGCGGGATAGGCCTAGGAAAGAAATGTTTTAATAGATACAGGCAGAAATTGAAACGTCATACAACAGCCAATCAAAGGCCTATATGTTTGGTTCACAACAGTCGTTTATTTCCTGACAACGACTGAGTAATAGTCTAGGAATATGTCTGGTCCGTAGTTGTCATGGTCCGTAATGTCCCTAAATCAGAGAGTCTACCAGTCTAAGCGGCAAGATGATCAAGACCAAGGAAACTCCGCTTTTTGCCTTGTTGCTTTTGAAACAACGATTTTGATTAGTTGCTGTTTAATAATCCAATGATATTAAAGAATTGAAAAGGGGTATTCCCACACTGATTTCCTTCATCGATGAAAAAATCAAAAGAGAAAGCGAGAACCACGAACTTCGTTCAAACGGCTTAACTTGGATTTCTTCGCCGTTTTCATTGTAAATTCCTACCGTATATCCGGCCGCCCGTGGGCGATCGGAAAAAGCACGTGTTGATATTTCAATATTTGACAAGGTCAAAGACGGATCAACTCGATGTTATTTATATAATTATAGGATTAAGTGGCAACGATCATTAAGCCAGCTTCTGCCGTTTAAAAATCTTTTCATGATGTGATAAAATGGATTTATCTTCCGATTTCGTGAGCTTTAAGTAGAATAAATATGATTCTGACTTAAGATAAAAGCGTGTGTATCCTACACTGTTTCTATCCTAGATCAGGATCGTGATGATCAGCTAACTAAACTTGATCAGCAGGTAAGGTGATCTTGGTAGGTTTCCTTTTGTTTTTTGTGTATCGGTTGTTGTTTTTTTCTTATCATATACATGTATGTAGACTATTTGTTAGAACATTGTTTTTGATTGTAGATTAATTTGTTTTGGTTTCTTTTACTCTGGATGATTACAATAATGTTTTGTGTTTATTTGCTGGTCGTTGTTAGCTAACTGCGTTCGCTGGTTGATTTTGCTTGCAAAAGTTTGTTGAAATTGTTGTTGTTGTTCCTCAACCATGGACAGATTGAGCGTAGATTGTAATTACTGTAACTAGTAATTATACCCTTTTAGAGATTTCAAACAATATTACAAATTTTTGGTTATAAACATGACATACTGCCTAAGTTTTTCGACTGTTTAAATTATTAAAATTAATCTATGTAATTTATTTTGCGCGAGTTTTAATAAATATGCATGAAAGGGACTCGTTATTTTTAAATTGCAGGTTTGTTTACCTATACTAGATTTTAATCGAAAATATTTACAAAAGCACGTTGAAAATATATAGAAAATGAAAATCTTTACGCATAATTCTCAAAGTAGGAATAATCAAAGTGACGGACGGGTGAATTTATTTCCAGTTTAGAAGCCTGTAACAAAGATTGCAAAAATATAATACTCATCTTTCGACATCAAAGAAGGAAAGATCGACAAGAAAGCTATTTTGCCTAAAACAATCTTGTAACATTGATTTCAAAACCTTTTAAAAACTGTTCTTATGTTCTTGCGGCTTGTTTTCATAATGTATTAAAAATCTAACAAATATTGTCAGACTTTGATATTGAAAGATGAATATTATATTTTGAAAAAGCTTCGACATGAAAGCTATTTGAATACCTAATAGAAACTTGACACATGTATTTTTCAAAATCTTTTAAAACTGTTTTTATTTGTTCTTGCGGCTTGTTTTCGTAATGCATTAAAGGTCTTAAAAATATTGTCGTTGTGAAACCTTCTTTGTACAAAAAAGTAAATTAAAGCATAAACATTGTTTGATCTTTTGTGATTATCAACATACTTTGATGTGGAAAGATGAATATTATAATTTGAAAAAGTTTCGACAAGATACAATGTACATTGTGTAGCTATTTCAATGCCTAATAGAATCTTGTAACAAAATAATATAGTCATTGTGAAACCTTATTTTGATATGTACAAAGAAGTAAATTAAACAATATACATTGTTTGATCTTTTATGATTATCAACAGACTTTGATGTGGAAAGATGAATATTATAATTTGAAAAAGCTTCGACAAGATACAATCTAGCTTTTTCAATGCCTAATAGAATCTTGTAACAAAATAATATATTCGTTGTGAAACCTTATTTTGATATGTACAAAGAAGTAAACTAAACATAAACACTGTTTGATCTGTCATGATTATGAAAGTTATTTCCTTCAGGAAAAGACATTGCTGGATTTATTATCAGTTACACATGTTAACGCAATTTAATTATCAGTACTTCTAAATAACGAATCTTTTTGCCGAATTAATTCATGTCCATTTTAAATTAATTGTGAGTATACTCGGAGGAATTAAAGGCAACATCAGAACTATAGCGTATAGTTTCCCCATTAAATACAACAGATTAATTGTTTGTATACAATGAAAATAGATGAAATTGTTTCTCACTAATTAAAACATACAACAATGTGTAAAGTTAGATCGGAAAAATTAAAATCACTGTCAAAACAGTAAATGCATGGGTTATTCCTATTTCATTTGATTTAATTTTCATAATAAATGGAATCGACATGTAAATTATATTATGTAAAGGATGAACATAAAATTAGTAAGCTACAATACAAGCCTCATAGTTATGAATCGCTACCAGCTTCCATATCCGGGGTGAACGTTATAAAACTGAGCATGAAAACCAGTCTCGAATCTCAAGTATCTGATTGGCTGAAATGGCGACTGTTCGCCATTTCAGCCAATCAGATGTTTGAGATTTGAGACTGGTTTCCATGCTAAGTTTTATAACCTTGGGCAATTGTGACCGTTGAGTATATAAAACAAACGCATTTATTAGAAGCGGTATTTGGCGGACATTTACGGACTCTGCGTAAGAAAGGAAAAAAAGCTAAAGAAAGCACCGAATCGCTTTATTTGTAAAAATATCACATTATTTCAGTGAAATAAAAATATGAGATTTTAATCACTTAAAAAGACATTGATGCCCCAATTTCCTTTCCTACTACTGTTAAAAACATCAAACAGAAATTTTCAAGCAAATTTTATTAATACTTGGGCATATTACCTAGATTAAAGATGACTATCCATAGAATGAAACTGAATTGGAAAATGACTTAGGATAACAAATTTTGTTAAAGAACTGACACCATGTCCTGTTCCCCAAATATAATTCAAGTAAGGTCTCAACACATGATATCTACACAAGGTTTCATGATGATAGCTCAAACTAAAACTACGTTGTTTTTCCAAAAAAGTGAAATATGCATATCAGGAATGGCCACATCCAGCAGACACAGCCTCCCCACACAGCCAAGAGGTAGAGAGGAAAATAGAGCATGGTTTTAGAATAATCAGTTTCAAAATGGACGCCACAAACAATCAACGAAAGTGAGAACCCGCCTTGGAACGTTCAGGGCAAAATTATTTGCCACTTGGGGTTTAAACCATGTTCTAGCGATCTTAAGACACCTACATACTCCATAATAAGCTTGTTATGTATATGTATAATTCTATATTTTACGAAGGTGTGACTTTGACCCCAGTGGCCATAAAAGATGTCGTCGCAGACAAACTAATCATCCACTTTAGTGACAATAGCTCAAACTAGTCTCTAACTTTGTTTTGTCAAGGAATTGTTTTCTGTTAATAACATGTTCATTGACCTTAGTCCCGGGACCATTAGGTAATCCTATACAATGTCTTAACATACCTACCTACACCTGGGCCCAAGATCATAAAACTTATTTTTGAGATCAGTCTCAAATCTCAAGGATCTGACTGGCTGAAATGGCGACTGGTCGCCGTTACAGCCAATCAGATGCTTGAGATTTGAGACTGATCTCCAGATTTATTTTTATGATCTTGGGCACAAGACTGTTGATGAGACCTTAACAATTATCACAAAAGTAGTTTTGAATATAAGATACAATGACCTTGACGTTTGCCACAGCGCCACTATGTACATTTTGTATGACCGCATGCTAGGATTCATTATAGTAGCTAAATATTCATACTGAAATAGTGAAAAATGCCTTTCAGGAATAGCTCTTCCTCATACAATTAAAAAATAGACGAAAATCTTCAGTGTTTATAATATATTTTCTTAAGAAGACAACGCTAAATACAAAAAAAAGAAACCAATGGTTACCACTTTGGAATTTTCACTGACGAAACATATATACCGGGGGTTTAAACCAGATGCTTGGGTGCATTAACCTTACACTTGCCCAACAGTTCTTGTATCAAAAACAACAAGTACAAATGGTCTCGTTAAATTGCTTCTAATCCACTCACTGAAAACATAACAAAAGTCTTATTAAGAAAACGTGAGCTTTTCTTATATCCCAATGCTCTTTTTTCCTGTCTACATTTTGGCTGCGTGGGTTGGCTGTGCTTGCTGGATGTGGTAATTCCTTATTCGAACTTTTACATATTAGTTCACTTTATGATTTTGAAAGGCCCTGCATTATAACACTTGAAATGTCAACGGCATTTCGATATCTTTGTTTCTATAATAACATTTGTGTTATAAAGTGTTGTAAGTTGATGTTCTACGTTTATAATCATGAAATGTTTATATATTTATTAATTAGCAATGTTAACCTTTGAAGGACAAAGGGGCAGTAAACCAATGGAAAAAAAATCTTTAAAACCTAATTACCAGTCTTGTTTTTGCCCTAAAACATCATACCCAGTATTACAAACATTCTTACTTGATTTGTTCAAGTTTAAGGTAAAAATGATATATTCTCGTTTTAAATTTTCAGTATAGAAAATCTGTTGTTGTTATTTGTAATTTGTTATTCTGTTTGAGAAGAAACTAAGTTATTCAATAATATATCAGCAGTGTGAAAAATATGTCCAAGATAATATCACAAATGTATTTCATTTTTATAAAACATTCCAAGTAAATTAACAACATTTATTCAAAATTATAATAAATATGTTGATTAGAACATTTAGTTTGAGCATAAAATTATTCGTGATGTTGAGGGCAGATTTTTTTGGAAAACATGTTTTTTAATTATGACTTAAGGAAAAACTAAAGTATATGTTAAATGATAATTATTTTTTCGCTTGCATAAAAAGGTGAAATATGCATATCAGGAATTGCCACATTCAGGAAAACAGCCTTTTCACACAGCCATGTAGAAGAGAAAGAGAGCGTATGGTTAATAAAATGATCAGCTTTATAACAGACAAACAAAAAAAATAACAAAAATGAGAACACGAGGGGTTCGGTTAACCAGGTTCTAAGGTGCACCAACACTTGCCCCAACAAATTCTCATATCAACAATCATGTACAAATTGTCTTGGTGAAACAACTTCAACCCAAAGTACAAACACATCTAGCCTTTCTTTCTGTCTCCACGAAGACAAATAAAAGATCGCCGAATAAAATGTATTTAAATGAGAAAAATAGAACACTTGTCGTTTTCTTTTTTCAACCTTTTTTTTCTCCTGAAATCGTACTCTTTTCTCTTCCGCAGTCTTATCTTTAGCCTGTCGCCTTTTCTAATTCTCATTGTTCCGTTCCTGAACAGCTCTTTTTCTCCAGCTCCTGCCGCTTTCTTCCGTGAGGTAAAAAAAAGCAACAAAACGAGTGTATATCGAAAGTATCTAGGATCTTGAAGTCTGTCTCATTTTGATAAGTTCACTGTGAATTGAATGTTTATCTTTAAATGCATCTTGTCATATTGGTTTTGTACATTTAAGACATGGTTTTATATAAAGCATTATTTTTCTAGTAGGTAAGTAAAAGTTTGTAAATGTTGCATTTACCTGGAAAAAAATATGCTTCACCTTCCAATCCACACTTTGTGAAGCTGGCCGCTGAGTTTCCTGCTCTTATAAATGTACTTGTATGGCATATAAAGGGAGACAAAAGCAATAAAATATAACAAATATTGCAGCAGTTAGCTCCCTTGAATTGACAAAACCGCCGTTACCACCCGATCCTAACAGCATGTCAGAATGTCAACTAATTTTTTAACTCCACTTCATAAAATTCGGAAATCAATATCAAAATTCTAAAAAGATGGCTTCATTTGTAAAAGAGTGGTTCTCATTTCAAGGGTAAACATTAACTTATTCAGAAAATCGCGACGTTTGAAGAAGGTGCGCGCACAGTTTGATCATTCGATATTGTTCTATCTTTTCAATTGTTCGAAATTCGATGTCGGCGTTTAACATCATTGTGTTCATCAAAACAACTGTAATGGTTCTAATTAAATTGCTAAAACAAAAGAAAATAGCTGTATTTAGAGATATTCAGTATTATGCAATTTTCTTTTTTGAACAAATATGCAGGTATAAATTTGTCAGTTTAGTTTTCTTAGTTACCAAAGTCCTTACAAATCCCGGTCCTTTCAATGTATTCACACTCTTTACACACTTTAGTTAACCAGAAACGGATGTTTTACATTTCTAGCATCTGCATGCTCCATAATTCTGTCATTGTATGTTCCACAGTTCTTTCATACGTATGTTTCACAGTCCTTTCATTATATGTTCCACAGTTCTTTCATATGTGTGCTAAACAGTCCTTTCATTGTTTGCTCCACAGTTCTTTCATATGTATGCTTCATAGTCCTTTCATTATATGTTCCACAGTTCTTTCATATGTGTGCTTCACAGTCCTTTCATTGTTTGTTCCACAGTTCTTTCATATGTATGCTTCATAGTGCTTTCATTATATGTTCCACAGTTCTTTCATATGTGTGCTAAACAGTCCTTTCATTGTTTGTTCCACAGTTCTTTCATATGTATGCTTCATAGTCCTTTCATTATATGTTCCACAGTTCTTTCATATGTATGCTTCATAGTCCTTTCATTATATCTTCCACAGTTCTTTCATATGTGTGCTTCACAGTCCTTTCATTGTTTGCTCCACAGTTCTTTCATATGTATGCTTCATAGTCCTTTCATTATATGTTCCACAGTTCTTTCATATGTATGCTTCATAGCCCTTTCATTATATGTTCCACAGTTCTTTCATATGTATGCTTCATAGTCCTTTCATTATATGTTCCACAGTTCTTTCATATGTGTGCTTCATAGTCCTTTCATTGTTTATTCCACAGTTCTTTCATATGTGTGCTTCACAGTCCTTTCATTGTTTATTCCACAGTTCTTTCATATGAATGCTAATTGCTTCATAGTCTTTTCATTATATGTTCCACAGTTCTTTCATATGTATGCTTCACTGTCCTTTTAATGACATAATTTCAAAATATTTATTTAAAACCAGCAAAATAAATTGAAGAAAAAAAACAGTAAAATACAAAAACATAGATATCTTTCATGCAATTTAATATTGGCACATATTGGAACATAGGACAACTCAAAGTTTGGCTAGTCAGTCTAAAGTAAAAAAAAGGTTGTGCTTATAAGCAATGATTGGTATAGAATCTATTTTCATTATCTAAATTCTGAACAAAATCAGCGGGTGGTTGCTAAACAATATGAATATTATTTAAAAAAACCTGTGAAGGCTGGCTTATCACGCTAAACCATAGATAGTACAATACAACATTCGAAAGGCCTTATATAACAACAACATTTAAAATGTAACATTTTTCAGACTTGGGTCTTACCATAGTTTAAAAACTAAACTTAAATTTTTTTTAATATATTGTTTAGTGATATAAAACCATTTTGTTTAGTGAAATCAACCCATTTGTAAGTAAGTACAGTTAAACCTAGCCTAGCAGCCACCTGCGAATAGCAACCACATGTCTTAAACAGCCAGTTGGAATATGACCATAACTGACATTTTATTCTAATTATTTACTGTCTTTAAACGCCACTTGTCTTCAGCAGCCACTTTTTGTCACTCCGTTGGGTGGCTGCTAAAACAGGTTTGACTGTAATCGGAAAAACCAGTGATTGTTTTCTTAAATTCGTAAAATTTTCCAAAAGGGAAGTAAAGGGTAATTCAATGTACAACTTTTTTTTGACTCATTAATTAAAAGTTTCGGACTTGTGTCCCTTTTCAAGAAAAATACAGTATTTTTATAACATCATGAATGTACCATTTAGTTATAAAGATATAAGAACATACCTAAAGTATTAAAAAAATATTTTATGTGGATGTCTTTATATTAATGTGGTGTCATAATTTTTAAATGATACAAGAGAATAAAAATTATTTATGTCTTTTTCTTCGTAAACAAGACATTTAATGACATATTTTACAAAGAAAATGGAATTCATTATTTAGATGACCAGATGCTTGCAAATAAAAATTGTATGAACTTAAAAGACTATTGTGAAATGATAACTATTTGATCATGTTTAGAATGGAACGTAAAAGTAAACGGTAGAGAAAAGAATATAGTTTCTCTAAGAAAAAGATTTATAAATGAACAAGTTCATTGAAATATTAATCATGGCTAAGACTATTTCATTTTTAGGACTACGGTTTTTGTGTTGATTTACTATAACTTAAAATTTGAGAAAAACACGAAAAGAAATACTATCGGCATTTGATTGTTTTTCGATCACAACATGATAAAGGTTTCCTAGAAACGATTGTAATTTTCTGTTGATGTAGTATATTCGCGGGAATGGAATTTCGCTGTTTTCTGTAACGAACATGCTAAGTGGGGTCTTCAAATTGTGTTTTTTTTTAATAATTTCTTACATCCGTTTATATTAAAATTTTATTTTTCGTGATGGTTATTATTCTTGGATTGACATGAATTTACGAAGATCAGTTCCCAAATAACATTAATTCACAGAATAAAATGTTTCGCGATAATAAAGCTACTGGAAAGTTTCTTCAGTTCGTGCAATAGCGATAACTGAAAGATAAATAAATATCATTTATTTGTTAAAAGTACAATGTATTATTAAACTGCATTTGCTGTTCGAAAATCATTTTTGTTGCTGAAAGTGCAATGGCTGTGGACGCTTTTTAACCAACTTGCTTCAGTGGAATAAAGAAAGCCTTTAAATACACGGTCCCTTAAATACAAGCTTGTATAAATTGAAGCAGAAAGTATAAAAATGTTTATTCAAAACAGATCAATATCTCCAATTTATTTATGTTAATAAATCTATAACATAATATTATCAAAGAGATGTACATCTATAGTTAGAAATAATTGGAATTGATCGTGTTTACCTGCAAAATCAGAATAACAATACTGTGGCCTAAAATGCGAGTAAATGTCAGTATAAATACAACACGTTACAACACGTTACCACAGAGTTTTCTTTGTATTTTTTTCCATTTGGTGATGGCGATGTTGCGTTTACTATCCATAGGAGTTGTGTTGTTGTTATTGGTAGACATACATCATTATTGTAGCGCGGATACCGCATTAGAAACGATTCTCGACTTTCTAGAACTGCATTCTAAATATTGCACAACTTTGAAACTGTGTTCAATAAGAAACAACAGGACCCTTAAGGGTGCACCATGCTGTCAAACGTGTTCCTGTGAAAAAGAATGCGAGAGTGATAACACTTGTTGTCCGGACTATTTCTTACATACAGCCATAGATAATGTAACTTTTAGTGACGCTACAAGCTTGAGGAAAAATGCACAGAACATTAATTATACTGCAATCTTAGGAATAAGAAATGATTTTCAGATATTTGAAAACAGTGACATGCATACTTGTGTTGATTACAGACTAATGTCTGGGGATATATATTTTGACACTCCAAAAATTAAAAATGCCTATGAAATGGTAACGGTGTGTCCCGATCATGACTCCGCACATCCTTCTATAAAAAGTCTATGCGGATTGTCCGTGAAAGAATACCGCAAAAACATGATTGATTCCAACAGCTTTAATTTGGAAGAACTTGTTAGCATCTTTACCCCAGTCACATCACTGAAAACTTTCAGAACATATCGAAATATTTATTGTTTGGCTTGTATTGAAGATAATATTTCAGATAATACGTACAAATCTTGGACAGCTTTTTATACTTGTGGATCATTTGAACTTAAAGCTTCAGTCCAGAAAGATAATCCTTATGAACTGTTTCTTTCAGTCCTAACACGTAAAACATATCTTGACTGCAACATTGTCATGAGGCCGCCAAAAGTAATTGAGCACATAACACCGAAGATGTGTACTCAGTATGATTATAAAACATGTCCTTTGGGGACTGATGCCCGTTTAGATTTATTTTGCAGGAGTTTCAATCTGCCTGTTAAACAAGACGAAGGTACAAGCGAATTCACAATTTACAAAAATATTGCCTGCTACTTGTGCAATCAGAACAAAACCTTCGTTGAAACATGTAGGTACACTCAAGGACAGTTTTTTGACAACGAGAACTATTACGAGATAGCTCTAAACTTTAGGACGAACGCGGGACTACTTTCGGCTTATCTCCGACCGAAAACAAGCAACGTTGATACGATAGAAAACGAGAGCATTTCCGAGAGTATAAACAAAACTTCTACGAATTCGCCCTATAGACATGAAATCAATACGACAGGACAGAAAGTGGTGACCTCTTCAAAACTGGAGGACATGAAGAAACTTTCATCTTTATACTGTAACAACAACAATGAGGTATTGTTAACTTCTTCTTATTCGTAAAAACCATCTGTAAATTTAAAAAGAAAGGTTTCCAACATGATATTTTACAACGCTCTGCAGGCCTGGTGATTAACCCATCTGCAGTTGATCATTATGCTTAACTCTTTGGTTGCACAACAGTGGCGGGGGTTTAAGAGTTTATTAAGGTTTATGGGGAAATCTTTCCTTAAAACAACCGAGAAGCTCGATTTGTTTCTTTTATCACTGTCATCGTGTTCTTGCTGATTTTACTCCAGGAGCTCTGCTATCGGTAAGATCATTTACCCGCGCTTTGGCTTTGCAATGCTATTAGCTTCTTATGTTTTATATATTTGTGTGCTTTGGCATGCAACATTGTTGAGCTGATGGGTTGGTTGGAGTTATTTCACCAAGACAACTTGTACTCGTTTTTTGATATGAGAATCTGTTGGGACAAGTGTGAGGTTGGTGCACCCTAGAACCTGGTTTATACTCCCAGTGGCAATTTGATTTGCCACTGACCGTTCCAAGGCGGTAACCCCTCGGGTTCTCATTTTTGTTAATTCTATGAGGTATCTCTTTTGAAATTGATCATTTTATTAACCATGCTCCATGCTCCCTCTCTCTCTCTCTCTCTCTCTCTCTCTCTCTTTCTCTCTCTCTCTCTCTTGCTCGCTCGCTCTCTCTCTATCTCTCTCTCCCTCTCTCTCTCTCTCCCTCTCTCTCTCTCTCTGTCTCAACATAGTACATATTTATCGTGCCCAACGGTTTTCAAAGGACGTTACTGATAACAGTATTGGTTGAATGTACAGGGAGACATTTTACAGCCGCCATACGGCACAAACAACGCTACTGTGATTTTGAAATAGATGAAAAAGGGAATTTTGAAAGCAACCAAACACGACAAATATGTTGATGGATTGGTTGAATTTTCTTCACCAAGACAATTTGTATGTTTGTTCATATGGAACCTGTCGGGGAAAGTGCGAGGTTGGTGCACCCTAGAACCTCGTTTAAAACTCCAGTGGCTAATTGTTTTGTCACTGACAAAGGCGGTAAACATCCCGAGTGCTCATTTTGGTTTATTGTTTTTGGCGTCTATTTAAAAATTGATTTAAGTTTAATATGCTCTTTTTTCCTTTCTTCTTTTTGGCTTTTTGGGAAAGTTGGGTTGAGGCCATTACTGATATGTATATTTCACTTATTTCACAGGCAATACCCTTGGACAAAATAAAAAAAAAATGCATTTATAATAACCAACAGTTACTCGTTTACCTTTTCTGGACTTCCACAATAATATTTCATCGATTAATCTGATAGGACTAATTATAAATTTGACAACTTTATTTAACATTCTAACAAAAATATTATTCGATACAAATGCTTTAACGCCGATTTCTTAATATGTTTATCGCACACAATCTCTTGCTATCAAAATGTAAAAAGAGGGGAAATATGCATATTAGAAATCGCCGCACCCAGAAAGCACTGCCTCCTCACGCAGCCAAAATGTAGAGACGAAAAGAGATCAACTTTAAACTACAAAAGAAACAATGCTCATCCAGAATTACATACTACTTGTAAAGTTCAATCTCGATATAAAGCTATATATTTAAATTGCTGAAAGAATGTTATTGGTCAAGTTTTAGATAGTTAAAACCTAGAAAGTTGTTTGAAGCCGAAAAGCAAATATAGTTTTTATTATTGTGTTTGTTCATTTTAAAATTCGTGAGTTTTATCTTTTAAACTCGAACTATCATCATATTTAGTAAGTTGTTTCTCGCTCTGTCCCCTTGGTTTTTGATTGAATATGGAGAGTTATCTTTCTAAACCCTGAACCTGTCTTTTTCTTTTCAAGAGTTCGTGATGGTTGAACACAGATTATTATTTTCTCGCTTTTTTGTTAGACATAAAATATGTTTCAAACTCCAGATTAGTGAAGTACAATACTCACGCGAATCTTTAGTGAAATATGCATATCAAGAAAGGCCACATCCGAAACAAAAAACAACCCCGCACAGCTAACAAGTAGAGAAGAAAAAAAGAGCATGGGAAGTAAAATATAAATTTCAAAATAGACGCCACAGACAACGAAAAATGTGATACTCACAAGGCGGGTCTTACACAATGAAAATACAACGTCTGATCAATAGAAAATAAACGTTTTCCGGGAAAAGGAATATATCTATAAACTATACGTGTATAAATGAAATAATTTTGAAATCATAGGTGTATAAATGATCATTTGTATTTAACAAATCCACTTTAAGGGCTTACCACACTCCTCCCAATCCTGTTCATCGATAAAAAGAAAATTATCTTATGGCAAAATGCCGTTTAATGAAACTGTGCACAAATGAATGTTACTAATGTTTCTTTATTTTGCATATAGTAAGACACGTTAGAAAAGTAAAGAAACAATGCTAGACCTAAAAATTCCTTGAAATTCTATTTACATAAATTCACAAAAACTAAGCGATACAAAACATAATTTTAAATTCCCACGTGAGCGCAGTGATACTGACAAGAAAATGTTGTGTACTTTGTAAAAAACTTTCAACTACTAAAAGAGAACTCAGAGATTTTCATCCGTTTACGCGACCAGGAAGCGACCAGAAAATTGAAGGTCAAACACACTTTTACTAATATCTCGTAAAGTTTACATATGTTAGTCACGATGACACAATAAATTGTTGTCAGCATCATATTATTCATGTGGGCATTTAAAATGATGTTTTGTGTTCTTTAGTTTTTGCGAATTTATGTAAATAGAAGTTGGGGGGGAATTTTAGATCTCGCTATTTTTCTTTACTGTTCTAACGTGTCTTACCATCTGCAAAATAATGATACATTAATAACATACATTTGTGCAAAGTTTCATTTAACAGCATTTTACGGTTATTGAGATTTTGATATTTTTCTTTTTATCAATGAATAGGATTGGGAGGAGTATGGCAAGCCCTGAATTGTATTCTCATAAACGAAACTATAAGTAGCAGTTCAGTTTCCATAAATGCATCCCTACTTGTAATGAAATACTGTGACATTCAAAACGCTTGGGCAAAGTTTCGTGCTTTTATCGTAGTTAATGTCAAGTGTGTCATGCAAAAGCTTTTTCAGACCTATGGAAACATGTTCTTTAACTTTCAGACATACCGATGTGTTGATATCATGTGTCCATTGTACTTCTATCAAAGTGATGGCGAGTGCATCCCAACATTTACCAGCTTTGGAGGCATGTACTTTAGTATATATTTAGAGATCAAACCAGCACAATCTCAACAGCTAAAAAGTGTTCTTCCGGTTATGACTTATAATTTGGAAGCTGTTGCAGGATCTTTCTTCAGTAACTACAGTTTGGACATTTGGTCCTCTATTGAAGAGGAAGAGCGGAAGATTATTTTGGCTATAATTAACATCATCTCTTCGGACCCAGATTTTATTAGTACAATAAACAGAATAAATTTCTTCCTTCAAAATATGACCGACACAAGATTTCAAATTGAGCAAGGAGTGGTTGATATTAGCTTCAAACTTAAAACAAAATACGATTATCAATATGTTGGGGTGGATAAAATCATTATACCGGGCTTTCAAAAGATAAGACTCGAAGCTTATAAAAGAGAAACAAAATATGCCATGTTTTTAAAGGAAAGCGAAATTCTACAGACAATTGGTTGTTACCGTATCATAATCCAAACTAAATACAAAGACATGGTACCAGAAAATTATGAACGAATCGCCATACGAGTGGAGAATTCAACATGGTTTTATCAATTTATTTCTTGTTTAGAAGATGCTATACCACTAGGTTTTAATATGACAGATACGTACATGTTCAAAGGCTTTGCTGGAAAAACTTTGAACCAGATTGGCATTATTCAGCAGCCAACAGCGATTTTCATTACAAATCAAGATAACGTTAGTAACGATGACACTGGACATTACGAATTTATTGAGGATTCAGCATCACCCTCTTCATTCGGAGTTCGGGAAGGTTGCCTTACTGTTTTCGCTGTTGTTACTTTTGCGGTTATTCTGCTTACCATTGTTATGTACAAGAAACGAGTATCCACCAGTTCTATCGTTGAGGAAGATAACATTGAACTTGAGCATGGACCAAAGTTATAGCAAGGATATTTTCCAACAAGAGCTAAAAACACTATGGTTTTCATGGAATGTCGGAAATATTGTCGAATTGAGTGAGATATTGTGACGGGAATAAATATTCTCTCTAGCTTTTTAAATTCCTGCAGTGTACAGTTTAAAAGAGGTAGCCACATCACGATAATAATGATTAATGACGTTATACGTAACGAGGTTCACCAAGTGTCCAACTCAACAAATATCAAAAAGTTAAAAGGACCATAATCTATATCGCATATTTCAAACTGTGATATATGTTAGAAATTATTAATATTATATGTCAATAAATCATTTTGAGTTCTGAAATGCTAGTGCGATATTGAGGCTTTGTCCGCTTTTTTTTCCATTTAAGGGGGGGGGGGGGGGGGGGCAAACTACTGCAATTAATATCCAATATAGATATATTTGATTTCTGTTGTCTCCCCTTCAACATGAATACATGCCATACAACGACTGTGGCAGCTAAGAATATGGCTTTCTCGAAGCAGCCATCTCCGCTGTATAAAGAAGGTAGATGTCAAAACGAAAGGCGGAATTAGAATATAGAGTTTCTCCTAGCATTCTGCAAGACAATATTGTAAGACAAAAGCTAAGCCTCGCAGATCAGGTCAGCCTGGCGAAACGCCTGGAGGGAACTTCAAACGAAGAAGAAATTAACCTTATTATTCTTAATAAGGACGCCTGAACCACAAGTCGATCGACAGTGCCGATTCATGGATATTTGTCGACTGCTTCGTCAATTACTGAAAAATCTTCAGTTGTTATACCACACTTCTGTAAGGAGAGGCCAGTGATGCTCATGATGGACAATCACAACAGTCGTTTGTCACTCATAATCATTAAGAAAGTCATAGAAAATTACTTATACTACGACATTCCAGTCCCTGTTTATTAAGGTTTGTTTAACGCAAATTAATTTTAGCGGATACGCTGGCTAAATAAATGGCTTTCTGAAAACACTTACCTTTCAGCAGGTGCGCTTAACGTTGAAGGTCACAGCACATCTTCCGGTAGTCGTCGGGTAAGAGTTCCAAAAGCAATCATAGAAAATCAGTTGTAGACAATCATTTTAATTGATTTCTTATAAAGAATAATCAATAAAATAGTAACTCAATAAAAGTAACAAAGGCGCACTAATATTACCGATATACTGATTATTAATAAATAAACTGCGTATGTGTCAGACAATCACAAAGATGTCAAATGGCACATATTCTGAACGCATATTCTGAACGCAAACTCGGTGCAAGCATTTTGAAGTCTATTTCAGTTTTTTTTTTTTTTTTTTGCTTTACTGAAAAGATCATATACCCTGTCGATAGTTTTACAGTTTTGTTACGTAACCACGTACGGTGTTTAGCCCAAACTATACACAACTCCATTGTATACATAAATGCGCAATAAACTTTACTAAATATGTTTGACATATTTTGCATTTAAAAGATTTGTATAAAACCAGCTACATGAAAACAATTATTATCTGATAATTGTTTACATTTTCTGGTGAGGATGTCGAGATAGACACTTCGGGCACTTTTGATAACAAAGTTCTGTATCACACCGGCAGTTACAAGGTCAGGTTTATAAGTCTTAACATGGTAAATAGTTGTTGTTCTTACAAGAGTAGCTGAAATCAACTTCCTAAGTCTCAATGATATACAGACGATATGACCAGGTGATTGGGCCCAGATTGATGAACTTAACTGCCCAGGACATGCATACTATACGGCCAAGATTTAAGATTTAAAGACATTACGGCCCGGACTAAGGTCTTCGTTTTGTTTACTTTTCTAATGTGTCTTACCATATGCAAAATAAAGATACATAAGTTACACTCATTTGTGCAAAGTTTCATTGAGATTTTGATATTTCTCTTTTTATCAATGAACGTGCTGGGGAGGAGTGTAGTAAGCCCTTAATTCAAATGATTTCGGTTGTTACCTGTATGTATGATTTGTTGAATTTCGAGAATTGATGTTTTGTAACTACACATGTCACAATAATAAACATTTTAACTTCTTACTTACATTGTACTTACAGAATCCGTTTATAGACTCTTAAGACCTCCTTTCACGTAGGCGAACACCCCTAGATGTCAATTTGCGAAGACTGGCGAATAGGACTTGAGTAAAATTCGTATTGGTATATGTAAGCTTTATAAAGTTGGTGGTAGTCACATGGAAGTGTTTGTGAGTTTTTGCGTCCATTGCGATTAATCTTGTTCGTCGGAAAATTTTGAACATGTGAAAAAAATTGTGACAATTTAAATTTCGTTTATCATTTGTTAAAATTCGAATTGCGTTCGTCAACCGTCGTTAGAGGTCGCAGGTTTAAAATCCAGAAAAGCAAGTTTGCATATCCCATGACGAATCTTTGCGACAGTTTGCAAAACGTAGCAAATAATTACGTATTGTAGCTGTGTCCGAAATTCCACGGCGAATAACAGCGAAATGTAACGATTGGTTGACTTTCTGAAAACGAACATCATACGCTTGCATACAAATCATTAATAAGGGTAAATAGGGCACACGAAACATAACACATCATCATTTCATGATTAGTTTTTAGTATCTGAACAGTTTAATATCATACGTAAAATGAATAAACTAAATATCATAGTTTTAAGTTATTATTACGTCAGAATGGAAGATATACAACGCCAGAGGAAGATACATGTAGCTTCTATGGCTCATCAATAACACCGAGCCAATCGTTCACTATAGGTCCCAGGAGGAGAACGAATGGATAGATCGCTTTTTCAGGAGGGAATTGGGTACTGTGGTAAGTAAATCGTCTCGCATTTCTTTGAAAATGCATTTATCACATAAAGATATAGCCTATGCTGATCTCCTATATTAACTTTAAACGATGGTCATCTCAAATTCGTCAATGATTCGATAACTCCTGAAAACATTCACAACAACTGAACAAGAAAATCGCAAAAAATGGCAAAATCGCTCTTTAAAAGTCAATATTTCGTAAAGAAACGGATGGCATCGGCAGCGTGCTCAAAACTGCGCTTCGGTTTGCTTGCGTGCGTTCCTATTCGCTAACGGGAAAAAAATTGTTTGCGCGACCTAACGCATTTTAGCGAGAAACAGTAATCGTTCGACGCGCTTCGTAAATCATTAGCAACTAACAGTTCCCCTACGTTTGCCTTTCGTTAGATTTCAAATTATGTAATAAATTTTCTAGCAGTTTCCTTTAAAATTTGCAATAATTGACAAATATTACCACTTCGCCGGGCTGAGTTTAATGGATTCGCCTGTGTGTAAGGAGTCCGTTAGCGTGAAGTGGCCAATGATTGAACAACACGATTCATTTAATAATTTGCCTTTCGCTTTTTTCTTAACGTTTTTGTCTGATGTATTAATAATTAAAAAGATTGTTTGATGACATCTTTGAAACAAGAGTCTAATGGAAAAAATTAAACGATTTTTTTTCTTTCTTCAGTTGTCCCCTCATTGACGTGCAGACAAAAAGAGAGTGGGAAAGGTTTTGCAACTTTTTTAACAAGAATCTAATACGAATTTGCTTTACTTTTCAATTGTTTCTACTTTGATGTCAAAAGATATTCAGAAGTGTTTTTAATGTATTGCAACCTTTGTAAAAGGAATCTTAATGGTAAAATAATTCACCATTATAACAATTATTCATTTTCCAAGCTTATGAAGAATGAAGATGTAACAAAATGTTTTGCACAGTTAACAAATATTAAATGTAAATAGCCGTATTAAAAACAAATATATCATCGAAACTTTGAAGTGTATTGTACCACAGCGAAATATGCATTATATCTTTAATGAACGGCCACATCCAGAAAACACAACCTCCCCACAAAGCCAAAACGTAGAGAAAAAGAGTGCATCAGTTAATTAAATGATTAATTAAACAAGAAATATCTTTTAAAAAAGATTAACGGCGTTGATGTAAAAGATTTTTATATATAAGAAAGAAATAAAGTGCGGCGAAGCAGACGCAGTTTAGTAATTTTATTTTACTTGTTATAGCTGTTGACGAACCATCCCTACCTTCTTAGTATGGCCTAGGGGTTAAGCGACCGACTCATGGAAACCCCATAAATTCATTGAAAGTGTCTGCCCAAAAAATGTTGAACCTGTTGCAACAATTTCGTCTGGTGATAATACGTCGATTAAAGAAGCAATGTCTAACATTAACTCTTGATCTACATTTATTCAGTTTCATTAAAATATCTCTTGTAGAGTTAGTACCCATGATGAATTAATGTCAGTGAAAACGAATAAATGAAAATAATAACAACTTGTTACAAGAGCGAAATTAACTTCAAAAAAGTGTCCCTCCCGAGTATGGAACCCGGGGCCTCCGCTTGAGAGGCGAGTGTGATAACCACTACACCAAGCCGATTTGAATTTCTGGACTTGAAATTAACAATCAGTATAAAAATAACTAGAAAGGAACCAGTAAGAACCAGAAATATCAGCAATTCTCTGTCGTTTTACACTGTATTTTACTCAAGTGTTTACCTTACACCCATGAATATTCCATATAAAATCGTATTTATCTCGGAAATAAATTTAACAACATAGTAACCATGCACAACTGTTTAATATTTGGCATAATATGGCCTGGCAGTCGACAATAATCATCAATGTTCAAGTTTGATCAAAGTTCAAAGTCAAGTTTATCAATAATCAATAAAATGTTAATCCAATAATTAATCAATCAAATCAATAATCAATCAAATCAATAATCAGTTATCATCAATCAAAGCAATTATCAATCAAATTAATTATCAATTAAATGTCAATTAAATCAAATACCAATCAAACGTCAATAAAATCAATTATCAATAAAATAAATAATCAATCAAATGTTAATCAATCCAATTTTCATGGATTAAGTGTCAAAAATTTTCTGCATTCATCAATAATGTATTGTATTCAACATGTCAATGTCGTAGGGACCAATTGTGCAAACGGAAACGAATTCATCTTATATCTGTTGGAGATTCCAAACAGTATAGATGGAAATAAGTGCACAGACAATTATAAGAATTTGTAATTTATCACTGAAGGTAAGTTCAAATTTGAAGTTCATATTCAGTCATGGTTGAAGGGTAAAAAAGTGTTGTATTATTATTATTATTATTAATATTAGTCTTTCGTGAAAATAAACCGGTAAATTTTCCATGAACATAACGAACAAGTCTATTATACACAGCATCAAACTTTCTGTCGACTGCCTGACGTGGTGTGGTATCGACAGTCTGACGTGATGGAGCACTGTGAAGTTAGCAGTAAGCAGTAACAGCAGTGACAGCAGTGAAATGATATCACTGCCGCAGTGACAGCAGTAGCAGCAGTAAGATCTTTTTTACTGCAGCAGTGACAGCAGTGACAGCAGTAAGATCGTTTTTACTGCGGCAGTAACAGCTGTAACAGCAGTAAGATCGTTTTTACTGCGGCAGTAACAGCAGTAACAGCAGTAAGATCGTTTTTACTGCGGCAGTAACAGCAGTAACAGCAGTAAGATGATCTTACTGCCGCAGTAAAATCAGTTACAGCAGTGAGATGTTCTTAAACCACAAAAAATCATCTTACTGCCGCAGTAAGATCAGTTACAGCAGTAAGATGATCTTACTGCCGCAGTTACAGCAGTGACAGCAGTAAGATCATCTTACTGCCGCAGTAAGACCAGTTACAGCAGTAAGATCATCTTACTGCCGCAGTAAGATCAGTTACAGCAGTGAGATGTTCTAAAACCACAAAAAAATCATCTTACTGCCGCAGTAAGATCAGTTACAGCAGTAAGATCATCTTACTGCCGCAGTAAGATCAGTTACAGCAGTAAGATCATCTTACTGCCGCAGTAATATCAGTTACAGCAGTAAGTTCATCTTACTGCCGCAGTGAGATCAGTAAGAGCAGTAAGATGTTCTTAGATTTAACAAAACAATATAAAAATTATCTTACTGCCGCAGTAACAGGAGTGACAGCAGTAAGATGATCTTACTGCCGCAGTAAGATCAGTTACAGCAGTGAGATGTTCAAAAACCACAAAAAATCATCTTACTGCCGCAGTAAGATCAGTAACAGCAGTAAGATCATCTTACTGCCGCAGTAAGATCAGTAAGAGCAGTTAGATGTTCTTAGATTTAACAAAACAATATAAAAATTATCATACTGCCGCAGTAAGATCAGTGACAGCAGTAAGATGATCTTACTGCCGCAGTAAGATCAGTTACAACAGTAAGATGATCTTACTGCCTCAGTGAGATCAGTTACAGCAGTAAGATGTTCTTAGATTTAACAAAACAATATAAAAATTATCTTACTGCCGCAGTTACAGCAGTGACAGCAGTAAGATGATCTTACTGCCGCAGTAAGATCAGTAAGAGCATTAAGATGTTCTTAGATTTAACCAAACAATATAAAAATTATCTTACTGCCGAAGTAACAGAAGGGTCAGCAGTAAGATGATCTTACTGCCGCAGTAAGATCAGTTACAGCAGTGAGATGTTCAAAAACCACAAAAAATCATCTTACTGCCGCAGTAAGATCAGTAACAGCAGTAAGATCATCTTACTGCCGCAGTAAGATCAGTAACAGCAGTAATATTCTTAGATTTAACAAAACAATATAAAAATTATATTACTGCTGCAGTGACAGCAGTGACAGCAGTAAGATGATCTTACTGCCGCAGTAAGATCAGTTACAACAGTAAGATGATCTTACTGCCGCAGTTAGATCACTTACAGCAGTAAGATGTTCTTAGATTTAACAAAACAATATAAAAATTATCTTACTGCCGCAGTTACAGCAGTGACAGCAGTAAGATCATCTTACTGCCGCAGTAAGATCAGTAAGAGCAGTAAGATGTTCTTAGATTTAACAAAACAATATAAAAATTATCTTACTGCCGCAGTAACAGCAGTGACAGCAGTAAGATGATCTTACTGCCGCAGTAAGATCAGCTACAGCAGTGAGATGTTCAAAAACCACAAAAAATTATCTTACTGCCGCAGTAAGATCAGTTACAGCAGTAAGATGATCTTACTGCCGCAGTTACAGCAGAGACAGCAGTAAGATCATCTTACTGCCGCAGTAAGACCAGTTACAGCAGTAAGATCATCTTACTGCCGCAGTAAGATCAGTTACAGCAGTGAGATGTTCTAAAACCACAAAAAATCATCTTACTGCCGCAGTAAGATCAGTTACAGCAGTAAGATCATCTTACTGCCGCAGTAAGATCAGTTACAGCAGTGAGATGTTCTAAAACCACAAAAAAATCATCTTACTGCCGCAGTAAGATCAGTTACAGCAGTAAGATGATCTTACTGCCGCAGTAAGATCAGTTACAGCAGTAAGATCATCTTACTGCCGCAGTAAGATCAGTTACAGCAGTAAGATGATCTTACTGCCGCAGTGAGATCAGTAAGAGCAGTAAGATGTTCTTAGATTTAACCAAACAATATAAAAATTATCTTACTGCCGCAGTAACAGCAGTGACAGCAGTAAGATGATCTTACTGCCGCAGTAAGATCAGTTACAGCAGTGAGATGTTCAAAAACCACAAAAAATCATCTTACTGCCGCAGTAAGATCAGTAACAGCAGTAAGATCATCTTACTGCCGCAGTAAGATCAGTAAGAGCAGTTAGATGTTCTTAGATTTAACAAAACAATATAAAAATTATCTTACTGCCGCAGTGACAGCAGTGACAGCAGTAAGATGATCTTACTGCCGCAGTAAGATCAGTTACAACAGTAAGATGATCTTACTGCCGCAGTGAGATCAGTTACAGCAGTAAGATGTTCTTAGATTTAACAAAACAATATAAAAATTATCTTACTGCCGCAGTTACAGCAGTGACAGCAGTAAGATGATCTTACTGCCGCAGTAAGATCAGTAAGAGCATTAAGATGTTCTTAGATTTAACAAAACAATATAAAAATTATCTTACTGCCGAAGTAACAGCAGTGACAGCAGTAAGATGATCTTACTGCCGCAGAAAGATCAGTTACAGCAGTGAGATGTTCAAAAACCACAACAAATCATCTTACTGCCGCAGTAAGATCAGTAACAGCAGTAAGATCATCTTACTGCCGCAGTAAGATCAGTAACAGCAGTAAGATCATCTTACTGCCGCAGTAAGATCAGTAACAGCAGTAAGATGTTCTTAGATTTAACAAAACAATATAAAAATTATCTTACTGCCGCAGTGACAGCAGTGACAGCAGTAAGATGATCTTACTGCCGCAGTAAGATCAGTTACAATAGTAAGATGATCTTACTGCCGCAGTGAGATCAGTTACAGCAGTAAGATGTTCTTAGATTTAACAAAACAATATAAAAATTATCTTACTGCCGCAGTTACAGCAGTGACAGCAGTAAGATCATCTTACTGCCGCAGTAAGATCAGTAAGAGCAGTAAGATGTTCTTAGATTTAACAAAACAATATAAAAATTATCTTACTGCCGCAGTAACAGCAGTGACAGCAGTAAGATGATCTTACTGCCGCAGTAAGATCAGTTACAGCAGTGATA
The DNA here is from genome assembly GCA_038501625.1 of Corbicula japonica. Taxonomy (NCBI): domain Eukaryota; kingdom Metazoa; phylum Mollusca; class Bivalvia; order Venerida; family Cyrenidae; genus Corbicula; species Corbicula japonica. The sequence continues at coordinate 8,395,486 of JAZAYU010000006.1, read as the reverse complement.
TGTTCAAAAACCACAACAAATCATCTTACTGCCGCAGTAAGATCAGTAACAGCAGTAAGATCATCTTACTGCCGCAGTAAGATCAGTAAGAGCAGTAAGATGTTCTTAGATTTAACAAAACAATATAAAAATTATCTTACTGCCGCAGTAACAGCAGTGACAGCAGTAAGATGATCTCACTGCCGCAGTAAGATCAGTTACAGCAGTGAGATGTTCAAAAACCACAAAAAATCATCTTACTGCCGCAGTAAGATCAGTAACAGCAGTAAGATCATCTTACTGCCGCAGTAAGATCAGTTACAGCAGTAAGATGATCTTACTGCCGCAGTGAGATCAGTAAGAGCAGTAAGATGTTCTTAGATTTAACAAAACAATATAAAAATTATCTTACTGCCGCAGTAACAGCAGTGACAGCAGTAAGATGATCTTACTGCCGCAGTAAGATCAGTTACAGCAGTGAGATGTTCAAAAACCACAAAAAATCATCTTACTGCCGCAGTAAGATCAGTTACAGCAGTAAGATGATCTTACTGCCGCAGTGAGATCAGTAAGAGCAGTAAGATGTTCTTAGATTTAACAAAACAATATAAAAATTATCTTACTGCCGCAGTAACAGCAGTGACAGCAGTAAGATGATCTTACTGCCGCAGTAAGATCAGTTACAGCAGTGAGATGTTCAAAAACCACAAAAAATCATCTTACTGCCGCAGTAAGATAAGTTACAGCAGTAAGATCATCTTACTGCCGCAGTAAGATCAGTTACAGCAGTAAGATCATCTTACTGCCGCAGTGAGATCAATAAGAGCAGTAATATGTTCTTAGATTTAACAAAACAATATCAAAATTTTCTTACTGCCGCAGTTACAGCAGTGACAGCAGTAGGATCATCTTACTGCCGCAGTAAGATCAGTAACAGCAGTAAGATGTTCTTAGATTTAACAAAACAATATAAAAATTATCTTACTGCCGCAGTAACAGCAGTGACAGCAGTAAGATGATCTTACTGCCGCAGTAAGATCAGTTACAGCAGTGAGATGTTCAAAAACCACAAAAAATTATCTTACTGCCGCAGTAAGATCAGTTACAGCAGTAAGATGATCTTACTGCCGCAGTTACAGCAGTGACAGCAGTAAGATCATCTTACTGCCGCAGTAAGACCAGTTACAGCAGTAAGATCATCTTACTGCCGCAGTAAGATCAGTTACAGCAGTAAGATCATCTTACTGCCGCAGTAAGATCAGTTACAGCAGTAAGATGATCTTACTGCCGCAGTGAGATCAGTAAGAGCAGTAAGATGTTCTTAGATTTAACCAAACAATATAAAAATTATCTTACTGCCGCAGTAACAGCAGTGACAGCAGTAAGATGATCTTACTGCCGCAGTAAGATCAGTTACAGCAGTGAGATGTTCAAAAACCACAAAAAATCATCTTACTGCCGCAGTAAGATCGGTAACAGCAGTAAGATCATCTTACTGCTGCAGTAAGATCAGTAAGAGCAGTAAGATGTTCTTAGATTTAACAAAACAATATAAAAATTATCTTACTGCCGCAGTTACAGCAGTAACATCAGTAAGATGATCTTACTGCCGCAGTAAGATCAGTTACAGCAGTAAGATCATCTTACTGCCGCAGTAAGATCAGTTACAGCAGTAAGTTGTTCTTAGATATTACAAAACAACACAAAAACCATCTTACTGCCACAGTAACAGCAGTGACAGCAGTAAGATCATCTTTTTTGCAATTAACTTTTATGAGTGATCCGGAACTACCAGAATATTATGTCTTGTTTAATTTAACTTTATTTCTACATTTACTTGCAATTAATTGTATAGTAACTGAATCGTTATTTTATTCTGAATGCTGTTTACTGTCTTTGTGACCATTTGACCGAATATGGTACAATTGTGAAAGAAGAACCATTTTTATTTTAAAAATTCTTGGTTAACTTTTAGTGACCAGAAAGTTTTCGGACTAAATGTTTTGGACTCGGGAAGTAATGTTCAGGCGATAGCCGGAAGTGATCCGGAATACCCCATGTTGGGGTGATCCGGAACTGCCTATGTTTTTAATTTTTAATGAATGAAACGCAGTTTTTCATATTTACGCACGCGCATTCTTTAGTAACTACTTTCTGACAGCAGTATGATCGTTTTAACTGGCAGTTACAGCAGTGACAGCAGTAAGATCGTTTTACTGCGGCAGAAACGGCAGTTAAGCAGTAAGATCAGTACAATGTTTTTAGATCATATAAACTACACCAAAATCATCTTACAGCCGCAGTTACAGCAGTGGCAGCTGTAAGATAGTTTTTACTGCCGAAGTCGCACCAGTTATAGCAGTAAGATCATCTTACTGCCACAGTAACAGCAGTGACAGCAGTGAGATCATCTTTTTTGCAATTAACTTTAATGAATGATCCGGAACTGTCAGAATTTTATGTCTTGTTGAATTAAACTTGATTTCTACATTTACTTACAATTAATTGTATAGTAACTGATTCGTAATTTTATTCCGAATGCTGTTTACTGTTTTTTTTTACCATTTTAAAGGAATATGGAACCATTTTTATTTCAAAAATTCTTGGTTAACTTTAAGTGACCAGAAATTTTCCGGGATAAAATTTTTGGACTCGGGAAGTCATGTTCAGGCGATAGCCGGAAATGATCCGGAATATCCCATGTTGGGGTGATCCTGAACTTCCTATTTTTTTTACTTTTTAATGAATGAAAGGCAGATCTATATTTACGCACGCGCATTCTTTAGTAACTTTTTTTTCCTTTATTCCGAATAAAAGTGACAGTTTTTAACTATTTTGAGAATCACGGTACAGTTGCTAAAATAGCATCAATTTTACCGTGCAAACTCTTAGATTATAAAAAACAACACCGAAATCATCTTACTGCCGCAGTTACAGCAGTGACAGCAGTAAAGTCACCTTACTGCCGCAGTTACAGCAGTAAGATCATCTTATTGCCGCAGTTACAGCAGTAAGATGTTCTAAAACCACAAAAATCGGTTAGAGATCAGTTATTTTCTTACAAGTCAGATCGCGAAACAAATATTCGAGATCGCGAAAATTCGATGCGAGATCGCGAAAGAACGATGCGAGAATGCGAAATTAATATCGCGCCCCCGCATCGTTGTTTCACTACCTCGCAACATATTTTCGCGTTTTTGTGTATCCGCCCAAGAGGTCAACAGCGTGAAACAACGATGGCCCTAACGGAATTCTGTAGACAATGCCCATTATGGCTGACATTAAATTTTTCGACTTAGAATTTAAAGTAAGAAATTCTAGCAAGGTAGTACAAGCTAGTACTCGCCTTCAGGACAGTGAGATCACGAAAACGCGAAAACACGATGCGAGATCGCGAAAGTACGATTCGAGAACGCGATATTAATATTAATGGTCGTAACATACGTTGGACTTTTTACAAGTACTTAGCCATATTTACATTAACCGGTGTCATAAGAATTTTAAATCGTGAAACCCACCTTATTATATACCTATTAATATAAAATAATAAGTAAAAACAATCGAAATTGTTGTACTCGGTACATTATTTCTCAATTACAATTATAAAAGAAATAAACAGTATCTCAATATTTGGGCACATTATTTGCTACTTTGAACGAGAAAAACATGCAACGGTTCGTCGATAAGTTCAGACATTTTCAGTACTCGTAAATTAAATGTTCTTCAATCGCAATTCGACATGTATGACAAACAAAAAAATGGGTGTCCTTCAAGGAAAGGCTTTCCTGCACCAAATCCACCCTAATAACATATGTCCAGCTAGTTCAATGAGTATTTTATTTTATTACCAGAAGATTCGCATAAAATTTCACAAGATATTGACAATAAACTATTAGCAAAGCGATGTATTTCGTAATATTTAACTGTCTTTTGGCATTCACATTTCTTCATTATCATATATGTTAAAATGAAAATTGTCCGACAACATTACAAACTTATATTGTAATGATTAGCTAAAGCCATTCCAGGAATTGAAACAACCCAGATATTTAATGTCAGCAGCCACAGAAAAACAGCAGCTACAGCAGCCCAGCAGCAATAGTATTCAAGCTGCCACAACAGCTCAGCAACCAAAGTATCCCAGCAGCCGAAGTAGCCCGGTAGCCAAAGTATAAGAGCGGCCAGAGTAGCCCAGCCGCCACAGCAGCTCAGCAGCCAAAGTATCCCAGCAACCACAATAGCCCAGCAGCCAAAAGTATCCCAGCAGCCAAAGTAGCCCAGCAGCAAAAGTATCCCAGCAGCAGAAGTAGCCCAGCCGCCAAAGCAGCCCAGCAGCCAAAGTAGCCCAGCCGCCACAGCATCTCAGCAGCCACAACAGACCAACAGCCAAAATAGCTCAGCAGCCACAGCGGCTCAGCAGCCTAAGTAACCTAGCCGCCATAGAAGCTCAGCAGCCAAAGTATCTCAGCAGCTTAAGTAGCCCAGCCGCCAAAGTATCCCAGCCAAAGTATATCTGCCGCCACAGCAGCCAAAGTAGCCCAGCCGCCACAGCAGCCCAACAGTCATAATATCCCAGCAGCCAAAGTAGCCAAGCAGCCAAAGTATCCCAGCCGCCACAGCAGCTCAGCAGCAACAGCTGCCCAGCATCCAAAGTATCCCAGCCGCCACAGCAGCTCAGCAGCCAATGTGTGCAAGCAGCCAAAGAGGCCCAGCCGCCACAGCAGCTCAGCAACCAAAGTATCCTAGCCGCCACAGCAGCCCAGCAGCCAAAGAATCCCAGCCGCCACAGCAGCACATCAGCCAAATTAGCCCAGCAGCTAAAGCAGCCCAGCAGCAAAAGTAGCCCAGCCGCCACAGCAGCTCAGCAGCCAAAGCATCCCTGCCGCCACAGCAGCCCAGCAGCCAAGTAGCCTAGCAGCCAAAGTAATTGCTAGACTGCTGGGTGGCCAACTTTACCCTGCTGTGGCTGTTAAGCTGTTGGGCGGCCAACTTCATGATGCTAGGCTGCTAGGCGGCCAACTTCAAGAACAGACACTTATAACGATTATTTGGGCTTTCAATGATAACAGAAGACGGCAATTAAACATGAAACATATTTGAGTAACTTTAAATTCAATACAGCTTTATCACATGAAGACATGATCATTTCAATCAATGAACGAACGAAGCACTAATCATCTCGAGATCTGTTAAATCCAATAACAGCGGTAGGACGTAAAAGGCCAACGCCAAGCACATACACTTGTCAAAAGTGCATACCTTAAAATTTTGAATATCTCAAAATATAATTATCCTTATTTAAAGAAATTTCGATATTACGTTAAATATGACAAAACAAAAATACTTATATGAAAACCTTTTACGTCATCCGCGTCAGAATACGCTATTTATGCGTAATTCCCGTGCGGGAATCGAATTTCATTTGTTAACAATCGTTTTTGTTTTTCACATGTTCATCCACACCGGACAATCTAAAAACTAACACCAACACTTTATAACTAGTGAACGTTTGACTACTGAAGACCGCGAAAGTGCCGCCTACATGCTCTTAACTGGCACAAATGAGTTTCTTTTATATAAAACATCATGATGTTTTCTGTAAATGATAAAAAATTCTTCTTTTTTGCATATTCTATTATTATAAGAAAAAAATCAAATGATATTTTTTTATTTATTTATAAAACGTTGCTCATGTTGAACGTTGATGTTACGCTCTTATGTCATTAAATATTTAAGTAAAAGGACGTAAACACGTAAATATTGGTATTACTTTTGTTTGTTAAGTGCCCTGTATTCAATAATCTAAAACTAAAATTATTACAAATTAATTATACTTCTAACTGAAATGATTTAATCAATTAGTTAGGTAAAAATCACATGCTTAAAAAAAGTTTGCACTTAGAACTTTTGAGTAATGTATGTTGTCACACGAACACCGCCATATCATCTGTTGGTTACTGTTTTTCATAGAAATTATAAGTTTAATCTGCGACAACAACTATTAAACGACTGGAAATAAACAGAACTGTTATACATAGCACATCTAATATAGTGCATCCCCACGGTGACGAATCAGGACGGTGCCTCGTTGTGCGAATTGCGTTTCGTGTTGCCTTGTTGTCCCTTAAAACGGAACCTCGACGTTACTTTCTCACGATGTGATCAACTTCGGGACTTAAAACTCCCATGTACACAATGTAAGTAGAAAAAATCTCAATGTGACGGAACTTCAACGATGTTAATTGTTGCTGCACATGTCATTTCAGGTCAATAAATATCTTTGTAGTCTTGTAAAATAGAAAACAGATAATCACTACTTAACAAAATGCATCGGGTCACTCCGAAATAGTCGATGTTTACGATTAATGTTATAGCTTTTATGATTTGGAGAAGTTAGGATATAATGTGAGTCAGTACTCTGTCTGCAAGTTAGCGAAAATTAGTGGTTGATGCATTAAACACTGGTTTATTCGTTCAGAAAGATCGACGCTTGTTTTTTTCTCAGAAACGGCGCCTGTTGATGCAGAAGCTGTTTCATTGATTTTCAGACAACGGTGGCCTATATGCCTAAAATACAAGACAACTGTTTTCTTCGATATATTGTTACCTGGTTCGGTAACGCCAAAAAATAATCATTCTGATTTTCAAATATTTAAGTGAAATAATAAGTTCAGGGGCAAATTCAGCGGGGGCACCCGGGACACGTGCTCCTCCCCCCTCAACCGGCCCGGACACCAATTAAAGGGGCAGTTTAGTGGTACACATATTTCATTATAAGATTAAACACGGTTATTCTAAAAATTTAATGAGATCTGATATTGCTTTGAATAGTTACTAGGCTTTGAACCGCGAAATTTCATTTTTATTCGCAACAAATAATGAACGTTTTACAATATAAGCATCACATAAAAATACGACTGCAGCTTAATCTGCTCACGATTATTACACTTACTGTGTATTTATTTATGACACCAGCAGGTTACAAGGCAGTAACCTGTGGCTATGTTGTTGTTTTTTTTAAATAAGCTCGCCCATTTCGCATCCAGCAGAGGACAGGTGATAAAATCCATTGGACTGGTACAAGTGATAAAATCTGAGACCTGTCCAATTCTTTACTTAGTTTGGGCGCACATGCTGCGGATTGGCGTTGTGAAATTTATTTTTTCGTAGTTTTTGTAAAATTTTATTTGTAACATATGAAAGATGACAACATGAGAAAATAAATTATCCGAATTGTGAGAAAATGTGTTTTTATGTGATAGATGAGACATAATTTGAACAATTCTAAACTTTTTGGAGACCTCTGGAGACGGGGTTTGTGTTCATTATTCCACCGTAGACAGCGTAAAGCTGTTTATTTGGTATTCTTTAGTAATCAAAATCAAGGCATTATTATTATTATCCAGCTTTCAAAATGAACAGCATAGAACTCGACGGGGACGATCGAAGTTCTCCAACGAAATTTTAAAAAATCGATTTACTCCCTTTAAGTATTTTTTTAATCCAGCAAAAAGATTCCAACTTTAATATTGTACCGTTTTTTCTAGTCAAATTAAACAACTAAAACGGTCAACCAATACATCGGAGTATCAGTTTTCTCCATGGTAAAAATTGATATTTATGTTTTTTATTTTTGTATTTTCACACTATCGATCAAACTGAATTAAACCGAATTACGTCTCATGCACCTGATATATGTTAATCCAATCGCCAGTAGTTTACCTCGTTCTGACTTAATACGCCATTTAGAAATGTGATTCGCTGTTTAAAAGGTCTTTATCTAAAGAAGCACCTTTTTGTAGTTCACACGTTTACTGTTTCTTTAGTTGAAACTTACTAGTGTGAATCTTGCAACCGAGGTGACTGTTTCTTTGTAAAACGATGTACAGTTTTGCCTAAAAGCGAACACAGGAAAGAGATGCGGAAGGAAATTCAGTACAGCCACAATATCCAAAAGATAACAGAATCCAAATCATACGTCTCCGCATGTTAACACTAATACTGTAAACGGTTTTCGCACAATAAGGAACCGGTGTCATGTATCAACAGGGGCCGTTCTTTCATAACATTTTTTAAAACACTTTTAAATTGATATTCCACATTAATATGACGTTTTCATGTATCGATGTCAAGACTGCTTTACAATACTGAACCATCGGAAATGTAATGGACGGGTCCAGTGTGTAAAAATAGTTAAAATCTCCCTTCTAAATTACTCATAACAAAATTTTATACAAGTGGGTCAATACACATCGACAAAAACCAAGCTTTTCTGAAACAATCCATATTATTCTGATGTCTTTTGAACTTGAAACCGGTAAAGTAAACGATAACATGTTCCGTCACATTTTTCTTTTAAATCAAAGTAACGATAGTAAATCGAAATTGATGAGTTTGCAATAAATGTTAAATACAATTTTGATAACATGTTACATACAATTTTGATCGGTCGCAAACGGCCCTCGGGCCGTTATGCTCCTCTCGGGCCGATTATCGCGCCTCGGCCCCGCTCAGCCGTGTATTATCCTCTAAATATATAAAATTATAATAGTTATTTTTCGTTTATTTGTTAACGTTCTTTTATAGGCCTTTCCAATAATTCGATTAATTTTTTGGTTACCTCCACTGTCTAGTCACGTGACTGCTCTACGGGGAAAATGATTGCTCGCTGTATTTACGTAAAAAGGAATATGTACCTACAACTTTCTTTTTTAACATGAAATTATTTTTTGAAAAATATTTTTTCTCGTTGAATTAGTAATAATACATCATTATATTTTTGATAATAATTTGTTAAACAACTAATAAACAACCAAGTTTCTTTGACTAATGTCTAGTCATTATTCCTCACGTTAAACACTAAACGTCTTTAAAGAACAGTCAGTGTTCTCTCCACGGCTAAATTTAAACTCGTCTCCGGAAAAGCGTGTCTAATCAACTACTGACATCATGTTACGAATATGTCGGCGGCGATTGATATTTGAAGGCGGCATGTCATAAAAATGGCACAGAATAAAACGCAGACGATATACGCCTTTCCAATAATTAGTTTCGCAGTCCTGTACGAGTTACTTCCCGCGACCGAAAATCAATCCAAAACGAGGCTCTGCAGGATAGCTGAACGATCGGGCTAATGGCTTAATTAAAGGAATACGTTCGGCTGTTTATAACCTTTGTTTAAATGATAAAATGTATTTTGAATAATACAATTTTCGTAATCAATTGATGACGACGAATACGATAATTGTAAAACTTTCTTTTAATTACACTGATAATCGTTTTTTCGAGCGTAGCATGAGAGCGGCCATTATTGACATCTCGTTGTCTCGCGAGAGATAAAACAACGAGGTGTGACGTCATTTACACACTTCCGTTTCATAAAGAATATACGTAGAGATAAATGCAGGCAAATTTATTTATATGAAAACATTGCTATATGCGTGAAAATATTGCAAAAGGAGCACAAATAGGAAAAAATCACATTATTGTTTTAGTGTATTGAGTGTTTTTACCTTCTTATCTTACATTTTGCTCAAGTAATTGCATCGCTCACTAGGATTCAAAAGAAAATATGTTAAATGAGAATGTGATACGCTACGATCGCTTTGAAATTAATAACACGGGCGTGTTAAAACTTGTACCACTCAGTGTGCAACATTAAATTTTATAATTAGATTTAAGAAAGAAATATACAATTTTACAGTAAATGTTCGTTTTGACGTATTGAGTTGCACTCATCCCAGGCTTAGCGGCGTGTAGATTGATATGCATTTCAATTAATAACCATGAACAAGCTTAATCAAACCGGGCCTGAAACATTTTCATATTTGTCAGGGTTCGGTGACTTTCAAAGTTCCCTTAAATTTTCAAAAATACATTAATTCAATTCAGGGTCTTCCCCAAGACATTATGACACCGGTATGCCTTAATTTCTTGACAAACTTATATGGGACGATTGATCTGCCGGTATGCCTTTAATCTTTGTCGGGATGGCTTCATACTCAATAAACAGCTCAATGTCCCCCGAGCCATGTGCACTGTTGTGGGAAACACCAACCGTTTACAATCCCAGACAAGCTCTAAATTCGCCGACATCCGTTTATTCAAATTCGTCGTGTCATAAAGTTATTGTGTCTTCAGGTCGCAAATGAATTTACAGATCAAAAACGTTACGGTAAAGCAAATTGGCCAATGACGATCGCATTTTGGCCGAAAAATCTGCCAAGTCGATCAGGAAAAATATTTTACACCTATATATTGGCCTCACTACTCTTTAAACAAGAAAAAAAGGTTAAAATGTGCTACAATTCTCGGTAATTCTTTTGTAATTAATGGTGGCATAACAAGCAGTTTCTTTCTATCTTGGCTAATTCAGTTTCAGAATTTTCAGGCTCAAAATCATACACTATTATATATTTGTTAAATGAATGAATATTCCATGGTTGAGAATGATAAGAATTGGACATTAAATGGAAACGATACGAATCGGAAGTGTGTAAATGACGTCATCAGCAGGTGCGCGCATCGAAAAGGAAACAAACATGGCGACGGTCATAGATGCCCGCCGATTTTGCAAATAACGGATCTTTGACAGGAGATAACTTTGTCAATATTTAACATAAAATTAAGTTCTATACGTCAAAATGATGCATAAGTAACGCTTAATAACATAGTACTGGTGAAATCCAGCCAAACGTATTCCTTTAAGCACATAATAGCTAACCTTATCCGCTATATTGCAGGTCTGCGTTCGTCGCCGGCGGTGAAAAAATAAGTTGCTGGTCTGTTATTCTAGCCAGACTTTTTATGTTTACTATAGACCTTTCCCATAACTAGGTTGCCGTTCGTGGTAAATCATTGATTACATCCCTTGATTACTGGTGAATGACTTCCGGGGACGTTCAAAACAAAAAGGACGTTATAGAGATCGACGATGCATGTAAAAATATGACCGACAATCAAACGCTGAAATTATAACAGATATCTGGAAAGCACATTTGAATGATCATTCATTATGTAATGACAACTAATAAAATATAATAAATTGTCATAACTAAGAAAAATACATTTATAACGGCGCTTTCAGTTATTCTAACTAGCGTTCCGTATCTTTCGGCGGGCCGCTTCCAGATATTCCTCGATTAGTATATGACCGAAAAATATATAAAAAAAACAAACTCAAAAGTATTTAGGTGTTTGTATGAATATATTATTGAATTATAAGAAAATATTACAGATTTACGCTAGAATTAGTATATAAATATGGCGCTTTCGGTATGTGACATACAAATATTAAGTATGCATATATACGTTCTTTTTGTTAATTTCAAATTATTTTTTTTTTGGTATGGACAAAAAACATAAACGTTTTTAGTTTTTATGAATATATTATTAAACGGTAATAATATATTCGAAATTTAAGCTAGATTTAAGATATATAATTATTTTATATGAAATTTATTTTGCGATTTCGGTATGTAACATGCAAAGTTATGTGCTACCAATCTGAAATATGGTAGTTAATAAAAGTGATCATCTTCTGTTAATTTTATCAAAGGAAGTGTGTATCGAACTTCTACAGTTTATTGTCAAAATCAGTTGTATGCTTAATTTCATATTTGACTACCTATAATTCTTTGTAAGCCGGCGGTTTGACAATTACCGATAAAATATAGATATCCCTTAGAGTTGTCTTGGTAATGATTGCCCGAGGCAGAAAAAATATCAGATTATTATTGATTTTACATGTACATTAAGACATTCAATCTTTTACATGAAGAAACAACTAAATTTGAAGCAAGAGCAAGGGAATACCGCTCGTATTAACGATTACCTTAACTGCATTTTAGAAATAGTGTTTTATAGCTAACATCCGACGGATTTAACCCTGTTATATAAGTACGCATATATACGGTCTTTTGTCCTTTTCAAATACAATCTTTGTATTAAATAATCAATATTTTAACGAACATTTATTTTTTCTTCATTTTGATTTGCAGTAAAATCATAATTATATCCTAATTGTTATCTTGTCTCTTTTATTATCGGACGTCCCCGGAAGTGGAAAGTGATTTTTCGGTCATGCGCACTTTGTCAAAGGGCAAGTAATGTTCAAGGGAACCTACCTAGTTATGGGAAAGGGCTTTTTGTTAGATATTTCGATTTTTAATGATTTAAGAACATGTACCATTCTTGTTGATAGTAGGCAGCATGAAACGCAATTTGCACAAACATAAGCATTAATTTTACCAATTATGTACAACAATTTCTTCTTAATATCTTTTCTGCTGATAATATATTTAACTGGTGTAAATGTTGCAACTTGCTAAGGCTAGTAATGCGCTATTCTCCGGAAATCGTGATATGTCAACATCAGGTTACATGATCTGTAGACAAAAAATACAATCTGAATTTGTTGATACTTACACATTTGGCTAATAGAATTGTCTTAAAAATTTAAGGCGTTTAACGAATAAATAATTTGAATATTTAAAATGTTACGTATACTTCACAACAAACTATGATTTATTCTGTCTTGAAATAAAACAGGATCGGTAATCTGATTGTTTGTCGTAGAATAAAATCCAAGGATTTAGATTCCGGCTTCAAAAAAGATGGGAATATTTATATCACAATAAGGTTGCATATCCAATTTAGATTTCTTAGGTTTGACAGATTGTAATTTTGGCATAAAAAGCCCAAAATCTTAATTAAACATATATAAAATGTTTTGACAAGATTTGTTTCTTATTGACGGCTTTTGTTTCTATAACGTGTCGTAATGTTTATTAAGAATCCATTTAAGTGCTAAATCAAATACATTTGCTGGCACATCCAGTAGTTAAAGGACTCCGAATACTTAAGAATTGGGAGGTGTAGATATTTTTGTTTGTATTTCCATTTATTTATCGTCGCTACCGGTTGCCCATATGAGCGACGCCTCTAGAAGAGTGTTAGTGTTTTGGAGGATAGTGCAAGATACAGAGGACTCTCCAATTCCAGAATCGTCCCTGGTTAAGTGCCCGGTGTATAGCACCACTACACTGGACCTCGGTTTTAAGTCCCATCCGAACGACTATATTAGTTATTTTAGTTGGAGTAGCGGGGGATCGAACCAGCGATCCCTGGACTCAGAGGCAGACGCGCTAACCACTGAGCTAATGATCCGCTCTGAGGTGTAGATACCTTGCAAATAGAGATTACACGATCTCTATTGGTCTATGATATCTGCCCCTTTAAGTAATTGACAGATGACCCCGTGTGCGAGACAGTTTGACATGTTTATGGCATGCCGCCTTCAAAATCAATCGCCGCCGACATAATCACAACATGATGTCAGTAGATGAATAGACACGCTAATCCGGAAACGAGACTCAATTAAGCCGTGAAGAGAACACTGCGACTGTCTGTTAGTTCAAGTCGTTTAGTGTTTAATGCGAGGAATAATGAATTGACACTTTTAGTCAGAAACCTGATTGTTTTATAAATTATTTTCAAAAATATCATGACGCTGATGTATTATTACCATTCCAAAGATAAAATATATTTTTCAAAAAAGAATTTTATGTTAAAAAAGAAAGTTGTAGGTACATATTCCCTATTACAGCGAGCAATCATTTTTCCTGTAGAGCAGTCACGTGACTGGACAGGGGCGGTAACCAAATAAATTCATCGAATGATTGGAAAAGCGTATAAAAGAAATTAGAAGTCTGCAGACAATATAGGCAAAGAAGGGCGTTGAGAAACGCAGACAACATAGATAATGAAGAAACTAGAAAACGCAGACAACATACAATAAATACAAAATGTTAATGTTGATTAAATTAATGATATTTAAGTTGTAGAAAAAAAGAGAAAAAGCTTTTATTAATGATATATTGAAGTGATTATGATGATTAATATTTTAATAGCACTTTGATTAGCTAATTATTAACTTAATTGGTAATCATGACAATATTTTGTAGAATGATTAAAGTGTGATAAAATTATGAATTGGTTTGATTGATCTTAGAACAAACAGCTTTTGTTGAAATTTAGCAACTTATTTATAAAAGTGGTAAACAAAAGGGTAAAAATTAATGTCTGTAGAGTTGTATCTCTTCTTTGATTGTGTAGAAAGAGAACGATTACTGCTGTACATGTTAGGTCATGTCGACGATGTCATTCGAACGCTTGTTCCTATTGAAAAATATACTGAATTTATGAATCTGAATGCAACTTTTTTGAGGGCAGTTTATGCTTGTAAAAGCTTTTCGTAGGATTTTAATTTTCGTCTTTTCGTAAAATCTTACTATATGCTGCTTTTAACTGGCTCCAAGGTTGTAATGCTGGGCTTGGGAACCGGTCACGGATCTTGTGGGTCTGATTGGCTAAAATGGAGAATCGTCTCTATTTCAGCCAATCGGATACTTGAGATTTTGGACTGGTTTCAGTTCTCGGTTTTGTAATCTTCAGCCCAGATACTGTATTATCTCCCTTTACGCTTGCCTCTCTCGCAGAGACTTGCTAGTGGGGCAGATTGAACCTTATTATATTATGCTTCATTTACATATTATTAATTCCCTATATTCTCTTTGTCTCATATTATGTAACTTGTATATTTATATGATATTTGTGCTTTAAACTGTTATTTACTCTTCAGAAATGGAGAAAATAAAGATGATAATAATAGAAAAAAAGTCATTTTAAAACATTTTCATCAACCATTTATAACAAAATCGGCAAAAATCATTTATACCATTTAAGAAGAATATAATTACAAAGAAAACTATCAGAAAATCATCATCATTATCATCATTTTTGTTCAGTCACAGTCATAGTGAACAGCAGAAACAAAACATGAAAACAACAACAACAACAACAACAACAACAACATCATCATCATCATCATCATCATCATTATCATCATCGTCGTCGTCGTCGTCGTCATCATCATTTACATATTCAGACAAAATCTCCGTATTTTAATGAAGAAGTATTGGCAGGCCTTTTTTACAATCTATTTTAATTAATTTATTAAAGTTTATATATGTTTGGGTAAAACTTTCCCAAATGCTATTTTATTTAATTCAGATCAGAGCGCTTTAAGTTGCAAATATCAAATAATGAATGGCTCGGGTCTCAAACAACAGTGTGACAATTAGAATATTTAATCTCAAGTCACTTTCCTAAAACAACACTTTTATCCCCAACAAGCAACGTTTTCGACCTCTTACAAATCTACAACTAAACTTCAAAAGGCCTTTATCACACCTCCAGCTGGTAAAAACCAGTCTTGCTAATTAGATTACGTAACATGATCGTAAAACACCAGGCCCTTTTCTTAATAAGCATTGTTTTTCATGACTTAACGGTGATTGGCTGAATACTTAAGTGAACGTTTATAAATGCTAAAATTTCGATGCCAGCCAATAAAAAAAATTTCATAAAGGATACGTGCAGTTACATAAATAGGTAAAGATGCATTTAGTTATTAACTTTAAAAAATCACTTAACAAAGATGATGGTTATTCCTTTTATGCCTGTTTCACTTTTTTTTATAATCTGACAATGCATTTTAACTTCCAAAGTACTTTTAAACTTTTTATCTATGCTTTTAACTGCTTTATATTAGCAATTCTAAACCGGAACTACCTGATCAGCAAGGGAGTCCACTCTCAATGGGAGGTAACTCTGGATATCGGTAGGCCCCCATTGTGATAATTGCAAATAACTTACTTGACATTTGATATGTGGTGAAAAATGAAATGTTGTAAATTATGCTTTAATCACTTTAATCTGTGTACCAAGTATGATATGCTGGATCATTTTCATCAAAGGCCAGGTAAACATAAATAAGAAAAAAACAACAACTTTTATAACTTTAGAAGTAGTCAAGATCATTCATTTAAATGGCAATACGAAAATTATAAACGGCCTTTTATCTTCACCAATGGTCTACGGTAGGTGTATGTTATTAAAATAGAGAAAACTTAATATTTCAATAACTCATGAGGTAAAGTAAACAAGAATTTGAAATGCACTAACACAACAATTAACTTTTAATTATATCCGTTAATTTTTGTATTTGATTGTCATAAAATAGTCGATTCATAAACATAAGAGTCATAAACAAACCTTATAACCATTCATGCATCTCTAGTTTTCTTATTTAAATGTTCACTAATCATATTATGTTACACGAATTCCGCCGCCCCAATATCCAAAACTTGCCTAGGCCATCAACGAAGTTGCTGAGGCTATTAAGTAATCACGGCAGTTTTAACTCTCTCGTGATATCAATCGGACAGACCGCTAAATGCATATTACTTACACATTTTACACAACATAAATCAAAGAAATAACGTATATGTTGATCAGAGAAACAAAAACTGTCTATATTCTGTTCCATATTTATCAATATAATTTAATAAAACTAATGTTTTACCTTGTTTATAATGCAATCCGTTAAGCTTCCGTTCATTGTGTGTAACCTATCTTCGTAAAGCAAGGATTCAAGTAGCCAGTAGGCTAATAATAGATTTACTGATAAGAACTGACCTTAGCAACCGTTGCTAGTGGTACAAAATTTGTATGACTTGAATTCAGTTTATTATAGATATGTTTATGTTGAGGTATGCATCTGGAACCAAAATCTTAAAAAATACTTGTGTAAGAAAAAAATATTGCTGTGGAGTCTTTAAAAGTGACTCGAGGTATACATACAAAGATAACATGAAAGATGTATTTTATGCCATTTTCAAAACCGAACAAACATGAACTGAAGTTCCAAAAGTGGGTAAGTGCATGCTGTCGGGAGTATTTTTCTATCGACAAAGTGAAAAAAGTGGACATGCAAACGCTGTTATTAATTTCATATAATATAGGTCTTTGATAACTTGTTGGGAGGCAAAATACCTTCTGGACACAGAAAAGACTAGAATCATAAAAAGCCATGATTTGACAACCGAACAGACCTATTGGTTTGAGTATTATTTAAATATCTAACCAAAAACTCTGCGATTTTCTTACCTTACCCCACACAATTTCTACATTGACACCGTGTATGCCGGTTAAAAGCGTTGCATCGCGGCGTAGTGCCGTTCGCGAAGCGTACAAGGCTAGCCAGGGCGGGTAAGGGAGTGATTAACCTCAAGATCCTTTCTTGATGGGTTTGGTCAAACTAAATTAAAAACAAGAGGGCCAAATCGAAATGACTCTATCGCTCACCAGATTCTTGGATTCACGAAATGAAAGGTAGAAAAAATTTCAAGAAAATAACAAATAGTAACACAGCTGACTTCGCAACAATTTAAAAAAAAAACAGGCCTTATAGCATCACACAAAGATATGTTTTCAAATTTCATGAGATGACGATTCTTCTTCATTTGCTGAAGTATTATAGCATTTCACACTGTCAAACTTGAGTTCAATTCAAGAAGCCCCATAGTCTTCAACCCATTACATTTATGCAAAGAATCCGTTTTCGTTCGAGGCAGTAGTTTGGTTGAAATTAATGTAATATACCTTTTCATACACAAATGCATAACTCTTTCCTCCATCTATTTACCTTATTGCGTGAACAAACAGTGTAGATCCAGATCAGCCGGCACATCCCTATCGTCTGAACAAAATCTACACTGTATCCTTTTTTATTTGTTCTGTTACTTCTGATTAAAATGCGACAAGATCCTAAACAGACGACACAAATGAGCCAGCTGATCTGGATCTACACTGTTGGCATTGCATAAAAATGTGTATATATGGAGGAAAGGGTTAAAACTGGTTCGGTCAAAAGACCTACAAAAGAAAACCCAGGTCCCTATTCGAGCCACTTCCATACCGCTTTGGTATAGAACATTCAGTCAATCCTTTATAGCCGCAGATATTTCTTCAGCCGACCTACTAGAATGCGCTCACATGCCTACTAGAATGCGCTTACATGCCTACTAGAATACGCGCTGGAATGTTGTTGTTGTCGTTGTTTATTCCCAGTTAAAGGTCCCTCCAGCCTCTGATGGAGGACATTATGGTGTGGTCCGACGCGCTGGACTGCTTCGCTAGTCCAGTATATATATCCCAAAAGACCTAGACTGTAAACCTAGACCTAAACAATAAAACGCTGAAAACAATCAACAACTGTCACTAGTGTTACTGCCAAAGTAAAAACGATCTTACTGCTGTCACTGCTGTTACTATCGCAGTAAAAACGATCTTACTGCTGTCACTTCCGCATAAAAAAATCTTACTGCTGTCACGGCTATAACTGCCGCAGTACAAATGATCTTACTTCTGCTACTGCTGTGACTGCCGCAGTAAAAACGGTGTTACTGCTGTCACTGCTGTTACTGCCGTAGTAAAAACGATCTTACTGGTGTCACTGCCGCAGAAAAAAACGATCATACTGCTGTCACTGCCGCAGTAAAAAGATCTTACTGCTATCAATGCTGTCACTGCCGTAGTAAAAACGATCTTACCGCTGCAACTGCTGTGACTGCCGCAGTAAAAACGGTGTTACTGCTGTCACTGCTGTTACTGCCTCAGTTAAAACGATCTTACTGCTGTCACTGCCGTAGAAAAAACGATCTTACTGCTGTCACTGCAGCAAAAAAAACGATCTTACTGCTGTCACTGCGGCAGTAAAAACGATCTTACTGCTGCTACTGCTGTGACTGCCGCAGTAAAAACGATCTTACTGCTGTCACTGCTGTTACTGCCGTAGTAAAAACGATCTTACTGCTGTCACTGCAGTCATTGCCGCAGAACGATCTTACTGCTATCACTGCTGTCACTGCCGCAGTAAAAACGATCTTACTGCTGTCGCTGCCGCAGTAAAAACGATCTTACTGCTGTCACTGCCGCAGTAAAAAAACGATCTTTCTGCTGTCACTGATGTTACTGCCGCAGTAAAAACGATCTTACTGCTGTCACTGCTGTTACTGCCGCAGTAAAAACGATCTTACTGCTGTCACTGCTGTTACTGCCGCAGTAAAAACGATCTTACTGCTGTCACTGCTGTCACTGCCGCAGTAAAAACGATCTTACTGCTGTCACTGCTGTCACAGCCGCAGTAAAAAAGATCTTACTGCTGTCACTGCTGTCACTGCCGCAGTAAAAACGATCTTACTGCTGTCACTGATGTCACTGCCGCAGTAAAAACGATCTTACTGCTGTCACTGCTGTCATTGCCGCAGTAAAAACGATCTTACTGCTGTCACTGCTGTCACTGCCGCAGTAGAAACGATCTTACTGCTGTCACTGCCGCAGTAAAAACGATCTTACTGCTGTCACTGCTGTTACTGCCGCAGTAAAAACGATCTTACTGCTGTCACTGCTGTCACTGCCGCAGTAAAAACGATCTTACTGCTGTCACTGCTGTTACTGCGGCAGTAAAAACGATCTTACTGCTGTCACTGCTGTTACTGCCGCAGTAAAAACGATCTTACTGCTGTCACTGCTGTCACTGCCGCAGTAAAAACGATCTTACTGCTGTCACTGCTGTTACTGCGGCAGTAAAAACGATCTTACTGCTGTCACTGCTGTTACTGCCGCAGTAAAAACGATCTTACTGGTATCACTGCTGTTACTGCCGCAGTAAAAACGATCTTACTGCTGTTACTGCTGTTACTGCCGCAGCAAAATCGATCTTACTGCTGTCACTGCTGTTACTGCCGCAGTAAAAACGATCTTACTGCTATCACTGCTGTTACTGCCGCAGTAAGAACGATCTTACTGATGTCACTGCTGTTACTGCGGCAGTAAAAACGATCTTACTGCTGTCACTGCTGTTACTGCGGCAGTAAAAACGATCTTACTGCTGTCACTGCTGTTACTGTGGCAGTAAAAACGATCTTACTGCTGTCACTGCTGTTACTGCCGCAGTAACAACGATCTTACTGCTGCTACTGTTGTCACTGCGGCAGTTATATCATTTCACTGCTGTCACTGCTATTACTGCTTACTGCTAACTTCACGTTCCCCGTGATGGGGGTCTTAACACACAACAAGAATCGGAGAAACCAGATTGGCTTGATACTGGTGTCGCTGATTTAATGAATTGTCTATTTTCCATTAGCATGACGAAAAAGTCTATTATGCAAAGCTTATAACATTCTGCCGACCACCTGATGTGATGGGAGTCTTAACACACAAGAAGAACCGGAGAATTCAGATTGGCTTGATACGGGTGTCGCTAATTTTGTAAATTGTCTATTTTCCATTACCATGACGAAAAAGTATATTATGCATAGCATATAACATTCTGCCGACCGCCTGACGTGATGGGGGTCTTAACACACGACAAGAACCGAGAAACCAGATTGGCTTGATACGGGAATCGCTTATTTTGTGAACTGTCAAATTTTCCATGAACATGACGAAAAGTCTATTATGCACAGCGTCAAATATTCTGTCGACTGTCTGACGTGGTGTGGTGTCGGCCGCCTGACGATGATGGGGGTCGTAACCCAAAACAGGAACCGGAAACCTAGATTGGCTTGATATAGGAGACGCCGATTTTGTGAATCTGAAAAATACAGAAAAAAGAAGAGCAGACACGTTCACTCAAAAAATGAATTAAGGGTGGGTGGGTGGGTGCCGTTTTCGTTCCTAGCTTACATGTGCTGATGACGTCAAAGAATACGTCATCAAAATATAACTCCAAATGTATTACTAAATCATTCATCATGATTTACGTCCCTTTGTTAAAGCATCAAAATTAATTTATTCCTTCTATAAATGGCATTATTGTCTATAGCCGATAATGCTTATTATCTCGGAAATAAATTTAACAACATAGTAACCATGCACAACTGTTTAATATTTGGCATAATATGGCCTGACAGTCGACAATAATCATCAATGTTCAAGTTTGATCAAAGTTCAAAGTCAAGTTTATTAATAATCAATAAAATGTTAATTCAATAATTAATCAATCAAATCAATAATCAATAAAATCAATAATCAATTATCATCAATCAAATCAATTATCAATCAAATTAATTATCAATTAAATGTCAATTAAATCAAATACCAATCAAACGTCAATAAAATCAATTTTCAATAAAATAAATAATCAATCAAATGTTAATCAATCCAATTTTCGTGGATTAAGTGTCAAAATTTTTCTGCCAATGAGCGCCATTTGCGCTCACGCCAACAATACAAATTTTTGACATGACTTTCAAAACGGTGTTCGCATGCCAGAAATTTAAATAAAATTTCAGTACTGCCAGGCTTATAAACAATTAATACGGTCGGGTACATGTATAGAATTCGGGCTCGTTTTAAATGATTCTAGAGAAAGAATTGTTAACAAAAATATGCCATTTCGACAAGCGATAAATGTACACCGTCGGGTAAAAATCAGACCACTGGAATGCAAATTTGTCTTTTGAAATCCGGATGTTTGGCCTTATACCCAAAACGAATCATTTATCCATCAAAGGTCAATCACAACAGTTATCAGTCAATCAATCACCTTAACAAACAATCCATCAAAACTGACTTGTAATTTCCAAGTCCAAAGCCGCAAGTACCAACTGTAAATACCACAGAATTAAACTTAAATCAATCAATCATCAATCAATCAATCAGTCAGTAAATCAATATTGACTTGTATTTAGCAAGTCAAACTTCGTAAGTAGCAATTTTTACAAACGACAAAGATTTAACCTTAAAAAAATCAATCATCATTCAATCAATAAAATATCAAATCAAATCAAATCAATCAAAATTGACTTGCAATCAAGTCTATGATCGTAAGTACCAATTGTACAAACGACAAAATAAAATAAACTACAATCAATCAATTATCAATCAATCAATCAATTTAATTCAATCAATATTGACTTGTAATCCACAAATCCATGGCCGCAAGTACCAATTGTACAAACGACAAAAAATGAAACTGTTGATGATTCCAAACAGTAATAAATATATCAAATCATATCAAATTAAATCAAATAAAACCAAATATCAAATCAATCAATAATGACTTGTGATCAACAAGTCCATGGTCGTAAGTACCAAATTGTACAAACGCCAAAAATAAATAAATAAATAATAAATAAATAAATAAATAAATTCAATCAATTATCAATCAATAAATCAATCAATTCAATCAATATTGACTTGTAATCCACAAGTCCAAGGCCGTAAGTTCCAATTGTACAAACGACAAAAAATAAACTGTTGGTGATTCCAAACAGTAATAAATAAATCAAATCATATCAAATTAAATCAAATCAAACCAAATATAAAATTAAATCAAATCAATCAATATTGTCTTGTAATCAACAAGTTCAGGGTCGTTAGTACCAATTGTATAAACGACAAAAATAAATAAATAAATAAAATTAAATCAATCAATCATCAATCAATCAATCAAATCAATACTGACTTGTAATCAACAAGTCTTAGGCCGTAGGTACCAATTGTACAAACGACAAAATAAAACTGTTGGTGATTCGAAATATTATTAATCTAATCAAATCAAATTAAATTTAATCAAACCGAATCAAATCAAATATGATCAAAAAATATTAATCCATATAAAGTTGTAATCAACAAGTTCATGGCCGTAACTACCAATTGTACAAACGACACAAAAATAAACTAAAATAATCAAATATTGATCAATCATTCATTCAAATCAAATAAAATCGAATAAAACGAGAGTTAATGTTGACTAAACATATCATTATATATATTGTTTAAAGTGACGTGCCTCATAATTTGACTAAGTCACTAAGTGCCGCACTCTCTGTATATTCGTAAAAATCATATGTCTATGGCATTATATATTGTATTTTTATGCCTTTTAACTTATTGTTTAAAAGGGGTGATTTTTAACGGGTTATTTACTTCGTCTTCAATTATGTGCAAAATGCCTTCGGAACTAGCCGTGCATCCGCATCGAGGGCCAATTGACGAAAAGTTTCATATTGCATCAAATTATTAACACCTGAAACATTGACAACATAGATAATGAAGAAACTAGAAAACGTAGACAACATACAATAAATACAAAATGTTAATGTTGATTAAATTAATGATATTGAAGTTGTAGAAAAAAAGAGAAAAAGCTTTTATTAATGATATATTGAAGTGATTATGATGATTAATATTTTAATAGCACTTTGATTAGCTAATTATTAACTTAATTGGTAATCATGACAATATTTTGTAGAATGATTAAAGTGTGATAAAATTATGAATTGGTTTGATTGATCTTAGAACAAACAGCTTTTGTTGAAATTTAGCAACTTATTTATAAAAGTGGTGAACAAAAGGGTAAAAATTAATGTCTGTAGAGTTGTATCTCTTCTTTGATTGTGTAGAAAGAGAACGATTACTGCTGTACATGTTAGGTCATGTCGACGATGTCATTCGAACGCTTGTTCCTATTGAAAAATATACTGAATTTATGAATCTGAATGCAACTTTTTTGAGGGCAGTTTATGCTTGTAAAAGCTTTTCGTAGGATTTTAATTTTCGTCTTTTCGTAAAATCTTACTATATGCTGCTTTTAACTGGCTCCAAGGTTGTAATGCTGGGCTTGGGAACCGGTCATGGATCTTGTGGGTCTGATTGGCTAAAATGGAGAATCGTCTCTATTTCAGCCAATCGGATACTTGAGATTTTGGACTTGTTTCAGTTCTCGGTTTTGTAATCTTCAGCCCAGATACTGTATTATCTCCCTTTACGCTTGCCTCTCTCGCAGAGACTTGCTAGTGGGGCAGATTGAACCTTATTATATTATGCTTCATTTACATATTATTAATTCCCTATATTCTCTTTGTCTCATATTATGTAACTTGTATATTTATATGATATTTGTGCTTTAAACTGTTATTTACTCTTCAGAAATGGAGAAAATAAAGATGATAATAATAGAAAAAAAGTCATTTTAAAACATTTTCATCAACCATTTATAACAAAATCGGCAAAAATCATTTATACCATTTAAGAAGAATATAATTACAAAGAAAACTATCAGAAAATCATCATCATTATCATCATTTTTGTTCAGTCACAGTCATAGTGAACAGCAGAAACAAAACATGAAAACAACAACAACAACAACAACAACAACAACATCATCATCATCATCATCATCATCATTATCATCATCGTCGTCGTCGTCGTCGTCATCATCATTTACATATTCAGACAAAATCTCCGTATTTTAATGAAGAAGTATTGGCAGGCCTTTTTTACAATCTATTTTAATTAATTTATTAAAGTTTATATATGTTTGGGTAAAACTTTCCCAAATGCTATTTTATTTAATTCAGATCAGAGCGCTTTAAGTTGCAAATATCAAATAATGAATGGCTCGGGTCTCAAACAACAGTGTGACAATTAGAATATTTAATCTCAAGTCACTTTCCTAAAACAACACTTTTATCCCCAACAAGCAACGTTTTCGACCTCTTACAAATCTACAACTAAACTTCAAAAGGCCTTTATCACACCTCCAGCTGGTAAAAACCAGTCTTGCTAATTAGATTACGTAACATGATCGTAAAACACCAGGCCCTTTTCTTAATAAGCATTGTTTTTCATGACTTAACGGTGATTGGCTGAATACTTAAGTGAACGTTTATAAATGCTAAAATTTCGATGCCAGCCAATAAAAAAAATTTCATAAAGGATACGTGCAGTTACATAAATAGGTAAAGATGCATTTAGTTATTAACTTTAAAAAATCACTTAACAAAGATGATGGTTATTCCTTTTATGCCTGTTTCACTTTTTTTTATAATCTGACAATGCATTTTAACTTCCAAAGTACTTTTAAACTTTTTATCTATGCTTTTAACTGCTTTATATTAGCAATTCTAAACCGGAACTACCTGATCAGCAAGGGAGTCCACTCTCAATGGGAGGTAACTCTGGATATCGGTAGGCCCCCATTGTGATAATTGCAAATAACTTACTTGACATTTGATATGTGGTGAAAAATGAAATGTTGTAAATTATGCTTTAATCACTTTAATCTGTGTACCAAGTATGATATGCTGGATCATTTTCATCAAAGGCCAGGTAAACATAAATAAGAAAAAAACAACAACTTTTATAACTTTAGAAGTAGTCAAGATCATTCATTTAAATGGCAATACGAAAATTATAAACGGCCTTTTATCTTCACCAATGGTCTACGGTAGGTGTATGTTATTAAAATAGAGAAAACTTAATATTTCAATAACTCATGAGGTAAAGTAAACAAGAATTTGAAATGCACTAACACAACAATTAACTTTTAATTATATCCGTTAATTTTTGTATTTGATTGTCATAAAATAGTCGATTCATAAACATAAGAGTCATAAACAAACCTTATAACCATTCATGCATCTCTAGTTTTCTTATTTAAATGTTCACTAATCATATTATGTTACACGAATTCCGCCGCCCCAATATCCAAAACTTGCCTAGGCCATCAACGAAGTTGCTGAGGCTATTAAGTAATCACGGCAGTTTTAACTCTCGTGATATCAATCGGACAGACCGCTAAATGCATATTACTTACACATTTTACACAACATAAATCAAAGAAATAACGTATATGTTGATCAGAGAAACAAAAACTGTCTATATTCTGTTCCATATTTATCAATATAATTTAATAAAACTAATGTTTTACCTTGTTTATAATGCAATCCGTTAAGCTTCCGTTCATTGTGTGTAACCTATCTTCGTAAAGCAAGGATTCAAGTAGCCAGTAGGCTAATAATAGATTTACTGATAAGAACTGACCTTAGCAACCGTTGCTAGTGGTACAAAATTTGTATGACTTGAATTCAGTTTATTATAGATATGTTTATGTTGAGGTATGCATCTGGAACCAAAATCTTAAAAAATACTTGTGTAAGAAAAAAATATTGCTGTGGAGTCTTTAAAAGTGACTCGAGGTATACATACAAAGATAACATGAAAGATGTATTTTATGCCATTTTCAAAACCGAACAAACATGAACTGAAGTTCCAAAAGTGGGTAAGTGCATGCTGTCGGGAGTATTTTTCTATCGACAAAGTGAAAAAAGTGGACATGCAAACGCTGTTATTAATTTCATATAATATAGGTCTTTGATAACTTGTTGGGAGGCAAAATACCTTCTGGACACAGAAAAGACTAGAATCATAAAAAGCCATGATTTGACAACCGAACAGACCTATTGGTTTGAGTATTATTTAAATATCTAACCAAAAACTCTGCGATTTTCTTACCTTACCCCACACAATTTCTACATTGACACCGTGTATGCCGGTTAAAAGCGTTGCATCGCGGCGTAGTGCCGTTCGCGAAGCGTACAAGGCTAGCCAGGGCGGGTAAGGGAGTGATTAACCTCAAGATCCTTTCTTGATGGGTTTGGTCAAACTAAATTAAAAACAAGAGGGCCAAATCGAAATGACTCTATCGCTCACCAGATTCTTGGATTCACGAAATGAAAGGTAGAAAAAATTTCAAGAAAATAACAAATAGTAACACAGCTGACTTCGCAACAATTTAAAAAAAACAAAACAGGCCTTATAGCATCACACAAAGATATGTTTTCAAATTTCATGAGATGACGATTCTTCTTCATTTGCTGAAGTATTATAGCATTTCACACTGTCAAACTTGAGTTCAATTCAAGAAGCCCCATAGTCTTCAACCCATTACATTTATGCAAAGAATCCGTTTTCGTTCGAGGCAGTAGTTTGGTTGAAATTAATGTAATATACCTTTTCATACACAAATGCATAACTCTTTCCTCCATCTATTTACCTTATTGCGCGAACAAACAGTGTAGATCCAGATCAGCCGGCACATCCCTATCGTCTGAACAAAATCTACACTGTATCCTTTTTTATTTGTTCTGTTACTTCTGATTAAAATGCGACAAGATCCTAAACAGACGACACAAATGAGCCAGCTGATCTGGATCTACACTGTTGGCATTGCATAAAAATGTGTATATATGGAGAAAAGGGTTAAAACTGGTTCGGTCAAAAGACCTACAAAAGAAAACCCAGGTCCCTATTCGAGCCACTTCCATACCGCTTTGGTATAGAACATTCAGTCAATCCTTTATAGCCGCAGATATTTCTTCAGCCGACCTACTAGAATGCGCTCACATGCCTACTAGAATGCGCTTACATGCCTACTAGAATACGCGCTGGAATGTTGTTGTTGTCGTTGTTTATTCCCAGTTAAAGGTCCCTCCAGCCTCTGATGGAGGACATTATGGTGTGGTCCGACGCGCTGGACTGCTTCGCTAGTCCAGTATATATATCCCAAAAGACCTAGACTGTAAACCTAGACCTAAACAATAAAACGCTGAAAACAATCAACAACTGTCACTAGTGTTACTGCCAAAGTAAAAACGATCTTACTGCTGTCACTGCTGTTACTATCGCAGTAAAAACGATCTTACTGCTGTCACTTCCGCATAAAAAAATCTTACTGCTGTCACGGCTATAACTGCCGCAGTACAAATGATCTTACTTCTGCTACTGCTGTGACTGCCGCAGTAAAAACGGTGTTACTGCTGTCACTGCTGTTACTGCCGTAGTAAAAACGATCTTACTGGTGTCACTGCCGCAGAAAAAAACGATCATACTGCTGTCACTGCCGCAGTAAAAAGATCTTACTGCTATCAATGCTGTCACTGCCGTAGTAAAAACGATCTTACCGCTGCAACTGCTGTGACTGCCGCAGTAAAAACGGTGTTACTGCTGTCACTGCTGTTACTGCCTCAGTTAAAACGATCTTACTGCTGTCACTGCCGTAGAAAAAACGATCTTACTGCTGTCACTGCAGCAAAAAAAACGATCTTACTGCTGTCACTGCGGCAGTAAAAACGATCTTACTGCTGCTACTGCTGTGACTGCCGCAGTAAAAACGATCTTACTGCTGTCACTGCTGTTACTGCCGTAGTAAAAACGATCTTACTGCTGTCACTGCAGTCATTGCCGCAGAACGATCTTACTGCTATCACTGCTGTCACTGCCGCAGTAAAAACGATCTTACTGCTGTCGCTGCCGCAGTAAAAACGATCTTACTGCTGTCACTGCCGCAGTAAAAAAACGATCTTTCTGCTGTCACTG
The DNA here is from genome assembly GCA_038501625.1 of Corbicula japonica. NCBI lineage: Eukaryota > Metazoa > Mollusca > Bivalvia > Venerida > Cyrenidae > Corbicula > Corbicula japonica. The sequence goes on along the minus strand of JAZAYU010000006.1, from coordinate 8,367,433 downwards.
ATGTTACTGCCGCAGTAAAAACGATCTTACTGCTGTCACTGCTGTTACTGCCGCAGTAAAAACGATCTTACTGCTGTCACTGCTGTTACTGCCGCAGTAAAAACGATCTTACTGCTGTCACTGCTGTCACTGCCGCAGTAAAAACGATCTTACTGCTGTCACTGCTGTCACAGCCGCAGTAAAAAAGATCTTACTGCTGTCACTGCTGTCACTGCCGCAGTAAAAACGATCTTACTGCTGTCACTGATGTCACTGCCGCAGTAAAAACGATCTTACTGCTGTCACTGCTGTCATTGCCGCAGTAAAAACGATCTTACTGCTGTCACTGCTGTCACTGCCGCAGTAGAAACGATCTTACTGCTGTCACTGCCGCAGTAAAAACGATCTTACTGCTGTCACTGCTGTTACTGCCGCAGTAAAAACGATCTTACTGCTGTCACTGCTGTCACTGCCGCAGTAAAAACGATCTTACTGCTGTCACTGCTGTTACTGCGGCAGTAAAAACGATCTTACTGCTGTCACTGCTGTTACTGCCGCAGTAAAAACGATCTTACTGCTGTCACTGCTGTCACTGCCGCAGTAAAAACGATCTTACTGCTGTCACTGCTGTTACTGCGGCAGTAAAAACGATCTTACTGCTGTCACTGCTGTTACTGCCGCAGTAAAAACGATCTTACTGGTATCACTGCTGTTACTGCCGCAGTAAAAACGATCTTACTGCTGTTACTGCTGTTACTGCCGCAGCAAAATCGATCTTACTGCTGTCACTGCTGTTACTGCCGCAGTAAAAACGATCTTACTGCTATCACTGCTGTTACTGCCGCAGTAAGAACGATCTTACTGATGTCACTGCTGTTACTGCGGCAGTAAAAACGATCTTACTGCTGTCACTGCTGTTACTGCGGCAGTAAAAACGATCTTACTGCTGTCACTGCTGTTACTGTGGCAGTAAAAACGATCTTACTGCTGTCACTGCTGTTACTGCCGCAGTAACAACGATCTTACTGCTGCTACTGTTGTCACTGCGGCAGTTATATCATTTCACTGCTGTCACTGCTATTACTGCTTACTGCTAACTTCACGTTCCCCGTGATGGGGGTCTTAACACACAACAAGAATCGGAGAAACCAGATTGGCTTGATACTGGTGTCGCTGATTTAATGAATTGTCTATTTTCCATTAGCATGACGAAAAAGTCTATTATGCAAAGCTTATAACATTCTGCCGACCACCTGATGTGATGGGAGTCTTAACACACAAGAAGAACCGGAGAATTCAGATTGGCTTGATACGGGTGTCGCTAATTTTGTAAATTGTCTATTTTCCATTACCATGACGAAAAAGTATATTATGCATAGCATATAACATTCTGCCGACCGCCTGACGTGATGGGGGTCTTAACACACGACAAGAACCGAGAAACCAGATTGGCTTGATACGGGAATCGCTTATTTTGTGAACTGTCAAATTTTCCATGAACATGACGAAAAGTCTATTATGCACAGCGTCAAATATTCTGTCGACTGTCTGACGTGGTGTGGTGTCGGCCGCCTGACGATGATGGGGGTCGTAACCCAAAACAGGAACCGGAAACCTAGATTGGCTTGATATAGGAGACGCCGATTTTGTGAATCTGAAAAATACAGAAAAAAGAAGAGCAGACACGTTCACTCAAAAAATGAATTAAGGGTGGGTGGGTGGGTGCCGTTTTCGTTCCTAGCTTACATGTGCTGATGACGTCAAAGAATACGTCATCAAAATATAACTCCAAATGTATTACTAAATCATTCATCATGATTTACGTCCCTTTGTTAAAGCATCAAAATTAATTTATTCCTTCTATAAATGGCATTATTGTCTATAGCCGATAATGCTTATTATCTCGGAAATAAATTTAACAACATAGTAACCATGCACAACTGTTTAATATTTGGCATAATATGGCCTGACAGTCGACAATAATCATCAATGTTCAAGTTTGATCAAAGTTCAAAGTCAAGTTTATTAATAATCAATAAAATGTTAATTCAATAATTAATCAATCAAATCAATAATCAATAAAATCAATAATCAATTATCATCAATCAAATCAATTATCAATCAAATTAATTATCAATTAAATGTCAATTAAATCAAATACCAATCAAACGTCAATAAAATCAATTTTCAATAAAATAAATAATCAATCAAATGTTAATCAATCCAATTTTCGTGGATTAAGTGTCAAAATTTTTCTGCCAATGAGCGCCATTTGCGCTCACGCCAACAATACAAATTTTTGACATGACTTTCAAAACGGTGTTCGCATGCCAGAAATTTAAATAAAATTTCAGTACTGCCAGGCTTATAAACAATTAATACGGTCGGGTACATGTATAGAATTCGGGCTCGTTTTAAATGATTCTAGAGAAAGAATTGTTAACAAAAATATGCCATTTCGACAAGCGATAAATGTACACCGTCGGGTAAAAATCAGACCACTGGAATGCAAATTTGTCTTTTGAAATCCGGATGTTTGGCCTTATACCCAAAACGAATCATTTATCCATCAAAGGTCAATCACAACAGTTATCAGTCAATCAATCACCTTAACAAACAATCCATCAAAACTGACTTGTAATTTCCAAGTCCAAAGCCGCAAGTACCAACTGTAAATACCACAGAATTAAACTTAAATCAATCAATCATCAATCAATCAATCAGTCAGTAAATCAATATTGACTTGTATTTAGCAAGTCAAACTTCGTAAGTAGCAATTTTTACAAACGACAAAGATTTAACCTTAAAAAAATCAATCATCATTCAATCAATAAAATATCAAATCAAATCAAATCAATCAAAATTGACTTGCAATCAAGTCTATGATCGTAAGTACCAATTGTACAAACGACAAAATAAAATAAACTACAATCAATCAATTATCAATCAATCAATCAATTTAATTCAATCAATATTGACTTGTAATCCACAAATCCATGGCCGCAAGTACCAATTGTACAAACGACAAAAAATGAAACTGTTGATGATTCCAAACAGTAATAAATATATCAAATCATATCAAATTAAATCAAATAAAACCAAATATCAAATCAATCAATAATGACTTGTGATCAACAAGTCCATGGTCGTAAGTACCAAATTGTACAAACGCCAAAAATAAATAAATAAATAATAAATAAATAAATAAATAAATTCAATCAATTATCAATCAATAAATCAATCAATTCAATCAATATTGACTTGTAATCCACAAGTCCAAGGCCGTAAGTTCCAATTGTACAAACGACAAAAAATAAACTGTTGGTGATTCCAAACAGTAATAAATAAATCAAATCATATCAAATTAAATCAAATCAAACCAAATATAAAATTAAATCAAATCAATCAATATTGTCTTGTAATCAACAAGTTCAGGGTCGTTAGTACCAATTGTATAAACGACAAAAATAAATAAATAAATAAAATTAAATCAATCAATCATCAATCAATCAATCAAATCAATACTGACTTGTAATCAACAAGTCTTAGGCCGTAGGTACCAATTGTACAAACGACAAAATAAAACTGTTGGTGATTCGAAATATTATTAATCTAATCAAATCAAATTAAATTTAATCAAACCGAATCAAATCAAATATGATCAAAAAATATTAATCCATATAAAGTTGTAATCAACAAGTTCATGGCCGTAACTACCAATTGTACAAACGACACAAAAATAAACTAAAATAATCAAATATTGATCAATCATTCATTCAAATCAAATAAAATCGAATAAAACGAGAGTTAATGTTGACTAAACATATCATTATATATATTGTTTAAAGTGACGTGCCTCATAATTTGACTAAGTCACTAAGTGCCGCACTCTCTGTATATTCGTAAAAATCATATGTCTATGGCATTATATATTGTATTTTTATGCCTTTTAACTTATTGTTTAAAAGGGGTGATTTTTAACGGGTTATTTACTTCGTCTTCAATTATGTGCAAAATGCCTTCGGAACTAGCCGTGCATCCGCATCGAGGGCCAATTGACGAAAAGTTTCATATTGCATCAAATTATTAACACCTGAAACATTTACAACCTTAATATGAAAACTAAACTGCAATGACCAAATACTGATGGACAAAAGGTTTATAAGAATTATAACTCGCTCCGGATTTCGAGATAACTGTCTGTACAAAGCCCATGTTTTCTCTATTAAAAACATATTTTAGTTGACAAAACCTTTCCTTCTAGTAATAACATTCCAATCCCATTGGTGCCTTTCTGTTATTTCTGACAGAATCTTACTGTGCACCATATCTGCAGCCACTGCAGGTAGGACCAAGGTCCCTCAAAGTATACACCACAGCCAAAGTAGAAGTAACCTGCACTCTCATTAAAAAACTGAAGGTCGCCGTTAGTCAACAATTCGTATTCTTCTAACATAACAAAACATCGTTATATCGAGTGAGAAACAGCCTCCTCATTTCGATGTTGATATATTTTTTTATAATCTACCCTAAAGTACACGTAATTTATTTTATAAATGGAATTCAAATCTCGCTTAACTTAGACGTATTCCAGACACAAAGGCTCAGCAGGGAACTCATCTAAAAGGCAAAAACATTCATCTTGAACTATTGCCGTATAAATGCCCTGTGAAATAAAAATCATCCAAAATCATCAAAAATTGACCAATCTTTTTTCTTCCAGTTATGATTGGAATAGCCAACTCAAGAAATTTAGAAAACGTTTTTGAAAATTGAGCAACTTGAACTGAAGAAATGTTCATTGAGATGCACTTATCAATGAAATATTGGCCACCTTGCTGGGTGCCTAATAAATCAATATCCCATAGGTGAATGGGATAACGCCTGACAATTTGTATCGCATCATCAAAATCTGAGTATTGAACCATTGTCGATTCTGAGTAAATTAAAACATTTTCACTAGTCCAACCTAAGCTTACGACCACCTGTAAATAAAGACGACCTGTTGATAAAGACCACATATTATATGTCCAATCAAGAATAAATTCACCTGCGAACATAGAACACACGCCTTTAACAAATTAAATGTATGGCGTTTGTGTAATTAATGTGAAACCGCCCGTGCGTTTTTGCGCTGACTTAAAGGTGAAACTTTTTTTTTTTGTCAAACAGTCTTAACATATTATCCCACTTAACCTCCAGAGTTTAAACTAACAATAGATTCATGACCTTTAACAGTTACAAATCTTACATTCAATCGGTGGAATTGACCTAGAGAATCCTGGAGGAAACCCATTTTATTTTTAATTATTATTATTTTTCCAGAGACGACGTTACTGGCTGTGCCGTTTTGCAAAAATATGGATGCAATAGTGTACAGACACAAGGGTTTTAAATCAGAGCATCTTTATAATTTAAGTTTTATTAAAAACAATAATATGGACATTCAGATTTTACATGGCTAGCAGTAAAAACAGACATCAATTTATCTATAAATGTCCGTCATTATTCGACCATGACCTTGAAAGCACATTACCCATGCGCTGACGGAATTGAATATCATACTGGTAAAAACTGCCTAAAAAATTCAATTGAGAAGCCCCTCTCATAATTACATGTACATGTAGCATATTTTAAGATCTCCGAGGCCCTACCCTGGTGTTTTTCTATGTACAGTAAATCAGCACATAACTTATAAATGCATCTGTCCATGTAGGCTTGTCGATATTTTCGATTTTCTTGACTTTTGAAAATTAACGTGTCGTTAGTAAGTTGAAAATGACTATCTGCGTCTTTTAATTTTGAACTTAACATTTTCAAAGAACTGTTAGATCTAAATTTACATAAATTTCTCTTAGGTCATGATGGATTCGAACCCCGGAACCTTGATTTTGAAGGCAAAAGCCTAAACCAGTGAACTATTGTCTCCAAGAATTGAATAATAATAATAATAATAATATTAAAGGACCTATCTCACCTGATATTTAGACCCCTTGGGACTTCATGTATACTAAGTAGGAGTGGCCTCTGTCTGCAAGGGGGACCAGCACTTGCAGAACACCGAAGGCTAGCGACTGCAACTTCATGTGTCGATGAAAAAAAAACAGCTGTGCCCCATGCACGATCAACTGAAAATGGCTGCGCCGAAATTCCCAAAGCTTGGCACCACAAACAATTAACGAAAGAGAGAACCATTGCGGATACCGCCTTGGAACGGTCAGTGGCAAAACAATTTGCGACTGGGGGTTTACACCAGGTTCTATGGTGCACCAACCAGACCTGGGGCGATTACTTCGGTAAATGTAATGATTAAATTACTTTGCTGAAAACAAGTAATTGATTAAATTACAATTACTCTATATTTCAAATGTAATGATTAAATTACAACTACTTTAACAAAGTAATCAGATTACATTCTGATTACATTTGATTACATGCATGTTTTAGTTCAATATAAAATTGTCTGTACACACAGTCACTGGCACTCTTTATCGCTCAGAAATGATTTCAAAGTTTCTAGGTAGCGTGTATTTATAGTTTTCTGATTGGACTACGATACGGTAACAACCAACTGCCTGTATAATTTCCATTTCCTTAAGGAAATTTGTGCATCTGTTCTGTAAGGGTTGAGTACTATTCCAGTAAAGCCCGATGTATAGTGTTCTTCAACGAAACGATAATCAAATCTTCTTGTAAGATTGAAGACAATGTCGACCATTCCTTGCTCAGTTTGAAATCTTATGTCGGCCATGTTTTAAAGGAATAAATCTATTCTGTTTATTGTACTAATAAAGTCTGGATCCGTAGAGATGATGCTAATTATAGCCATAATTATTATTTTCGCCTCTTCTGCCTACGTAGAAAACCAAATGTCCAAACTGTAATTATTGAAAACATTGAAAACAGATCTCGCAATACTTTCCAAATTATGAGTTATGACCGGCAGAACAATTTTCAGCAGTTGGGACTGTGTTGGTTTGATCTCTAAACAGATACTAAAGTACATGCCTCCAAAGCTGGTAAATGTTGGGATGCACTCACCATGACTTTGATAGAAGTACATTGGACACATGATATCACCACATGTCTGAAAAATCAAAAAAGTGTTGTGTTTTTTATCTATTTTACTTTTTGAATATGAAACTAGCTCTTGCGTGACACAGTTTATATTTATACATCACATGCAAATTATGGCACAGCAGTTAGATTTCAAGGATATACAGCACTTTGGTATGAAATCATTAAGTGATAAAAGTACGAAATTCAAACGAAGTTTGCACAAGTGTTTTATATTTCACTTTTTGAATAGCACAATATTTGAATGGGATTTAGATAGAAAGGCGTTTCTGAAAGCCACTTCTTCTGATTTTATTTATAAGTATGATCTAAAAGTGGAGTTTATCATTGCAAAATGATTATTTTATACATCTTATAGATATATACCTTTTCCCGAAGATTTATCATTTCTCGTGAACAGAGATAATATGTTAATTGTTTATGACCCATCTTGTGAGCCCAACATCTTGTTATAGGAGAAACTAAAAAAAAACACAAGTATTTTGCGTTCCTAGATAACTGTTCTAATCAACCATATGATATGTATTTTATGTCTTAACAGACAAAATTTTGAACCCACTTACACATCTGAGGTCGTTTCATATAAATGAAGAATACTAAGTAAGGGAACAAACAATTCCGAGAAAGTTAAAATAGATCAAAAAAGGAACCATCGAACACGACAAAAACGAAGAAATAAATGCACTGTCAAGAAGATCGTTATTGAAGTATGTTTTTATAACCGTCATACAAATGTTGCTTTATTCCAAAACTTACATTTTTAGCAGTAGATAATTACCTGCATACGCCTCAAAAATGATTTTTATTTGATGTTAAGATGACGAAAAACTCTAAAAAGTGAAATATGCATATCAAAAATCGCAACACTCAAACACACATCCTTCCCAAGCAGCGAAAAAGAAAAGAGGAAAAGAGAGCATATGTTAATATATCAATTTCAAATAAGACACCACAAACAATTAACGAAAGAGAGAACCATTGGGGCCACCGCCTTGGAACGGTCAGTGGCAAAACAATTTGCGACTGGGGGTTTACACCAGGTTCTATGGTGCACCAACCAGACCTGGGGCGATTACTTCGGATGATTAAATTACAATTACATTGCTGAAAACAAGTAATTGATTAAATTAAAATTACTCTATATTTCAAATGTAATGATTAAATTACAACCACTTTAACAAAGTAATCAGATTACATTCTGATTACATTTGATTACATGCATGTATTAGTTCAATATAAAATTGTCTGTACACACAGTCACTGGTACTCCTAGCTTTAACTATTCACCTAAGCAGAATTGTGTACACTGTACTGTAAAAATATTAATGTGTTGAACAAATAAATACCTACAATCATCTTATATTTTTGAAACATTTATTTAAAGCAAAAGTTGCACTAGATGAAATTTAACCATAAATTATTTATATCTACTGTTGTAATGACCCACACAAATAGATGATCAGTTTACATCACTGATTGCTAAAATACTAATACTAAAATGTAATATGATGAGGTCACAAGGATAAAAGTTCAAAGTGCAAATTTTTCATTACCAATGGATAAAACATTTGGGGCATTAAACTACCTTCAACACTTTTGCCAAAATAAGACTTTCATAAGTTGCTTCAGAGGCAGGAACATCTGAGACTTAGACATTTCTTTGCCAGTAATGTTCTAGAAGGTTTATCAGACACTCATTTATGACAGGAAAACCACTTTTAATTATCAAGAATAGTTCCTGTAAGTTTTCACACATGATGGTCATTTGATGATCACAAAAGCTATTGCCTCTGGCTTGATCTGGTACACTGTTAAAATCTTATTTGCCAACACGTGGGTCACTGTGTTAAACGGGATTAATTGTTTGTCACCTAATTTTTATCCATTTTGAAAAGATATAATGCAGGCTACCTTTTTCACTAAACTGAATAATGTGAATAATAATAACAGTCCGAGGGTCAGTTTTCAAAAACTATATAACTTTGAAACTACTTTGTTCCATTTAAACTTTGTGGTCAATGGATAAAATCTGGTCTGGAAAATACTTTTCCATGAATTTTGCATAGTTGGACAAAATTTCGTTTATTTTAATTGAAGGTTTTACTATTTTTTCTTGTGTCTCTGGATTTTATATGAAATATAGTTATGTGGTTACTTCGTTTATTCTTGTTTCATTAATATGTATACATATTACTGACTTTATTCTATTTTTAATAGTTTATTTAACATTAAATAACAATTTACCTGTAAATTTTAAAATGAATTGGATTTTCCACATGTGACTGGCAGCAAATCTTGTTTTGTTTCAAATGTGGCATTGTAGCTTTAATTTGTACATGCTTTAAACATTTAAGCCATATTTTTATAAAATGAAAAAGAAAAGTTAGACACCTCAATCATTTCTGGTTAATTAATATAAATTTGAGTGCTCTTGTATATTTTTCCATCTCTTATTTCTCAAACCTTTAATTTAAATCAATTATGTTATCATAATGTAATCAGAAAGTAATCAAGATTACAGGCCAATTTTCATGAGTATTTGATTAAATTACAGTAATTTTAATCAGGTTTTTCAAATGTAATCATTACATCTGATTACTTCAGAAGTGAGTAATTATTACAGCTGATAACAATTACTGATTACAATTACCCCAGGTCTGGCACCAACTACATACTTGCCTCAACAAGTTCTCGTGTGAACAAACAAGTACAAGTTGTCTTGCTGAAATTACTTCAACCTACCCAACAAAGTTACATGCAAAATCACATAAACATATTAAACATAAGAAGCGAATAGTATTGCAAAGCAAACTCAATGATCTTACCGGGACCAGAGCACCTGGAGTCAAATCAGCAAGAACACAATGACAGGGATAAAAGAAAGAAATCAAGTTTCTAGGTACTTTTACATGATTTTCCTATAAACCTTTATAAACTCTTAAACCCATGCCACCATCGTTCAACCAAAGAGGTAACCATAATGATCAACTGTTTACGGGTTAATCACCACGCATGCTGAGCGCCGTAGAATATCGTGTTGGTAACCTTTCTTTTTGAATATACATTTTAGGAAATAAGATGAAGAAATTAAATATGGCCTTTAATTTTCATTAGTTTATAAATTTAATCTCTTAAAAAAAACTGGCTATGAAATACCTTGTTGCATTAGTGATTTGTATAAAATGCATCTGTTTTGTTGTTTTTTTTAATTTAAATCTCGATAATTGGCAAAAGGATTTCCTTTATTTGTGTTACCAATACCCTTGCTGTAAAAAAAGATTTTGTTTTGCAACGATTACGTTAATTGAAATCTTTAACATTATTACAAGCTCGAGAAAACCGAACAAGCTGTGAGATTTAATTCCACGTAAGATGTTGAACGAAGAACATCGCCGTCAACAAAAACCAGAAAATTTACCAGATTCTTAAAATAAGAAAGTATTATTAATCAGAAAATTTACAAGATTGCTTAAATTCTTGCCGTTTAAGCAAATGAATTTACTTAAAACGTTCGTCACAAGCTGTTCAATTTGCGATAGACGAACGCAAGATGTAGGAAAGGCTGATTAGCGATATATGATTGACGAATGGATGTACGGCGGAAGTTATGTGTCGCATCATTTTTCATTCACAGTACTGTAAAAAAAAAATTAAAAAAATACCCGTTACTAATGGTGTTTTTCATTTGGCACCGCTAAGACATGTAGATAACCGTCTACCCCCTAGTGATTTTCGCACTCAGGTTCATCTGGTGGTATACAATATGATTTTTTATACATGTGTACTTATTTAACACACTAGGATAATTGAATCAGAAAAAAATTAACATTACCTTAGTAGAATCTGTGTTGTTGTTACAATAAGAAGACGACAGTTTCTTCATGTCCTCCAGTTTTGAAATAGCAGCCACTTCCTGTCCTAACGTATTGTTTTCATGCCTTTGTGAAAAATTTGCAAAATTTCTATTAATACTCTCGGAACTGTTCTCGTTTTTCATCGCACCGACGTTGCTTGTATTTGGTGGGAGATAAGCCGAAAGTAGTCCAATCGTCATCCTAAAGTTTAGACCTATCTCGAAAAAGTCCTCAATTTTATAATCCTGCCCATAAGTGTACCTACATGTTTCAACAAACGACTTGTTCTGATTACACAGGTAGCATGCAATTTTTCTGTATATTGTGAAATCGATTGTATCTTCGTCTTGTTTAACAGGCAGACGGAAACTTCGGCAAAACAAATCTAAACGGGCATCAGTCCCCAAAGGACATGTTTCAAAATAAGACGGAGTATAGTTCGATTTTGACCCGTGAGCTGTTTCCTTTCGGACAAGTCCACAGTTGTTATACTAAATAGGTGTAGTGCGTCATTTTACAGAGTTACCGTTAAATTACTTTACTTATATGACATTAAAACCTGTTCAAAACAACAAATATTTTGTCACGACGCAATAGCTCAGTGGATAAGATCTCGGGCTATGATGCAAAACATTGCATGTTCGAATCCAATAAAAATAACTTTTGATTTTTGTCTCATTTCTTTTTTAATAATTTTAATTTAGTTCATATGATATTATTTTTAATAGTATTGAGCTGTTTTATCTTTATATTTTGCAACCCACGTTCAATTTTGTTCATGTTCATTCCATTTTTAACAATAATTTTTTGTTAAGCAGCTTGCCCTGACCCCATAGACCTCCGTACCAAAGAAGCGTTGACAATTGTGAATCCTGGCGTTCTGTAAACACTTGTTGTTACATTCTTTTTTCTTTAATAATTTACATAATTCAAAACCACTTTATACAATGTTTTGCATCGCCCAAAAATGTGTTTTGAGTAAGCACCAATCGCGACATTTTATCAACTCGCTTGATGAAAGCTTACTCGAAATTTGTACGGTTTAATGTCATTTTTGACGGTGTCAATATGAATTTATTGAATAAAAAGACATTACAAACAGAAACAAGAAATATCTTTAAAAAAGATAAACGGCGTTGATGGAAAAGATTTATATATACATGTATATAAGAAAGAAAGAAATACAGAGAGGCAATGCAGACACAGTTTAGTTATTTTATTTTATTTGTTATAGCTGTTGACGAACCCTCCCTGCCTTCTTAGTATGACTTAGAGATTAAGCGACCGAACCATGACAACTCATAAATTTATTGAAAGTGTCTTAAAAAAATGTTGAAGCTGTTGCAACAATTTCATATAGTGATAACAAGTCGATTAAAGAAGAAAAATATTAAGTTTCAATAAAATACCTCGTGTAGAGTGAGAATTCAAAATGAATAAATGTCCTTGAAATTTAATAAATATAAATAATAACAGCCTGTTACAAGAGCGAAATCTACCAACTTTTACGTATATGAAGTTTAAAATAAGTGTCCGTCCTGAGTATTGAACCCGGGGCCTCCGCTTTGAGAGGCGAGACTGTTAGCAACTACACTACAATGAACTTGTCTTACGAACTTGAAATTAACAATCAGTATCAAAGGAACTAGAAGGAACCAGTAAGAACTAGGAATATCTACACTTCTCTTTCGTTTTACACTGTGTATTGTATGCAAGTCACACCCAAGAATATTCCATATAATATTGTATTTCTGCCATCACTATTGACTTAACTGGTTACTTAAATCGTAAATATGTTTTTCCTCCAATACAACACCCACTAACAACCAATCTAATTAATCTATTTGATTTTTCCGCTGCATAATAATAAAATCCCACTAGATACCTCTCCAGCCTGCTAGATGCCTCTCTGGTGAAAATAGCTACCAAGCGAAATAGTTTATTTCATTTTCCCTCTGCATAATAAGAGAATACGAGTAATATTTACAACATTTCATTGGTCGAAAAACTAGGTCAAAAGTGAGCTTAGACAGCTAACGCCGAAAAAATGAAATTTCCTCATGGGATTCGAACACACAACCTTTATGTCATATTACAAGAAATCAGAAGCGTTACTGCCACGACCATGAAACCTTTTGTTATAGAGCAGTACAATTTCAATATAATGAGCTATGATAGGAATACCTAACATCCCTATTTTGCGGAATATTCCAAAAATCTATAAATACAAAAGTAAATTCACGGCTCAATGCGTAAAATCGGACTATACATATCTTCGGTGTAAGATGCTCAATTACTTTTGGCGGTTTCATGATTATGTTGCAATTGTCACGTTCATTGTATTTTTAGATGATGTCAAACAGTTCATAAGGGTCATTGTGAGGGATTGTAATTGCCATCAAATAGATGACCGCACAAGTCCACGAAGCTGTCCAAGATGTGTACGCATTGTCTGAAATATTTTCTCCGTTACATCCCAAACAAAAGATATTTCGATATTTAACGTTAGTTGTTAATGAAGTGACTGGAGTAAAAATACTAACTTCCAAATTACTGCTGTCGATATTAACCATGCTTTTCCGGTATTCATGAACAGATATTTCGGATACACGGCGATACCCTTAACCTTTTTTGTTTTAAAGATATCTCAATATTTTTTGCATTATATTGTACAACATCCAGGCTTTCCAAAAATGAACTTTTTACTTATTATTGCATTCATCGTCAGTTTTTGGTCATTTCCCCGCGTAAGTTCGTTTAATACTATGATAATATATTACACTTCTAGACACACAAGCAGTTTGCAAACGAATAAACTTGTGAGATAAAATGTGTATGTCACTGATGCTTTAGCGAAATCAGGATGGCGTTCACCCATTTAAATTTCGAAATATAACCGAGGGAATAAAACCAAGTTCTGGATACTCAGCACTACACTTAACGTTGTTTTCTGTTTAGGTAATGCGTAATATGATACGACACTTGCCGTTTCAAATCTCGTCATTCTTGTTATTGTTAATTGTATGAAAATTCTAGTTTTTGGAATTTATTATATTGCGGCGAAGTTTTCTAATAATAAGCTTTCGTTATATGGGATGTGGCATATGAACACTTATGAATTAGGTAGACAATCCTCAACTGATTTGAAACTTTCGTCATCTTTTTTTTTTCAATTCGCTATCCTAAGTTAATATTCATTTCATCATATGCTCTCAAATTCAAAATTGTTTGAACTAAGCAATTTTTTCATGACAATTGTAAGATCATAGTGTTATCGATTTTTAATGTTAAATTAAACCTTTTGTATTCTATTAAACAAATTGTTTTTGTTGTGGATATTTTTAGGGGGCGGGGTCTTCAAGTTTTGTTTTCCAAATTTCTTAAATGCGTTCATGTCAAATTTTGTGGGGTTTTTTTTGTGATGTTTTTTATTCTTGGATAGAACTTTCCAAGGAATCCTCGATAATAAGTGCACTACAAATTACAACATTACATGCAGTGCTTTATAGTTTTGAATTTTTCGCGTTTAAAGTTCTTAGCAAGGTTCTCTAATTCAAGCTACGGCGATAATTAAAAGTAAAATTTTTGTGTACCTTAAAGTTGTTGCACCTAGTTTTCGTGAAAACTAATGGTCTTATCAAACAATTTACTGTCATAATTATGTATCAAATAAGATTAAATGCCAATTCTAGAATCAAAATAACGCTTAAAATTCTGATAATACACTTTCCTGGTATGGGATGTAGCATCTGAATACTTTACCGAGTTATGAATTAGGTGGTCATAATTCCCAAAAATGATTTTAAAGTTTCGTCATTATTTTATTTTTCAATGCGCTATCTTAAGTTAAAATTCATTTCATCACATGCTTTCAAATTAAAAGTTGTTTGGAATAAGCACATTTTTCACACGATAATTGTAAGATCACAGTGTTATCGACCTGTAGAGTTAACTTAAACCTTTTTTAGAGGAAAATGAATAGTTTTAATAAAGAAATAGTTTACATGTAACGATCAACTTTATCGACGATCGGCCAACACTGAAGAATTAACGCAGATACTATTGCGACAAACGAAACCAACAACTAAGTTTCAGATATGGAAACCAGTCTCAAATCTCAAGCATCTGGTTGGCTGAAATTGCGACCAGTCAGATTTGAGATTTGAGACTGGTTTTGTTTGTTTTGTTGTTTTTTTTGTGTGTTTTTTTCCCATCCTATTGTTAAAATGTGCCACATACAGTTGATGCACTTTTATCTATGATTTTTTTGAACATAAAATGCGTAATAACATTGCATTTCTGGATTTTAAGTGGGAGGTCTTCTACATGTGTTTTCCAAATTTCTGTAATGTCAAATTTTGAGAGATGGTTTTAAATTCTCGGGTAGACCATAAGAAACCCTGGAAGTAGTACATTACAAACTACTACATGCAATGCTTACTAGTTTGCATATTTTTGATATTAACAGTGCTTGAAAAGTAACTTATGTTCAAGCTGTGTGCTTAAAACTTGTTGAACTTTTCGTACCAAAGTAATTGTCTTATCATACAATTTTACAGTGACAGTCATTATTATTTATCAAATGAGATTACATGCCAATAATAGAATCTATTCCACTCGTGAAAATATTTATATCGGAAATAAATTTAAAAACACAAATAACTTTATAACTGTTTATTATTTGGCATCATTTGGCCTGGCCGTCGACAACTATCAATGTTCAATATTGATAATTAAATCAATTATCATTCAAATTTCAATTCAATCAATAATCAATCAATTATTTCAATCCAATCAATAATCAATTAATCAATAATCAACTAAATCAACTATCTATCAAATATCAATCCAATCAATGTTAACTCAAATGTCAATTACATCAATGTTCACTCAGATTTCAATTAAATCAATTTCACTCAAATGTAAATTAAATCAATGTTCACTCAAATGTCAATTAAATCAATGTTCACTCAACTGTCAATTAAATGACTGTTCACTAATATGCCTATCAAAGCAATTATCAGTCAAGCAATTATCAATTCAATGTCAATAAATCAATCAACTCAACTAATATAATGACTTGAATCCACAAGTCCAAGGCCGTAAGTACCAATTTGTACGAACGACAAATAATTCAACTTATATCTGTTGGTGAATCCAAACAGTATATAAGGTAATAAGTGTATAGACAATTATAACAAACTGTTTGTCATGATCATCACTTGTTCAAATATGAATTTAATATTTTCATGGATTGTCAAAAATTTTCTGCCAATGAGCGCCAAATGCGCTCACGCCAACAATACACATTTTTGACATAAATTTTAAAACAGGTTCGCATGCACAACTGTTAACAATATTTAAATTCTGCCAGGCCCAGTAAACAATTTATACGGTCGGGTACATAGAAATTGAACTTGTATTAAATGCTTCAATAGCAGATTGAATGCTTAACAAAAATATGTCATTTCCGACAGGTGATAAATGAACACCATCGGACAAGAAAAGACCATGCAATTTATCATTGAAGTCCGGGTGTTTGATGGCCTTATGCCCATGCTGTATAACGTAACGAATCATTGCCCTATTTACGCGGACTCTGGATTTTTCAATTGTTTTGTCGTTTTTTGAATACCGCCAATTCAACCTTGGAAGTATGCAAGGGTAAACCAAGCATGTGTATGGGAAAAGTTGCATCAAGCAAAGCATAATTTCCTTCATGTTCATACGAAGAAACCCACATTTCACGCTTCCCAAATCATTTCCACCAAAATGGAGAATCAGGTATTTCGGAGTTGGCGTACATCGACGTAGGGAATTGGCGATGTGCAGTACCTGGCTGCATCGCAAACCGGGAACGCCGGCCCAGATGACCTTACAACCTGACAGGCCAATGTGCTCTCCCATTGGTCGTCCTTTAACATAAGCCTCCGCCCGTTTGATTATTGATGAACCCAGAATCAAGACAATTTGTTCTGTAAATATATATATATATATATATATATATATATATATATATATATATATATATATATATATATATATATATATATATATATATATATATATATATATATATATATATATATATATATATATATATCGAAACGATCAAAACAATACAATCATGGGATAATTTTATCGAGACGAATATATCGCCTGTGGGTATTTCCTTTACTTGACCACCGGCCCATCAGTTTTATATCCTCATCGGGGATGTTAAGCGTACTTGCTAATGTTGTTGCACCTATTCTAAAGGAATGGCTTTTAATGTAAGCTCTTATTCCAGAAAAAGTAAGGCATTTCATTAGTATTGTTCTGAACTGGTATTTTGTTAACGGCTCACCGCTAAAATGACAAAACAACGGACCATCAATGTTAGGACGTACCTGTAAATACATTTTTAGCTCACCTGAGCACGAAGTGCTCATGGTGAGCTTTTGTGATCGCCTGATGTCCGTCGTCCGTCCGTGTGTCGTCAACTTTTTCTTCAAATGACTTCTTCTCCTGAACTCCTGGGCCAATCTTGCTGAAACTTGGCAGGAATGTTCCTTGCATGAAGCTCTTCTAAAGTTGTTCAAAGAAATCAATTCCATGCAGAACTCTGGTTGCCATGGCAACCGAAAGGAAAAACTTTAAAAATCTTCTTGTCTGAAACCACAAGGCCTAGAGTTAAGATATTTGGCATTTAGCATCCTCTAGTGTAACTCTACAAAGTTTGTACAAATTATTTCCCTGGGGTCAAAATTGGCCCCGCCCCTGGGGTCACTTCATTTTACAAAGACTTATATAGGAAAAACTTTAAAAATCTTCTTGTCTGAAACCACAAGGCTTAGAGCTTAGATATTTGGCATTTAGCATCCTCTAGTGGAACTCTACAAAGATTGTTCAAATTATATCCCAGGGGTCTAAATTGGCCCAGCCCCAGGGCCACTTCCTTTTATATAGATTTGTATAGGAAAAACTTTAAAAAATCTTCTTGTCTGAAACCACAAGGCCTAGAGCTTAGATATTTGGCATTTAGCATCCTCTAGTGGACTTCTACAAAGTTTGTTCAAATTATTTCCCTGGGGTCAAAATTGGCCCTGCCCCAGGGGTCACTTCATTTTAGATTGACTAATATAGGAAAAACTTTAAAAATCTTCTTGTCTGAAACCACAAGGCGTAGAGCTTAGATATATGGCATTTAGCATCCTCTAGTGGAACTCTACAAAGATTGTTCAAATGATTTCCCTGGGGTCAAAATTGGCCCTGCCACAAGGGGTCACTTCATTTTGCATAGACTTATATAGGAAAAAATTTAAAAATCTTCTTCTCTGAAACCACAAGGCTTAGAGCTTAGATATTTGGCATTTAGCACCCTCTAGTGGAACTTTACAAAGCTTGTTCAAATTATTTCCCTGGGGTCAAAATTGGCCCCGCCCCAGGGGTCACTTCATTTTACAAAGACTTATATAGGAAAAACTTTAAAAATCTTCTTGTCTGAAACCAAAAGGCCTAGAGCTTAGATATTTGGCATTTAGCACCCTCTAGTGGAACTCTACAAAGATTGTACAAATTATTTCCCTGGGGTCAAAATCGGCCCCGCCCCAGGGTTCACTTCATTTTACATAGACTTATATACTAATATAGGAAAAACTTTAAAAATCTTCTTGTCTGAAACCACAAGGCCTAGAGCTAAGATATTTGGCATTTAGCATCCTCTAATGGAATTCTACAAAGATTGTTCAAATTATTTCCCGGGGGTGTAAATTGGCCCCGCCCCAGGGGTCACTTCATTTTTATAGACTTGTATAGGAAAAACTTTAAAAATCTTCTTGTCTAAAACCACGAGGCCTAGAGCTTAGATGTTTGGCACTTAGCACCCTCTAGTGGAACTCTACAAAGATTGTTCAAATGATTTCCCTGGGGTCAAAATTGACCCCGCCCCAGGGGTCACTTCATTTTGCATAGACTTATATAGGAAAAACTTTAAAAATTTTCTTGTCTGAAACCACAAGGCCTAGAACTTAGATATTTGGCATTTAGCACCCTCTAGTGGAAGTTTACAAAGCTTGTTCAAATTATTTTCCTGGGGTCAAAATTGGCCCCGCCCCAGGGGTCACTTCATTTTACAAAGACTTGTATAGGAAAAACTTTAAAAATCTTCTTGTCTGAAACCACAAGGCCTAGAGCTTAGATATTTGGCATTTAGCATCCTCTAGTAGAACTCTACAAAGATTGTTAAAATTATTTCCCAGTGGTCTAAATTGGCCCAACCCCAGGGGTCATTTCATTTTATATAGACTTGTATAGGAAAAACTTTAAAAATCTTCTTGTCTGAAACCACAAGGCCTAGAGCTTAGATATTTGGCATTTAGCATCCTCTAGTGGACCTCTACAAAGTTTGTTCAAATTATTTCCCTGGGGTCAAAATTGGCCCCGCCCCAGGGGTCACTTCATTTCATATAGACTTGTACAGGAAAATCTTTAAAAATCTTCTTGTCTGAAACCACAAGGCCTAGAGCTTAGATATTTGGCATTTAGCATCCTCTAGTGGAACTCTACAAAGATTGTTCAAATTATTTCCCTGGGGTCAAAATTGGCCCCGCCCCAGGGGTCACTTCATTTTGCATAGACTTATATAGGAAAAAACTTTTAAAAAATCTTCTTGTCCGAAACCACAAGGCCTAGAGCTTAGATATTTGGCATTTAGCATCCTCTAATGGAACTCTACAAAGATTGTTCAAATTATTTCCCAGGGGTGTAAATTGGCCCCGCCCCAGAGGTCACTTCATTTTATATAGACTTGTACAGGAAAAACTTTAAAAATCTTCTTGTCTGAAACCAAAAGGCCTAGAGCTTAGATATTTGGCATTTAGCATCCTCTAGTGGAACTCTACAAAGATTGTTCAAATGATTTCCCTGGGGTCAAAATTGGCCCCGCCCCTCGGGTCACTTCATTTTACATAGACTTAAATACTAATAGAGGAAAAACTTTAAAAATTTTCTTGTCTGAAACTACAAGGCCTAGAGCTTAGATATTTGGCATTTAGCATCCTCTAATGGAACTCTACAAAGATTGTTCAAATTATTTCCCAGGGGTGTAAATTGACCCCGCCCCAGGGGTCACTTCATTTTATATTGACTTGTATAGGAAAAACTTTAAAAATCTTCTTGTCTGAAACCACAAGGCCTAGAGCTTAGATATTTGGCATTTAGCATCCTCTAGTGGAACTCTACAAAGATTGTTCAAATTATTTCCCTGGGGTCAAAATTGGCCCCGCCCCAGGGGTCACTTCATTTTGCATAGACTTATATAGGAAAAAACTTAAAAAATCTTCTTGTCCGAAACCACAAGGCCTAGAGCTTAGATATTTGGCATTTAGCATCCTCTAGTGGAACTCTTCAAAGATTGTTCAAATGATTTCCCTGGGGTCAAAATTGGCCCCGCCCCAGAGGTCACTTCATTTTACATAGACTTGCATAGGAAAAACTTTAAAAATCTTCTTGTCTGAAACCACAAGCTGAGAGTACTTTTGTAGTCAGGTGAGCGATATAGGGCCATCATGGCCCTCTTGTTACAAGTAGTATCGGACAAACAGTGCTATCTGACGACTGCGTAAATATTAATGAAACTGATTTGGCGTACTGGTCTGTGTTTGAGCGCCTAATTAAAAGCGTACACTTGTTATCTGATAATGTGATGTCGGAAATTTGTGCCACCTTCACGGACTGCCAAGATTTCCCGTCTACTGCTATTTCGCCCACTCTAAGGAAGCCAAAAAAGGCGATTACAAATGCTGCATTAAAGAGACGTGCCTCATAATTTGACGATGTCACAAAAGGCAGCGCCCTCTGTAGCTTCTTAAGAAGTTCGATTGTTAATGGCATTCTTTTACGGGGCGAGTCCGCCGTAAACCGCATAACATTTTCTGGATTATGAATGCTCGAGTTAAATCCTGCAAATTGTTGAGCTTTAGAAAAAATGAAATTCCAGACAGATAGGTATTAATTGTGGAAAAAGCACATTTTTGAAATTTAGACAAATGTGCGACAAACTGTACTTACTGCGACAATGTAGAAGGCCAACAGTCTGGTAAATTGTACGATTTTAAAAAATTTTGAAATGCAGTTATGGCCTGACTATAAACTTGTTTGGTGTTTTCAGAGACAGACTTAACAGGTAATTTACTTCATCTTCAAGTACGTCCAAAATGCCTGTGGAATTGGCGTGGGCTGGGTATCGGCATCCGCTGCCAATTGACGAAAGGTTTCCCACTGCATCTGTGAAATAGAATCAACAAGTTTATTATTTACACCTGGAACATGCACAGCCTTAATATGAAAACTAAATTGCATTGACCACATAACGATTGGACGAACAAGGGACATTACACGCTCCGATTTAGAAGATTTCGAGTTTAGTATCTGCTCAACAGCAATGTTATCACAATTAAAACATATTTTTAATGAGCAAAACCTTTCTTTCCACAAATAGCACGCCAATGCAATTGGTACCATTTCCAAAAATGTTATGTCTGACAGAATCTCGCTGTGCATCCATATCTCCGGCCATTGCAAAAAGGCCCAAGCTCCCATAAAGTATACACCACAACCAAACTGATAGTTTCCCGCACTGTCAGTAAAAAGCTGAAGGTCGCTGTTGCTCAACCATTCATTTTCCAACATAACGGAAACACCGTTATATTGGGTAAGAAACAGTTTCCACATTTCTATGTCTTTTTGAATGCCCCTGGTAACCCTAACTTTATGATGTGGCCGCGTCGCATGCGACATTGCAGAGTACATGCGGCGCACGAATGCACGTGCTGAAGGCATCGCATTTGTACAGAAAACTAATGAACCTGTCAAGGACTGCAACTGACGCAAAGTTACTCTTGACTTGGACAAAACAAAATCAATCTTCCTTAAAATATTTATAATTTTGTCCCTTGGAATGCGAATCTCCATTAATTCAGAGTCAGGCTCATAACCAAGGTAAGTAATACATGTAACCGGACCAACGGTCTTTTCGTCAGCAACTGGGACACCTAATTCCGTACACAAAGCAGAGAACTCATCTAAGAGGAATTTACATTGATATTTAAGTGTTGCCATAAAAATGAAATCATCCAAATAGTGATCAATATTATCACTTCCAGTTACAATTTTAATAGCCCAATCAAGAAATTTGAAGAAAGTTTCGAAAGCAGGGCAACTAATTGAAAATCCCATTGGCATGCACCTATCTATGAAATATAGGTCACCTAACTTTATGCCTAATAAATCAAAATCTCCTGGATAACAAGGCAATAGCCGAAATGCATTTTTTAAATCCATCTTTCCCATCCATGTACCTTTGCCTAGACGCCTAACCATGTGTACCGCATTGTCGAAATCGGAGTATCGAACCTTTGTCAATTCCGAATCAATGAAATCATTTACACTATTTAAATAAGGATATGACATATGCGTAATTAGTCTAAAGCCACCTGTGCGTTTTGGCACTAGACCGATGGGCGACACTCTAAGATTAGAAATGGGTTTTTTAACAAACGTTCCTGACATTCTTCCCGCCTCGACTTCCGTCAAAAGTTTTTGCCTTACAATTGATTCATGGCCATTAACCGATTTCAAATTTTTACACTCAAATGTTTCCCGTGGTCCCGAGTATCCCAAGGGGAACCCGTTTTCAAAACCATTCCTTAAATAGTCAGCATCTCGTCTATTAGGGTACAGATCAAGGTAAAGCCTTAACACCTCGCATTTAATTGGCGTTATACCTTTTTCCAAAATTGGGACGAAAATTATTATTCATTTGCGGAGCGGTAGCAGGAGCGTTGGACCTATTGGGATTTAGGGGAGGGAACCGCTTTCCAAATTGGGGGCGTGAAGGAGGGAAAGTTACGTCCCCTGATCCCGGGACGGCGTTCCGTGTATTAGACTTGGTGCAATTAACAACTGGGTGAGCCATAGAGTGGCAAATTATGCATGAATGTGCGTATTTACAAAAGGGTTTAAAACAGCCGCCCTTACAGTTAAATTCATAGCATGGACCTTCAAATTTCGATTTGGACATCACAGGTACACTAGCTGTACCGAACAGACTGCATGTAATCCACAAATGGCCATCAATATTCGACCATGACCTTAAAGGGTCATTAGCCATGCGCAAACGGAATTGGATGTCATACTGATAACAGCTTGCAAAGGGGTTCAATTGTGCCGCCCCTCTAACAATGGCCATGTACTTCAAAATCTCAGAAGCTCTAGCCTGATGCTTTTGTATGTAAATTAATGCATAATTTATAAAAGCATCGGTCCAAGTATCAACATTTTCAATTTTTCTGACTTTTGACTGTGGTTTCAACATCAACTGGTCGTTGGTAAACGTCAGTTGCAAATGACGATTTTCTGTGTCATTTTGAATGTTTGATTTCAAAAGAAGTGCCAAATCTATGTATTTACCATTCCATATCTTTTCCTTAATTTGATCTGAAACAAATGTGTCAATTTCTGAAGAATTTATTAATAATAAAGGATCATTCTCACCTGTGATACCTACGGGTACTCCTTGGGGCGTCATGTAACTGGGGGTAGCAGCTGTCTGCAAGGGAGAACCAACACTTGCATGAGACATCGCTGGCTGGGCGACTGTACTTGGATGTGCTGTTGGAAGGACCAGCTGTGGTCCTGGCACGGTCCACTGTAATGGCTGCGCGACGGACCCAAAGCTCGGCGTGGGTTGCCTCACCATTTCTGTCGGTACTGCGTGCACCCAAGGGGAACTCGGCTGCGGGGCTTGAAACTCTTGTCCGGTACATTGTACATGTGGCAAGCAGGTCTCAGAAGGCGTGGAGGGTCCAACGCTTCTAAGGTCAGCACTGGCGGAAGGTTGCTGGCCCACCCGTGAATCGTTAGATTTCGCTGCCGACCGACGTTTTCTCTCAACAAGAACTGCTATACTGTCATTGTTCTTCCTTGTTCGTGCCCCTTTACCTCTCATCTTTGCGAAATATTGCTGATGAAACCGGATTTCTTTTAGACACTATCTGGCTGCCGTTTTGATTCCAAGCTAGCATGTGCTACTGACGTCACAATGCATACGTCATCAAAGAACAACTCCAAATATATTACTATACAATTCCTCTCGATTTTCGCCCCTTTGTTAAAGCAGCCAAATTAATTTATTCCTTCTATAAACGGCATTATTGTCTAAAGCCGATAATGCTTATCAATATTGTTTATATCTTTATGTTGCTCACCCGTGAAATAAAATTGATATTTCATTGAAACAAAACATTTTTTATTTCATGCTTTTTCTCGACAAAGTAATCGGTAAACAGAGTTTCTTATTTCCATTGAAGGGCCCACAAATAATAGCTGCTTAATATCATAACGTTTTACGAATTATCTACCACTATTGTCACGAGAAAAGAAAAAAAAATCAGTTACTTCAATATAATTTATCATCATTTGAAAATGAAACAGGTAGTTCGGCAAAAAAGTGATAATAAAAATGGCACTCCTCTGTTTCAAAACATTGGAATACCATTTTATTTCACTAAGAAATAATTCTATAATTCACTGGAAAACATAAAGGCCTAAGTAAATTATGCACCTTTATCAAATAATTCCATTATAGAACAATACGTTTATATTACGAAATAAATGGGATCTTATCTTCGTTTATTTGTTACATAAAAATCAAAACCAACCAATAAACTAATCAAAGGACTGGAGGTACTGATGGGTCGGCCATCAAAACACAATTGAAAAGCAATGGATTTTTTGGGTTTGATTAAGTTGGACCAGAAATAATCTTTCGTCTCAAGAACGGGGAACAATTTACTTTATGTCCTCTGAGACATAGATCTTCGACCCCAAAAACAATTAACAAGTCAAGACAAATACTATTATCAAGTTTGCAGACGCGGTGACATGGAAAGCGAACCTGGTGGTAGGACAATATGTCTAAAGACATAATTAGAATATGATTGGACTTGTAGACGATAATATGAAATTGACCAATCAAAATTAAGTGAAGGATATCATACTTCATAGGTCATATGGTCAACAGTGAAACAAAGCTGGTCAAAGTTCTCAAACACAACGCTTTATTTAAAGGTATTACTCCTTTCGTCCTTGCATTTTGCATTTAGACAGACTTTTTAATTTTTCATTTTATCAATGAGAGTGCAATGACAAATGGAATATTACCTTAATGGCGTGAATACTTTTGTAAAGTTTGGAAGAATCCTGTGAGCAGTTGTTTGCAAGCGCAGTATCATTAGACAGCACCTAAAATTCTGAGTTGAGATAAGGTGACACCAATGACAGAAAAAAGTAGCTAAGCTAGTCATAATCTTTAATATTCAAACTTGAAATCGACAAACAGAATTGTGTCACATGATTTAAAATAATACTACAAGTGACACAATGGTTTTTTTTTTCAATGGTTCTATTATTCAACAAATAATGTTCAAAGACACAATTACACTGATGCTTTTTTGTCAACTGATGTTTTTTCAGTGAGGTGCACATTAAAACGTTTTGGTTATATTTTATATAAATTGTTTCCATTTCACATCCACTATTTGTATTGACATTTGTGATTTTTTTATTCTTGTCCATTACGAAAGCAGCATGCTCCATTGCAGAAATTAGTGGCAATTTAAAGGCTGTATGCTCCCTCAGACAGTCATAGACAGAATTGTCAAACTGGTCTCCTCGCAGCATTCCATTTAAAGCTGTAATCCTGAAATATAAATTTCAACAAATAACCTATTTATATTGAGGTTGTAGTGATTTTAGCTGAAGTGTCTTTGTTTTCCTTAAATTAAGGGTAATTTGGGTTATTAATTGCCAGAATCCACCAAAAAGTTACACTAGATGGGTGTTCACTTGTGTCGCCCTGGAAACTAGATCAGGTTAAAAATGCAAGAGCAAGAAAGGGAATAACCCCATCTTGACATAAAGAACTTGGAGTCATGATGAGTGTCTTGTCATTGAGCAATATTATTTGAAAGTTTGATGTAGAAATATTAAGAAAAGGCAAAGTTATAGTCAACATTAAGTTTTTCTGTTAAAATAAAAGTACAAAATGTGACCTTGACCTGAAAATTAACATCAGCTCAAGCATGTTGTCACAAACAATATATTTTGAAAATTTGATGAAGAAATATTAAGAAATGGCAAAGTTAAAACCAACATTAAGTTTTTGGGACAGATGGACGGACAGACAAAGGGATCCCTATGTATTGCCTTTTCTTCGAAAGGGCGACACAAAAAATGACCCTTTAGATTCAGCAGCTAGTGGACACCTGGAAAACAATAGTTCAGTATCAGCAAGAACAATTTTGGTGTCTGATCTGGATCTGATTGGAATCTACACTGTTTGTATATTTGTAAGAAATAGCCTCATGAAGCTAATTATGAACCGTGTAGATCCTGTTAAGACTGCACAGATATGCCTGCTGATCTGGATATAAACTGGTCACTCATGTCATGTATTCACGGAAGAAAGGGGCAAAAACAACACAGTAACTTTTATATGGGATGATTAATTTTCTTGTGAACTGAGGTCTCACAGGTCAACACATACATACAAACACAATTTTATGTTTTCTTGTTACAGGATACAAAAATACAAATACCAACATATACAGATAGATTTAGTGTGTCTCTATTATACATTCATGCAGCTTTAATAAATGAAAATAAAAAAATGCAAACCTTGTCTTCATTTTCTACATTAACATTCATATTCTTCTCCCTAATGTTCTACCAATTCTGCAGACATTTCAAGTCCACAGCTTTCACTAGACTGATGATACACATGGCTGAAAATAAATGTTGTATTTTAAATCATAACAAATAACCCAAATCTATTTCACTGTACTTTTTGTTGCTTATGAAATGATAGTGCCTCTAGCTGAGAGCGAACCCGCACCGTCACGGGGACAGCGCCTAGCCCTGCAATTCCTGCGACGCAAGTTGTACATAAATTGATGTTGCAGGTTAACAGTTAGCAGATTACACTGTTTTCGTAATTCATTTTAAGGTAATTTTTTTTATAAATATCACACAAAAGAGGTTTTTCTGATGTTAGCTTTATGCCATCTTCAATTCCTATAGGCTCATACACAATTTATCCCATTTAACCTTTTCCTCCATGTAATGCCTTTATGGCATGGGTGATCAGTGTAGATCTAGATCAGCCGACACATCCATACTGCCTGATTAGGATCTAAACTGTTAGCTATTTTATTAAATAGCTTGTTTCTGACCACAATGAGACCAGTGCAGATCCAGATCAGATCTGCCATCTGATCTGGATCTCTACTCTGGTTGCAAAGGCATGAAAATGTGTATATATGTAGTAAAGGGTTAATTATTACAAAAAACACACCTGCACTTTGATACTTCATTTCACTCGATGGATACACCTTTTAACCAGAGACCTATATATATAAATATATGTATAATATAGGTCTTTGTTTTAACACATGAGCAACTATTGTAGATCTAGGTGCTGACACATCTCCTTTCAGTTAAAAAGAGCTTTAAATGTATCTAATGAACAGAGTAGATACAGATCAGACCACAAAATGTCTGATGTGCAAGCTGGTCTGGAGCTACATTTGTGCTATCTCTATCTGATGTGGATTTACACTGGTTGCCCATGTAGTAAAATGGCGTGTAAATGGAGTAAAGGGTCAAGTTATTAACCATGAAAGTGGAAACAGCATTGGATTTTTGAGACACATTCATATGAGATTACCCTACTTAATAAACGAATAAGGAACCACAAGAACCCATCGTGTTAGTGCAAGGTGGCCCACAGATGAATATTGTTATATATAATGTTAATAATCAAGTGAATTCAAGTTGACCTTGTTATTGGGTCAAGGGTAGTCATATATGCCTGAGGCAGAAGGCCGTAGGGTAAATACGACAGCCCGAGGCCCAATAACATGGTCAAATTCATATGAAGACTAAACTGGGCCAATACAGGTGTTCTGGACCAATATGAGAATTGCTGGGCCATTATAAAATACTTAAGTATTGATGTGGTGTACCATGTAGTGTATGCCAGGAAAATGGCATGTTCATGTCAGGTGATGATATGCCTCGAGATTTTGCTACACCGCAGTCATGTAAAATAAGGGCAAAGTATGCAATGCCTGTACTGTATATTAATACAGGGCTCTCACTAGAGAGAGACTTGAAGGAAGTAGTCTCATCAAAAGTGAGCAGACTTCTCTCTTTGTTGAGCTTTGTGAGAAGTCATTTTATATTTAAGATATAGGGAAAGAAAGCTGTTGACTGCAAACTTCTCCATAATGCAGTAAATTATGACAAAACTTCTCCCTGATTTGCAAGTCTGGTGAGAGCCCTGTTAATAGTTAATTTATAAAATTTAATATACCATTAGCCTTCTTCCTCTCCTCTTCCAATTTCATGCTTTTTGAACCAGAGATGGCACATTTCTTTCATTTGATTTTATCACTGAAATTATAACAAACACAAAATTGCAAGGGTGCAAGGAAGGAATTCTGAAAATCCTGAAATCCTGGAAATTTATTTAGGGAAAATGAAGAAATTCAATCATTTTTAGACACACAAAAACCTGATTTTCAGGCAAACGCACCCATGAAATTATAACAATTATTTTGATCTTTGCTCAAATTACAAATATTCTTTATAATAACTTATTTTATTTTTTAAGTTTTTTCATAACCATTAGTTTACTCTCATTTTGTACTTTTCTAGAACGGTCTTTCTTCAGATTGTTTCCATTCTGCATTGGAATTCATTCAGTCTGAGGTGTATCTACAAAAAGTCACGCACAATCTTTTGGAATGTGAAAAATGTTTTTCCTTTAGTTTCTGTGAAAAAGAGTGCTGTCATTTGTTTTGTAGTTAATATGCCTGTTCCAACAGCCATTCAAGAAAATTTCATAAAGTTATATTGATTAACTGTTGATTAACTGTATTAAGTATCCATCTTGTTTCATCACTGCCAGAGAAGTTATTATGTGTTTCCTTCTTTTAAAAAAAATGGATCCAGGCATGTCACTAAAATTAACCAGAAAGTATCAGACTGCAAAAAGTCAAAAATGTGTTGACTGCTCTTATAAACTGGTCAAATTGAGTTGTCACTAAAATTCACAAAGTGGGTTCCTTTCCAAATAACTACCGGTAATTTATATCTTTGGTTTTCATTGCTAATTTTATTGTTACTTTGTTAGGCAATTCTACTATTAACAAGACTTAATTTAACACTATGAAACTAATTTGAGTTATTTATCAAATTACAGGAACCTGAATTTCCATCAGAAAATATCCAAATAGAAAAAAATATTACATTTTCCCAATGCAATGGATTTGTACCCCACCCATTAACATGTTACAAGAATTTACCAGTTGCAATGTCGACAGCGTTATCGCAGCTCAAGCATTACAAAGAAACTAAAATATACTGTTTACAATAATTACATCTTCTGAACAGTCATTCTGGATTGAACTAAAACATTATTTTCTACCTTCACTTTTGTTGTCCACTTCATTGCATGACGTCAAACAGTTCTATACCGCTTCAAATGGGGTACTATGTCAAATTTGGTTAATACAGGTCTGACCAGAACCAAAGATCATCTAAACCTGTTTATGAATAATTAAATCAATTAATAAATACTGCATTCTTTCTTCCAGGATGCTAAATTCACCTGAAATGCATTTAAGAGATACTATTAAATAAATATTGTGAAGTTCCCATTTCTGTATAACTTGGTGAATCTCTGAGGTCCTACTTTTTTTCTTCTTATGGTTGTCCCTGGGTTATTAATTTTGAGAATATCTGTTCTGATTAAATGACCTGTGAGACATATGGAATGGAGTGCAAGACAAAATTGAAAGTAGGAAAAACTTCTGATAGCGGATTTCATAAGGGTTACATATAACGCGCAATTATTGAAAACATTAGATTTTCATTTCTTTGAAATTCTATACTTCAGAAAATCCCGTGTCAACTATGTAGCTGGTTACGGTTTGGGAATGGGTTATATCAGAAAATGTCAATCATTTCAGATCTGGATATTTTCTGATGGAAATTCAGGTTCTTGTGATAAAATGCATTTATTAATATACCTGTCAAATCAATTCATGTATGAAATTTAACTTGCTTTCAACATAATTTTCAATAGATCTAAATGTGTTAAAAAAATAAATCATTGTGAATCTGATGCTTTATGTTTTACTTTAAAGCATTTAAATGGGAATAAAATTCTTACACGAGTGACGATATTTATCCAAGTAATTCGTTAATCGTTCAAAATCCGACTTCTTTCAATGCAATACATTGAAATAATTTAATTACTTACATCTCTACAAGGTTCCACAATAAATATCCACAATGATTAGGGCCCTAAATTAAACAAGCAAATTCGTTGAATTTATATCCCCCGCCGAGTACTGGTTATTACTAACACAACAGCTGAAGTCATAGGGCTTTATTTAGATATTTATTATGGATGGCAAAAAAGGTGAAAAAAAAACTTCAGATGGTGAAAAGGGTTGGGCAGCTCACCAGAATATAAAAATGAGACAAAAAGTCTTCAAGTTGTTGAAATGAAGAATGCAGTAGTAAAAATATAGTGCTGTATTTAAAAGAAATCTATGCAGAAGTTGCATAGAAGTAGCATATAAACGAATACTACTCTATATGCATAGTGCATAACTTATCAAAGGGCCATAACTCTGTGTTAAACGGTCAGACCAGAACAGGACAACAATATGGGCATCTTGTCTTGGTATTGATGGTTTCCATAGATTCCTGCTGAGAAATAGCAAGGAAACAAATACTGCTCTACAAGCAAAATGCATAACTTATCAAAGGGCTATAACTCTGTGTTAAAGGATCTGACTGAATCAAGATGACAATATGTGCGTCTCCTCTTGGTATTGATGGTTCCCAAAAAGTTTCATTAAAATCCATCCAGTAGTTGCAGAGAAATAGCGTGGAAACAAATTCTGCTCTATTTGCATAAGGTATAAGTTATCAAAGGGCAATAACTCTGTGTTAAACAGTCTGACCGGAACAAGATGACAAAATGGGCATCTCGTCTCAGTATTGATGTTTCCTAGAAAGTTTCATTTCAATCCATTGAGAAGTTGAAAAGAAATAGAGCGCAAACAAATACTGCTCTATTATGCATAAGTCATCAAAGGGCATTAACTCTGTGTTAAACAGTCTGACTGGAACAAGACAACAATATACACATCATTCTTGGTATTGATGGTTCTCAGAAAGATTAATTGAAATCCATCCAGTAGTTGCAGAGAAATAGAGGAAAAGAATACTGTTCTATAATATGCATAATGCATAAGTTATCAAAGGGCCATAACTGTGTTAAATAGTCTGACAGGAACAACAGGATGATATGCAAATTTCCTCTTGGTATAGGTGGTTTCAAGAAAGTTTCATTGAAATCCATCCAAAAGTTGCAGAGAAATAGCGCGGAAATAAATACTGCTATATATGCATAATGCATAAGTTATCAAAGGGCAATAACTCTGTGTTAAACAGTCTGATTGGAACAAGACCATGACATGCGCATCTCTTCTTGGTATTGATGTTTTCCAGAAAGTTTCATTGAAATCCATTCAGTAGTTGCAGAGCAATAGCATGGAAATGAATACTGATATATATGCATAATGCATAAGTTATCAAAGGGCCATAACTCTGTGTTCAACAGTCTGACTGGAACAAAACGACAATATGCGCATCTCCTCTTGGTATTAATGGTTCTCAGAAAGATTCATTGAAACCCATCCGCTAGTTACAGAGAAATAGCGCGGAAACGAATACTGCTCTATATGCATAATGCATAAGTAATCAAAGGGCAATAACTCTGTGTTAAATGATCTGACCGAAACAAGACAATGATTTGCGCATCTCCTCTTGGTATAGATGGTTTTCAGCAAGTTTCATTGAAACCCATCCGCTAGTTACAGAGAAATAGCGCGGAACAATTATTGCTCTATATGCATAATGCATAAGTTAATGAAAGACAATAACTCTGTGTTAAATGGTCTGACCGAAACAAGACAAAGATATGCGCAACTCCTCTTTGTATAGATGGTTTTCAGCAAGTTTCATTGAAATCCATTCAGTAGTTGCAGAGAAATAGCGCGGAAACGAACACTGCTCTATATGCATAATGCATAAGTTATCAAACGGCAATAACTCTGTGTTAAATGGTCTGACTGGAACAAGACAACGATATGCGCATCTCCTCTTGGTATTGATGGTTCTCAGAAAGATTCGTTGAAATCCATCCAGTGGTTGCAGAGAAATAGCTCGGAAACGAATACTGCCCTATATACATAATGCATAAGTTATCAAAGGGCCATAACTCTGTGTTAAATGGTCTGACCGAAACAAGACAACGATATGCGCATCTCCTCTTGGTATAGATAGTTTGCAGCAAGTTTCATTGAAATCCATTCAGTAGTTGCAGAGAAATAACGTGGAAACGAATACTGCCCTATATACATAATGCATAGGTTATCAAAGGGCCATAACTCTGTGTTAAATGGTCTGACCGGAACAAGACGACGATATGCGCATCTCCTCTTGGTACTGATACTTCCTACAGTTTCGTTGAAATCCATTCAGTAGTTGCAGAGAAATAGCGCAGAAACGAATACTGCCCTATATACATAATGCATAAGTTATCAAAGGGCCATAACTCTGTGTTAAATGGTCTGACCAGAACAAGACGATGATATGCGCATCTCCTCTCAGTACTGATACTTCCCACAGAGTTTCGTTGAAATCCATCCAGTGGTTGCAGAGAAATAGCCCGGAAACGAATACTGCCCTTTATACATAATGCATAAGTTATCAAAGGGCCATAACTCTGTGTTAAATCGTCTGACCGGAACAAGACGACGATATGCGCATCTCCTCTTGGTATTGATGGTTCTCAGAAAGATTCGTTGAAATCCATCCAGTGGTTGCAGAGAAATAGCCCGGAAACGAAATTCGGACGGACGCCGTGACACCGTGACGACGTGACACCGTGACACCGTGACGGACGGACAACGCCAAAACAATATCCCCCTCCCGATTCCATCGGCGGGGGATAAAAAGTTTCGCTTTGTCCTACGGTCGATTTTGAGACTCCTACTTTCATCTTGGAGAGTGCATTAATTAAATGACGTAACGTTCAAAAAAACCCAAAGAGCCAAAATCACGTTTACTGCGGTGTAGTCTTTCGAATCTAAAATTTCAAGTTTTACAATGATTTTATAACGTACCATTCGAAAACCACCAAATCCACCTCCATTTCGATATGAATAATTCTATTTACAAAGAGAACTGCTATTGTCAATATACATTCAAATGTAACCTGGGTGTTATAAAAACATTGCATCACGAAAATAACTCGATAAATACTCACTGTTCAGTTGATTACGATGGATTTTTCGTCTTCACCGAACGTTGCCGAATCCAATATGGCGTTCCGCCATCATGTATTCATGCGCGTTCATGACTCAAAATCTTGTCTGACGTTCCACGAGTTAAATTTCTTCAAATATTGATTTATTCCATATTTTTAATATAAATTTTATCATTTTGCACAGAATTACAAAATTGACCGCTTTGTAGCATTGACTTACTTTTTGAAACTAAGAACTATATTCTAGGGTAGCAAGCATATATGCTATGGTAGCACGCAAGTACTGTCGTTACTACATTGAAATAAAGAAGGAGTTAGGGCAGTATTGCATGCAACCCTCAAATTGTTAGGTTCATAGTTAGGCAAAAACGATTGTCGAAAATTGGTTTTTACTGGGTCTGCCGACCCAAAAACTGTAGCCATAATGACGAGATGTATTCACTATAAATATAATGTTATAACGCAGAGTTTTTCACTAAATGTAGTGAAGGTGGAGATCAAAATGTTCCGATTACAATCGATAGGAATAGCGCTGTTGATGGTGGTAGACGTTCATCATTATTGTAGCACGGATACCGCTTTAGAAACGATCATCGACTTCCTAGAACTGCATTATACACATTGCACAACTTCGCAGCTGTGTTCAATAGATCTTGAAAACAAAAAGACGTTAGATGGTGCACCATGCTGCAATAGCTGTTCCTGTGAAAAAGAATGCGAGAGTGATGGCACGTGTTGTCCGGACTTTTTGTGGCAAAAAGTCACAAATAACGACCCGTTTAGTGATACTACAAGCTTGAGAAACAACGAACAAGACATTAATTTTACTTCTTTGTAAGGAATTTATAATGATTTTCAGCAATTTGAAAACAATGACATGCATAATTGTGTTGATTTCAGACTAAGATACGGGGATATATATTCTGACATTCCAAAAATTAAAAAGGCCTATGAAATGATAGCGGTGTGTCCCAACAGCTACTTAGCAAATACTTCTACAAAATATCTTTGCGAAGTGTCTGTTCATGAATACCGGAAAAGCATGGTTAATATCGACAGCAGTGATTTGGAAGTTGGTATTTTTACTCCAGTCACTTCTTTAACAAATAACATAACATATCAAAACATCTTTTGTTTGGGGTGTAATGGAGAAAATATTTCAGACAATGCGTACATATCTTGGACAGCTTTCTGGACTTGTCGGATTTTCTCATGGATGACAATTGAAATCCCGAGCGATAATCCTTTGACTTCATCTTAAACATAACAAGAAATATCTTTAAAAAAAGATAAACGGCGTTGATGGAAAAGATTTTTATATAAAAGAAAGAAAGAAATAAAGACCGTGCAAACATTTCGTCTGGTGATAATACGTCGATTAAAGAAGACTGTCTAACATTAACTGTACATTCAGTTTCAATAAA
This sequence comes from Corbicula japonica, assembly GCA_038501625.1. Taxonomy (NCBI): domain Eukaryota; kingdom Metazoa; phylum Mollusca; class Bivalvia; order Venerida; family Cyrenidae; genus Corbicula; species Corbicula japonica. The sequence goes on along the minus strand of JAZAYU010000006.1, from coordinate 8,332,649 downwards.
ATACCTCTTGTAGAGTTAGCACTAATGATGAATAAATTTCATTAAAATACAATAAATGAAAATAATGACAACTTGTTACAAGAGCGAAATCTACCACCTTTTACGTAAATTAACTTTAAAAGAAAGTGTCCCTCCCGGGTATTGAACCCGGGGCCTTCGCTTGAGAGGCGAGTGTGATAACCACTACACCAAGGCGTTTTGGATATCTGGACTTGAAATTAACAATCAGTATCAAAGGAACTAGAAAGGAACCAGTAAGAACCAGAAATATCTGCACTTCTCTGTCGTTTTACACTGTGTATTGTACTCGAGTGTTTACCTGACACCTATGAATATTCCATATAAAATCGTATTTAAGCCATCAATTGACTAAATTGGTTATTTATACCGTAAATATCTTTTTCTCCAATACAATTAACGCTTTTTAAAACGAAAATGCCCGAACATAAAGCGCCAGGTAAATACTTACACACAATATAAAAACCGTTACGGTAATCATTAACAAGACCCACTTATAACCAATCAAAATAATCTATTTGATTTTCCCGCTGCATAATAAATTTTATTTACAATATTTCATTGGTCGAAAAACTAGGTCAAAAGTGAGCTTAGACCGCTAACGCCGAAAAAACAATTACCGTGACGGTTGCAACATAATCATGAAGCCGCCAAAAGTAATTGAGCACCTTACACCGAATAAATGTACTCCGTTTGATTTCAAAACATGTCCTCTGGGGACTGATGCCCGTTTAGATTTATTTTGCCGAAGTTTCACTCTGCCTGTTAAACAAGACGAAGATACAATCGATTTCACAATATACAGAAATATTGCATGCTACTTGTGTAATAAGAACAAGTCATTTGTTGAAACATGTAGGTACACTTATTGGCAGGATTATAAAAATGAGGACTTTTTCGAGAACAGTTCCGAGAGTATGAACAAATATTCTGCTAATTCTTCAAATAGACAAGACAATAGTACATGGAATCGAAAGTGGTGACTATTTCAAAACTGGAGAACATGAAGAAACTGTCGTCTTCTTACTGTAACAACAACACAGAATCCAAGGTGATGTTAACTTTTTTCAAAATTGTTAAATTATTCAAGTGTGTTAAAAAATATATCAAAAATATAATTCCGTTTACCACTTGGTGAAAATTAAACGCAAAAATCACCAGTGGTGTAGATTGTTATCTACACGTTTGAGCAATGCGAAATTAAAAATAAATATTAGAAACTGGTGAATATAATTTTTTGTTTATCAGAACTGTGAATGTAAAATGATGCTTACATTACCTTCTATCGAGCGTGCATTCGTATATAATATATCGTTCATCCGTCATTGCTTTTTCGTACGTTTGTTTATCGTTATTGAATAATCTTGTAACGAACATTTAAAGTAAATTTATTAGGCTGCTAAAAGCGCTAGATGTAAATGAACTTGTATTTTTTTCTGAATAATAATAATTTCTAATTTTACAAATCATATATTTTTCCATTTTTTGAAGGCGATGTTCCTCGTGCAACATCTCACTAGTTATATCTTACAGTGTTTTTTGCTCTCTACAGCTTAAAATGATGTTAAAGATTTCGATTAATGTAGTTTTGCATAACAGAAACTCTTTTAAAACATGTTATCGGTACCACAAAATAATAGAATCCTTTTGCAAGTTATATCGCACTTATGCATCACGGTTTTTCACAGTCATTTTTAAAGAGATTTTATTTACTATAGAAAGAGCTAGTTTCAGATTTAAAAAAAAAAACAACAACATTTTTCTTGATTTTTCAGAAATGTGGCGATATCATGTGTCCAATGTACTTCTATCAAAGTGATGGCGAGTGCATCCCAACATTTACCAGCTTTGTAGGCATTTACTTTAGTATCTGTTTGGAGATCGAACCAACACAATCTCAACAGCTGAAATTTGTACTTCCGGTCATGACTCATGATTTGGAAAGTGTTGTGAGATCTTTTTTCAATAACTACAGTTTGGAAATTTATTACTCCGTGGAAGAAGAAGAAGCGAATATTATTGTTGCTATAATAAAAATAATCCCCACGGATCCAGACTTTATAAGTACAATAAACAGAATAGATTTATTCCTTCAAAATATGACCGACTTAAGATTTCAAACTGAGAAAGGAATGGTTGACGTTGTCTTCAAACTTACAAGAAAAATATATGATTATTCATTCGTTGATGACACCATTACATCGCGCCCTGGTGGCATACTCCTTAACACATACAGAGGAGAAACACAAAATATTTCCTTAAAGGAAATGGAAATTCTACAGGCAGTTGGTTGTTACCGTCTCGTAATTGAATCAGAAAACTATGAATACAGGCTACCAGGAAACTTTGAAATCATTTCTGACCGATATGAAAATTCAAAAAGGTTTGTTAAATATATAACTTCTTTAGCAAATGTTATTCCAATAGATTGTAATATGACAGACACATACATATTTAAAGGCTTTGCCGGGAAAACTTTGAATTCGATTGTCAACATTCGGGAAGCAGACATTACTATCGAACGCATCGACGCTCCATCGTCATCATCTTACTTCGGAGTTCGTGAAGGCAGCCTCACTGGTATCGCTGTTGTTACCTTTGCGGTTTTTCTACTTATTTTGTAATTTATAAGAAAAGGTTATCAAGTAACTCTAACGTGGAAGAAGAAAACACCAATCATAGAACTTTACAAAATGGATCAAAGTTCTAGGAAGGACTTGCGAGGTTTTGCAAGTTTAAGTTAATTGCTATTGACATATGGTTATTGTTGTATTTCGTTAACATTTGTTAAATTAAGTTAGAGACCCTGGCTTGAACATATAAACTCTATAACTTTTGATAGAGGTATAGATATCTTGTTTTGCAAATGCTGATTTCACATTTCAAATATTGAACTGTTTAATTGGTATCAGAAAATGCTACGAAAAAATAATTTCTATTTAGATGGGTTGGCGCTTAATCTCCTAACAACTTGTTCATATGTGTGCTGTTAGTTGTTGCACCCTAGAACCTGGTTTAAAACTCTGCATTTGACTGCAAAATGTTTTGCCATTGACCGTTTATGGCGGGAACCCATCGGATTCTAGTTTTCGGATTGTTTGTGGTGTATATTTTTAATTAAACGTTTAATTAACAGATGCTAACTTTTCTATCTGTCTTTTGGGCTTTGTGGGGAGGTTGTGTTTTCTGGATGTGGCAATTCATAAAAGATATGCATACATTTATATTTCATTATATTTCTATTCACTTATAATTTTCTACGCTCTACTTGTTTTAATATGGCTATTTACATATATCAACTGGTGTTTATTGTAATACATTTTTTCAAATTTAACAATTTATTTTTTATTTCAAAGTTTTGACTTAGTTAACCCAATTATCAATGATGATTTTCTCCAAAAAAACTAGCGATATGTATTACAGAACCGTTTATTTCCCATTTGTGTTAATTTCTTTTGAGAGGGACACACATTTACAGCTTACTTTAGTTATATTGTGTTTTACTCAATTATTGCTAGAATGAATGGGATGTAATAACTGTAATCATGCCCATCTAAAGACCATCACACTGTTTAACAAGTGTTATGTTATATATGACATCTTTGCAATGTTATTCATCAGTTTCAATTAATTTTTATTAGCAGTTTTATCTATTTTACAACTAGTTGTCGAATAAACAATAGAGAGACTTATAATTGTTTTAATCGCTTAAGTTTTCACTTCTACAAATTTCAAAATTGTTATCGACAATTATACATGCTGAGGGAAACTTACTAGACATTCATCGTTTATATTTGTTAACTCTACAAAACGTTTCTAATTTAAAATCAATTTTGTTACATCGTCTTCTTCATAAGTTTGAAAAATGAATAATTGTTATGATAGTGAATTATTTTACCATTAAGATTCCTGTTTCAAAGGTTGCAAAACATTTTTAAATTATTTTTTCTCGATATCATTCAACATCAAAGTAGAAACAATTGAAAAGAAAGTGAAGTCCATTCCTATTAGATTCTTGTTACAAAGTTTTCGAAACCTTTCCAACTCCCTTATAGTCTGCATATCAATGAAGGGATAACTAAAGAAGAGAGTAAATTCATTTGAATTTTTCCATTACACTCTTGTTTCAAAGATGGAAAACATTAATAAAATTTTTTATGAATAAAACATATGACAAATGCGTTGAAAACAGATATTACAATATTCCTTTGACTTTGATCTTTTCACATTAAACAATATTGTTCTTGTGTCTTTAATGTATTCGAGATCTTAAAATTATTGCTGTTGTAAAATCTTTTTAAAATTGATATGTACAAAGAAGTTATTGCAATTGATATCTTGCCACTGTTTATCAAATGTGACTCTAGTCCAGTGACAATAAGTTGATGATGTCCATTGTTTATATTATGATGTCTTCTTGATGAATGTTAATCGAGATGCATTTGAAAGATGCTGCTGATCCGTTCATGAGGTCAACAGATATCAATTAAAACAATAATAACTATTTATTGTATAATAGATTAAATAATTCCATGTAAACATGTTAAGAGCTTACCACACTCCTCCCCTTCATAGATAAAAAGAAAATTATCAAAATCTCAATAACGGCAAAATGCCGTTCAATGAAACTTTGTACAAATGAGTGTTACTAATGTATCTTAATTTGCATAGGGTAAGGCACGTAAGAATAGTAAAGAAAAATAGCGAGATATAAAAATTCCCTAAACTTCTATTTACATAAATTCACAAAAACTAAACAACAAAAAACATCATTATAAATGTTCATATGAGTAATATGATACTGACAACAATTTCTTGTGTCCTCGTGACTTACATATGTAAACTTTATGAGATATTATTAAAAATGTGTTTGATCTTCAATTTCCTGGTCGCGTAAACGGATAACAATCACTGATTTCTCTTTTGTATTTGAAAGTTCTTTACAAAGTACACAATATTTTCTTGTCAGTATCATTACACTCGCGTGGGAATTTAAAATTATGTTTTGTATTGCTTAGTTTTTGTGAATTTATGTAAATAGAATTTCAAGGATTTTTTAGGTCTACCTTTTTTCTTTACTTTTCTCACGGTTCTTACTGTATGCAAAATAAAGGTACATTAGTAACATTCATGTGCGCAAAGTCTTATTGAACGATATTTTATCGTTATTGAGATTTTGAAATTTTCTTTTTATCGATGAACGTGCTAGGGAGGAGTGTAGTAAGCCCTTAATATGAGACAGTATTTATTTTTGATCGGTTTTGTATTCTACATAGATTTTGCAATGGGCCCACGATTTGGGAATCGTCCAGTGATAAGGGACCCACCCATGATCTGAGTCGGACAAATATATCAAAATGCCTACCAGCCTTGAAAACAGTTTGTTTTAATGAACCATTACAAGTATATGTTGAAAATTATATAGTACAAATTATTACGGGCTATGATTTTTAGACATTTAAGGAAACTTTAAATGAAAATCGCTTAAATATTGCCACATAATTCATCTATGATTGAAGCCCCACTTGCTTTGCAGAGAACAACAAGTTAATTCTATAACTAAAACGGTATATTATGACATGAATAAATAGCTTAAATATACTACTAATCCGCTTGTTTTTCTTAATTATTTCTTGCTTATATAACAGAACTTAATGCAGCATATTAAAGGGTAGTATCAGCCGCCATGGTCATATGTCTTGCGATTAATATTTGACATTGGCAATTTCATGCATATATTGCATCTACATTTATCCATTTAAATTCATTGGAATCCCGTTACTTTCTTCCGTTACTTATTCTCATGTCGGTTATAAAGATTAATACAGAAGTTCTTGAATTTGTTGAAATGTGTCAATATCACGAGTATCATATACAAAGCACAAGGTAAACCATCTTTAAATCAATTATGTTTTCCGATGTATCCTATTTGAAGGCTCGGCAAATGTTGTCCAGACGTCAAAGTGGCCCATATATGTATCGCCAACAGGCGATACCTGGTGTAAACCTCCCGGGGCCCTTCCACAATCAGACCAAAAGGAGTTACTTTTGCCGAAGCGCTTGTTGTCAACTGATTACCAGTAACGATACCAACATGGCTACCGCCCGCTAATACGTCACCATTCACTGGACTTCCGGTACAAAACTCCAGCATGGATCTCCTTTGAGGTACGAAAAATGGGGGTTTGCCCATTCTCCAGCACCTACCGGGCTGTACCATGGCCACGTTTTAGTAAGTTAAAACATAGCATGTTCAAACAGTCACGTTCTAAGATACTTTTTGCTTACAATATTGTCAAGTAGTGTCTGTCTGAGTTAATTCACCAAGACAGTCACGTTCTAAGATACTTTTTGCTTACAATATTGTCAAGTAGTGTCTGTCGGAGTTAATTCACCAAAGCAACCTGTGCATGTTTGTTGTACTGTAAATATGAAAGGGAAAAATCGAGGCTAACGCACCCGAAACCATTTTTTAACCTCCAGTTGCAAAACGATTCGCCGCAGACCGTTCCAAGTGCGGTAACCCCTAATGATCTCTTTTTTGTTAATTGTGAGTGGCTTTTCCTGCAATCAATTTAAATGATTACATGAATTTTTTTTTACATGATTCTGTACCGTAAAAACATTGTATTGATATTTCCGAGAGATTTTTTATCTGTTAATTTTACAATTTCTCTTCCACAACCAAGGTAAACTTGTCCCTTTTAGTTGGAATCTACACACACAATTAAATGCTTTTAATAGCAATCGTGATTGTTATGATAGTAAGGAATCTCACATTTCAATAAAAAATATCGAGAAACGATTTCTTAGTTTAATAGAGTCCGTTGTGAGAGCTACTTTAATGTTTGTGACACCTAAATGTAGCACCGTTTTGGATGAATAAAACATCTGGTAGTAAAAACCAAATTAAATGAGCCTGATGACTAGAAAATTCAGTATTACAATAGGGGCGAATCCAGGATTTCATGCTAGAGGCTTGGGGCGCACTTTGGAGGTCCAAATACGAAACAGAAATATATAATATTTCTTTCAATATTTCATATTTTTCGTGTTCGGTGGCTTTCAAAGTTCCCTTTTCATCTATTTTAATATCACAGTTGCGTTGATTGTGTCTTGTTGCGGCTGTAAAATGTCTCCCCGTACAGTCAAGCAATGATGTTATCCGTTGCGTTCTATCAAGGTCGTTGAGCACGATACTTATGTAGAATGTTAATAGTAAATCTAAAATAATTTTGTTTTCTTGGAGTCAAAATGTTCAACATATTCCCGGCGAAGCACATTTTCCTAACATTTTTATGCGCCAAAATAAATGTTCTCTAAACGATTTAACATGAAAAAATCCGAAAGAACACTTCGAATGTGACTACATCAATTTAACATCAAGTCAAAGTAAATCATATTTTCAGTTTCAAGATCTAGAGCAATAAACTCTCTTCCGTAAACATACAAGTAATGAAGAGTTGTCGTTTATTTGAATCGGTGAAATCAACTTAATTCATACAATAGTCTTCAGTTTGAATAAGCCACCGGTGATACAGTGTATAACATTCAACAGTGTAACTTTGCATCCTTTCTTGGCTATATTGATTTTGCATATTTGGTAGCGGGCTCGATGTATGTAGCTAACCGTCTGTGGTGTCCATGTGCAAAAAGGTTATTTATAGTTTTGTTAAGAGAATACAACATTATATTGTCTGCTGTCACATTACATTTATCAGCTTTACTTGCGCATTATTTTTTGTTTGTTTGTTGTTGTTGTTTTTGTTATTGTTTAGGGAAGCAAAGTGGAAGGGCAGTGAAGAAAGAAATTGCCCAAATACGTTGAAGGGATCAAATTTTGTAATTTTTATCTGAAAATTTTGTGTTGTGAATAGGTAAATTGCATGAGCTTCACACAATAAATTAGATTCTGGGTTTTGTTGGCTACTGGTCCTAAACCAGAGCGGTTCCAGCTGTTTATCGAGCCACAGCACGGAAAATGTGTATTCGGTCATTTTTGTTCTTTTGGATAAAACCATTCTTTTTCTTTTGGTAATGCAATACCATAAATATGAAAACGTAGCCTGGCACCAGCTAGATGGTTTATTAAAACACTGAAATACTTATTATCTCTTTTTCATTTCATTTCATTTCTCAACTATGTTCTGGAAGATAAGGGAAGTAAAATGCATATCACTAAGGTACCTGCAGGAGTTGCTTTTCTTGGAGATCATTGACGATTATTGTATAAGTGACATGAGAATATAGAACAGAATATAGGGAGGGGAGCAAGTCTAATTATAACACGAAGCTTTCAAAATTACACCATTATGGATTGATTTAGAGTTGTACATTATGCTTTTGTTAATATTACTGCATTTATGTTGTCCTTCAAACAAATAAATGCCGTTTATTTTTGCGTGTGCATTTCACTGTGTCAATGTCTACTGTAAGCCACTAAACAACAATAGCGTGTGAAGACGACTACGATATTATACACGGTATGTAAACCCCAACACGTGGTCGTTCATTTTCTTGCTGGATTTCGTCGAGTCAAGATCGAGAGAAAACTTGTCATCTTCCCTCCCTCCCACCCATATTTATAAGGAAAACAATAACAGCTTATCAACGCGCAACATGACCTGTACGATAATATTCAATATAAATATTTAAAGATCTTTAGTCGTGATGCACATGTTCGGCTGCTAGAATTTATCTTTCAGGCATATATATATACAAGTTTTAGCTTTCCAAAAAGCTAGTCGGTCATTAGCAAATAAATTAAAAGAATAAGTAGGTATGTATTCGTTCATGTATTTACTTTTGGACCAATGTAAGTCAATGATATGGCCAGTTTTCTGTCGATCAAAGTCACACAGACTGTATCTGACAAACTATTTGTGAATTTAGTTGATGTTTCAAGTTTCAAGTTTATTTCCATTTACATTTCTCTGTATGTACAAACATAAACAAGAGAACATATAAACATTGTACAATTCTGTTACTTTAAAGCATGCAAACAAAGTTGAACGGCTGATGTTTGATTTATGGAAACATGAAGAATACGTGTACGGGCTAAAGGCATCAATATAAATAATCATGTCTCTAGTAGACGTAATTTATTTTTTTCAGGACGTGTAGAAATAATTACGTTGTTTAAGCACCAGCGAATCTGATGAATATGTTACATTAACGCGAATGCTCAAAGAGGTACCATAGAACTTTCCACAGTTGATACTTATTTGTACATTGAGAGAAAAGCCACGCTTATAATATTCAGTATTCATTACCAACATTCATAAAATGTAGTTTTATTTGGTTCAGCAGATCTCGTCAAACTTGAAGTTGACCAGCGTTAAAAGACAGTAAACAATAAATTAGGATGCTGATGCATTTATTACTTTCACTTAAGCTTTATGCTGCTATTATCTTTTGTTTTTGTTTGAACGATTTTCTGTAAAACTATTAAAAGAACTCAAGAAGCACTATTTGTATTTAAATTAATCTATCATCATAAAAATTGTCGTTATGCCACTGTTCTGAAAACAACTTTTTCTTTACTTTAAAGGCTGGTTTTGCATTCCTTGCAGTATATTCTAGTAGATCGCCCTTACATAGAAATGATATTGCTTGTGTTGTCTATCTTAGTGTACTTGTCAAAATAATGTTATCGTTTAGTATCCCAAGACCGAAATCAGATCCGTTATATTGCATGTGTATGGGGAAGCAGTCATTGGGGTCACGGGCATCCCCGGAAATCTTTTACAAGTAAAACTCAATTTGGCTTGCAACTGCGACGAGTCCAACCGTTCACTATAGACCCCAAGAAGAGAACGCATAGATATATGCGGTTTTGAGAGGGAATATGGGAATCAAAATAAATCAATTCGTATTTCGTTAATAATGCACATATTCAAGGGCAAGTTTTGAACTTTATGGCGGCGAAAGTTTTGTAACATAAATTAAATAGTTAAAGTTTAAATGAAAAAAATACAGAAGCACGTATAGAATGGTTACCAAGTTTCTATTTCAAAACAATCGTTTAAGTTTTGTTTTCTTAAAATAGATTAAAAGGTCACTTTGAAAACCACCAAAGACGAAAAATGTGAAAATATTACAGGCTCGGTTTCATTGAGCCTGTTAAAGACTTTAAAGCATATCAAAAACATAAAATACCGCATCGTAATTAGAGCTCCAACTTGGATATCAAAAGGACAGGGAAATAGATAGATCTAAAAAAACATGGCAGTTTTTGTGCAACAAGCTTAAAACGAGGCACTTTTATGCAAATCTTTGAGAAAGAGCATAATACATGTATATAAATGTCCCTCTAAATGAGTAATTGCGAATAAAAGATAAAATGTAATGTTCATAACTAATGAAGACATGGGTAGTCATCAAACCAACTAGGTTTAAACTCTCGCATCTCAGGTTATTTCAATAGTGCGCTCGTGAAATGCAAAAGTGTGTAATTATGGATTGAAATTATATTTCAACAAACTTGACTAACTAAGTACTTGTAACTGAGGTAACGTGTCGCCATTTATCCTATAAATTGATATCAGACAAGTTCAATAAACAAAATCATTATTGATTCTTCCACGCTGAATGTGTAATCATAACCTCATGTGGCCATCCTAGTCGTTTATCTCTCTCGTCCGCAGCTTATTGATCGTATTGATGACTGTCTTTTAGCGTAGCGCCGGCCAATTGACTACACTTATGATATTAGATAAAAATATTGCCCATGCTGATCTCCTATGTTTACTTTAAACAATGGCCATGTCACATTCGCTAAACCTCCGGTATCTTCTGATAACATTCACCAAATTTGCACTGGAAATCGCAAACAAATGGCAAAATCGCTGATCCCCCCTTTTTTTTACTTTAAACAATGATCACCTCACTTCGCTAAACTTCCGTTAACTTCTGAGAACATTCTCAACATTTGCACTGGAAAGCGCAAAAAGCAAAATCTCTCTTTAAAAGACAATATTTTGACAATTAAGCAAGTTCTGAGCATTCGTTTCCTCCTAAATGCTTGTTTAAAACATCTCCTCGTTTACTATAAGCCTCTACTGTTTCACGACCGTATGTTTGGTGATTTATACCACAAGAAAGAAATTTTTAAAATTAACACATGGGTACAAGTGTTCAACAATTTTCAAAGTCAATGCATGGACATGAGTTTTTTTTGAAACCCGCATAATGTCATCTAACATGGCATACACTGAAATTGACATCATTAAAACTAACAAACAAAAACAGGAAAATGTGCTAGAACCGCCAATATTACATGTTTAAGTTCAGCATTCTAACGAAATTGTTGAAGATCAGAATAGTAAATTTAAGAATTTGAGTCCCTGTCAGGCTGCTCATCCCCCCACCCTAGGACAGTGACGAAATTTTGTTGTTGAACTCTAGATTTTGGAATACATTTTTGGTTGAAAGTGTATGCTAATGACCGACTAGCTTTTTGTAAACTTTTGTTTACAGACAGCCTTTCCCGCAAAAGTCGGAGCGTGCTCGATTGGAAATTCCGACATTTAGAACAGGGAGAACTCCAATCGAGTGCGTCGGAACTGTGTTCTGGCAGCGTTCTACCCATTCCATCGAAATAGGTGGTGTGAATCGGTCAGTGTTTTATACTGCACCAAACTGAAATATTTTTAGATACTGGTTTTTTGCCATAAAATAAGATAATGGTTACATTTCAGTACTATGCCAAGAATTTCACCAACATAAATACCAGAAATAGTGTTATTTTTCAGTAAATTATTGTAACGTAGTGGTTAATTCTTACAAAGGTCTTAGGGTGTAATAATACGAACACTAGTTAAGTTCCAAAATTACTTGATATGTAGATCAGCTTTTAACAGTTTATCTATTACTTCTAAATCATAAACAGTTCTTTCTCATAAGTATAAATATTCCTAGTAAATTTCTAAGTGTCATAAGTTTCTCATATTTAAAGTTTAATAATTTTGCCACGAGAATAACAAACCATTTCCTAAACGCATTACGTGGCCCATTCCGGCCGTCCGGCCGTTCACTTCTTCTCCAAAAATACAGAACAATATCTCTAGCTTTTATGCAATACACTAGACTGTTCATGCAGACTGATTACTGTTTCGAGATGACAATTTGACATGAGGAATATATAAAACTACCGTAACAGTTATATAACGTCTTGCTTAATCATAGCAAGACCGAGTCCAATGTAATTAAAAGATACAGGTGAAGACATGAAATGACCTGTGGCTAAAATACCTACAAGATTTTTGATGTTATCCAGAAAAGGATATTTGTCTAAAGAAGACCCTAAATAAATATTTTAAAATGTAATTGTTTAACACCTAATATGTTTGTAAATTATTATCATAATTTTCCTATTACATTACATTATAAATATTGCTTTTTGTTGAATGATCTAAAAACTAGGAAAACTTAGTTGAACTATGAAGTATGGGTTATTAAGACCATTAGGAGTTCTTTAGACTTCAAAAGATATAATAAACATGCAATTATGTAACACTTTTTATAAAAACCTATCATGGTTCTGTTCCGACATCCAATCTCACTCGTTTGGCAGATTCTTAGACTCTTTCTCCGTCGTTATCAGAAAATAAACGACTGTTGTAAACCAAAAAACTAGAGGCCTCTGATTGGCTTCTGGATTACGTCAAGCCTGTTCTCTGTATCTATTTTTAAAAAATTCTCCAGCTTCTTATCAACTAAGCCTATTGCTCATTACAATAATTCAACGTAACACTTGATTAAAGAGTAAATATAAACCATTTGTAAAAAAGAAAAGAAGAGGTACAGCTTATACTGTATTAAACCAGCATCTAGAAGGTGTAAACGTCGCCCTGAACGACAGGATATGGCAAACAGTGTGCAGTATTTGTGCAACTCGAATGGTTAACATTTAAACCCCCGACGCACTACGCCAGCAGTGGTTACAAGCGTCGTAACAATACAGATACAGATCTCATCATAATATGCATTCCAAACATATGAATGGCAATAAATCAGTGACCGACATTTAAGTGGCATCAAATTGCTTTCAGCAACTCTGCTGTGATAACGGTAAACATACATCTTGTAATATGACTCCGAGTTCGTTGTATTTTTAAATCTAACACCAACTGGTGTTGTTAATCTCCAGCAGCAATATGTACTTTACTTGCAAGCTTGGGGAATACCGCCTATTTTAAACCTCGAGGAAAGATAACTGAAGCTCGCTAAGGATTCTCTGGCGACTATAATCGCCAGACAAAATTGGTTTACTACTGTCGCTGTCTGCTGAAAGTACAGACATGCGCAGTGAAACAGTCAAGCAGATTCTGTGGAAGAGTCGGAATTTGATTCTGGCACAGTTCCGACAGCCCAATCGAGCACGCCCGGATATTCATTAGTCTCTAAGAAAAAAATAAACGATGTCTTGCTTTTGACCAACAAAATCAATATAACGGATTGAATCTATTTCATATATGGGATCATCCTGAACAGTTGTTTGAATCAAATAACGTAACAGTTCAATTTATACACAAATAATATTTTGCTATGAAGGTTTTCATCACGTGACTTTCTAAAAAAAGACGCATAACATTTTTTCTACACCCTGTAGAAAATACAACACACGTATGTTTATATAATTTAACATGTCGTTATATATCGGCTCAATTTCTGATTTGATGTTACTACAACGTCCAGATATTGTTTCATCAACATTTAGAAGACTTTTCTTGCAAATAGGGGGAACGGAATAGCATTCCCAAGCTCTAGACGGGCGGCTTTGTCTAAAGTGACCACGTCCGGTGCCGCTGTTAACCGGTGTTACCCTTCAAAGTTCAAGTTTGGTCCATTATAATATGTCGGTCATCAGGATGACCGACAATGAAGTAACAAGTCCCGCACAGGAACCAGACAATCCGCATTAACGTGGACATGATTCACCGATTCTCAGATAAAATGAAAACAAACAACTACAACACCGGGGACATGATTTGCCAGAGTGAAGTCAAACCCCAGTCGATACCAACAATGTACAATAACATGGACAGTATCCGCTTGTGTGAAGGAAGGCCCAACTGATGAAACTTGATTTAAACAAACACAAACATTAGATATTAAATGATGTGCAACACAAAAAGCAATGCTTAAGCATTCCAAAATTTGCTGTTAGACTAGAAACGTTTAACTGACAAACATTTAAATTGATCAACAATTAATGTAATGCTGTAAACTATAACTGATTTTGGTTAAGAAGACAGTCAGGTGATATGTCGTTTATAACAAAGAATGAATTAATGGCAAATGTGGGAGAACAAAACATTTGTTCGATTATCAACATTTATCAAAATAACAAGGTTTATCAACTTTTTTTGTTAAAATTCTGCTGAAAACCACATTTAACGTACTTTTCGTCACATGACTGTCTAGTTTTCGATAACGTACTATAAATATAAGGTTAAAATTAATACATAAGGAAATATATTGTGTATCCTTATCCTCATATTAATATAAAAATGTAATGTTCATCCATGGTGGAGGTATCTGAATACTTTGCACTTTAGCTGGTACTCAGTTCCTCTACCTTCTGTATCGCTTTGCATCTTCGCTGGGATACAGCCGATGCTGAACATTATAAAATAACAGCGGAGATCATTTTGGCGAACTCCCTACGTAATTTGCATCTTTCTTTGATCAAGAATACTTAATATTTGATTAACAAAGATTGTGTAACTTTAACCTTACACAGAAAGAAAAGAATGTGACGTTCATCCAAGGGGGAGGAATTGGATTACTCTGCATTTTGGCTGGTATCTGGTTTCTCTTTCTTCTGTATCACTTTGCATCTTAGCTGGGATACAGCTGACGTTGAACATTGCAAACAAAAAACAAAAGCAACAACAACAACAAAACGCCTATATTTTATAGGGTGGTAACTCGTTGGCGAACTCCCTACTTTACATACAGTTTCGTGCCCTTCATCACACAGAATGTGCATTTCAGACATGGCACATTATTTGAAAACAGACAAATTTCACCAATTACGATCTTTGTGGGATTCAGTTTCCACTTCTATTTATATAAAATCATTATATAAAATCATTATTATATGTGTTTTATATGTGCCATGTTTAACTTTCTATTTTGAAATAAAATATCGCGGCCTTATCCCATCATATAATTGTTTGTCATTAATTAGTTGTGTGTATAAGTAAGGTGGGTAAATAGGGCTGCTGTATTGCTGCGAAGAAGTCCTTGTCTCAATAGTCTGGGGTTCGAACCTCCAGTATTAGAGCATGTCGGCATCCACTTAACCAGTACACGCTATTAAAGCAAGTTACATAAGTCTTGATTCGAATCCTTCAGTTTTATTCACAACTCTCAAGAAAGAACATCCAGCCGTAACTTAGAGCAGCACTCTCATAAAATAATTTGGGAAACCCCATAATTGTGGTTATTTGTTTCCCATTAACAGACTCAGTTCAATATATTCATTCAGTATTGGCATTAGTTCTCTATTCATCTGTGTAAGTGTCTTTGACTAAAACATAGATCTTTGTTATGGTTTGCTTACAGGCATATATATGTAAAAATCGGACCTAATTATAACCCATTCCTCCCTTAATTAAACATTTAAGTATTGTAGTCATGAAGATGTGCACTTAAATATGCCCAATATATATATTGACTAAATTACTGTGGACTCACTTTTTGAGTTTGCATTTTTCGCATTTTCGAGCGCTTGTTAATGTGCGAATCTAAACAGCGCATTACGGTGTCACAGAAATATTTTTGATCGACTCGAGTTTATGCCGGCGCAGATCTGTCACTTCAACTGGAGGCAGAGAAATTAAATGATCTGATAGTTTACCTTTCAGCACTTTCCTTAGACTGGTGATTGTGAACTTGCTTGTAACAGTTTCGATATCTTTCAAAAGTAAAAACCAGCTGTGTTTTTTATTTTTATTTTACCTTTCCGGGAACTGGATTATTTAAAAGACCTTTATGTCGAGATATGATGTGCACATGTGCTGAGTGGAATTGAGTTGTTTTAAAGCACTTTTTGTAAGCCGCTTAAAGGATTAACAAACTAAGTAAGTAAATTTGTTAAAATAGTTACTCTTTTTCATTATATGTGTGACAGTTCATACTTTAATGGACAGTTGCAGTATTTAATTAGTTTTAAACCATTAAAAGACAGCTTTCACGATGTAATTCGAATAAAGGTAGCCATGCATATAATAAAAATTCTATGCATTTCATAAAAATAAGATGGAATTTCATATCATCTTAAATTGTATTCATTCACAAATACTTTATTATCGGATATTACATCGTAAGTGAACACAACTGTCAATCTGTAAATCATCGTTTAAATTCACACTGTTAGACAAGTTAATGGAAATTCATGCTAATTTATTATTATATTTATCCATAACGCAAAGACATAAATATAATGTTATATCATTGTGCATTACATTTTCTGATACTCAAAGTTGCATCATTGATAAACTTTGCCATCCAACTTTCAAATTGTTTTACATATGACTAGATGGTCATAATGATATAAAATTCTTAAGGTCAATGTCACATTTAATTGAGTTATGCCCCTTTTTACACTTGGATTTTGCCACGAAAAGATAACGTTGGCATTAACTTTTCCTTTTCTTAATATTTCTTCCTTAAACTTTCCAGTCGTTTTGCTTATTACAACACGGTCATGATGATGCAAAAATCTGTAGGTCAAGGTCCCAATTATCTGAGTTATGCATCTTTGTGTTGTTCTTTTTTTATTCTGACAAAATACAAGAGGGGGACACAAGCGTTTTACTTAATACCCATCTAGTATTGTTATTGTTGTTTTTGATGTTGTTGTTTGAGGTGGTGGTTTCGCCGTCATCATTGCTGCAGTTGCTATAATTTTTGTCGCTGATGATATGTGTTTATATGTATATAAACTTCCACGATATCCTATACAAAATCTTAATGTAAGTACGCTTTATAAAATTGTCGTCATTACCACAACTGCATTATGTTCACGAGATAATGATAGCTTTTGAGACATGCATGCTTGCCTGCCTATCGTTCATTATTATTTTCAAAAGTAAACTGTAACATGCATACTAAATGATTAAGTATTAACATTCAATAGCTTACATCGTTAATGTTTGCATTTTCTACATGTCAAACTTAATTCGTGTAAGATCAATGTTTATTCTACAACTTGTATAATATTTGCTTTGCTTTTGATGTAAACTAGAACAATTTTGTCGATAATTTATTTATAAGTTAATTTAAGATCCACTGTAATAACAATTGATCAAACATAATTTTACTAAATGATATTAGTGTACTTGTCTATGACGACTATAGGTATGGCTACAGGTTCTATCCGTGTTAAAGTTAGACGAACATTGCGAAGTGCAAATATAAAGCTTAAAGTTTATGTGAAAAAGGGAATGTATTCATTGTCGCCCTTAATGTGAAGAAAAATATACTCACAGATTCTGGCTTGATTTATTTTGTAAGCTAGTTTCAGATTAAAAAATGCTATAATTATCAAAAACACTCTAACAAAATCTGAACCCAAGTTTATAAAACTGAGATAGGAGACCAGTCTCAAATTTCAGGCATGGTCCCAATACTCAGTTTTATTATCTTTGAACCTGAAATTGCTGTACAAAATATTTTAAAAAAAAAACAATACCTTTAGTTAGTGTAACACTATGCGGCTATTTTCTAGACTAATTACATTCAAAAAAGTTATTGTATTTATAATGATGTTTTTCGACCTATTAAATTGCATGGAATGTCAGGTTCATTTTATCGTGACGATGTCTGGACTATCGGGGGACCTACTGATCACCCGCGTCCCCCGCCCGCAACCCGCCCACACCCCATCCCCATGAAGATGTCATTGGTTTCCTTCCATTTCACCCTTAACTGAGTAGATGGAGTACCTCAAATTCGAAACAATTACAGTATTTAATATAAGTGAAAAATATTATTATCTAACAATTTATCCACAAAAACACAAATGTTTCAGATATTATATGTAAACTTTCTCTGCTTTGTGATCGATGCTGTCTTATCTCATTTTGTCGTAATATTTGCAAACTTCAACATTTATTTAGTCTTTGGATGTATCATTTTAACCTAGCACAAGAAGGTCGATATCCCATTTCTCAAACCTGCTAAAAGATATTTTGTTCAAAAGCATCAAATCCGCCCGCTTACTAAATTGTGCATTGCATTTTAGTGCACAATGATGGTAAATAAATCTTATTTTATAGAATAATAGAATTTCGGTTTGGCTTTATTAACTTGTGTTTCGAGCACATCGTTTGGGATGGGTCAAAATTGTTTTGTTTATTAGTGTAAATATTGACAAGCGCTCAACCCGGGGCTAGGTGGCATGGGCAGTAAAATGCATTTCCATTACTGCCCATGAACAGGCTCAATCAATCCGAACCACCAATATTACCATATTGTTCGTGTTCGGTGTCCTGCAACGTTCCCTTTTCATTTATTTTAAAGAATGAACAGTTATTTAAAGGGTTACAAACTTGATATTCTGCAAGCATGCGCATTATTTATGATCAGTTCCTGTAATTTTGATCCCTAAGAGCACGATGATATTATGAATGTGCATTTAAGAAATATTGGAAAGCGTGGTGGATTTTGAAAACAATCTAATGGTTGTGTCATCCTTTTTATTGCATTATCATCTCAGTTGACTCTAATCTCTCCAAAACCTGCCATGGGTTTTCCTTCTGTTTGTAATTCATACTCTTCTTCGAGCGTTACAATATTTACTTAGTCGGTATGAAGGTCGTATGGTACAAAGGCGATTGAACCTTAATCAAAAGAATTGATTTCTTGAATTGCAAATGTTTGATGTTAGAATATCCTATACTTTAACGCAACCCTTTTAATAATATTTTATTTTCTTAGGTACCGTTCTTTCACCGGTTATCATCATATTGATGACTGACATTTTGATGTTGACTTTATCGATATGATTCCTTTCGCCTTCGGTTTGCTTTTCGACTGTTCGGAAAGTACACGTTTCCTGAAAGAGGCTATTCATGATATGTCTGGTCATTTATAATGTTCAGGTTTAAAGAAATTGACAGAAAGAATTGCAATGTGTTCCTATTTTACCAACATTTGTATATCTAAGCGGGGACTTATATCTCAAAAAATAGGTTCAGTGTCAACTTCAAAGATCATTTGCTGCATATTTTTTTCATCTACGTCAAAAATGTCGTTGTCCATCAGTCCTTTCGATCCTTGCCATTATAGTGCATCATGGTTTGTTTGTTGCACAACAAAGTGTTACATTAAGAGTCAATGAAGATACTGCACGGTTGTTATGTGAGTTTGAAGTGCTGTTTTTCTGTTAAATTATTATCATAGATTTACACAGCGAAAATAGTATTGAGCCAGTTTACCCTTTCCTCAGTATATAAACTTTTATGGTGTGGGTAAACTTTTTGGTTTATTAGATTATTTCTGACTAGAAAGCGAAAAGTGCAGATAATGTTCAGACGGCACGGATGTTCCAGCTGATATGGATGTACACAGGTCGCACATGCAATATATTTAGTAAAGGGTAAAATGAACTTCTTAGTTAAGTTATATTTCTTTACGGTTCTTATGTTTCTTAACATATGCAAAACAAAGATACATTAAAAGCATTTACAGGTGCAAAGTTTAATTGAACTTCATTTGCCCGTTAGAGAGATTTTGATAACTTTCTTTTTTATCGATGAACGTGCAATGGTGACTGCTTACGGCCCTTAAAACACACAAACATTACACAACAGCTCGTATTTCAAACTCAAGGCGACACTTTTGTTCGTAGAACACCAAATTCTAGTTCAAAAGAAAAGCTTCTAAATCAAGAGACATCCTAATGAGAATGGTACTTCTAGAACTAGATATTTGTATTGCGGGCTTACATTTCTTATTTTAATATTAATTACATTGCCATAGTACACTCTGGCTTTGAATATATTTAAACGTTGTGACACTTATTTGTGCGTTTCCTGAATTTAATATTTTAAAACAGGGAGAATATAACGTATCTTTCATTGTTGCATTTAACAGTAAAATAATTTTGGTAAAACCCCCATTTCGACAAGCAACATTTGTGCCAAGGACTTTAAAACTGATTTTGGATAAAAGTCCCAAATCTAAAGCATCTGATTGTATAAAATGGAGACAAGACATGAACAAGAACAAGTAGTTCGATTAGCTTGCAAGTCTCCCTTGCGTTTCCTACCATTTACCTTTTTATGGCGGACGCGACTTGATTTTCCTGTCGCCTATTTTGTTCCCTTCAGACTCCGCCAATCGCGGCATTCGTATTGAAAATCTCCGTGGCGATCACAGAATCAGCATCTTACCATGTTAGAATTGTTAGAGCAATTACTGACAGTGTTTTTTGCACGGCCTGAAGCAATGTGTTGATTTGTTCCCTTTGCCTTAGCACTCGCTTATAGTATGACCTTGCCGTCGACAATATGATCAGCTATTGGTCTTTCAGCGGGAATGATTTATTTCAAACGGTTCAAATTCCCAATGCGTGTCGTCGTGTGAGTTGTCGCGAGCAAACGCGCTATCAAATTGGGAACGCCTTTTTATGCGCAAATAATATTTTGTTCACCTGTCACAACAGTGGCTGCATTTTGAAATGTGCGAGGGTTTTCGCGAGTAACTACGCTAAAACAGACGGTTGTACGAAGCCTTCTGAAATGAATACAAAATATTTCGTTAAGCAAGTTAAGTGTCTGCGACAAAATCCATAAAACTAGTTAAGGTAAGGCTCTTAGACCAAAAAAATGATACGTCTGACCTGTTATGGTGAAATTCCATGGTTAGTTTAGTGCTTCTGAAGTTGGTTGAAAGTTTTCCGCGGTTTCCCATTCGAAATCCTGATCGATGACACCAATGGGTGTTTGACCTTGAATTTCTTGGTCGCGTAAAAAGATTACAATAGCGTAAGATTGCAAATTTCTCTCATCAAAATGGACACTTCCTTTAAAGAACCTCAAAATGTTGTCATTATTATATTACTGACACCAAATTTCTCATAGAAAAATTGATTTTCATTATATTGTTTCGTGAGTGACCTCTTTACTATCTTCACTAATCTCAAACTTAAAAAAGTGTTTAATTTTGTCCCATAAAGTCAGTATTTCTCTATTATTTATAAAAGACTGAACCGGCAATTATCACTTATCATAGTCGTTTGTAAGACATAAATAAGTGGAATGTAGGTAAATATAAGATACAAGCTCCTGTAGTGATAATAGTAAAGTAAAACTGGCCTGAAATCCACACCACGCTTATTAAATTCTTCCATTAAATGTGTTTATAAAAACATATTTTATAATCCAAATGTTAAAACCATGACACTCCTACGCGCTAATCGACAGCTGGTTGTGAACTTACGTGTAATGGTTAGGATGTCTGTGACTTAATGTGGAATCATTTTTGTTTAAGATCTTTAAGGATTTTTGCAGAGATATAGCAGATTAATTTGGAACTTATATAGAAAGTGTACCTAATTGGCTAACAGAAAATACAAACACTGTAAGTAAATAAACATTTTAAATTTGTTTTTGATCGTGTTTTACAAGTAATCGTTCGTTTTATGCTATTTAAACCATAAATAAAAACTTTCGAGTTTGGACCAGTCGCCATTTCAGCCAATCAGATGCTTGAGATTTGAGACTGGTTTCCATTCGCAGTTTTATAACCTTAGGACCATCCTTTTTGCAAGATTGATTTTTATGTTATTATAAATACAGTTAATTCATGATTTCTATTATCTGCTATACATGGTAGGTGAATAGACTGTCGGTGGGTAAACATCCTATAGTGATATTAGAATAACTATCT
The DNA here is from genome assembly GCA_038501625.1 of Corbicula japonica. NCBI lineage: Eukaryota > Metazoa > Mollusca > Bivalvia > Venerida > Cyrenidae > Corbicula > Corbicula japonica. The sequence goes on along the minus strand of JAZAYU010000006.1, from coordinate 8,310,725 downwards.
AATGTACTTAATATTATTTAATTTTATCATGTAAATTTACAAGGTAAACAACGGGTGTGCTGCTTGTACTTTTACCTACTGATAACATTTACTGCTGCTAGAACGTTTGATTATTTTGTTGTTGCTGCTGTTGTCGCTGTTGTCGATCCTTGAATAAGTAACACACATATACTAAACCTAATAGCATTTGTATAATATCTATTATCAGTAAATTTACCTACATTTAAACATTATTGCAAGCCAAGTTGTGAAATTGTCGCACTTGTCGCATTGTGATAACGAGATAGCGTTGGCTCATTTGACATGCATGCAAGCGCGCGTAAATTTGTACCTATCTTTTTTTTTATTTTCAGCATGCATATACCTACTTATTTAACTGATGACATTGAATAGTTTCACTCTATTGTCTACGATACATTCTTATATAACTTGTTTACGTATTTTCTGTTACAAATTCCATTAGTATTTACATGTCTGTCTCTGGCGGCCGTAAAATGTCTCCTCGTACATATAGTCACTACTGTTTTCAGTAAATTAACCCGTTCCCGATGTCGTGCAGAGATGATTGTGTATATCAAGGCTATCCGATCAACATTTTTGGGGTTGTCCCGGTTAGCTCATTTGGTTGCGTCGTCGGAATTGCAGGGCTAGGCGCTGTCGCCGTGACGGTGCGGGTTCGCTCCCAGGTAGAGGCAATATCATTTGAAATTCAATCACAGTAGCGCTATTTGAGGAGTTGGCGGCCGTAAAAAGTCTCCCCGTACGTAAAGTTAGTACTGTTATCAGTAAAATAACCCGTTGACGATGTCGTGCAGTAATGAATACATATATCAGGGCTCTCCGATCAACCTTTTTGGGGTTGTCCCGGTTAGCGCAATTGGTTGCGTTGTCGGAATTTCAGGGCTAGGCGCGGGTTCGCTCCCAGGTAGAGGCAATATCATGTAATTGACTATAGCCGATCGGTCTTGGAAATGATGTTGTCAGAGTCAAAATTTTTGTCGTAAAGGAGTCAGCCGAATATTTCCGATTGAGTTTGTATATCAAGCTTAAATTCTTTCTGTTTAAATACGTATCTAAGTCCTTTTGTAAGTATCATACAATGCCCGCCTCTGAAAATTCTCACCTTTTCATCCAATGAATCTTTTTTCAAATATATATTAGAATCCTTTGAATTTTAAACCGTAACACGCCTATGCGAATTAACAGCAATTGATAAACTTACGGTTGTGAACCTGAGTGTAACGGTTTTGATGCCCATTTTTAATCGTCTTGACTAACAAGGCATCGTTTTTTGTTTAGATCTTTGAGGAACTTTATACATACTTTTGTGTTTGCCAATCTAGTTGAAGGATATAACAAACACGGCAAGTTTATTTTCAATTCTGTTTTTTTTTTACAATTTGATACCGGTTATTTTTCAATATTAAAGATCTTTATAAAAAAGTTTCTTTTTCGTAATATACATGTTTACAAACTGCAATTACCTGTGTATAAAATAAAAATTGAATTTCATGTAATATTAAATTTAATGAATAAATGACCTCTTATGATCTGATTACATAAGGTAGGTGAAAATACTATCAGTGGGTAAACATTCTTGAATGATATTAGGATAGCAACAATATGTCAATTGTATCATTATTTAAACAAGATTAACCCTTTACTCCATGAAACATGGTTGTTATCCCATGGGTGAACAGTATAGATCCTGATAAGCCGACATATCTGTGCCGTCGGATCAGGATACAAACTGTTCACTTTTTATTCATAAGGTTATTTCTAAACCAAGAAGTTTACAGAGTAAATCCGGAGGTGCCGGCTGATCTGGATCTATACTTTTCGCAAATGCGATGAAACTCGTAAATATCAAGTAAAGAAGGAACAAATATTTCATTGCTAATTCTACTTCCTCTAACCCTTTATTCTATACACAGGGATTTTATTGCTACGGCAACAGTTTAGATCCAGATCAGCCGGCACATTCGTGCCATCTGATCAGGTTCTTAACATTTTGCTTTTAGATTCATCGGTTTATTTCTGGCCAACGTTGTAGATGTCAAAATGTACAGATGTGATCGTCGATCTGGATCTAATCGGACATCCTTGCGATAAAAGGTGTATTTATGGAATAAAGGGTTACTAAAAGCAACTGCAACAATGATTGATTTTATTGTGTTGTTGCTGTCGATGTTGTTGATGATACATCAAATAAGTTTCGAAAACTATTTATTTTAATATATTATATTATATATATTCCATTTGGTTAGTTTTAGATAACCAACTCTGAATCATTAAAGCAAGCCATCTTAATGCGATATAATGTAGGATGCGTCCTATTGTTTTGTTTTTTTTTATTTTCACCATGCACAGGCCTACATGATTAACTGGGGACATTGAATAGTTTACATTTCTAGATGACATTTGATGTCATTTATTAATACACGTTTCTTGCACAAAATTATATAACATTTTAAATGCTTCTACTGTAAACTCCTGGCATTTTGTGAGAATTGATTTGCAATGAAAATTTAGAACTTATAGATGTAATATTTTTCTCTAGGAAGAAGATTTAAATGTAGTTTTTTGTAAAGCTGTCATAAAAGTCACTCTTTACTTTAAGAGACATACTGTATGCAAGCTCTTGAGCATAAGTTTTCGATTTTTAATTAGGCTTAACCCTGTACTCCATGGAATATGACTGTTGATAATGAGTGAGCGAACATTGTGGATCCAGATCAGGATTTACACTGTTCGCTTTTTGAATCAATATTTTATTACTGATCAAAAAGCGAACACTGCAGATCCTGATCAGACGTCACGGATCTTCATTGTTCGCACTTGCGAAAAATAACGTATACATATATGATTATGGAGTAAAGGGTTCAACGACAGCTTCTGTTAAATGAAATAGTTTTCAAATAGCAACGACCAGACGCGATAAATTACTTCTATTAATCATTCTGTAACCTTTCTCAATGTCTTTTTTCTTTTCTCTGAAAACCTTTCTCTCAATAAATTTGATCTTACTTAGGTTCATACAGACAATTTTGAATAATGCTGGTTTTAGAAAAAAGGTCCGCTCAAGGACAAAATATGAATCCTCAGCAAATAACTGTACCCCATCCACCCTCCCCTCTCACCCCGGTTAAGAAAAAACACTCAATAAACGCAAGTTTCTGAGTCGTTCAAAAGCTTTTACTATTATTGAAGCCATTTATATAATTGGCATTCTTTAACTTAAAATATAACATGAAATTATTTCAATGTAAAAATTATATTTTCAGTATAAAAAATCGCCGTAAACGTTAAAATTATCGATTTAAAAGTTAAAATGGTCAATTTACAACTTTGACTCCCTCGAGAGAAAGCAGTTGAGTTACTGTTGTTGATCTACAAATAAATGAAAAAGAAACCTTGAAAATCATCCTTCGACGCCAGAAGAAGAAGTATTCCATTTATTTATATTATTTATTATTGTCTTCACTGATAACGATTAAACTTTACACATGATATATCATTTGATTGATAGATAGATAGATAGATTGATTGATTGATTGATTGATTGATTGATTGATTGATTGATTGATTGATTGATTGATTGATTGATTGATTGATTGATTGATTGATTGATTGATTGATTGCACGTTCTTACGCGGATCGTATATATGTCACAGTATAAAACTCTATTTAAATGTTCTGACAAAAAATGGTGTAGGTCTTCACATTATAGAATTTCCAAATAATACAAATTGAAAAAAAATCTGGGTTGTAATTGGAGCTTCCGCTGAACATTCGTTTGTCATTGATTGATGCTGGTTAATTTGATATGATTGCCAAAAAAGGTCAACTGACACCGCCTGTGACAAATGGACAGCCAAAAACATCGTAGTCATTTGTTAAAATGTTATTGACTTCATACAGAACAAATGACCACTACCCTAACTTATCCAATAACTGATCCTATCGCTTATTTACGGTGACCCGTTAGAAATAATTTCATTTCGAACAGGTGCTCTTGCTTTATTTATGGAATAATTTCAAACGGTGTTAAACTCTACGCCTTTTCTATGTACGTATACAAACATTTTAGTATATTGGAAAACTAGCAAATAAAACTATAAGCAGACTCCTTTCCTTGAAACTACAAGATCCTTGTTAAGGCATATTTTTACTATTAACCATAATCTGAAGAACATGTAAATTGAGAAACAAATAACATTTAATTATATTACGCAAGTTTTAACCCTAGTGAAAAAAGAATGCATGAAAAATTTGCGTAAAAGAATAAGCTAGTGCAAAACTTTAGTTTAAAAATAAGTAAAAAAAACTTACAAACAATATCGCCTATGCAAAACTCCTTATTGATAAATCCCGGGAAAAACACTTAGAAATAAAGATAATTAGTTCAATGCTAAAGGGTCGGATCTCGAACCGGAACGGGGACAGCGCATAACCACATAAATCTGAGCACGCCACGGTGAAAACCAAGAGTAGAATATTTTCTTATTAATTTTGACACTTCGGTGCTTTGAAGGACAATCCAACATTGAAAATGACTGAAGGCGGACCTGTGTCGAAGTGGTAGAATGATCTTACAATATACGCATCATGTTCGAAGTTTATTTCTACCAGAACGGTCCATGATAGCTATTTGTAGTATTTGAATCCATGTCAGCCAGCCACCATAATTACGTGAATGATCGATTACGAAATGAACTATCATCTGCCGAATTTTTCAAATACACCGTCAGTTAATTAACATCCCACTTATTTACAAAATGTACTTAAATTTCTTAAAGATTGCATCATTAGGATTATTTATTATAATTTATGCAAAATGCCATGTAATCAAAACTTGAAAATGTAAAATTGACTTTAAAGGTAAGGTTATGAAAGCATTTTACGAACAGTATAGTGGAGCTTTGAATTCATTTAAGATTTTAAAAGCATTAACATATTTTTAAAATGTTTTATTTACATTTCAATGCCTAAATACTGTCGTACATCAATTGATCTTTTATTCTAAATTTTCTCACATAGCTGCCTTGATCTGATGGGGTTAATGTTGGTGTGGAAAATAGTTCACAAATGTAATGAGGGACAAATGAAAAAAGATCTGGTATCGAAAATGTTGGAAATTTTAAAACACACCTCATTTAAGAGAAATTAGGATATTAAAAAAAAATGTGGAAGAACTCTTTCACATAAACCATTATTTTCACATGTTTACAGCTATTACAATTTGTGAGCGTTAATTCATACGCTTTCTGCGTTTTGTCTGCATCATACTTTCTGAAACCTACATAAAGGCTATCGTTTGTGACACACCCTAATGGATTATGCGACAAGTGTAGACCCATATCAGCCAGCGCATCCGCGCAGACTGATCGTTCTACACTTTTTGTCACTCTTTCAGAGAAACATTCTTCAATCTAAAAATATCCTTAGATATTAAAAATAGTATGCAATTTGATCAGTGTCTACACTTAACGCAAATGTATTAAACCCCCATTGGCCCAAGATCATAAAACTGAGATTGCAGACCAGTCTGAAATCACAAGCATCAGATTGGGATTTCAGCCAATCAGATGCTTGGGATTTCAGACTGGTCTCCAGATTTAGTTTTATCATTTTGGGACATTGTGTCATGGTGCGTCACATTTAGTATCCTTTAGCAAAAAGAAATCACTGTTAAAATTTATCCATTAAAATACCTGTTCGATATTCAACACCAACCAAGCAGGTAATCTTATTTACTTTGACATGATCTTATAAAGTGAGGCGAAATTAATATTAAATACACAAATGTCTTTTGAATGTGAGTCTGTTTTAATTTTCCATATACGTACGGATTATGCTTAATTACTTTATGTAATTTGATTTTAAAAGCCAGTTGTCTACCAAATAGTTCGCAAACTAAATTTCAATATTTCACATCTTGAACATTTAAACGCAAAATTAACATTATAAACGCACTAATGTGTTCGCATTTATTTGTGGACCAATAGCAGTCAATAATTTTTCAATTTTTCTGTTTATTAATTTCTTTAAGTTCGAATTTGATGAAAGAGCTGACAATGTAGTTTTAAAGAGCAGATTTCCTCCGAGCTACATCACATCGCATTTTTGCACTTCCTCTGATATTTTGGAGTTCAGTTTTGGAGGTCTACAGAATCTCAGCCTGCGGCGCTTTGCCTTGTCCCTTTCTGTAAATCTCGGGTGAAGGTGGTGAGGTCGGATTGAGGCGGGAGAGATCGGGTTGAAGCGGTAAGGCCGGGTTGATTGAGGTAGTGGGGTCGGATTGAGGCGGGAGAGGTCGGGTTAAGGTTGGCAGGTCGGATTGAGATGGTGAGATAGGGAACAGCTAGTTGTATATGTTCAAAACCCGTGGAACTCACAAAATCCTAAAGTATTACTCAAAGTTATCTTTTATTTCCTATTAAAACATCGCCAAAGATGTAGCTCAAAATGTTTATTTTGTGCATTAAACCGCTATGGAGAAAAATCGCAATCAATGCCATCAAAACCGCTAAGGAGGAACTCGGTTTTTAAGTCGGTTGATCCAACTGGGCGAAAAAGAATGTGATTCGATTAAGAAAAAGTGCCACTCAAACTTCATGCCAATAACCTTTCAAAGTTTTTTTTTTCAAAACTAACAATTTTAGACTAAACGTCTAAATTCAGATCAAATGACAACATTTTCAAAACAGTACATTTGAATTAGTCTTTTAATTAGTCATTAAAATAACCCGTTACCGATGTCGTGCAGTGACGTATATCAGGGCTATCCGATCAACCTTTGGGGGGGGGGGGGGCGTTGTCCCGGTTAGTTCAATTGGTTGCGTCGTCGGAATTGCAGGGCTAGGGTAATAAAATCATATTTTAATTGTCATAAACGGTTCTGACAAAACTAATTTCATTATAAACACGTCGCTTAAATTGCTAGGCAAAATCGCCATAAAAGTCTATCAAACTCTAATATGAAAAAAATGCAAGTCTCCAAAACTGCTGTACAGAAAATTGCCTTTATTGTCGCCTATCCCGCTGTAAAGAAATAAAAAATGCATTTAAAAATAACAGTAATAAACTTCTGCAACATTATTTTAATGTAGAATCTAAAGGCCGCAAAACTAACTGGGTCCCAGGAAAACCTTCTTTGTCACAAAATGTTCAAGCAGTTTTATTCATTTCGTTGTTGGCGAATCTTTTAACTTTGAAAACGGGAAACTGCATTTTTTCATTTGTTTAATTATTGTGTTATGGTTAAAATACAAAGATTTTTATTTGTCATAATAAAACGTTAATTTTAAAAATTGAAATATGTGACTGTAAACTGTTTTCTTAGTAGATATTGAGTTGCGCTCCATTATGTTTAGTTTTCCATTGTTTTCTCGGTAAGGGCATAACTTTATCTGGGGAATAAGCCGTTGTTTTGATATTAAAATAAAAATATAGCTTCCATTACAATTGTCGTATGCAGACCTTCATTTTTGGGCGAGTTAAAATTCATAATGTGTACTTGTTTACATTAGTAGATACCGAGTCGCCCTCAACCCGGACCTGGGCGGTCAGATCAGTATTTTACATTTCAATTACTGTCCATTTTCATATTGTTTCAAACACTTACTATTGTTGAGATTAATGCGATATTTTATAGGTTAAACCCATCAAAACATTAATAAGCCGTCGGAAAAATGAAGATAAAAGCTCGCTCTATGTTTTTGTGCTCCGGTGAGCTACATATTGTATAATTGTACAAACTATCTATTTCTCTTTTCACACATCATTACAGATGTAATACTCAAACAGTTCTTACTTGTTAATATTGACCGTGGAGAAATATAATTATGAACGCAGCTTGAAATTTATGCGTATATATCTTACTACAATATTATTTCAATTAAAGTGTTAAATGACATCACGGTAATCTGGTGGTTTTCGCAAAAAATACACCGATATTACTGAGGCATTGCGTAAAATGATTTAATCAGGACAAAATAGGACCAAATAAAATGCAGAATCTTCATTTTCACTAATCTACACACAGTTCATAACATCTAGTTCAAGTTACTTGATCACATTACAAGATTGTACTTTAATTCATAAGGGCGATTGCGGTAGTTTCAGATTTCATAACATTATGAATTTTACGTGCACACCGTTTGTACGACACGGTCGCATTTTGCAAAGTCGGTCGTGGTGGTGGTCGTATATAATACATAATTTGATGCACGAGTATAATTTAACATAGAAAATCCCTCTTGTGTCAACTGATATCATTTCCCAGAGACAAAAACAACCCTAAAAAAGACGCCCACCATGCAAGCGGTGTGCATGTATAATTCATAACGTTGTGACATTAGAAACTACCGCAATCGTCTTTACTTTTGTAACAAGCTTGAAGTTTTTATTATAAACTGCTGGTAGTGCGAAATAAGATCTGGATGCATTCGGCTTTGTTTATGCACGTGCTCAATACGGGAAGTGATGAGAACCCTCTGTGACGTATTGGGGACATATCAATCGTGCTTTCCGCCAAAACAGAAAGTCAGGCGGTTCCGATTCTCGATCTCTTCGGAATTAATGCTAATTTATTTAAGTTTAGACGGACAATACTCTGAATTATGTCACCAATCTGTCAGTTCATGGCTTGTTTTAAGAAACAAATTTTAGGATGGAAAACGAAAGCACTGTTATACCTATCTTGTTTGATGAAAGCGGGCTGGTATCGTTAAAGAGTGTGCATATTTGTGCCACTTTATTTGCGATACCGCGTTTAAAATAGGGTCTGGCAGGTCAAAGATTGTTAATTTTCTTACATGTAAGTTAACCACCAATTTCCACTGATTTTTTAAATAGATGAAAGTTAGATCTTCGTACAAATATATTGTTTCTAGAAATAGATGATAGAAATCGTGAATAATAGACATTAAATATTAGGGATTTAACATTGAGACCTATGGGAATTCGAATGATGAAATCTTAACAGAATAATCGAGTTAATATCGACTATATTTGCAGAAATTTGTAGTTTTCTTTCGCCATAATCTATAGTAAAACAAAACTGACGGCGTCATAGTTTGATTTCCGTAGATTGATCCAAGGGAAAAACGTTGACCATAATTAATTAAACGTTTGAATATCATTCGTTGCAATAAAACTACGTTCACAGAACATCTGTGATTATTTACGTATCTACAAACTATTTAATTTTCTTCATTCCAATATTAAAACCTTTGACATTTTAGAATGTATTGAAAATAAATGACTTTAATGTATAATTTAAGTAATTTTTGTAACATACGCCATTAAATATACACATAATATGCCCTAGTTTTCGTGGTCATATAGAACAGATATCATATAGAAGATTTAAGAAAAATGTGAGAGAAATTTGATATAATATATTTGAATATTCAAGAATGTGACATTTATATAACCACACTACCGCTTTAAATCTGCACTTAAATGCCAACGGTCGTTTATAGTGATTCAAAGATGAAACGGTATTTCTATATAACTGTTTAAATGTTTGTCTTTATACATAATTCATCCTTGAAGAGATAATTAACACTTACAGTGCTCCAATACTGAACGGCAATGTTAACCTATCTTCTTAACAAGATATCACTTAAAACAATGTTAAACAGTTGTTCTTAAAGTAAACTTCAAATCAAAGCAACTGGATAAGTGGTACGAATAGGGGGTGATTCCAACACGAATCTTTCAAGGTTTTTTTTTCTTGCTGACATTAATATACTCCCCGTCAATAGAAAATTACCACTTTATAAATTACTACCAGCTAAAAGTGATTCAAAATTTTAATGGCTTCATATGAATTTAAACGTTTTGCTTATGGCAGAATTTGAAACAATCACTGTGCTCAAGATCAGGAAAACACATCCGGTTTTTGCCACCATTAAGCCTTTTTCCGTTTTCATGCAAATTTCTGGACTGCAGTCACCTAAAACATCCCCAAACGTTGATCAACTTAACAGTAGGGAGTGTCGTAAAAGAAATCATTAAAAACTTTCAATCTCTTAGTAAATTAAATTTTTTATGACGCTACTACTGCGCAATTTTATTCTGTTGATTTGATTATTTCTGTCAAACATTGAGCTTTTAAATTTTGGCAGCAGAAAAAGCCCGATAAAATAGTAAGTTGTCCAACATTGCAATAATGATCTTGTGCTATTTTGCTATTCTGAATCGTTTCAAGTTTGCCAATGTAAAAGTAATAGTTAAAAGTTTCAATTGACAGCCACTTTAAATAATAATGCACTTTTGTTCATAAAACATCTGAAAAGAGATTGTACAGTGTTACTTTTCCTAGTCCGGTAGTTAGCACGTGCCATTAAATTTGTTTAGCGCTCATTGTGTCAGTGATTCGCCACTAGGAGAATGGTCTAAAGCCATGGGGTAACTCTTGGAACCCCAAAAAAAACTTTGAAGAACTTTCAAGCTTTCCCCAGGAGACATCATTTTAAGCAATCATTATGCGACATTCGATACAGTACCACGTGCACTGTAACCCAGAGAGTTCCGAGACAGATTTTCATTGTTTTTGGAACAGAGCATTCGCACGATATTGCAAATAATGTCACCCTGCATTTCATTATCTCTTGACTATAGTTTAAAATAGATAACCATTCACAAACCAGATAAATATAACTAGTAAACTATAGTTCTCGTACTATTGCCTTTTCAGCCATTTTCAATGTTTGAGTTATGTGTCTGTGCATTTCGAAGGAAGTTTTTCACAAGTCGGCTGGCGTCATAGATAACCACTCAGACTCGCACGTTTAGCATTTCTACACGTAGCATGAAGACACCCAGCCATTTTGATGAGATATTGACATTTTGACTGAGTTTCAGGTTATATGATCAATTTTCTGCTTGCAAATTTTCAGTGTATTTGACCTTCAATTTCCCGGTTGCTTCGCGTAAATAGGTGACAAACGTTGATATATCTCTTCAAAAGTTCTTTTAAAAGGACACAACATTTTGTTATCAGAATTATTACACGCATGTGGGCATTTAACATAATGTTTTGTGTTGTTTAGTTTTTGTGAATTTATGTAATTAGAATTTAAGGGATTTTTAGGTCTATATTTTTCTTTACTGTTTTAACTTTTCCCTAACTTAGGTAAAATGTAGATACATTAATAACGATTATTTGGCATAGTTTTATTGATTGATCTGCATTTTGCTGTTACAGAAAGTTTGATATTTTTATTTGCTACCGATGACAGTGTAAATAAACTTGAAACTTGAAACAGTGCAATAACGAGTAAAGACGGCCTTAATAAAACGTTTTAAAAACGTTTGCCTACTCCACGCTTGTTGTCGAGATGACAAAAGATCAGCAGCTCGTCGAAATGCTCATATCCCCCAGATTATATCAAATTTCCGATTTATATATAATGTAGTTCGCTTGATACCAAACTGAAAGTGGATCGTGTCATTTTAACATTTCGATGATTACGGATAACATTTCTCAATTTATTTAAACTTCTAATTCAACCAAATTGGTACACGCGTCGTCAAATGGAGATTGTATCAAAATCTATTCACTTGAATTAGAAAACTAACATATGATATAACTTTAAGTTGAATGTTTGTGATATTCGATTTACACAGACATCTTGAAAATAAAATGTCTATAAAGAATTTAGTCTACGTTTGTTTATGATTTTATCTACCATATCTGATGAATGGCCCTTTTAACAGCCAGGAAAAACTGACCGTCTGTCTTACTGACCTTTAATTATTGCAAAGCATAGATAAAATCGTTTAATTCAGTGCCGATTCGGACCGATGTAACTTTTTGACTTACGCCAAATTTATTTACAAATATTTGTTTATTTTGTATTGGTTATAAAGAGTTATGTCATGAAAGAAGAAAGCGTAAATAAGGCATGATAAGCTTCAGTTACAAGCGGCGAGTTCAAATAGAGGATAAATAGATTTCGACCATTTCTGATCAAATTCTAAACGGATATTGTAACAATATATGAAACAAACATGAAATAAATTATCTTGACCATAATTGGAAAGAGGGTTGTGGGAAATACCTATTTCAGAACCAGATACGAATTGTTTTTCGTACGACAAGTGCATTATTAAACATTCCAACCCAAAATTACTCCGCAAAATTACAACAAAGACAAATTATTTTAATAGTCGCAAAGACTTCAGTAAATTTAACTGATTCTGTTGTGTTATTTTTTGGAATTCTGTCAAAGATATGAAGATCCCTGTAATAAATTGTGAATTTAGAGTTTCTTGTGTCAATATCTTATTGAACAAAAACAAGATACTTAACGTTTGATACTTTGCTAGCATTTGCAGCACCACCCACGTTCCCTTCCTTCCTGCTCTCTCTCTCTCTCTCTCTCTCTCTCTCTCTCTCTCTCTCTCTCTCTCTCTCTCTCTCTCTCTCTCTCTCTCTCTCTCTCTCTCTCTGATTTCTAAAAAACACGCGGACAGTCTTGCTTAACCTTAATAATGGTTCAGTGAACTTCACGCAATTATAAACTTGAGATATCATTAATATTTCTTGCTTCTTGTACTTTTCTTAACGGGTGATAAATGTATTTGGTAAGAAGGGCGTTTGTAAAACCTGCATCGCCATTTTAAAATTCTATTATGAAAGAATATTTCTAAAGCAACCTCATTCAGTATGGGATGTATAGCGTTCTTACGCAAAGTGTAATTTTGTAGGTTCTCTGGTTTCAGATAAGTGACAATGTTGAAAAACGTCTGTCTTCACTTACATTAATCATGGTTTGAATAGACGAAAATATTAGTAGCATCGGAAGCATCAGTTTTCTTTACATTATATATTACTGGATAGTCATTCAATTTCGTGTTAGTAAAAGTTTTGAGAATTTCTCGCACGAACAAATGGGCGAATTGTAACCATACGCAAAATTAAATCGAGAACTATTAAATTAGAGTACAATCATTTTATTTTTTTAAGTACATGTCTTAAAAATAAGCGTTTTTGAATATAGTTACAATGGGAGGATCAGTGAATTTTGTATTAAGTATTGTACGTTTCGTGCAATAACTGAGTGCTTTTTTTTTATTTAGAAAAGTTTTCAAACTGAGTCCAAAAGTTGAAAATCGAAATTATTTTGCGGTAGGCAGAATGAAATAATTCGCTAACTTAATTCCGTGTCGTTATTATAATGGCGGTTCCAAGCGACGGAGAATATTCACTTAAATTTTGATTCACCGTTTAGTTGCATAACTGTTTTAGTATTGTGGGCGTTTGTTATGATCATTCGAGCACTTCCTACCAATTCATAAATTTTGTTCCGACCGAGGACTTTGTATAAAAACGGGTTAGAGGCCAAAAACACCGGCGTAACATTTCAAAAAAAAAATAAAAGGAATTAATTTCATATATTATTACTTAATTTAGCAAAAAGAAAACAGAAACCCCAGTCTAATATTGAAAAGCATAGGTCCGTACTATTATCCTTATTGGTGTTATGGTAATTTTAAGGAAGTAATTCATTTCAGGTTGTCCAATTAGTGGCCGAGTTAATAAAGACGGATAGCTAATTAATCACCATGTGAAAAACATTTGACATCTGCGAATGTCCCCTATTTTTATCAGAATTTTCATGACAAAGGCAAACATAACTTGACTCGCAGAAACCTCCTATTGAGTATGCTTGAGTAATAAATGGGGTACAAATCAGAAAGTTTGAGTGCCTTTGTTTCCCATATAATCAGGGATCCACATACTGTCTTTAAGAAGACCACACTGGCACTTTTTGAGTCTTGTTTAGATTAATTTGTTTCTTTATTAAAGCAGCTACGTCTCTGTTCATTGCGTTGGCTTTGTTGTTTCGTATCTTTTTTTTTATCAGATTTTAACTTCGAACATGCCCATACGTATAGAGGGAGTGGGGGTGGTATCTTAATCGTCCAGATATGTGTTCATTGCCCCACGGGTAGATGTGCGCGACCAAGTCATTATTGAAGTATCATTAAATTTCGCGGTAAAATTTTTTCGCAGATACCGTATATTTTCGCGCGGGCATCATTTCGCGCAATTGTATAAAATTTTATTCTCACAAGAGAAGCTAATACATGTTTAAATTTTGCTCTGATTTGATTTCGAACACTTTCCCTAGTGCAAAATACGCAAAATTTAACTCACGCGAAACATTTGGATACCACATTTCATACTTAAATTGTTGTATCCATTGCCCTATTTTTATCTGACAATACTTTTCTTTACATACTTTTGGATCCTAATACAAGCGACACCTCAAATTAAAAAGTTCATTTGTAGTTCTATCCATGATTATTTTTAAATACCGGTAGATAAAAGTATTTTATGACGAATTACAAAAATCGTAAATCAAATTCATATTGATGCAGGCAAATCGATTCAAAATGAAGGCTAATAATAAGAAATTATATTTTTATTTATAATTTATTATTATTATTATTATTATTATTATTATTATTATTGCTGTTGGTGGTGGTGGTGGTGGTGACGTCGTCGTCGTGGTTTTTGTTGTTAACGCCTCTGATTTATAACGGATACTTATTTTAGAATTTAAACATCCCAATTGCTCGTTTAAAACTTTGTTACAGTATGCATTCATTGAATGACATAGCTGCTTTAAAATTTACCAATTTTTAAGTCCAGTTGTTCCAGCAAAATCATTTGCCAGTTTGGTTGTTAGATTCACTGTTGGTTGCTTACTCAAGGAGTAACTATTAATTTACATGCATGCACAATCGAGTGCATAATCTATTCTTTTATACTAATTTATTATAGTTCACTTTAAAATCATAACGCTGGATGAGTTTCTATGTTAAATGCTCTTGTTGAGCGTTTTGCTAAATTAGGCAAATTACTGAAATCGACTTAAAATTGTAAGACATGCTTTAAACGCTACAGAAGGTAGTGATTTAACAGACGTAAATTGTACATTTAAGCTTTTGGAGGAATTAAAGAAGCATACTTGCTAAATAGTTAAAATCGGGAAATTGTGTACACAACAAGGTATAGTTAAAACAAAATATGCATTTTTGATTCAAGCAGGTGATCCAACTTAACTTTTTAATTCATATTAGTTGAAAATATATACATTCTCTGTTTTTAAAAGCATATCGTTAATATTCCTTATACACACTGTGTTTTAAATAGGAATTGTTAATTCCTGATGCATACTGTGTTTTAAATAGGAATTGTTAATTCCTGGTGCATATTGTGTTTTAAATAGGATAGTGTTAATACTCCTTATACATACTGTGTTTTAAATAGTGTATCCTTAATTTCTGAAGCATACTGTGTTTTAAATAGGAGACTGTTAATTTCTAATATATACTGTGTTTTAAATAGGAATTGTTAATTCCTAATGCATACTGTGTTTTAAATAAGATATCGTTAGTTCCTGACAGGTACTTTATTTTAAATATGGTATCGTTATTTCCTAATATTTATTGTGTTTTAAATAGTAAATTGTTTATATTCGTACATAATGTGTTTTAAGCAAGATATTGTTAAGTACTTATACTTACTGTGTATTAAATAGGATATCGTTCCTGGTCGGCAGTGAATTCTGGAGTAAATGTTGAGCGAATAGACACGACGAACGGGGGTTACAGGCCGACAAGATGAGAGCCTTTGGAAGCCAGCAACTGTTACTGCCAGTTGTATTTTTTCTTGTAAGTATCTTTACATTAAAATTATGTATCATTAAAAATATTGTTGATAAACTTAGCCATTTAAGTGCAACCGTATATTTTATCAGGGACAGACCCAGAGAGGGTTCAGTGGGATTGCTCGAACCCCCTATTAGGGCAGCCATATTTAATTTGCATGAGCTTTTGACCTAAAAGTTGAAATTATCTTGTAACTACCCTCAGACCGCTCTTTCTGTATATCTTGCATCCGACCCTGTTAATAGTTTGCTTCCATATTATAATAAAAGAGACGTAGCCACAGCGTATATAACTGGGTCTCTTTGCTTGACGGCTTCCAAGATATACCTATAACAGACAGGACGAAAGGAGGGTATGCTGAAAGGATGAGACCAAGACACGGAAGTTGCTTTGATATTAGAACCGTAGACAAAACGTAGCAAACGCTTTCTCCAAATTATAACAGTTGGTATAGAGACGTAGCAAAAGTTGCTTTTAAATAAATATCCTAGTGAGATTAGAAAAAGTTGCTTCCTAATTATACCCATAGAGATACGTATCAAAGTTGCCTTCATATAATAATGATTGTAGCACAGGAGTTTGACATTTGAACAAAAATATTTTTTACTTGTTATTTAGTCTTTATTGTAAAGACTAATCTATTTTTTATTATTAACAAGAATGTCAAACTCCTATGATTGTAGTTATAAATAGCAAAGGTTGCCTCGTAGCTTTAACCGTAGAGAGTTGTAACAACATAACAACATTATTCTTCGACCGTCCGCTGAAACATTAAAACCGGTGAATTTGCTTGCAAATATAACGATAGAGAGACCTAGCAAACGTTCCTTTTAAATTATCACCATAATATTGAGAGGAAGAAAGATTTGCTTCCAAATTTAAATCATAAAGAGACTCATCCGAAGATGCTCCCAAATGACAAGTATATAATTAATTAAGTGAGAAATAGCAAAAGTTGATTCCAAATTTTATCAGCTGAAAAGCGTAGCAGGTCATTTAAAAACGTAAATAGAAGTAGCAAAAGGCGTTTGCAAAGTACAACGGCTGAGTGAAGAGTGGCATAACAGTAGAGAGAACGGTTGCAACCTTATTTGGGAGACGTAGCCAAACCAAATGTTACATCAGCGGTCCTCTTTCAAATTTAACACTTTGTGTGTACTTCCAAATTTAAAACGTGGATGCATGACAACAAAATATTTTAGATTTATCTGATTCTAAATCGGTTCTGTTCCGCGCTTGTCGCACTCTGTAGTTCTACACTTGTTTATTAGGCGCTAATGTTTTTGAAATACGAGACCTTAAAATATGCAATGAGAAGATTTCATATATTTTACGCAAATTAATGCAACTTATAAATTTCATTTGTTTGACAAATGAAATATTTAGATTCACCAAGATAGGCGGCGTGGGCAGTAATATGCATTTCCATTACTGCCCATAAAAAGGATCAGTCAAACCGAGCCTGCAATATATTCATATTTGTCGTGTTCGGTGGCTTTCAAAGTTCCATTTTCTTCTATTCAAAGTAGTAGTAATAGTAGTAGTAATTTATGATTGTGAGCAAGGCGCATTTTGTGAACAAATCTACAATACTGTTATGTTGTCTGATTGTTATTTCTTTTCATTTTTTTTTATTTCGTCAGTTTATTCGACCACTTGTGACTAGTACATCCTCCGCTTGTCAGACTGAACAAATACAAGTGCAAATTACATCATTTAGGCCGCATGTCAGCTTCACCTTAGACTGTTGTTATCGAATGGCTGTTAAACTTGTGGTTGAAGACAAGATAATTACCTCAAATTGGACAATTTCTTCTTCAGTTTTGTCTGGGAAAACAGCCGGAGATAAGCTTATTTAGAAAATGTCAAATTTATAATGGATTAGCCTAATTTTCTTTTCAGTCAAACAAAACGACGTTTCTAATGGTGTCTGTAAAGGTTTGTTCGACGATTTGAAAGCACGTTAACCCTGCAATGCTAGTTCGAGGCGATCATTATTAGCTCAAAAAAGGTTGTTTTTCTTGAAAATGAAAATTTTTTGGGCATCCGCAGTATCTACTCTTTTTAAATGCCACCGTATATTCGACTGTTGCTTCTCAAACGCAATTAAACCCGAAGACATTATGGATCTTGATCTTGGATGTCACTTCACGTGCGATGCGATGCCCATTCAGCGCCCAAGACCATAAAACTTAACCTGGATACTAGTCTCAAATCTCTAGCATTTTTAGCTTAAATGGTGATATCGGACACCATTAATTCTGGAATTGTTACGCTTACCGCAGGGAATTTTTCCGAACCGACCTACTCGCTTATATAATGCTGAGCATATAATCAGTTTGTTTTCCGAACGTTTTGGACGTGAAATTTGTTTACACTGAATTTTGTGAAATCAAGTTGGTTCGTGAAAGGTTTAAAAAAACAACAACAACAAAACAAATTGTTTGATCCAAAAAACAAATTGTTAACGTGTCGGTTTATATCAACAAGTTGTCTGACACCGCTATACACGGTTGCTGTCGAGTATTTTAATGTTGCTTCCTGTAGCGAACGGATTTCAACAAAACAAAAGTTCAATGGACTCTTTTCCAGTAGGCATTACAGATTTTGACTTGGTCTTATGTTTCACTACTGGACAATAGTTGACCGCGTAAGAATACAGTCCATCGTTTTCATACAGCACAACATTTTAGTACCAGTCACTAATTCTAGTTAGAATGCGCAAACATCGTATATTTTCATAAGTTTTATTTAAGTACAAACGTATTGTTTGTTTGGGCTTTTTTTGTTGTGTTTTTTTCTTTGTTGCTGTTTTTTTTTTCATTTTGCTGAACTAAGTTCAAGTTTAAATGTTGTGAGGTTAAAACGAAAAAAAAACAACCCTAATTTTCTTTTTGTCTTCGAAGGGCTATAACTGAGGTAATTCAGATGAAGACAAGAAGACATCATTTTGGGACGGTCTTCTCTTAGTTACGGGTCGTATCTCCAAGGTTATGCATCGGAAATGCATTTGTAAATGCTGTTAAGTTTTATAAAGGAAAAACACAAGGAATAAACAAGTCAAGAAGTTTGCGGAGGAAAAACCTCCGCTGTATAACACTCAAAATATATAGAACGTAGAGCCTGAAACTTTTAAGACACGTATATAAAGGACAATAGAGTAACATTTTTGCCTTCAGTATATGTTATTTGCCTGGTTCTCAGTCATATAAAGTTATAATCAAATTTATTCTTAGTATTAAATTTATAAACAGATGTCTAAACGACGATACAGGAAATTTTTCAGTCAATATTTATTTCTTTCTATACAAGCTCTTTTCTAATATGATATTATAACTCTTAAAATTTTACTTTAAGATGCAGGGATAAGTTTGAAATTAACAATAAAATTTTATTTTGATTTTTAGTTTTATAGTTTCACGTACTATTTGTTGACCCATAAGGTTGGGGTGGCTGGATTAGTGAATACTAGCAAATCGGTGAAGAAATGGTTTGGCTGCTGTCACAAAATGCCCCTTCGTCCTTTGCAGATGTATAATTCTCTTTAAAAACATCATTTTAACAAATCCACCAATGAGTTAGACATGACGATGTAAGGTTCTGGAAAATTATTAAGTAGGCTCTGACATAGTATGGTCTTCGGTATTGTGAAATCAGGCAAATAAATTGACTTGTAAGCTCATTTGTCTTTATATTTTGAGCTGTGTGCTATTTATATTATAGACTAGATTCTGAAAGTCCAAAAGTGCTCAAAAATGAGTTTAGGTAGGGCCGACAAGATATTCTTTTTATTTTGGTACCAGCATATTATTTAAAACAGTGTTTAATAATGATATGGTTTAATTTTATGTTGAAACTAACTCAACATTTAAAGAAAAACTTCCAGCATGTATGCAACACCTTGGCTGAAGGTTATAAAACTGAGCATGGAAACCAGTCTCAAATCTCAAGCATCTTGCTCAGGTTTATAACCTTGGGACCTTAATTTTTTGGTCAAATTTATAATAGAGTATTCAGTAATGGTGTCAACAATTACACATTCCTGTATTTCAACTTTTATAGGGTCCAACTATTCAAGAGTAGGCTAATGAAATAACTGAACTTACCATTACTTGATTCCTGTTGGAATGAAATGATTCCTATCAAACGAATATTTATTTCATCTGTCTACTACGAAAGGATTAATTTAGAGGCTTTAAAGGTATTGTGTCTTATAGGTCTCTGCTGTGTAAAACTTAAACCTTAAATGTGGGTGTTAAACCTGTAATTTCTATATCGACACCGTTTGTAACATTCCCGCCAAAATGTCAAAATTTATCGATGTATCATAGTTCTAACGATATTCTTCCGATTAAACAAATTATATACGACGATTCTGATATAAATCATGCTTAGAAAGACACTTTTATATCAACATAAAGGATCACGCAATGATATTAAAATAATACAAGACACATAAACTTATGTATTTAGAACAGTGTTTACTGGTCTTAAAAGACATACACACAGTAACACACTTACACAGCTGATACTAAAATACCAACTCTACAAGTGTATGTGAGCTTCAGTTGTGCATACAGTTTTTACTTTTCATCTTTTCATGCTTACATATTAAAATTTGTGGTTTATCAATGTAGGTAAAAAAGTGCATTAAGTCTTAGAATTTGTAATGAAAACGGACATAGAGGCTAAACAAAACCATGTAAAAACTTTTTGGAATCCATTTCTATACACATTTATGATAGAAAATCATACCAACAGCATTTGTAAGTAGTTTGAATATTACATCATTAGACATTATATTTAATAAAATTGAGATGAAAACAATAAAGCTGTCAAAATAGGGCAGCGTCAAAATAGGACCTCCGATGAGATATTAGTATATTTTAACCCAGTCTTGGACAGACCTCGGACATCGAGGTTTTCAAGGCTGCTCTTCATGCCGCAGTAGCAGCCTCACCCCTGTCCTCAGGGTAGACACTTGCTATAGTTTTAATTGTAAGTTTTAATAGTTCATTAATTATAGTTTTAATAGACCAAAAGTTTAATTGTCCAGCTACCTGGAAATGTGAATGTCTTGCCCCAACCAAGTTCTGTAGACACTATACAATCCAGCCTTAGATTCCTGTCCTGCATACGGAAGTAGACCCCAAAATTGCTCTTGTGTGCCAAAAGTCTTAAAAAATTGTGGATGTTCTTAAAAACAAATGGTAGATAAGTGTGTTCTTGGCGATAAATAGACATCCCTGCCATCTGATCAGGATCTGCACTGTTTGCTATTTGATTTATTAAGTTATTTCTGACAAAAAAAGCGACCAGTGATCCTGAGCAGACAGTATGGATATGCCAGCTGATCTGGATCTACACTGGTCACACGTGTAAAAATGCTTATATACGGAGGAAAGGGTTAAAATAGGCTAGATGTTTTTTGTACCCAGTATTTGTTGGTTTACATGTTTTTCAACCTTATTACTCCGTTCATACTTACTATTCATATACATGAATGCACTGGCAAAGTCCAGCAATATTCTTCTGTTCTTCATTCAGCAATGGTCATCTGTAAACTCTGGTTGGAGCCCTTGGGGCGAGTTCACACCATGTTCAAGGTCATGTGGAGGGGGAGTTCAGTCAAGAGAAAGGATTTGCATCGTCAACAGGTTGGATAGGTAATTCTATATTTACATTTCATAGGTGGATCCAGAGGTGGATCATTAGAGTTGCTTGAACCTCTTTTTGGGTAGCATTATTTCACTTTCATTGGGATAGCATGTGCAACATGGATTAAAGGGTAATATGTACAATGACATATGGGGAAAAAATGTAACCATTTAACCATTACTGTAGTTGTAATTTTCCAATGTTTCCAATTTGAAACATTATACATCATATACTTCTGCATACCATATACATGTATATTCATTTTTTTCAATCGCTTTATAGTTGTTTTTTTACCTTCAAATTTTTTATTTATTAATGTTTTCATTACAGACCAGATAATCACATAACGTGACTCCTCTTATACTTTTTCCTGTCTTGATGAAAACACAAAAAGATGTTTTGTGTTATGTTTTTGTGAATGTATGAAATTAGGAAAATACAATTTAAGAAAGGTATTAGGTCTAACTATTTGTTTTCACTGTTCTAACTTTTCTTAACATAATATTATGTAAAATAAAGAGATATCAATAAAGATTGTTTGTGCAAAGTTTTATTGAACTTCATTTATCCATTACAGAGATCTTGATGTATTTATTTTTTACTGATGACACTGCAATGACAACTGAAGATTGCCCTTAAGAGAAAACAAAGTCCACTAAACTTCACATTAACACCCAAATAAATTTTGATACTAAATACAGGTAATATGTGGTTTGTGATGCAATATTTTTAGCCAGATTGTAATGCAAATCCAGGCTTACGGTCAGACTGTCTGTCTGTTGTTTGTCTGTCTGTCTTGCCCTGCCCTGTCCTGTCTTGCCATTAAAAACTTTGCCTGGATAAATGTTTTGGTTAAAGTTGTTTAGAATACTACTAAAATAACACAAATTTTCAATACTCTAAATTGTCAGCACATGCATGTTTCAAACCTTCTCCATAAGTACTTTCTACATGTAGTTATGCTTTGTTTACACTTAGTGTTTTAACAAATGGTTATGTCTTGGAACTTTCCTGTTTGGTAAAGTTGGGAATTCTCCTTTTTACTTTCCTGATCAGGAAATATTGATTGAAAACTTTCCTGATCTGGAATGAAAACATATATTTTCATACCTGGGCATCAGAAAATAAGATGGAGCTACAAAATAATTGCTTGAATCTGTTCTTAATATCCCACAAGAACTCGAGACATTTATTGAATCCAAAATGCAACATAAATACTATCTAAACACAATAATTAAGTGGGCAAAAATGACAATATTTTACATGTGTTTTATGAAAATAAAAATGTCCAGCCTCTCTCTTACCCTAAACCTCTTTTAAGAAAATTTTATCACTTGCTATGTTAAAATCATGGTTTTCGTAAGACACCTCACAAAACCTATCGACTGTATTACCATAATCAGTACAGTTTTTGTCAACATATCTTACGCCTCCCAAAAGTATAACACCTGGAATCTATTATTATTATTGTCTTTTTTTTTACTTGTCAAGAATATCTAGAGACTTTAATTATTAAAGGCGTGTGTTAATGATAGCTTAATCATTTTGCAAATTCCAATCATTGTGTCTAAATTTATTGCCACACTTCTTGATCAACTTTCTAGCAATGTTAACTTAATATCACTGACAATTTTTAAGAATTGTAATGAAACTTTCCTTTTAAAAAATTGCTTTCAGAATCAGGAAAGTTTTAAAATGAAAAAAAATCTGCTTGTTATTGAAATGATCTTACCAGGAAATAATATCTTCAAAATGGGAAAGTGTTGAAAATGTTAAGTTTTCTTGAATATCCTTCACTTTTAAGCTTGAATAATTCTCACAAACTATAATGTTTTAAATATTTGCCTTCTGTATAATTTAGATAATTGTTTCAAGTAGGAATTAAAGCAGTCAGTATGTAGCTCCAATATATTCTGTGATGCCTGGAGCTCACACACCAAGAATAAGAACTGTACGTTTATTTTCCCAATCTGGAAACTTTCAATCAAAATTGCCTGATCAGAAAAGTGAAAAGCGAAAACCACAACTTTGCCTAATGGGTAAGTTTCTCGACTGGTTGAAGCTTTAATACATCAACTGCGCAGAATGTGTTCAGACATTCGCCATCATTATCATCATTATCATGAATGTGCATACCAAGATACATAACTCTTATTTGCAATTGTGATCAAATTACTACCCTTTTCAACTGTTAAATTAAGGTAAACTTTGCATGCAAGCCCATAACCTATCATAAGGACAACTTTGAAACTTGTAAACTTTGTTCACCATCATATGCTGGGTAGGGTTATCAAGTACCATAACTCTTTAAGTTGATTTTGGTCAAATAATGTTCTGCTTTGGACTTTAATTTTTATGGTAAAACATGATCTGTAACTGTAACTGAGTTTAAAAGATACATTGTATATGATATTTATAATATTCTTGTGATGTGATGAGTAGTCATGAATAAAGTAATAGAAAACAATGTCATTGTAAAATGTTTTAAATGTAAAGGTTTTTCATCAAATTTTGCAGAACGCGCACTAAATATAAAGGTTTTTCATCAAATTTAGCCGAACGCGCGCTGAAATTGAAGTCGATAAAAAATTCCAGTTTTTGGACCCAAATTCCAGCTAAAATTCAATTAAATTCCAGTTTTGGCCCATTTCAGTTATCACATGTATGTTTTTATGGTAAAACATTTGCCAGCAATTTCCCGTATTAAATAGTGTTTCATTTTTTCTAAACTAACTATCACAGGAGGGGAAGGGGATTTGGGGGTGGGAACATTATTATTTTTTTTATTTCTCCATATTCAAACCAATAAATTAAAATTCATTATGGGGAAGGCAGTATAGTTGTGAGGTACCTACCAATTCCTCACAAAAACAGATTTGTTTATAGTTCTAAACTCAACAAAACAGAGGGGGAGGGGAAATACCCTCCCAAAATTAAACAAACTTTTTTTGGAAGAAAAGGCGATACATAGGGATCGCTTTGTTTGTCTGTCTGTCCGTCCGTCTGTCACAAAAACTTAACGTTGGCTATAACTTTGCCATTTCTTAATATTTCTTCATCAAACTTTCAAATTATACTGCTTATGACAACATGGTCACGATGTTCTCAGTGCCCTTCGACCCTCACTCCCCCATTACAAAAAGAAAATCCTATTTCTTAACTCTAGCCACCAAACCAATATATCCGGCTTCGCTCCATATAAATTGGGACCAGCCCCAAACCAAAATCGCAAGCTTAATTTTAACCTTGCGACAAGCTTGCATATTAAGCTTGCGCAAGCTTGTCGCAGGCTTAGAATTGTAACCACGCGGCAAGCTTGCGCCACCTTAATTCGCATGCTTGCGCAACCTTAATTCGCAAGCTTGCGCAACCTTAATTTGCAAGCTTGCACAAGCTTGCACTAGCTTGCGCAAGCTTGTTAGGACCTTATGTAATAATGTGCAGCATATCATATTATGGGTGTATAACAGTTTACGTATTTACTTTAATACTATGCATGGAGCATATTAAATATTTACACAACTTCTTAATGAATTTTAAATTTTTTAAGGAATTTAACGTAATATTATCAAAAACAAAGTTTTATTTGATTATTTGATACGGCTTTTCATTACTTTTTGTTGAACTGAAGTGGTTTTTGTGGTAGCTATGAAAGTGTTTTATGTAATACTATATCTTGTTAAATATCTTATACCCAGCTGTCTGAAATCATTAAATTTATTCTTGTCATTGTACTGTATAAAATGCAGTTTCAGCAAATAACTGTTGGAAAGAAAATAAACTGAAAGAAGATTCTTTTTGGATATGTAAGCACGTTACTTAATCTGTAGATGCATTATTTTTATCCTTTATACCTGTTAGATTTTTCATTTCCCAAACTGTGTGAAGACTTTCTGCCTTTTCTAATATTGAACTTTCTGCATTGATTTTTAAGGGCTTCAACACTGGTAACTACAGTAAAACCCCTCAAAAAGACCACACCAAAATTAAGACCACCCTGATAATAAGACCACTACCTAGATGTCTCTTTAAACAGTTTTGCACTATTTTCTACCCCAGAATGAAGACCACTGAAATTAAGACCACATTTTTCCAGTCCCAGAGGTGGTCTGAATAGAGGGGTTTCACTGTAAATAGACCCTTTCAGACTGTGTTTAAATCTGTGATTTTTTGACCTTCAAAGTTGTTCTAAATTTTCTTATTTTTTGCGGGCAGATCTAAATGTTTTAAATGTGTTGCAGTATGTGTGTCAACTAAACAAATTGATAAATAGTCGTAATATATATTCAATATTTGCATATGGATATATACTAAAACCCCTCTATTAAGACCACCTAATTAATTTGGACTTGACAATTGTGGACCTAATAGTGGGGTTGACCTTAATTTCAGGACAGAAAAAAGTGTAAAACAATTGTAAGAGATATTTAAGTAGTGGTCTTATTAACTGAGTGGTGTTTACGAGGGGTTTTACTGTATATGTTCTTACATCTGTTAACATGTGTAATTTTTGTCAATATTTGACACCTTTTCTGGGATGAAAATCATGGTCATATAGATAGCATTTTATTCTCTAGGACTTTTTTCCTTCCTTTTGTAGGGGCTGTTACTAAAACATTCTTTTAAATGATGCAGTTTTCCCAAAGAAGTTACTTTGCATAAGATTTTGTCATTCTCCTTTAAAGAAAAAATTGTGCAACAGGTGTAAGATTCAGTTCAGCCTACACATCTGTTCAGTATGTTCTGGATCTACATTATTTTTGTTAGGTCAGAACTTACCTTACACATAAAGTGACGAGTGTAGATCCTGATCATGCAGGATGCGCAGACTGATGTGGATCTACACTGGTTAGCCATGGAATATAAGCTATATCCCATGGAAGTTAGGGTTAACTTCAGGAGACATAATGCAAGCCTTTCATTCCTATTTCAGGGATGTATGTAAGGGAAAGAAGAGAGTGTACAGTATGTGTAATGTTCAGGTAGGATGTTATCTCACCATTCTCTCACCTTAACCCTTTCCTCCATAGATACGCATTTTTATGCATGTGCAACCAGTGTAGATCCAGATCAGCTGGCACATCTGTGCCGTCTGATCAGGATCTGCACTGGTCGCATTTGTGGTCAGAATTTAACCTAACAAACCTTAAAGCAATCAGTGCAGATCCTGATCAGATGGCACAGGCAGATACATTGGTTGCACATGCGTAAAAATGCATATATATGGAGGAGAGGGTTAATACAGTATCAGTCTTTTGTTACCGTGACTACATGACACCGGAGTGGTAGTTTGTGTCCAAGGGGTTCAGATCATGACAAGGCATTGTATGAATGTTTAGCATGCAATAGATTAATAAAATATTACTAAACACCATAATTCCACAATATTTCCTGCTATTTTGTCACAAAATTGAATTCTCGGTCTGAAAGATGTTCAATACTGTAACAACTGTCCTAAAAAGTAACTGGTGCAGTTAATTATAGGATCATGCCATGCTTCCATTTATTTATTTTATATATTCCAAAGGTAGAAAATATACATATTGATGTACATGAAGCTACAAACCATAAAATTGCTCTCAAAAATGGGACAATATCTGAAATTTGGTTGGTAGCTAAAGGCATACAGGTTTTGGGAACATTCTGATGTCTTATCCACATGCTTCTGTTACCCCTACAAAATGTTCTTGATCATATTTATGGGTTTCAATGCAAAACTTGAGTATCTTCTACAAAATCTTTATGAAACTATTCAATTTTTAGTCGAACCTTCAACATAATATTAAATCAAACTGAATGATGACTATTAAACTAGTAAGTTTCAATGCAAAAATTGAGTATCTTCTACAATAATCTTTATGAAACTTTTCAATTTTTAGTCAAACCCTCAACATAATATTAAATCGAACTGAATAATGACTAGTAAACTTTTAAGTGAAGCATACTACTTCAAAGATTATTGTCTGGAGGCTAACAAGGTAGTAAGCATTACATGGTAAAACTTGTTGAAAAGTCAATTTTAGAAAATTATTTAAAATGAATTTTTAAACGTTGTAAATGTACAGATTTTTTAACTATCCCTTTTCTCCATAGACACACTATTTATTGCATGGGCGATATTGTAGATCCAGATCATCTGGAACATCTGTGCCATCTGATCAGGATCTGCACTGTTCGCTTTTTGATTTGTTAGGTTATTTCTGATCAGGATCTGCACTGGCGGCACATGCGTAAAAATGCCTATATGTGGAGGAAACGGCAAAATTTTCCTTAACATTTCCATTAACTGTATTTCCAGGACTGTGAAGAGAATGTGGATTTTCGTATTGCACAGTGTCAGGAACATAACAGCACACCTTTAGATGGCGTATTGTACAACTGGAGACCCTACTATGGTCGTAAGTTGGACTCAGCAGAAATTTACATGTATCATATTGTCAGGGTAGGATGCAAGATTTCCTGAAAGGGGTTTGTTGTGGGCAGTCTTAGGGTATTAACTTATAAATTTTAAACTTTCTGGACAAAATACTGATGAAAATAAATATTTCTGCATAAAAAGGGGGTTCAAGCAACCCTACTGAATCCCCTTCAATCTTCCCATGGTTATTGCCATGTAAGATCAGTAGAATGGCTTTTGTCATAAAATACTGATTCACTGGCAATGTGACATTCTTTTATTCTGTTATTTGTCTTTTTTATGCATTAGATAACTTTTGGCTCTTTTGACTATTGTTGGAACTTTGAAACCATGTAATTTCACATCTACAAAATCTTCAGCATGTTTGAGATGTGAGTTAATCTGTTTGAAAGCATATGCTTACTTCAGGAAACCAGATTTTAGTATTTGGAAAATTATAACCTTTAAACTCGGGCTTGTGCTTGGAGACTTGACAAATTTTCAACAAATAAGCTGCTTGAGATTGGAAACAATGGTCTGCAGTCTTCCAGGTGCCAAGGTTATAACTTCCAACTGTGTTTTACAAACAATGATCTTTACAGTGGAGCTCCGCTATATCACATCTCAGCTATATCGCGAAATCCAATATAACGCGGTCGATCCGTGGACCCCGTTTTTTCCCCATAAAATACTTGTATTTTCGAACGGAAAATTTTTTTTTCTGGCTGAACGATTATTTAGAGACGAGAAGTTTTATTTAAAGAAAGATTGTCCGAACATTTAGATACATGTACTTTAATTAACACATCCGTAAACATAAGCAGAGTATAAGTCAAAACCTACAGGTCAGAAATTTCTGCTTACCTTTGTCAAGCAATTAACTCCATAGTTGTTAAATAAACATCCTATTGTTGTATAATCAACAAAAAATGCAATGGCTTCGCAAATAGGGGTGCAATAGATTAGTTGCAAACTGCCATTTCGGCGCAAGGCCGGTAATGCAGCCACAAACATCACCTGATCAGAAATTAGCAATAATTACACTAGATACACTGTCAATCAAACAATCAGCTGATTTGAAATGTAATCATCCTAGTTTGTTGACGGGTTGAAATTCTTTTGTACAATAGCGTTGATCGATTTTTGAGCGGTGCGCACCGTTTCAAGTTGACGTTGGCGTCTTTGATGTTAAATACACAAGCATCGCTGACATTTTAGATCAGAACGGTTGATAAACAGGTGTTGAACAGGTTTTCATAGCAGTTCTAAATTTGATGATTTGAGTAAATGTACATGTATCATTTCTCGGATATGTCACTTTATTTCATACTCGTAATAAAAATTATGAACACCAGACTTAAACATCGTAAATTAAAATGCACGGTCAGAAATTTACGTCGTTCATATTAGTCTGTGTTATTTAATGCGACAATGCTCTGCGTATTACTGTAAGAAGAAATGTTGTTTTCGTTGTCCCATTTTTAAGAGGCTGAAAAATAATTTTGGTGTCCGAAGACTTAGTTTGTCTACCGTATTTTGTATAACGATAAAACGTAATGATAAATAACTGTGTACATGTATTATAATGCTTATCCAGGGTAACCTTACATCCCCCATATAAGGACTGATGATTAGCATAAGTTCCTTTGTCCCTATATCGCGGATCCGATAATAACGCGGTTTTAGGGTCTGCACCCCACGGACCGCGTTATATTGGATCTCCACTGTATTAACTAACTGCTTTATATTATAATGTTATTAATCAAGTGAATTCATATTGGACTTGTTATTGGGCCAAGGGTAGTCATATTGGCCCGAGGCTGAATCTATATCGAGAGTGGAACTGCTTCTAAACTATTGGACTTTACACAATGTTTTAAATTATTATGTTGTGCACACTCACCTTACAAAAAAGGCTGCTGCTAAAAATCTTGCAGTCATCAGTTCTGTGTTAATAGAACTTGTTCATTCCAGATGGAGAGACATGCAAGTTGCTGTGTTTTGCGGATGGCTTCCCATTCTTTCATGAGTTGGCAGAACAGGTTTTGGACGGGACACCATGTATGCAGGATAGAAACAGAGTCTGCCTTGAAGGGGAGTGTAAGGTAAGATTGACAAAAGGAAAGATATTTTAAAGGTATGTTTTGTTAACAGTATATGAAGTAAAAGAGGCTTGTTAACGGTCTCTAAAATCTCACCTAAGAGAGTTATGCAGTTAACTGAAATAGGGAAGTTAAACAAGACTTACCTGAAAAGGAAGGTGAAGCTTGATGACTATTTTGTTGACTGCAAACTCCTTAGGGGATCATACACCCAAACTTAACCAATTCCTTGGAAAGGTTTGGTCTTTCATTTTTGATATACATGTAGTGTGTTTCATACCCTATGAAACACACTGGAGCTCTCAAGGCTGAATTGGATGTTCTTGCATACCAGATCAGGTCATCCGGTGTTTTCACCCGTGTAGGAAATTTTGATCCTACACCTTCATGTAGAATGAGTCACGTGAGTGACGTCACGTCTTTAAATATCTGACGTAATATATTCAAGTTAGTGACGTCATTTATAGAAAAGATTGCTTTAACGTCAGTATTTCAGCATCATGAAAATAAATAAGTTTGTATACTTACACAGAAATGTTATAAATAATAAAATGTATGCAAGAAAAAGTATCTTGCATGAGACATTCGGTAAAGATAGAAAAATCTGTCACCTCGGGATATGATTTTCTGTGATTTTCAGACAGTGGGATGTGACCTGAGGATTGGTTCACATGAACAGTTGGATGTCTGTGGAGTATGTGGGGGAGATAACTCCACTTGCAACACTACCAGTGATGTAACAGGGGTATTCTCTGATACTCGCCTTTCACCAGGTAACCTATGTCTTATCCCTTTACTCAATATATATTCAATTCTACACTTGGGTGAACAGTGTTGATCCAGATCAGCCTGCAATTCCCTGTTGTCTGATCAGGATCTGCACTGTTCACTTTTTGGTCAGAACCTAAGTTACAAAATGCGAACAGTGCAGATCCTGATCAGATGGCACTGGATCTACAGTTTGGCCATGGCATAAAGGCATTGATGAGGAGGAAAAGGTTAACACTTTACCTTCCAAAACCTAAGCCAGTATAGACCCTTATCTGCCTGTACAATAAAGCTGTCCTATCAGGGTTTACATCCTTGTTAATTAAGTCAAGTTTTTCGGAGAAACTTCCCTTGTAGTGTGAATGAAATTACCAAAATTCGTAAGTAATATTCTGCTTTAGCAAGACCTGTGTTAACTTGTGTATTATCATGAACAATGCTAGAATATGCTGTAGATGTACTGTTGTATAACTTAATTTCACGGGGCCTAATTTTTGCACATAATTATGACACTTATGACATTTTATACCTGAACTTAAATTGGCACAGTTGTATTTTTCTCATAAGATATTTGCTCACTGCATAGTGCTAAATTCCCAAAAATTAAACCAACATGGAATACAATTATACAATGTACCACACTGAACTGTCTCTAACTGTAGTGCATAAATAAGTAATTTTTAAAAAGGTTTAAAAAGGTTTGTGTTGTTGCAGTCACAATTTCAGCCAATCAGATGCTTGAGATTAATTTGTGACTAGTCTCCAATCCTAGTCTTATGATCTTGGGCCCTTGTTCTGTAGAACACTGTTCTATATTGAATAATTACATTTCTACAGTTATGAATTTATATTTAACCAGAGTGATGTAAAACTTAGCAAAAACTGTTCACAGACTCGGGTTAAATGAATTGACTAGTCTACACACAAAAAACACAATAACTTTTGAATGAAACAATTACTACATATGTTTTAACAGGATACACAACAGTTATTGAGATTCCAGCAGG
Source organism: Corbicula japonica (assembly GCA_038501625.1). Taxonomy (NCBI): domain Eukaryota; kingdom Metazoa; phylum Mollusca; class Bivalvia; order Venerida; family Cyrenidae; genus Corbicula; species Corbicula japonica. Next base: position 8,279,097 of record JAZAYU010000006.1, on the reverse strand, counting down.
TGCCAAAGACATCTTCCTCAGGGAAATGGGCGATAACAAAAACTCTTTAGGTATGCAGAATTATAATACTTAATCTTTTGTATGTTTCAATTGAATTTGTAGCTATTGTTATCTCTTATATATAAAATACTGTGTTATTTTATGTAACTGCACATACAGATTACAACATAACTAAAGACAGAACTTCTCACTCTAAAATGAATTGCCTATGTTGTTTTTTTTCAGTTGTAATTTTGTTCTTCCAGGCACGAGCCGAATAAAATAGATGCATGAAGCTACAGCAGAAGAAAACAAGGGCCCAAGATCATAAAACTAAGTTTTGAGATCAGTCTCAAATCTCAAGGATCTGATTGGCCACCATTTCAGCCAATCAGATCCTTGAGATTTGAGACTGATCTCCAGATTTTGTTTTATGATCTTGGGCCAAGAACTAATAATCATTTAATTTTTGTTTGAAGACTTTTAAGGGTATTAGATGACAGATTGATGAAATTTTTCAGTGTTTTGGGACAGTAGCGGAGAAAACTTTGCTATTGACAACAGTACACGACAATTTTCACCCAGTGTGAATCTAGCCGGGACAACATTCGTTTATAGGTCATTTGATAAACAGAATACCCATGGCAACATCAGGGCCGCTGGACCGACCAAACGAAAAGTTACAGTTTATGTAAGTGGTAATTCAGGAATGTATACTGGTAGTGGTAGATTAAATGTTTATACTGTATTACACAGTTTCATATCATATCAGTCTGCATTTTTATCTGGTCTGCGCTTTTTCTTCAGTATAGAAGTCACATATACTACAAACTGTGTCTAAAGTGGAACTTGATTCCAAGGTATTTTTGTTGGTATCCTGGGTGCACAAAATGACCACATACAGTTGCTTTCAGTGTTTTGTACTAGTTAGACAACTGGAACCATATTAAGATCATGTAACAGGCTATATTAACACTTTTTTCCATTTCCATATTTTGGAAAAAAAACAAAACTAAAATTAAGACTTAAATTTTAATATTTATTGGAAATAAGTTACATGTTGCTGTGACATTTAGAGCATATAAATAGCATATAAATAGCACATTTAGGTTTTGAACATAAAGTTACACATTATACATAAAGTTCCCAAGTAGATGGACATTACGCAGAATGCAATACATTCAATTGAATCATCTGCATCATGATTGAATCCTACATGTCAAGCACTGGTTAATTTTAGCAACCTCTGTAGAACTCACACTGAGCTGTGTACCAGGTTGCTGAGACTCGATCAAACACCATGTGACCTATTCCCATATCTCCCATCTCCACATCTAACCTCACTGCTTGCTGCTCAGGCAGAAGATGCTCAGCAGCAAATAACACTCCAGCTAGACTGTCCTCAGAACTGTTGTACTCAAAACTGTCTTCTTCTTCATCACTTTCATTATCCCATTCCATTTCATCCATGTCCTCTAGAAGCTCAGGTTGATTCACTTCCTGTTGTGGAGCCATGGGATTGATCACAGACTGGTTTACAAAAACAACATTTCCTGATGCAATCTGACTAGTAATGGCACTAGACACAGTCAACACTAAACTATTTTCATGCACTGATTCATCACAGGAATTATCCTCGTCATCACCATGACCAGAATCACTGTCACTAGAAGCACATTCCTTGATATCAATCACAGACTCGTTACCAATATCCAGTGCAAGCTCCTCTGGGAACAGTCGTCTGCTTGTCAGATGGTTGTCACTGATGTTGGCTATAGCAAACTGATGGAACTCTTCTGGGGTGGCACCAGTCAGATGTCTCTGTGGGCCCAAAGTGTTCTCCATTCTGCTCGGTGTGTGGATGGGTGAAATGATAGGATACGGTCCAGCTACAGGGAGTCCCATCTGGTTGTTCACATGAGCCGGATACCAGTTCTGGACCTCTGGAGCAGGCATCTGCATACTGAAGTTCTGCTGTTGCCATGGATACTCGTGAAGATGTTGCTCTGGATGCACTAAATGACCTTGCTGCACCAGTTGACCTTGATGAGGTTCAGGGACAGGTTCTTCACCATCCAGGACTCTCCTTACTGTATTGGCCATCTCTTGAACCATAAGCCACTTTTTCAGACGATATTCCTTGTACATTCTCTTTAGACCCTCGGCAACGGAGATGCGTATCATGTTCTTGAAGGTGGAGTGCATGCTCTCTCCCATGGAGGAGAGGAATGTCCGCTCACTCATCTGCTCTATGTAGTTATCTGAAATACACAACAATAATACTGTTTTGAAATTGCTATGACATTTTTATACAACATTGTAGTATAGCCTTTATACCGGGTATACGCCTTGGTTGACCAGTTTAGATCCAGATCAGCCAGCACATCTGTGCCATCTGATCTGGATCTACAGTGGTCACCTATCGAATCTTAAAGCAAACAATTTGAACCTGACGGCACAGATGTGCTGGCCAATCTGGATCTGAACTGATTGTAATTAAGGAATTATCTATAGACAAAGGAATTTTGAGCTGTTTCAGGCCTGAGTTGTTGGGAAACAACAGAAAGAGTTGTTTAGTTTGATAGCTCATGTATGTTGTATATCATGATGTTCATGAATTACAAATTACACATAAGATTATTTCTTCTTCACTATTTCTGTTCATGCTCTATCTCATTGCAAAATAGTTTGATTTCAAATTAGTTTATTCTATCATAACAGTCAGATAAAAAAATAAGTGTTTGATATATTGGAACATATTATTTCACATACTATGCTTCTGCAATTTCAAGACTGGATTTTATTTTAAACTTTTAAATGCAGATTTACTTTTTTGTTTAAAAATTCTTTTGTCGGACAAATTCTTATATAAGCCTGTGCTTTGTGATTTGGGTATTCAATTTTTTAAGTTTTAAATTTTCCATTTTTTTAGTGTCTGATCAAAGCATTTGATGCAGTTAACCCTTTACTTCATATGTACGCCTTTATTTTGTGGGTGAAAAGTGTAGATCCAGATCAGCTGGCACAATTGTGATCTGATCAGGATCTACTGTTCGCTCTAAAATAACCTTTTGACTCTAAAAGCAAAGAGTGCAGATCCAGTTTGATGGCAAGGATGTGCTTGCTGATCTAGACCTACACTGTTCACCCTTGAGAAAAAAGGTGTGAACTAAAAATAAACATACATGTATAAACATACATGTATATGTACTGTTATGTTGTTGTCTAAAACTTAACCTTATTTGATATGGCTGTATTTATCTGCAGACAGAGTAGATCCCGATCAGCCAGTACAACTGTGCCTTCTAATCAGGATCTTTAGGTTATTTCTGACCAAGAGGCGAACAGTGTAGATCCTAATTACATGGCACACATGTGCTGGCTAATCTGGATCTACACTGTTAGCACATGCAATAAAGTGAATCTATGGAGATAAAGTTTAAAAACTGTTTGAATGAGGTTATTATTAAACAATTTATTAGGGACTGATAGCAAATGTGTTTTTTCTATTTATTTACAAAATTAAAATTATATTATGTTTTTATTTTTGTTTGAAAAAATCAGATTTCTGGATTTCTGGATTTTAATTTTAAAAAAATTGGTAAATGTATGTGCCTGGATGTATATTCCATTCTTAACCCCTTCTTCCATAAATATTTCTATGCATTTTATGTATGCGACCAGTGTAGATCCAGATCAGCAGGCACATTTATGCTGTCCAATGAAGTTCTTCACTGTTGGCTTTTTTATTTTTTTAGGTTATGTCCGATCAAAAAGCCAACAGTGTCGATTTTAATCACACAACATGGATGTGCTGGCTGATTTGGATTTACACTGTTTGCACATGCAATAAAATGCATATATATGGAGTGAAGGGTTAACCCATTCCTGGATAGATACGCATTTTTACGCATGTGCGACCAGTGTAGATCCAGATCAGCTGGCACATCCGTGCCGTCTGATCAGGATCTGCACTGGTCGCATTTTGGTCAGAAATAACATAACAATTCAAAAAGCGAACAGTTTAGATCCTGATCAGACGGCACGGATGTGCCGGCTGATCTGGATCTAAACTGTTCGCCCTAGCAATAAAGGTGTATCTGTACGGGAAAGGGTTAAAGTAGAAGATCATTTAATGTTTCATAATATCATATACATTGGACATGATTCCAAAATACACATGTGCCAAAAATTCACACAAAGTATTTATCATTTAATATACAAATACCACAAAATTATGTAACTTAATTAAAGACATTAGAATTAAAAAATAAGAGTATTTTACATCATAATGATACTTTAATGATAATAACATTGTGAATAATAATGATAATTTAAAAATAACTGAATATCCTGAATAATGATGAAAATTAAAAAATTCTAATTCTTATTTTTAATGATATATTATCATTGTTCATTTATGGTCATTATTAATAATCAGAACCATCATCCTGTCATTTCATATTTCCTGACCAAATAAATTAAAACATTTATTTGTTTAAATTTACATTGCCCTTTTCAGAATTCAATTTCTAACTTTTGGAATATTATTAGTTGTAATTTATAATTGTTTTAAGATAAGTTTTAGCACATTACTAAAAAAATTTTTTATTACTAGAAATTTTATTCTATTTTGTCACCATGCTGCAAACATATGGACAATATTCCCTAATTTTATTTCACCCATCCACACACCAAGCAGAATTCCCTAATTCAAACTTATGCTTTTATTTCAATTTAATAAAAAAAATCCAGAAGTTTTAATATATATTTTATTGTATCCATGTAGGAATAGTGAATATAGTTTAATATATTTACTACCTCTACATGGATACAATGAAAAGCAAATAAGAATATGAATTTATTTACAGTCACTGTGGTTGCCTTATTTTTTCTAAATATATTAGGTTTTTTAATACTACAAGTCCAGTTCAGGAAAATATTTTTATATTTTCATTAAAATATTAAATTCAACTTACCTAATGCAATAATTTCCCTCACAGCACGATCATGTGCAACAAGGTGATCCCTCAACTGGTCAACTGATGGTAACAGATCCATTCTAGCACAATAATGTTAACTAACTTCACAAACTTTAAAACAAAAATACTTTTATAAAATGTTCAAGCTTGAGCTTTCAAATGCAATAGTTTCTCAGACTTAAGTTTTCAAATTGTCCAGTATCAACTTAAAAAATGCAATGTTAAATGAAATTAGTAATTCCTGTTCAATGTTATTTATATTATATTTCTAGCACATTTTTCACTAATGGCTTACACAAGCTAAGTTGGTAACAGTTTGATACAGTATGGGTGAAACCCTATAGTTTTATACCTAATTATGGCAGGCTTCAAAAATCAAATTTTAATTGCAGAAATCACTCTTTCTTTGAACTTATAATGACAGATAATAAATTATCCAAACTGTTACTATTAGATCCATAGAAGGATAAACCATATAATTGACATATCCATTGTTCTTGGCCCCTTTTACTCATGAAGGGTTCAAGGTTTGTCATAATAGGGGTCCAATTATGTTTTCATATTGCAGCCCCTTATCATAGCAAATATTGACAAACAAAATTATTGACAATAAGGCAGATAATAGAATTCATTGAAATTCCTTTTTTTGAAGATTCTTTGTGATTTACAACTTGCATCATAAATCTGTACATCACTGTGATAATATTTGAACAATAATGAAAACTTAATGGACATTAAGTATTTTCTTATTGTAAGGTGATTTAAGATTTTGACAGCTTAAGTGTTGAGATGGGAATATTTGATTCAATGACCCTTTTATGGCTTTCAAGGGCCTATTATCCCTAAATGTCCACTTAATATTGAAAATGGGGTCAGTTTTGAAAGATGTCATATTTGTTTTATTTATGTTGCCACCTTGGTTAAGCCTCTATTACCAACACCTCCAAAGAGGAAACCTCTCTGTATATACATAAAATTGTTGTTTCCCATATATTTTGCATGTTAAAACATTATTTGTTCCCCAAGAAATAACTCCAAACAACAAACAAAGATGTTTCCATGTATTTATATTCTTTGTAGTGTTTAAGAATTTATAAGTACTGAAAACAAAAGATTTTTTCAAATGACTATTTTATTTTTTCTTCATATTAATTAAGAATGTGACTTCTGTAAGAATCATGAAATTGATATAAACAGTAGCTAATGTGTAACAACTTCTGCTTATTATAATTTGATATAAAAAATTAGTGTTTAAGAAACTTTAGTTTAATAATAATGATGTATTAATGAACGTCATTCCCGCATATATGCGGGATCCACATACGAAGGGTTAACAAGAAAGATGGAAACATATCCAGTGGTTTGAATTGTGAACATGCATTGAGCTTTGAAATGGATTTGTTGAAAAAAATAAAAATGTGTAACCATGTGGCATTTATATACTAGCTTTATTTAAATTATTTTCTTACAAAAAAGCACTTTTTACTGAGAATTGAACACAGGGTCTTCACAATTCATGATATACAGCATCTTATTAACTACACCATGAATCAAGTCTAAAATATTACTTTAATTACCAAAATTACCTATGAATTAAATATAACTTTGTCATTGACCATGCCTGTAAAGGAGAGTAATCACTGTGTGGAATTAAGGAAAATTTTAAAAGATAATTATAACATAATGGTTTGTGTTAAGCTTCTCAGAAAATAACTTGGACATATTTATTGTTTCAATCTGTGTGTACAAATGGTTTTGGAAATCATAAACATCATTTGACTTGATGCCTCTCCAGTAATAGTAGGCACAGACAGAAATAGTGTAGCGCAAAGTCTAATAGTTTTGTCAATCATGTAATGTCGTCACTATTTTACAATTGGTCTGGCATTTTCGTTATTAGATCTCAGGTCTGTTTGATTTTCTCTCTGCATAAACATTTAAAATGCATAAATTTTAACAATAATTAACTTGTTGAAAAGCTAAGTCAAAAGCCAGCTTAACCCTTTCCTCTAGAGATACACCTTAATTGCGAGGGAGAACAGTTTAGATCCAGATCAGCCAGCATATCCATGCTTTTTGATTCATTAGGTTATTTCTGACCAAAATGCGACCAGTGTAGATCCTGATCAGATGGCAAAGAATGATGTGCTGGCTTATCTGGATCTACACTGGTTGCACATGGGTAGAAATGTGTATTTATTGAGGAAATGGTTAAACAGCTTATGTCCCAAAAAATTTTTTCTCGTTTACTGGTTACTCTAACTTGTCTATAGTAATTTGAACAAAATGAAATGGTATATAGATATTGCCAGTGTCAGCATAACATAATTTTGATAACAACAAGAACTGATGGTGATGTAATGAAGTGAGGTTAAAGAAATCCTGTTTATTTAATTTATCTATACTTCATGTGTATGTATATCCCCTATTCCATAATGTTAATATATAAAGGTTTTATTGCATAAGCAAACTGTGTAGATCCTGATTAGACAGCACAGACCTATTGGCTGATCTGGATCTACACTGTTCGCCCATTTATAACAGCTATATCCCATGGAGAAAAGGGATATTGGTAACAGTCAGTTATATATACCAATATGATACTTTCAGGCTGTAAATCAAGGGGCAGACAATCCTGGAATAAAATACAGCTTTAGACAACCAGTGGGTGATAGAAGCGTTGAGACAAGTCCAGTCAAGTTAGACAACTCTATGCAAACAAGTCAGTTTATGCCAAAATACGAGAGCAAGAAAACCAATGGTTCAGAGACACCTCATATATCGAAGCCAAGCAATATTCGTATAAAAACTGGTCATGTGCCAAGTAGAAACTATGGTCAAACAAATGTACGGGTTGTAGATAATAGGGTAAATTATGACACTAGTGAAAACAGTAGGTATGTCGCGAAAACTGACGACAGTAGTTTAAAAAATACTCAGCAGTTTGTGTACCAGAATGCAGTGCAAGTGTTTGGGGGAGATAACTCTATAAGGAATAATGTTTACAAGAAATCGGAACCAGAGAGTTTAGGGGCAGATAAAGAAAGATCTGCACACTATATTGCAAATGAAATCCGATACCATCCCCATGACAACCTAGCGTCAGGTTTAGAACTGGAGAGTGCTCGTGCAAGCTCGAGGCTGGCTTTACTAGGAGAATCAAGATTCATGTGGTCGTTTGGACAGTGGACTGATTGTTCCAACAAGTGTGGATCAGGTGGGCTTATACATTTTAACCCTTTACTCCACAAATACAACTATATTGCTTGGACAAACAGTGTAGATCCAGATTAGCAGGCAATTTTAGATTCATTAGGTAATTTCTGGCATCAAACTTTTGCCATGATACCGTAAGCTTTTGCATTACATTAAGTGCCTGTTACTTACCCAGTGTAAGACCAAAATAACTTGTGCACAATGGTTAAATACTGCACTTTTTGCGTGTTGCCTGACTAGGCGACATATAAGGATTAATTGGTCAGCGGCGATGTCAGCATCCAGATTTCCTTGTCTGGAGCCTAGCTTAGTCACCGTAGATCCAAATGACTCCAAACTTTGGTATGCTTGTTTCTGGCAATGACTCGAGTGCAGTGCACAAGAACTGTACCTTGTTTCGTTTTTGAATTATTCCCCTTTGATTTTTATAAGGGCATAACTAGTGGTGCATGTTTTTTGCAATGAGACAATAAAATGGTTATTTTATACGTGAATTTTGTGAAATACATTGCTTATAATTGTACAACAAAAAACTAATTAACATTTTTTATGTTGACTAACAAAAATTCATCAGGCGACACATCCAACTCGCGGAGGTCTAGTTTTTTTATATGAATTAAGTAGTATTCTTTGGGATAGTTGCTTTCACAGATTTCATGTGTGTTAATATAGTTTACGATTGTAGAAATCAATAAAATTCAAGAACCAACAAAAATGTTCATTTGACCAAATTTAAGAAATATTAGTCCCTTGAAAATAAATGCGTTCACAATAAATCCCTCTGAACTAATATGGAATAGAAAGACACTTCAAAGTAAATAAATATTTTTGGAATATACAAACTTCAATTTCTTGTAATTATTCATATTTTAGGAATTCAGCGAAGAATAGTGTCATGCATTGATCGAGAGAAACGGGAACCAGCCGATGAACAGTACTGTGACCGTGACCTCCGACCTTCTACCTCACAGAGATGTAACAGTGGTAGCTGTAGGCCTGATTCTTCTTACGTGTTGGTGAATTTTTTTACCTTTTGTGTATTCTGGTAAAAGATAATTTATGGGGACGCGTAACGAGAAAAGGTACCAATGCAATCACATAATAGTTTTGAGGAAACAGTAACATGTTACTGCAATGACACAAACATTCACTTAAGGCACCTTTTCCTGTGGTGTGGCCCATATGTTATCTGTGGCATCTAAAACCAGTTTTCTGCCAAATCAGTTCTGACGATATACAGGACCCTATTATGCTGTAAGCTGTAAACATGGTGTAAAGGGATACACAATTCAAGTTTGAGTGAGCCAGTTTATAAGGGTTGCTTGACACTGCAAAATTGTTGTAAATGATCCACAGTTCTGTGCCCAAGGTTATAAAGCTGAGCATGGAAACCAGTCGCCATTTCAGCCAATCAGATGCTTGAGATTTGAGACTGGTTTCCAATCCCAGCTTTATAACCTTCAGGCCTCGTTTTAGATTCTCGCAAGCATTTATTAACAAACCCCTTGGCAACAGTTTAACTCTTTACTCTATACATACAACTTTATTGCATTGGCAACAGTGTAGATCCAGATCATTCTTTGATCTAATTTGGATCTACACTGTTTGTGTCTTGGTCAGAACCAGGAAGATGCATTCTAAGTTGTATCTTACACAACTCAGTACATCCACCACAATTTTGGTTTTGTGAAGACCAGCTTTTCATGACTGAATGACTTTATTTTGTAGAAGCAATAAAGTAGTCATGGTTGAGTTTATTTTGTAGAAGCAATGAAGTAGTCATGGTTGAGGTTATTTTGTAGAAGCAATAAAGTAGTCATGGTTGAGGTTTTCTTGCTCTCTTCACTGCCTCATTCTTAACCCTAAGACTAAGTAACACAACAAATCGATGTTGACCGGTTTCATTCTTTTCAAAATTTCAGGCGTTGGCAGGTAGGAGAGTGGGGACCATGTTCTAGCACCTGTGACCTTGGAGACCAGGTGCAGGAGGTGTTCTGTGAGGCAATATTTGATGACGGCACTTCTCGCAAAGTGGACGACGAGCAGTGTCTACAACAGTATCGGTCCAAACCTCAGTACCAGAGATCATGTAATGACGGGGTGCCTTGTCATATGTGGATGCATTCAGAATGGAGTCAGGTAACATTATCAATGGTTTTAAGATGTTATTCTTTCATATATACCACTTCTGTCATATTGGCAACAGTGTAGATCTGGATCAACAATGCCATCTGATCAGAATGTACACTGCTTCTTGATAAAAAAAAAATAACCTACTTAATGAAAAAGTGAACAGTGAAGATCCTGATCAGATGGCACAAATGTGTCAGCTGATCCAGATCTACACTGTTTGCCCATAGAATAACAGCCATATCCCATGGGTAAAAGGTTAAGGTTAAGTGGAATAACTATTCCCTTAGCAATGTTAGGACAGTCTCATCAGCTTACTATAATTTTTTTTCTGGAAGTGGTGTGAATATGTCAAAAACAGTCTGAAATTTTTATATTCAAATGTCCACTACTTCTATGTTCTTCACATGATACAAACACTTTGATGTAAACTCTAGACTGGACCATTTTGGTTTTAATGGGAAATCTCGGGACTGGTCTGAACATTGTTCAGAAGTGTTTGCCATTTTTACTAACACAACTTCTTTTCAATTTTGTAAAAACTTTATTCAATATGTTGTTAATGCGTTATTGTTTAATAACATTATAATATAAATTCAACTTTAAATTAATCCTGCCTTGAGAAGTTCTGCATTTGAAAACCAGTGCTCTGTAAATCTCCAGTGCTTTCAGTACTTTGATTTGCTGTAAATATATAGTAAGAGTCATCCATGGAAACCTATGAGTTAACAGTAGAATGTTGGTGATTTTCAGTGCAGTGTGACTTGTGGTCAGGGTACCCAGCAGAGGCGGGTACACTGTCGCTCCAGCTTCGACCAACAAATCCTGGCTGAGGACACGTGTATAGAGAGCATCAGACCTGTGGCCGTCAGGAGATGTGACATGGGCACATGCCCTCCAAGTAGGCAGGTAAGCGAACCATTATTATAAAAGATCTAACATGAGAACTTAGCCAGCGATGGTGAACCCTTTATTCCACGGATGCTGCTTATGCTGACGAGACCAGTGTAGATCCAGATCACATGCACATCCATGAAGTCTGATCAGGATCTACACTAGTTGATTTTAGATTATTAAAATTTTTCCAACCAAGAGGAAGTGTAGACCCAGATCACACTGATTTGCAGGCTGATCTGGATCTACGTAGGTCACATAAGGAATATATGCTGCAGGTGTTAAGGGTCCAACAACACAGATAAAACAAGTTAAGTCTATAAATATCTCCCTAGCCACGTGACATAGGAGTATTGTGTTCATGAACTAAGGTTACCCTTTCCTCCATAAATATGCATTTAACATTTTATTGCATGGGTGAACAGTGTAGATCCAGATCAGCCGGCACATCCATGCTGTCTGATCAGGATCTGAACTGGTCGCATTTTGGTCAGAAATAACCTAATGAATAAAAAGCGAACAGTTTATCCGTGCCGTCTTATCAGGATCTAAACTGTTCACCCATGCAATAAAGGTGTGTATCTATGGAGGAAAGGTTTAAGGGAATTGGGCATGAAAGATATGCTTGCCTGAAGGTTATAAAACCAGTCTTAAATCTCAAGCATATGATTGGCTGAAATGGAGACAAGACACCATTTCTGCCAATCAGAATCTTGAGATTTGAAACTGGTTTCAATTCTCAGTTTTATAATCTTGGGCCACAAATAATACTTTGTCCTAGTTAAGGATTTTACAAACACTAAGGTTAACTACAGTTGTAATCTTGCTTCATATTTCAAGAGTTGCTTCCCTTGTAAACTTCTATTGACTTGCTTTATCCTTTTGCAGACTCAGCATGAAAATGTGGATAGAAGAGGGTCATGCAGGAGTAGTTACTATGGCTGCTGCCCTGATGAGGTCACTCCAGCACAAGATTACAGGAGCCAGAACTGCAGACAGGCTATCAGTAAGAGTTTAATTTTTTTTATCCCATTGTAGCGTTATGCTACCGCATAAAAGAGACTAACAAAGTGTAAGTATGTTACGGCCAGGAGCCCTCGTCGTGGTCCTAGTAGGACTGCCACTCTCTAGATCTGGATAGCAACTGCCTTGCTTCTCCAGTATATATAGGCCAGTTTATATAATTATTGTAATAATAAATAGTTTGCAACCACAGCGATACACCGGTTGACCCTATCCGCAGGCCGTGTGTCCAGTGCAAGCTTGCACTTACACACCGACCTTCTTACAGGTTCACCGAGTACGAACTAATATCGCTGTAGTTGCTTATTATATTACACCCATAACTTGCTATTTGTGACTAGTGATACATTTGCTAGCAATGTACACAAGTTAACCCCTCAGCTCCATGGGATTTGGATGTTATACCATAAATGAACAGTGTATATACCCATTGTTTGCCTTAAGATTCATTAGGTTTCAGGGCTTTTCATCAGAAAATTGGGAAGAGGCCCTGGCCTTTCAAATTGGGAAATTTATGCGTGATATAGAGGATATTTGTTTTTACCAGTGTAAGATAGAAATATATACCACCGAGTGAGCTCCGGAATTCGTATTACATAATTACATAAATACATAATTCCGGAGTTCATGAGTGAAATATATTTCTATCTTTCACTGTTAAAAACAAATTTTCTTTTATTTTATGCTTTTACTGCAAAATTTGCGTGAATTTGACGGAAAAGTTGCAAGAAACGGTGCCAAAACCGCTTGTTTATGACGTGACATCATGACGTCATATAAACCAACTTGAGCCTGTTTTCTAAACTATTTGGTACGTTATGTAGTTTGGGTACCAACGTGAAAAAATCAGTAAAAATAAAAATGATATTCCACTGTTTGAAAACCGTGAAATACCACTTTTATTTCACTGGGAAAATTCTATAATTCACTGAAAAGCATAAAATAAAATTGTTTATTTTGGGAAAACAAAATTCATTGAAAAATGATTACTAGTTCATAAATTTGAACAGTAATAAGTATTTTCAACTTAAATTAAGTTTTTTTAAGCACTATTATTCAGACTTCAATTTTCAAACTCCCGTCAGAGGATTTCGAGAGGATTTTGATCTATTTTTAAACATCTTATCTAGCATTTTGGGAAGATTCTCTGCCGCAGTTGGGAAAAAAAACTATATTTTTGGATTGGGAAGTGGCCTTTTACAGGCCTCTGTTATATTAGAATAAAAAGCCCTGAGTTTAGATCCTGATCAGACATCAGAGAATGATCCGAATCAGCACTGTTCACACAGTCGTGAGACAAAACTTGTATACCGTATATTCCCTATTAAACGCCCCCGGGGGCGTTACATTTTGCAAAGGGGGGGGCGTTTAAAAGAGACCAACTATTGACAAAATGTAGTTTTCAATAATTGTGTTTTTTTTTAATAAATAACCGTAGGAAACAATTTTGTCATTTTCCTAGAACTTATTTTTAAAAAACTTAACCTGAAATGAAATGTATTACTCGTAACATTTTATTGGTTTATTGAAAATAAATCCTTTGTTTGCATGTTGTTTTGTTATTATCTAACAGGTGCTATAAAATTATTACTTTGTGAATTTAACTCACAAAAGTTTATACTGCGGGCGTTAGTCTAATGCGGAACTCATGTATTTGTTTGACCTGCACGCTGTTTTGAATGAAAACAATACGCTTGCAGTTTTAATCTTTATTGTTTTAATCTTCAATCATCATTACTAAAATAATATTGTTAAACATATTGTAGGCATGAGCTTCTCAAATTAGAAGCCAATTAACAACATCAAACACCTTTGTCATGCTATCTGCAGTAGGTGCGAAAAACAACCATTCAGTAACCATTTCGCGTACATGATTAGGTGCCCCAGTGTTTGTACAACAATTTATTACTTAACAATTTTATGACAGTTTGATATTTTAATAAATGTAGGAAACAATCAACAGTTCATAAAGAAACATTTTACAGTTGTTTCAACGATTCTCGGTTGTAACTTCCCTTTTTCCCTTTCCAAATTTACAAAAAATGGCCATTGACAGAATTTTACTATCTTTTATGAAAAAAAAAAAACGGGATCCAAGGGTCGACCGCGTTATTTTGGATTTTGCGATAAAGCGGATCGCGATATAGCGGAGCTCCACTGTATTTGGATTAATGCTGAGAGATTAAAGATCGTCATGTCATGGTAAGTCACTCGTTTACTTTTGAAAAAAGACTGGGGGGCGTTTTATTAGGGGAGGGGCGTTTAATAGGGAATATACGGTATATGGAGAAAAAGATAAAGGTTTATATGCTGTCTTAACTGTAAGTAAACCCTTCCAATATACACTCCTAAACATCTATATAATACTAGTATATAGACTTATCCAGATTTAAAGAAATAAGAGGCAGAGGGTTGAGGAAAATGTTCACATTCCCATTCCCAACATCACTGTTGTTAACCCTTTATATATACAGGTTTTATTGCATGTTGAATCAATGTTGATCCAGATTAGCCGGCACATCTGTGTCTGTAAGTATCTGGGTTTGTCTGAGGTCAGAGTCGTTTCCATTCTGTTGTCTTCTTGTACAGGGCATCTATAAATAAATGATGCAGGAAAGCAATAAGAAATAATTGAGGGTAAAGTGAATATAGTCATTTGTTCATAATAAGTGGTAAATGTTTTGGCAAAAATAAACACAAAAAAACGAAACTGGTTAGCTTTATCTAAATTTAAGCTAAATCTACAATTTGCTCTTTTGCAAGTTGATCTTATAAGTGTAACATACCAATTTAAACTTTTGAAATCTATAGGATGTAATTTTTCTTCTTTTTCTATATATATTTTCTCACTAAATCTTCTACAAGAAACGGCCACCTAAATGGTCTGAAATGGTACAGATTAGTGAAATAGGTTGGTGAATCTTGTTGTTCTGATGGATGGTCACTGGACAGGAAAATTACTTTAATTGGGCCACATCATGAGAAAACGTGTCTTTAGTGACATTTTTAAGTTGTTTCTGTAGTTGGGAAGAACTTAAACATATCAATTTTTCAGTGGTACAAATTGTCATTATGACGAATACGTAAAATATTTCATTCGGATATCCTCACTCATTTCCCTCGGAACAGTCTCGAATCAAAACAGCGAGTAAAATTGTAATTTAGCGAGTAAAATTGGAATATGCAGATCAAAATTTTGCCGGACATTCGGTCCTACAACATTGGAAATCACATCAGACCAGTCCAAATTTTACCGGACAGGTCCGACGGTCCGGCGACTTTCAGGAAGTCTGCCAGTGTTTACATCAAATGTTCATACTAAAATGAGAGTCATTTTAACCCTTAACTCTATGGAATATGGCAGCAATCCCATGGCTGAAAAGTGTAGATCCATGCAACTGGCACATATGTCATCTGATCAGGATCTAATTAATTTCATGATGAATATCCCACTGACAAAATGTTCATACATTACTAAACTTTTGATCGTGATATTATTGATATGTTTTAATAGAAAGTTTTTGAAAAGCAAATGAAAAATTACTGTATGTCATTTACCTATTTACTTTACAAATGGGATAAACACTCTGCATTTTTGAAGTCATTCAGGTTTTGAATGAATGATCTTGTTTTCATATTAAAAGATTAACATCTTGGTTATGGTATTTTCACTTGGCAAAATTATCAAGACACAGTATATTCCACGTTCTCATTTTTCCTGTGAATTAGCTCATTTAATGACAATTTATTTCATTTTATGGGTAACTTTTCATAAAGCACAGTACATCTTCATCTGATATCTGTATGATGTAAGCATTTCAGACAACCATGTGAGAAATAAATTCATTTATCAAAATTTCTTATTTTTTGTTTACCGTCATGACCCTATCATAAGCCACATTTTAAATAATCAGTATATCGTGATGCATTTCAAACACTTTTAATATATAACATTTAAAGATCTTTATAATGAAATCAACTTCCTCCATATATACACCTTTATGCCTGTGTAGATGCAGATAATTCTGCGCTTCCCTGACGTCCATCTGACCAGGATCTGCACTGTTTGCTTTTATAAGCCTGCTAAAGATGGGTTGTATTAATTGGGAACACCCATGGAAGGCGGACGGCAGGCATCCAGCAGTGTCCACAATGATGTCTGCGCAATAACTCAAACAGTTGTTGTCCAATCTTAATGAAACTTGGAGAGAATGTTTATGGGCATAATATCTCTAGATTTTGATAACCAGCCAAATTGCTTCAGGCACTTCAGAGTTTTGGCTCTATTTATATGTGAATTTATTAGGTTATTTATGTCCAAAAAAGGAACGGTGCAGATCCTGATCAGACAGCATGAATGTGCCAGATAATCTGGACCTACACTGGTTGCACATGCAATAAAATGTATGTATATGGAGTAAAGGGCTAATCAGTTGGCTGTCAGATCTCAGTTCAGGAGCTATAGCCCCAGTGAAAATGAAATACTTCATATAATAATTCCTTTAGAGTTGACTCTGTACTTATTTTTGCATGGGGTTAATAAAACATAAAATTTTGCTTTACACACTTGCTGACCTTCCTGCCTGGCCTCTAACTTGTGCTGCCCCTTTTATACTGCTGCGAAATGTAAAACGGTGAATATGGTATCCAACAGAAAAATAATACGATGTGGCAGATGAAAAGACAGCTAAAAATGATTAAGCATTTTTTGCTACATATGACTGTGTTTCAAATCCTTTTAAAGAAAAGTGAGATAGGAAATAACAACAACACTGTTTTACTTTTCTTGTTTTTCTCAATGTTTTTCCACAGAAAAAGAGTACACATTTCTGAGCTTTATGCAAAAGTCACACAAATCTGTGGTGTTCTTTCTTGTATTTCTGCATATTTTTTATAAAAATCTTGCCAAAGAGAAAATGCAGTTGCCACTGTTTACATTATGCTCAATTTTGATCTATTCTCAGAAAGTCCCAATGGATTAACACTGGAAGACTATAATCCTTTCTTGACAATATTGATGTTAAACAGACTTTATTGACTAGATAAAAATTTCTGCATTTAACAAAGTGTATATAATACACATACATCTATGTAACATTGAAGTTAAACCTTCACTCCATAAACCCCTTAAATAATGAATACATTGGTATTTGGATCTAATTTTTAAGGATTCCATAATGTGGACATTCTAGCCACTTAATTTTTACTCCAAGTGATATAGCTATTATCCCATGATTTGACTGTGTAGATCCAGATCAGCCTGCTCATTAGATCAGGATCTACACTTTTCACTTTTAGATCAATGGGCTATTTCTGACAAAGAAGCTACCAGCATAAATCTAGATCAGATTGGCATAGATGAGATGTCTAATCGGGATCTTCGTTGTTCATGCATGCAATAAAAGTCAAATGGTAAAGGATACTTCCTAAATCGTCCAGAAAATGATTCATAAAGTTTGATAGTCCATAAATAACATTTATATTTATTTACTACTCACGAATCATGAATGCAATAAAATAGTGCACTAGACTCTCTCATAGCTCTTACTTGAAATAATTAATAGGAAATAAACTTGCTGCTTAGTACTTAATTAATAGCAAACATTAATTAGCATCAAGATTGTTTTATTAACATGCAGTGTGGGATATTGCCAGAAGAAACTTCTTGCATAATGTAATTACAGAATTTTGATGAATTGTGTTTTTTCTTGTTTTTGCATTATTGCGCAAAAACGAAAATTTATGTTGGAATACCTGACAATTAACTTGAGTCACCCTTTGCAATTGTCAGCTCGCCTATTCTTGTACTTTTCCAGGGCCCAAGGTCATAATCCTGAGCTTGGAGGCCAGTCTCAAATGCTTGGGATTTGAAGCTGGTCTCCAGTTTAAGTTTTCTGATCCAGCTGTTGATATCTTGGTACCCGGCTGGCTACATTTTCATTAGATATAATTAATATTTATGTATCAGACTAAATGTAATTAATCACAATTGCCCTCCTCATTCATGTCTCAATGTCTGTTATACATACCTGATTATAGTCTGACTTAACCCTTTATTACATGTATATGTTGTTTTTTTCGTGTGCCACCAGTGTAGATAGTATATTGTAGTGCCATTCCTGTGCTGATGCTGTATCTTTGTCCGCCGAAATCGTGTTTATCTGTGCATATGTAGTCTCATATTCTGAGACAGCTATAACCCTTTCCTCCATATATATGCATTTTTACGCATGTGCGACAAGTGTATATCCAGATTAGCCGGCACATCCATGCCATTTGATCAGGATCTGCACTGGTCGCATTTTGGTCAGAAATAACCTAATTAATCAAATAGTGAACAGTGCAGATCCTGATCAGATGGCACGGATATGCCGACTGATCTGGATCTACACTGGTTTCACACACAATAATTTAGGTGTGTCTATGGTGGAAAGGATTCCCATATTCTGAGACTGTTTAAAGTGATCCTTAATCTATAAAAACTTACACCACAAAAACATTGGATAATTAGACTGACAGAAAAAGTGGAAGCTATAAAAAAACAAAGCAATATTTGATGTTGAAACAAGCTAAACATACTGCTGCATTTTTTGTAAATTGCACAGCTGCTGATTATGTAACTTCCAGTAAAAGATATTGTTGTGGAAAAAATAATTAGGTGTTACAACTTGACATATTTTTTGACTCAAAGTTTAGCATATATTTAGGGAATGGTAATAACTTAATGTTTCTTCCCCCCCCCCCCTACCACCACACACAAACTTAGTGTGTTACACAGACTCTACCTTTTGTCTGTCTATCTGTATGTCTTTCTGAAACAGAACCTTGTAAATGCTGACTTCTAAAAGAATTTAACTAATGCACAAGCTATTGACTATTATTGACTACTTTGACAAAGTGTCATGGCCCGTTAAAGATCATGTTAAAAATATTCCATCATTTTTGCTGTGGAATTCAAATGAAACTTGCTAGGAAGCATGATGTGTGGTAAGACATATTTCCAACATGTTTCCGTTGCATTTGGCATAGTGTTCAAATGTTTTAGCTGTTTTTGTCAATGCATTCCTTATAAATACTTTTGATGTGTGACTACAAAGAACTTTCTTTCAAGCATTTGTGAACCATCTTTAAAATGTTGTGATTATGTTGGGATTTTGAACAAAATAAAATATTTAACCTGTTCCTCCATATATAAGCCTATATGGCAAGGATGAACAGTGTAGATCCAGATCGGTGCCATCTGATTAGGATCTAACTCTGCACTTTTTGATTCATTAGGTTATTTCCTGAAAGTGAACAGTGCAGATCCCGATCAGATGTCACAAATGTGCCAGCTGATCTAGATCTACACTGTTTGCACATGCCATAAAAGGCATATATATGGAGTAACGAGTTCAAAAGAAGAGCAGGTTGTGTATCCTTGTATACAGTCATCATGTCATGCGCTAGAGACTTGGCATAGTATTATGGTCATTTGAATAAAGTTATTTTTAATCCAAAAATTTGTGCAGTCCTCTTTTTTTTGGGGGGGGGGGGGCTTGATAGTTGCTGTATTTGGCAACAATAGGACTTTTCAGGATTTGTTAGCATAAATGTACAAAAAATACAACAAAATTGCAGAATAGTATATTATTCCAAATAAGGTCAACCCATTCCTGTAAAAGATCAGGTTACTGCCTGATAGAAAGCAATTGATTAGATGTTCCAGCTGATCTGGATCTACACTGTTTGCTCATGGAACACAATGTTCCAGCTGATCTGGATCTACACTGTTTGCTCATGGAACACAATGTTCCAGCTGATCTGGATCTACACTGTTTGCTCATGGAACACAATGTTCCAGCTGATCTGGATCTACACTGTTTGCTCATGGAACACAATGTTCCAGCTGATCTTGATCTACACTGTTTGCTCATGGAACACAGCCATATCCAAAAGAGTAAGTCGTTTACGTTAAGTTAATGTATATTTTTGTAAAATCAGAAGCTTTACATTTAACCCTTTCCTTGATATATACGCATTTTTAAGCATGTGCGACCAGTGTAGATCCAGATCAGCCGGCATATCCATGCCATCTGATCAGGATCTGCACTGATGTCATTTTGGTCAGAAATTACCTAATGAATTAAAAAGCGAACAGTTTAGATCCTGTTCAGAAAGCACTGATGTGCCGGCTGATCTGGATCTAAACTGTTCGCCCTAGCAATAAAGGTGTATCTATACAGGAAAGGGTTAAGCAAAATTCTTTTTAAAAAGTTATATTTGAGCTATGTGAAATTTATTTTGTAATTTTACTCAACAAGAGGTTCTACAGAGTGAAATCAGAAATTCAGTTAGGTATACAATAATGTTACCTCCATGTCAAAATTTTTTTTTTCAGATTTCTTATCCAACATTTTCATCATTTCATCAAATTTAGTACTTATGCATTGATTAGATAGAAAGAAAAAGGTTTTTGATGTTGGAAAATACTTTGTGCTAATGGAATTATCATTGAATGGTAATTATTAATGTAAACGCTCTGCTGACAAAATTAATATTGTTTTTAGCTCACCTGAGCACGAAGTGCTCATGGTGAGCTTTTGTGATCGCCTGATGTCCGTCGTCCGTCGTCCGTGCGTCCGTCCGTCCGTCGTCAACTTTTTCTTCAAACGACTTCTTCTCTGAAACGGCTTGGCCAATTTTGAAGAAACTTGCCACAGATGTTCCTTGCATGAAGCTCTTCCAAAGTTGTTCAAAGAAATCAATTCCATGCAGAACTCTGGTTGCCATGGCAACCGAAAGGAAAAACTTTAAAAATCTTCTTGTCTGAAACCACAAGACCTAGAGCTTAGATATTTGGCATTTAGCATCCTCTAGTGGAACTCTACAAAGTTTGTTCAAATTATTTCCCTGGGGTCAAAATTGGCCCCGCCCCAGGGGTCACTTCATTTTACATAGACTTATATAGGAAAAACTTTAAAAATCTTCTTGTCTGAAACCACAAGGCCTAGAGCTTAGATATTTGGCATTTAGCATCCTCTAGTGGAACTCTACAAAGTTTGTTCAAATTATTTCCCTGGGGTCAAAATTGGCCCCGCCCCAGGGGTCACTTCATTTTACATAGACTTATATAGGCAAAACTTTAAAAATCTTCTTGTCTGAAACCACAAGGCCTAGAGCTTAGATATTTGGCATTTAGCATCCTCTAGTGGAACTCTACAAAGATTGTTCAAATTATTCCCCTGGGGTCAAAATTGGCCCCGCCCCAGGGGTCACTTCATTTTTCATAGACTTATATAGGAAAAACTTTAAAAATCTTCTTGTCTGAAACCACAAGGCCTAGAGCTTAGATATTTGGCATTTTGAAACCTCTAGTGGAACTCTACAAAGATTGTTCAAATGATTTCTCTGGGGTCAAAATTGGCCCCGCCCCAGGGGTCACTTCATTTTGCATAGACTTATATAGGAAAAACTTTAAAAATCTTCTTGTCTGAAACCACAAGGCCTAGAGCTTAGATATTTGGCATTTAGCATCCTCTAGTGGAACTCTACAAAGATTGTTCAAATTATTCCCCAGGGGTCTAAATTGGCCCCGCCCCAGGGGTCACTTCATTTTATAAAGACTTGTATAGGAAAAACTTTTAAAATATTCTTGTCTGAAACCACAAGGCCTAGAGTTTAGATATTTGGCATTTAGCACCCTCTAGTGGAACTCTACAATGATTGTTCAAATAATTTCCCTGGGGTCAAAATTGGCCCCGCCCCAGGGGTCACTTCATTTTACATAGACTTATATAGGTAAAACTTTAAAAATCTTCTTGTCTGAAACCACAAGGCCTAGAGCTTAGATATTTGGCATTTAGCATCCTCTAGTGGAACTCTACAAAGATTGTTCAAATTATTTCCCTGGGGTCTAAATTGGCCCCACCCCAGGGGTCACTTCATTTTATAAAGACTTGTATAGGAAAAACTTTAAAAATCTTCTTGTCTGAAACCACAAGGCCTACGGCTTAGATATTTGGCATTTAGCATCCTCTAGTGGAACTCTACAAAGATTGTTCAAATTATTTCCCTGGGGTCAAAATTGGCCCCACCCCAGGGGTCACTTCATTTTACATAGACTTATATAGGAAAAACTTTAAAAATCTTCTTGTCTGAAACCACAAGGCCTAGAGCTTAGATATTTGGCATTTAGCACTCTCTAGTGGAACTCTACAAAGATTGTTCAAATGATTTCCCTGGGGTCAAAATTGGCCCCGCCCCAGGGGTCACTTCATTTTATAAAGACTTGTATAGGCAAAACTTTAAAAATCTTCTTGTCTGAAACCGCAAGGCCTAGAGCTTAGATATTTGGCATTTATCATCCTCTATTGGAACTCTACAAAGATTGTTCAAATTATTTTCCTGGGGTCAAAATTTGCCCCGCCCCAGGGGTCACTTCATTTTACATAGACTTGTATAGGCAAAACTTTAAAAATCTTCTTGTCTGAAACCACAAGCAGAGAGTACTTTTGTACTCAGGTGAGCGATATAGGGCCATTATGGCCCTCTTGTTTGAAGTATTTTAGCTTGAATTGATTAAGAATGTAAACAACATTGGTCGTTGATAAAGTGCTGGCTTGAAAAACAAGAGTTTCTCAATAAGTTTATAGGTAGAAAAAAAACCAACAAAACAAATCCACAAATTCTACCAATTGGATATACTTTATAGCAAAATGATGTTGTTAATTGTCATTGACAGGGCGAAATGAAAAGGATTTTCTTGTTTTCATAATTGGATAGAAATAGCTTTTGTGTCTTAAAATTCTTTCTTCCATTTTTTCTGGAAAGAAAAAGATTTAAGATGCTGGCAGAAAGAGTTTGTTTTGACACAAGATGTTAAATTAAATATTTTACGCCAACTTGGTTAATGGAGAAAGCTGCATAAGATTTTAATTAGTGTAGGCTTTAAAATGAATTATTTTAATAATGTTAGGCAGTTTAAGATCTTATTTTATCTTTTAAGATTCCTGGATCAGAAAATCACCTGCATTTGATCAATGTTTATATGTTTAATATTATTTTTATATTTACTACAAGACCCACCTATACATACTTGTTGTACAAGTGAAAACTTTCTAAGATGTATCTGCATGCAGAATTCTCAGCCTTATACAGTAAAGCTTTGATATTTCAAACTCAGCTGGTCCAAGAAAATCATTAAAATTTTGGCACTCCCAATTATTGAATTTCAGTCAAGGGACAGAGATTCAAATACAGTTGAACCTGCTTTAGTAGCTACCTGTATTCAGCTACAACCTGTCTTAAACTGCCAGTTTGAATATGTCCTAAACTGACATTTTGTTCTAATTTTTACCTGTCTTAATAAGCCACCTTAATTATTGTGTTAAGCAGCAATTTTTTGTTGCTCCCTTAGTTGGTTGCTTAATACAGGTTTGACTGTATTTATTATCCCGCAAGAAAGATTTCCAAGCTCTATCTCAGTTATTAGAAATAATTTTCCAATTACCAGGTCTCCTAATCCGTTAATTAACCGTTTCCTCCATATATATGCATTTTTAGCTCACCTGAGCCATAGGCTCATGGTGAGCTATTGTGACCCGTCTTTGTCCGGCGTCCGTCGTCCGGCGTCCGTCGTCCGTCGTCCGGCGTCCGTCGTCCGTCAACAATTTCCTTTAAACAACATCTCCTCTGAAACCATTTGATGGATTTTAACCAAATTTGTCCTGAAGCATCCTGGCACTGATGTCTACAAAAGTTGTTCAAATCATGACCACAGGGTCAAGGTCAAGGTCACTGCTGCTAAAAATAGAAATTCAGTCTTTGCTCAATTACTTGAGTTTGCTTAGGGTTATTGACTCCAAACTTGGTGTATGGGTAGCTTATATCAAAAGGCAGCTTGGGGTTGCTACCCAGGTGTCTGTGATCAAGGTCAAGGTCACTATTGCTAAAAATAGAAATTCAGGTTCTGCTTAATAACTTGAGATTGCTTTGGCCTATTGACTCCAAACTTGGTATATGGATAGCTTATATCTAGAGGCAACTTGGGGTTGCTACCCAGGTGTCTGTGATAAAGGTCAAGGTCACTGTTACTAAAAATAGAAATTCAGTTTCTACTTAATTACTTGAGATTGCTTTGGCCTATTGACTCCAAACTTGGTATATGGATAGCTTAAATTAAGAGGCAACTTGGGAAAGCTACCTAGGTGTCTGTGATCAAGGTCAAGGTCACTGTTGCTAAAAATAGAAATTCAGTTTCCACTTAATAACTTGAGTTTGCTTTGGTTTTTTGACTCCACACTTGGTGTATGGATAGCTTAAAATAAGAGGCAACTTGGGAAAGCTACCTAGGTAATTGTGATCAAGGTCAAGGTCACTGTTGCTAAAAATAGAAATTCAGTTTCCACTTAATAACTTGAGTTTGCTTTGGTTTTTTGACTCCACACTTGGTGTATGAGTAGCTTATATCAAACTGCAGCTTGTGATTGCTACCCAGGTATCCCTGATCAAGGTTAAGGTCACAGTTGCTAAAAATAGAAATTCAGTTTCCACTTAATAACTTGAGTTTGCTTTGGCATATTGACTCCAAACTTGGTATATGGGTAGCTTATAACAAGAGACAAATTGGGATTGCTACCCATGTGTCTGTGATCAAGGTCAAGGTCACTGTTGCTAAAAATAAAAATTCAGTTTCTGGTTAATAACTTGAGTTTCATACTCAGGTGAGCGATTCAGGGCCATCATGGCCCTCTTGTTCACATGTGCGACCAGTGTAAATCCATATCAGCCAGCTGCACATATCCGTGCTGTCTGATCAGGATCTGCACTGGTGGCATTTTTGTCAGAAATAACCTAACAAATAAAAAAAGTAAACAATGCGGATCCTGATCGGACGGCATGAATGTGCCAGCTGATCTGGATCTACACTGTTTGCACTCGCAATAAGGGTGTGTCTATGGAGAAAAGGGTAATATATCAGAAATATTGGAAGTGATTGCCACATAATGGCTTTGTTATGTTATGAATTGCAATTTTTCTTTCAAATATAAACCTTTATGGCATGGGCGAACAGTATAGATCCAGATCAGCCAGCATTTCTGGGCCATCTGATCAGGATCTACACTGTTTGCATTTTGATTTATAAGGTTTTTTCTAACCAAAATGCGATCAGTGCAAATCCTGATCAAATGATGTGGATGTGCTGGCTGGTTCTACACTTGTCCCACATGTGATAAAATGTGTATAAATGGAGGAAAGGGTTAAATTGTTATGGTTTAGCTCAGCTGGTTCCATTAAGGATTAAAGCTGCCTATTCACCATTTAAGGGTATAATGCTCCAAAGTCTCAGTTGAGGTTAAGGTTCTTATAACCTCATCATTGCACTTTCATATATTATAAAAAATAATCAAAATTCTGCTTGCCGCAAAACGCAATTGAAAAAAAGGTTGCACAAATAAATTATATTAATTTATCTTTTTTGTGTCGCCCTTTCAAGGAAATGGGGATACATATGGAACCTTTTGTCTGTCCGTCAGTCATAAAAACTTAACATTGGCTATAACTTTGCCATTTCTCAATATTTTGTAATGAAACTTTCAAATTATATTGCTTATGACAACACCCTCATGATGATGCAAAATTTTTTAGGTCAAGATCACATTTAATGGAGTTATGCCCCTTTTTGTACTTTGATTTTGACACGAAAACTTAACATTGGCATTAACTTTACCATTTCTCAATATTTCTTCATTAAATTTTAAAAATATATTGCTTATGACAACATGCTCACGATGATGTCAAGTTCTTTAGGTCAAGGTGGAATCATGCCCCTTTTTGTACAAGCATTTTTTTCGACATAGTACCAGATTGCCCTTAAGTGTTCAACTGAACACCCATCTAGTTTTAAATACATTATTATACATTATTTCCCCTATTTTATGAACACATGTGTTTTTGTTCAGGAATAGTACATCCAAAATCATTTGAAATACTGGATTTATTTTTGTTTTTGTTTTGATAACTGGTGGTCAGGAGAAGAGAGAGCACAAAAGTCGTTTTATCTTTTATTGCTATTACACTGTCTTGACCCATTTTTTTCTGGAAAATATCTCAGTAACCATATCTGTTACTTACATTGTCTTTGTGTGGTGAAATGCTGGAGGCAAAAAGTGCAGCATGCTTGCCCCTTAACTCTACCTTAGCTATTCACAGATCTGGACTTGACCATTATACTGGAATTTATTAAGTACTGTCTGACCATCTTTTAATCAACCTGACCTTTTCCACAGCACTCTATATACCTTTTCCTGTTTTCCAAGAACAACACAATTCCATGGGTGTTTGCCATGTAGGACACATCTCTTTGTCAGGTTTGAGATACTGCCCTTAATGTAATGAGGCACATTGGATTCTTCAAGCTATGTGCCAGAAGTTGTTGACAATCCTTGTCTATTTTCAGGTTTGAGCTATGTGCCAGAAGTTGTTGACAATCCTTGTTTATTTTCAGGTTTGAGCTATGTGCCAGAAGTTGTTGACAATCCTTATCTATTTTCAGGTTTGAGCTATGTGCCAGAAGTTGTTGGCAATCCTTGTCTATTTTCAGGTTTGAGCTATGTGCCAGAAGTTGTTGGCAATCCTTGTCTATTTTCAGGTTTGAGCTATGTGCCAGAAGTTGTTGACAATCCTTGTCTATTTTCAGGTTTGAGCTATGTGCCAGAAGTTGTTGACAATCCTTGTTTATTTTCAGGTTTGAGCTATGTGCCAGAAATGGTTGACAATCCTTGTTTATTTTCAGGTTTGAGCTATGTGCCAGAAATGGTTGACAATCCTTATCTATTTTCAGGTTTGAGCTATGTGCCAGAAGTTGTTGACAATCCTTGTTTATTTTCAGGTTTGAGCTATGTGCCAGAAGTTGTTGACAATCCTTGTCTATTTTCAGGTTTGAGCTATGTGCCAGAAGTTGTTGACAATCCTTGTCTATTTTCAGGTTTGAGCTATGTGCCAGAAGTTGTTGACAATCTTTATCTATTTTCAGGTTTGAGCTATGTGCCAGAAGTTGTTGACAATCCTTATCTATTTTCAGGTTTGAGCTATGTGCCAGAAGTTGTTGACAATCCTTATCTATTTTCAGGTTTGAGCTATGTGCCAGAAGTTGTTGACAATCCTTATCTATTTTCAGGTTTGAGCTATGTGCCAGAAGTTGTTGGCAATCCTTATCTATTTTCAGGTTTGAGCTATGTGCCAGAAGTTGTTGGCAATCCTTATCTATTTTCAGGTTTGAGCTATGTGCCAGAAGTTGTTGGCAATCCTTATCTATTTTCAGGTTTGAGCTATGTGCCAGAAGTTGTTGACAATCCTTATCTATTTTCAGGTTTGAGCTATGTGCCAGAAGTTGTTGACAATCCTTATCTTTTTTCAGGTTTGAGCTATGTGCCAGAAGGTAATGAAGCTCGATTGGAATGTGTAGGAATCTTTAATGATGGCAACACTGGCTATACTGTTGAATGGCAGAAGCAGGGCTTATCAGTGCCAGTGATCAAATATGAAAGGTAAAAAAATACATTCTTATCAATAACTAGGGACAGCTGGGGCCTCAAATCCTTAAACTTGGTAGGTGGGTTGATCATGACAATTGGATGACCCCTGTTGATTTGTAAATTGACAATTCAAAGGTCAAAGTCATGTCTGATCGATAACTTAAGGACTAAGGGCCAAGTATAAGATACTGATTCACCAGTCAGATATATGCAAGAAAAGATTCTTGATAATTTGCTGGATTAACTAAAAGCTGTATAATCTATCCCTTAGGACAACTGTTCCATGGTAAAATTGCTGTAAATTTGTTTGATAATTTTCTATCATTCATATCAATTAAAATATTCAGGTGCCATGAGAAAATGTATAACATAAAATTGCTATTAATTCTCCGAGTGCCTTACTTTTACAAATGGGAGGTTTTAATGAGTAGTATAAAAACAAAGTTCATCATACTTTAAGTTTCATTTTAATCCATTATTAATCTATAGATTTTCATAGATATAAAACACTAGTTTTTAGCTTGACTTCAAAGAATAGGGGAGCTATCCTACTCACCCTGGCATCGGCAATGGCGTCTGTTAACAAAAATACACACTTTGGTCCATAACTATGAGATGTCACCTTGAAACTTGGAATATATATTAACCATTGAAATCTACATCACTACATCAAAACAAGACCCATAGTTCTGCTACAAATACTTTTTGAGTTACACCCCTTTTTCACTTACATTTTTCCTTAACCAAAATACACACTTTGCCCATGACTTTGAAACTGCTTCAGATATCACCTTGATAATTGGAATATATATTCATTATCAAAATCTACATTATTCCCAACAAGATTCATAACTCTTTCACCAAGTTTTTTGAGTTATGCCCTCTTTTCACTTAAATTTGGTGCTAAGCAAAATATGCAATTGTGCAATAACTTTGAAACTACTTGAGATATCACATTGAAACTTGTAATATATATTCATCATCAAAATCTACATCATTACCAACATGGCCATAACTCTGCTTTAAAAGTTTTTAAGTTATGCCCCTTTTTCACTTATGCAATTGAGCCATAACTTTGAAACTACTTGAGATACTACTTTTAAACTTAGAATATTTGTTCACCATCAGTATCATTATCATTATCAACATGACCCAAAACTCTACCGAAATATTTCTGTAAGTTATGCCCCTTTTGCACTTAGATTTTGAATAAACCAAAATATTCAATGGGTCTATAACTTTGAATTTACAACGTGAGATTTTAAAACATAGAATATATAGTCACTATCATAATTTTACCATAACCACCAACACATGTAACTCTGCTGCATAATTTTAATGTTATGCCCCCTTTTCACTTTGATTTTGTGTTAACCCTTTCCTTTTTTGTTAATCCGTGCCGTCTGATCACAGATGTGCCGGCTGATCTGGATCTACAATGGTCGCACATGCGTAAAAATGCGTATATATCAAGGAAAGGGTTAAAGTTTTCATTCTTTCACATTATTTTAAGAGTTTTATTTTGAACTATAAGTAAATGCCCTTTATTTATATACATTTTTAAGTCAAAATGTAGTTTGTACACAATGACCAATACAAAGTACAACAAAGGACAAATATTCTGCAGATTTGAAATTTGTGGTCCTTTATTTGATCACAGAAATAGCAAAACTTAAGTGACCGCAGAAAAAACCACTTGTACAGTATTTTTCATGCTAGAGGAAGTGTGTGAATTCAAATCCAAGCAAAACTTTAAACACGAGATATCTTAAGTTAGAAAATAATACAAATGTCTGCCTTTAACCTTGCAAGAAAATGTCACATAAGCCTTCTGTGTGACAGTTTGTCAACATGTAATTAAATGACTCAGTGGTTTGTAAGAAAGTGATAAATATGAATTCTTTTCAGTGTTAACATTGTTTTGAGACAGGTGTAAGTCTACAATTCTTTACAATAGTGTACAGGGCCCTCGCTAGACTTGCAAATCAGGGAGAAGTTTTGTCATAATTGTACTGAAATATGGAGAATTTTGCAGTCATCAGCATTCTTTTTTTATATAGTCTATACAACATGACTTCTCCCATAGCTCAAAGATGGGAGAAGTCTGGTCACTTTTGGGAGACCACTTGTCCCAAGTCTCCTTCTAGTGAGAGCCCTTGTGTATTCAAAGCTATTACTTTACATATAAGGGCTTTATCACATGTGCAAACGGTGTAGATCAGATCAGCCAGACACTGTGCCATCCAATCATTTTCTACACAGAAAAACACTACTGAATCAAAAAGTGATCAGTTTAGAATTAAATCGCACAGCATGGATGTTCCAGATTTTCTGGGACTACCCGGTTAGCCCATGTATAACAGCTGTATCCCTCATAGCAAAGGGTTATAATAATACTTATATGTTACAGCTATCAGCGCACTTCAGTACAGAGACATCCAGAGTTCAGTAACAGGGTTGAGATTGTTCGAGACATGGCTTTGTACATCCAACCAGTCCAGATGTCCGACAGCGGTCTGTACACATGTACAGTAACAGTGCAAGGAAGGGCTCAGGATCTGAGACGTCAAGTCTATCTCAATGTCAAAGGTAAGTTGAAAAACTATGCCCAAGATTGTAAAACTGAAACTGGAGACCAGTCAGAAAACTCAAGCATCTGATTGGCAGAAATAGAGAGTGTCAAATCTGAAGCAAATGAGTGGCTGATTTGTAAATTTGCTGTATTTCAGCCAATCAGATGCTCGAGATTTGAGACTGGTTTCCAATCATAGATTCATGATCTTGGGCGCTGGTGAGGTTCTTTTCTGTTGGTTTGTGTTGTATGTAACATGTAAGATTTACACAAGTAGGGTATGATATTTAATCTTGAAATACAACATGCTGGTAAGCAGGACAGAAATGTTACTCTCTTCTACAAAGTAAACCATCAAATATCTATTTATTTGAAAAATCAAGGCAACCTTGATGTAAAAGGACCAGAGATTCTGAACAATCGTGCCCTTGCAGCCCCTCCTTGGATACAGCCCTCGCTTCTACTTGGATAAAAATTATCATGAAAAGCTCAAATCCACATAAAGGTAGAGTTTTGTTTCAGCCATCAAATACTAAAACATTTGGTTTGAAGCGACAATTTGATAAATGGCAACATCCAGTACTTGCAGCTACAGGGTTTCGGATAATTCCAATTGGGTAAAACTTAATAGGTTTGTTGGTTTTTACTGCAAAATGCTAGAAGCCAATTGGCTTGCTAGAATGTACCAGTGGATCAGTCAACCTTCTGATTTTAAACCAATTTGGTAACATTGTGCATTTTGTATCCCCCACCCACTGTAACCCCCACTGCTCAATTTTTAAACTCTTTTATTTTGTTATTTTTAAGCGCAAACCAACACAAATTTCTAAGGGGGTGGGGGTAGGGTAGTTGTACCCCCACCACTCACCCCCTCCAAAATAATTTTGTTACTTGTTTCTTTTTATTTATTTCTAAATTTAAACCAATGAAAAAGTTCTTCAGGGATAGAGTTCCAGGGACATAAACCAGCCCCATCACCCAGATTTATCAATTCATTGAAGTGTTTACATGGTTGAATATGGAATGTTTTATTTTTTATCTTGTTAACTTGTTAGTAAACAGATTTAATCAGTGTCAGAAATACAAAAAGAAAAGACAACAATGCTGAGGAATGGGAAAAATCATCCTTTAATTGCAAAAAAACTAATGTGAAATATTGCTGTACTTAAAACAAGAATTGTCAATAAATTATTTTAGAAGTGTGCTTGGCAGAGAGAAAATTAGCACAACATTTCATATCTGTCAGTCAGATTTTTACAAATCTAGGGTGTATGTAATAATTACCTGAGTGGTTTGGTGATTTCTGCTGAAGCACAGAAAAATCATTACAAGCGCCTCTGTTGTCAGACATGAAGTTGCTTTTAGTCAGAAAGTAATTTACAGACTGGAGAAATTGAAGTTCAGAGTGTAGGGTATACTAGTTTTCAGTACAAATTTTATATGTTTACTTCATATTCACTGTTAGGTGGATTTTCATCAAACTTGCACAGATGTTCAGGCAGGAGGTGAAGATGATTGTTTAAGATTTTTAACCTGCAATGGCAGAAGAGTTATTGTCCCAGATTATTTTAAGTGTATAACTTGCATATGTAATAGAAATCTTTTGAAAAACTTTTCATTTACTATCAGGTGAATTTCCATCAAACTTGCACAGATAATCAAGTAACACCAATAAATGTTTATTGGAAGATGAATAATGCATATTTGACTACTTTTATAAGAATTATGCCCCCTTTTTGGCAAATTGATTCTAGTGTGTAATGCAAAAAAACAAACAAACATATTTAATTCATTCATAATTACATGGTGCAATTAATTCTACAGAAACTTCTCTTCATGATCCTGAAATTGCAGGCACTTGAAGGAAATTGTTCATGAATCATGATTGATGTGCATAACAAATATTCCTGAAGTATATCATTCAAGTTGAACACAAATAAAATTGAAGCATCTACTTAATGTTACAAACCTATCCTTACTACTTGTAGTACAAAACCTTACACTTATCTAAACTGATTGCACATTTGACATATGTCACAATAAGTGCTTAAATGTTTAAATTCTGTTAAATGAATATGTTAGTGAAATAAATCACAATTTAATGAGGAAAGCAATTGACGTTTTTAAGTTTTCAAAAGTATTTGCCATTTTTTATGAATTTTAAATGTTAAACATAATAATAGACTAAGGCATTGTTTGTTACTGTGACAGTGAGCATAATCATATATGGTTAAAATTTATGTATTATAAAAGTTTTACTGACAGTTTTATCAGATAAATGAATGTGTATCAGGTGCCAAAAGATTATGTAATTAAATTAGAATTCCAGCAATTGTAAACCATTGTTTACTCTTTCATCTTTCATTTTTATTACATAGCTGATACATATTGAAATAACAATTTCTTTTGTAAAGAATATAAAGGAAGTACTTGAGGGAATTCATAATATTATTGTATTATTTTAGGAAGAATTTATTAAATTAACAGTTTTTGCTTTGCTAGCTTTCATCTTTTCAAAGACTGCATATTTTGATAACAGAATGTAATTAATCACATTTTGTGCAGCAAATCTGCCCTCCATTCCTCCATTCCTCAAAGGAATCAGTATGGGAAGTCATAATCCTGCCACGGCATACCATTTAACACAGTTTGAATGAAAGTATGCCATTGTACACTATTGAAAACTTTTTATGTCACATGATTTGAAACCACACTGTCACATGATCACAACCTACAATGTCACATAAATTGTAATCCCTATTTAACATGATTGAATCCAGCAAATGTCACATTATTAAAACCCACAATGTTGCATGATTGAATCCTACATTGCCACATAACTTAAAACCTAAAAATGTCACATGATAGTGTCACATGATTGAATCCTACAATACCACATAATTAAACCTTACAATATCACATGATAGTGTCACATGATTGAATCCTACAATGCCACATAATTATACCCCCGCTTCAAAGAAGAGGGGGGTATACCGTTTTACCCTTGTCCGTCCGATTTTATGCTCTATGCTCACCTACTTCCTGTTCGATGAATACTTAGATTTTTACACATAGTTGACATACATGCACAATTTTCGTCGCAGTTTTCTAAGCAACTATAACATGCAACAGCCTGATATTTTGCATAATGCTTTATCCTATAGTTCCTAATGGTGTAAAGCGATTTTATGCTCCTTGCTCATCTACTTCCTGTTTACCGAATACTTAGATTTGTGCACATAGTTGACATACATGCACAATATCCATTGTAGTTTTCTAAGCAACTGAAACATGCAGCAGCCTGATATTTTGCTTATTGGTTCCATATGGTGTAAAGCGATTTTATGCTCCTTGCTCATCTACTTCCTGTTTACCGAATACTTAGATTTGTGCACATAGTTGACATACATGCACAATTTCCGTCGCAGTTTTCTAAGCAACTATAACATGCAGCAGCCTGATATTTTGCATAATGCTTTATCCTATAGTCCCATATGGTGTAAAGCAATTTTATGCTCCTTGCTCATCTACTTCCTGTTTACCGAATACTTAGATTTGTGCACATACTTGACATTCATGCACAATTTCCGTTGTAGTTTTCTTAGCAACTGAAACATGCAGCCGCCTGATATTTTGCTTATTGCTTTATCATATATTCCCATATGGTGTAAAGCGATTTAATGCTCCTTGCTCACCTACTTCCTGTTTACCGAATACTTAGATTTTTATATAATTATAGATGACATACATGCACAATTTGTGTCGCATTTTAAAAAGATGCGAACATTATTTCTGTATACTCTGACAAAGCCATATTGCGGGGGTATTAATCACCTTCAGTGATAGCTCTTGTTAAACCTTACAATATCACATGATAGTGTCACATGATTGAATCCTACAATGCCACATAATTAAACCTTACAATATCACATGATAGTGTCACATGATAGAATCCTACAATGCCACATAATTAAACCTTACAATATCACATGATAGTGTCACATGATTGAATCCTACAATGCCACATAATTAAACCTTACAATATCGCATGATAGTGTCACATGATTGAATCCTACAATGCCACATAATTAAACCTTAAAATATCACATGATAGTGTCACATGGTTATATCCTGCAATGCCACATAATTAAACCTTACAATATCACATGATAGTGTCACATGATTAAATATAGAATGTAACATTATTAAAACATACAGTGCTACATGATAATGTCACATGATTGAATCCTACATTGTCACATTATATGAATTCACAGTGTCACATAATTTAAACCCAAAATGTCACATGATTCTTCATAAAATAACCTACAAATAATTAAAAATAACTGCTGTCTGATTTTTTGGGGGGCTTTTGTTTCTTATCTTGAAACTTGGTTCTTCTCTTTAATTAAGTTGTACAGTGTACAGCAATGTAATGTGTGTGATCTATCTGTAAAAGAATCAGTGCTGCAACTATATTGTTTAACTGCATAGTTTACACTCATTAAAGATAAAGAGATTGTTCAGATTACATAATTTATGGTGGGCTAAATTATTTAAGAAACAATATTAAGTCATTAATAGGTGACATTTGTAAAGAAAACCAGAAATGTGATACATAGAGAAGTTAATCGGCTTTGATTTTAGAAGTGTCATGTCTGACATGTTATCTAGTGTCAATTAAGTTCATCAGTGATAATATGGTGTCAGTTAATAGTTTCTGACTGCTTCTAACATTTGTTATTCAGGTGTAAAAGTTGTCTTTGTAAAGATTTTCATATTTGATATTTATCCTCATATGCCAGAAGTACATCTATTTTCCAGAACGCATATACAATACACAATGGTGAAAATGGGCCTATTGACTTTGTGATTATTGATTATTGTAGATCCTGGTAAAATGATGGACTTTAGTGTTCTAAAAATGATCAAAACTGTTTTTCTAGATGCATTCAGAATGTTCTTCTGACTGTCTGTTTGAGCCGTTTGGTTATCTTGTTATTTGTTTCCTTTTTGTGTCGCCTGCAATACCAGATAGACACATAGGCGGTGTCCTGTAGTCCCCCAACTTTAACATGAAACTTAATGTTGCCCAAACTGTCTGGTTACCTCTTTGAACTATTGTCAGTCTACCCTTTGTGATTGACTCTTCAACCATTTTGCAGACTTCACTGTGTCTGTTTGCCAGTGTAAACAAATTGTTACCTTGAACCTTTTAGCAAACCTAACTGTCTGTTAATTATGTTGACAGATTGCTTTCTTGAACCGTTTTGCAGAACTTGTGTGCAGAGAATGCTTCTTTTAACCAGTATATTAAACAGTTTGAAGACTATACTGTCTGTATACTGACTTGTTGAAACATTTTGCAGTCTTCATTGTCTCGCTTTCACCATGACGATTTTGAAGATCTCAATATTTGTACGTTATTTTCATATAATATTAAACTGCAGACCTTCTGTTTGGTGGCTTCTGGTACTAGAAGATCCTGTTTGTCTGGTTTCTCTTCCATTTTAATACTTCTGTCATGGTCTTCCATTATAATACTTTTGTCATGGTCTTCCATTATAATACTTTTGTAATGGTCTTCCATTATAATACTTTTGTCATGGTCTTCCATTATAATACTTTTGTCATGGTCTTCCATTATAATAATTTCGTCATGGTATGGTTGTCTATTTGAATTATATGAATTTAACATGGTTGCCTTCCTCAGCTATTTTCAGTTGTCTTCTTGAATCAGTTCTCAGACTCTTACTGCCTGGTTGCCACTTTGAATCATGAGCAGACATAATGCTGTCATATTGCCTCAGTGAGACATTTGCAGACTTCACTGTCTGGCTGCACAATTATGCAGACCCCATTGTCTGGGTGGCTCTTTGAATCACTTGCAGATCACACTGTCTAGAAGTATCATTATGCAGACCCAACTGGGTTTTACTATTTTTCAGACTTTAATACGGCCTTATTTTTGCAGACATGCCTCCAAAGATGTTACTTTCTGTTGGCAACCAATACTTGGTCTCCTTAAACAATTCGATGAACCTGCTGTCTAATTGAACCATTTTCGTAGATGCTTTTTTTAACCCTTTCCTCCATAGACACCCCTTTATTTTGTGGGCGAACAGTTTAGGTCCAGATCAGCCGGCACATCCTTGCTGTCTGATCAGGATCAAAATTACTGGCTTTTTGATTCGGTAGGTTATTTCTGACCAAAATGTGCAGAACCTGATCAGACGGCACATCTGTGCCGTCTGATCTCAATCTACACTGGTCGCACATGCGTAAAAATGCCTAGATATGGAGAAAAGGGTTAAACCATATGCAGATATTCCTTTCTTGTTTCTGATATTCATCTTTATCTTTCATATTGGGAGTCTCTATTAAAGCAAAAGGGAAAATGAATGTATTAAGTAATCAAGTAAATTTACTTAATATTTACTTAACACCCATAGCACAATTACCTGCTGTATGTGGCTTGCAGTTTGACACCTTTTTGATCACTGATATCTTGATTGTAACACCTAATCATAATATATCTTTAGATCTTTAGAAAAGTATCTTTACATAATTATCTCTTATCTTCTTGTCCCAATGCTTTTGATTGACAATTGTGTGTTTTCTTCGGCAAAGTCCAAATCAAACAAGACTTAAGTGCTGTATTAGGTTTAAGATTAATTAAAGCCCTTACAAAGTGTGAATGTTCCCAGTTGCCAAATAGAAATAAGATAATGGTTGGACCAGTTTCCATAATGCCAGTATAGTCCGATTTTGACCCGTGAGCTGTGACCTTTCGGACAAGTCCACTCTTAATATACTAAATAGGTAAAGTGCGTCATTTTACAGAGTTACCGTTAAATTTCTTTACTTATATGACATTAAAACCTGTTCAAAGCAGTAGATATTGAGTTAAGACGCAATAGCTCAGTGGATAGGATCTCGGGCTATGATGCAAAACATTGCATGGTCAAATCCAATTAAAGTAACTTTTTAGTTTTGTCTCATTTCTTTTTTTATAATTTTAATTTAGTTCATATGATATTATTTTAATAGTATTAAGCTGTTTTATCATTATATTTTGCAACCCACTTTTAATTTTGTTCACATTCATTCCATTTTTAACAATATATTTTTGTTGAGCAGCTTTCCCTGACCCCATACACCTCCGTACCAAAGGAGCGTTGACAATTGTGAATCCTGGCGTTCTGTAAACACTTGTTGTTACATTCATTTTCTTTAATAATTTACAGAATTCAAAACCACTTTGTACAATGTTTCGCATCGCCCAAATTATGTGTTATGAGTAAGCATCAATTGCGACATTTTATCAACTCGCTTGATGAAAGTTTACTCGAAATTTGTACGGTTTAATGCCATTGTTGTCGGTGTCTAGATGAATGAATTGAATAAAAAAACATTACAAACAGATAAATGAATTCTCTTCATGGGATTCGAACACACAACCCTTAGATCATATTACAAGAAATCAGAAACGTTACTGCCACGGCCATGAAACCTTTTGTCAAAGAGCAGTACAATTTCAACATAATGAGCTATGATGGGAATACCTAACATCCCTATTTTGCGGAATATTCCAAAAATCTATAAATACAAAAGTACATTCACGGCTCAATGCGTAAAATCGGACTATACAGATATAATTAGTGATGAGCCGATGATCGGAAGACATCGATTAGCAACGTGTAAATGCTTCTCGATGTCGATGATCGATGTCGTCCTCTCATAATCGATTAACAGTTGAGGCATGCGCAGTGTTAAGTCAAAATATAAAGATACGGGTTCCGGCTTTTACACCGGCCATAAAGGGAAATCACTTTAAAAAATTGAAAATTAAAATGGCGACCTGACCCGAGAGATTTACGAGAACCCAGGCAAGAAATCTCAATCAGAAGTGTGGAAGCACTTTAGATTCTACAATATTAACGAAGAACTTCCACTGCATAGAAACAAACCTAGACCTAACAAAAGGCATTTGCAGAATTCGTGCAAAGAGTACAAAAATACAAAAAACATAAACGCAAAAATGGCGCAGAATTTGTCGACCATCTGAGTTGCGTAGCTATATGACGATGGTAAAAATTCTTCGAATAAATTTGTGTTGCATTTACTAGACCTCAAAAGTTAGTTTCATGTGCCCTCAGTATATTATTCATAGGAAAACGCAATAATTTTGCAGTTGAGAATTCAGTGGCGCATCTAGAAGGGTTCAGTGTTGTTGCACAAATAACCTTTTCGGGCAGCAATGATTTTGATTAGGGCTTTGGTCAGAAAGTTGGAAATTATTAGTAACAAGTAATTATGAAAGATACTGATCTAAGACCATTTGTAAACCTAACACTGCGTAAATTAAGAAACCGATTATAATCATGAAATCGCATCGGAAGTGGCAACCGATTCCAACTGATAATAGATTATGATTTGCAACCGATTTCCCAACACTAGATATAATATTGTTTGCTTCTATAACATTTTCATGATTGTTTATGAGCTATTTGCTACGGGTTTTCAAATTGTGTACAGTGTTCAGTTATCTTTGAAACTACTTTATATACAGCTTTTAAATGTGTTCATTATGTCATGACATCATCACCTGGTCTGCCAAGTTCCATAACTCTAATTTCTAATTTAATGTAGTTATGGCCCAATACATTTTCAGTTTGCATTTTCATTGTACAATTGTTCATCATAATTGGCTAAGTTCCAGAACTTAAATTTGGATCATATTGTGGCTTATTATAATTGTTCTTTAAATTCATAGTTAATGTTATGTGGGTAGCCTATTATCTTAGAATTACCAATTTACAGCTGGATACTTCATTATACACTTCATCATCGTTATTGGAGTGGGTATGCCAAGTTTCAGAACTATTACTTTCTTTTTTATCAAATCATGGCCATTTTCTTATATTTTCAAGGTTTTTAAGATTATGTTTGCAAACTCATAACTTATATACTATGTATACTTGACTATTATTTTTGTATATTTGTTCACCATTATCTACTCAGTTGTTTATCAAGTACCATAACTCTATCTTGTATTTTGATCAAGATAATCCCTTTTGGGAATTTCAAATATTTGTTGAAAGCTTACATCTAAGTTATTTTCTAACATAGTGCTAAAACCTAAAGCTTTGGAACTTAATATATACTATAAAAAGTGTTAACTGGCTGAGTTACCCTTGGTTTTTAATCTGAATTTAATCACAAACAATTTGCAAAATGAATCACTGTAATATATCTGACAAAAAGTTTCTTCATTTTCCTATTTCCCCCTTTTATATTTATATATGGATAACTACCGAAAAATTGGTAGCTGCAATTTGCCAATGATGTTTTAAATTTCGTAAAGTCATATATGCAGAAATTTCACCCATTTAGTTTTACACATGAGATGCCTATTATGTGTATCACTGAAGTTCAGTTTTTGCCTAACAGATAAATAGAAAGATTTGAAATGTAAATTATTTGCTGTGGGCTAAACACGGGTGGTTTACTAGACATTTTCATTCATTGAATTATTTTGCCTTATTGATCACAAGGCAACAAAGCAACCATTCAATGAGGTGGAGTTAATCATTCATTAAACTGCACAAACTTTTATAAAACTTGCACCAACTGCACCATTGTAACCACCCTATATCCTACAAGTGTGTGAGCAAATAGGTCAAGGTTAGCTGTGTAGTTTCGTTGCAAATTGTAAAGGACAGACTTGATTACATCTAGAAATTGGGAATTCTCCACCATCAGATTTGACATTTATTCATTCTGAAATCAAGCTAGACATTACACAATGCAGGGAATGATCAATGGATATATTTTCAAATTGTTTGGGATCCTCTAATGGAGAAGAAATAAGTCCTTCCAAAGACTGCAAATGACCTACCGCAAAATTCCTTTTTAACACCCAAAGCTGCTCACCTACAACAGAATTGAATAGCCTGTCATGAATATAAAACTGAGAATGGAGACCAGACTCCATTTCAGCCAATCAGATCCTTGAGGTTTGAGACTGGTCTCTTAACTCAGTTTTATAACGTTTGGCATTGATGACCTGAAATTAAGTTCTTATCTAAATTTCTGGCGCGCACACCTGTAGCTTGAACTGCTATTTTATATTTGCACCAGATTGCAAGAATATAAAATGTATACCGGTATGTTCAACTACCCCAAAAATAATGCAAATGAAATAGAAAAAAATGTTTATGTGTCAGAAAGACTGATGATTATATCTTAGGGGTCCCCGCAGGATATTTCCATATTCAGGTAATTATATCCAAGTATAAAAACACAGCATGATTCCAGGAATGAGCAATAAATTTATTCTAATTTGTCCCAGGATAAAGTGCCCTATAAGGTTATAGACACTATTAAACTGAAATCTGTTCATTAATTATGCACTATATTAACATTGAATAGACTAGTGATGATATTTCACTCAGTAGGTATTTAAGGTAGCATATATACCCAGTTTGGGACAGGACACCAGATTTAACCAAATTTATGAGTCAAACAAAATTTTTAAAAGTTACCAGAGGTAAGAAAAATTCGATTTCTCAGCTCATATGAAACTAATCTGACATGGGTTTGATTTGCCGTTTCCCTTAATAAAGGCCAGATATCATCAAAGTACAAGTATCAACCACAAATTTATGATTTGTTCAACTATCTGTAAAAGTTCACCATTGTTCAGGAGAGAAATTGAGAAATTTCCAGCCTTCTGACCAACCAAACAACCAACTAACACCCCCCCCCCCCCCCCAAAAAAAAAAAAAGATTTTTCTTTTTTTTCTTTCTGAACTGAAACTGACAAAACAAATTTCAAGCTTAAGTGGGGTGGTTCCAGTTTGGTGATGCACCAAGCCCTTAAGATATTTACTACAATACTGATCCCTATTAATACTTAAGAAGAAAACCTGGTTTGGTCGCACTGTGGCGTCTTCTTGATTCAAGCAATATTAGTTTAACCCTTCCCTCCATATATACGCATTTTTATAAATGTGCGGCCAGTGCAAATCAGTGCCTTCTGATCAGGTCTCCACTGGTCGCATTTTGGTCAGAAATAACCTAACAAATCAACAAGTGAACAGTGCAGATCCTGATCAGACGGCAAAAAAGACTGCAGATTGATGGATGCTTTTGAAACCCATGCAGTTGCTTAAATTATATAAGGAGTAGGTTGTATGCAGAATTAATTGCATTTATGATCCTGTTTATGCATTCCAACAGCCTGCGCCAGAAAATGTTTTCAATGTCTGACTTTTGACTACATTACCTCATAAATTTTCTATTGTCAAAGACGACAGAAAACATTTGTTATACCAGACTTTGTTTGAATTTTTTTTTAATTAAATTTACAAATTCTTTAAAAGTATTGTAGTTTGCTTCCAGAATTATGCAGGAGTGGAAAAAGTTATTGTATAAGTAAGATAATTAAAGTGAGAATAATAATGAAATAGGTAATGCCATTGAATTAAACATATGACATGACCATAACTTATCCTGACATTGATATGCATTATTTAATGAAACTCATGTCTCACGTTATCCAAAAACCTCAAAATTCTTGTTTTTGCAGGTGAAAATCATAAATATTACAGCTTTCTTCTCTTTTAATTTGCCTTAACCCTCTCCACTATAGACACACCTTTATGGCATTGGCGAACAGTGTAGATCCAGATCAGCCAGCACTTTCTTGCCATCTGATCAGGATCTGCACTGTTCGCTATTTGATTTATTAGGTTATTTCTTACCAAAATGTGACCAGTGCAGATCCAGATCAGATGGCACGGATGTGCCGGCTGATCTGGATCTACACTGGTCGCACACACGTATAAAGGCATATATATGGATGAAAGGGTTAATGACAATCCTTATCAATGGATGTGCTTATAAACCATCAAACGGCTCGATAACCAATTTTGACAAAATTAATTAAATCCAATTCCACCAAATGCAGAAATTAACAATATTGTCTGCTCAACTAAAGAATAATGTTATCTAATGTAAGACATATGTTTACATGTCAGCACATATTTAGGCTTCTTTTTATGTTATGAGTTATGGGCCTTTGAATTTGTTATAATAGTAAAAATAATAATAATAATATTAATAAAAATTATAAAAATAATGATAATTATTATTATTATTATTATAGCACAATTGCTATATCATAGCTTTCTACAGGTAGCGTTCATAAGTTCCACAGCCCATGTATTTATTTGACCCCTTTAACATTTTACTCCAAATATATGCCTTTAACAATAATAGTCACATCTTGGTCAGAAATAACCTAATTGTTCAACCCTTTCCCGTACAGATACACCTTTATTGCTAGGGCGAACAGTTAAGATCCAGATCAGCCGGCACATCCGTGCCGTCTGATCAGGATCTAAACTGTTCGCTTTTTGATTCATTAGGTTATTCCTGACCAAAATGCGACCAGTGCAGATCCTGATCAGACGGCACGGATGTGCCGGCTGATCTGGATCTACACTGGTCGCACATGCATAAAAATGCCTATATATCCAGGAAAGGGTTAAAAAATGGACAGTGTATGTGCCATCTGATCAGGATCTACACTATTCCTCCGTGGATAACAGTCTTACCCACGGAGCAAAGGGTTAAGGCCCATATCGACCATCTTGATGAAAGGGACAGTTGATACCAATCTGGTATATTCTGTTTAAGTAAAATTTGAAATGTGCTCAATCGAGACAGGCAGGCTAGAAGATTATCAAAAATCGCCTCATGGTAGAGTGAGCTGATTTTGATACACACTGTTTGATTATGAATACTAAATTGCTCGTTGTTTGATTACTATTTTGTTTGTTTAAAGATACGTTTTTAGTGTCAAGTTGTTGAAGTTGTTGTCCAAAGCATTTTAATCATGAAATTATCGAAATTATCGCAGTTTATCATAAAAAGGCTGATATTAACGAGATCATAGACGTAATTATTACATAAATGATTGTTTATTTGACATGATTTAATTATTTTCTCTTTCGCTGCATTGTGACAGCAGTTGCTTAATTTACCCATAATACATCACTGGGATAATTCCCTGAGATCATAGCAAATGGGTGTAAATAGAGTTTGTGATGGAGTGTGTGAAAATGGTGAAAATTGTGTCAATGAAATTACTATGTTTTCACATAAAAGTAGGAAATAATGTGGAATTTTCTTGAATATAGTGCAGAGACGTTTAAAAATGTTGAACATTTTGTTAGTGTGTTAAAATAAAAAATAAAAATAAACTTTTTACTTGATCAGAATTTAAACAATTTAATTGTTGAAATCTTAATTAAACTAGTAATAAAAACTTACATTTATAGAACAAAATTATTGCATGTTTTGGCTACACATAACAGTTAAGAAGTTTAACAGTTCATGAAACATCGCGTTCTTATTTCCCATCTGCTTAACCCTGTCCTCCATATATACGCACTTTTAGGCATGTGCGACCAGTGTAGATCCAGATCAGCTGGCACATCCGTGCCATCTGATCAGGATCTGCACTGGTTGCATTTTGGTCAGAAATAACCTAATGAATCATAAAGCGAAAGTTTAGATCCTGATCAGACGGCATGGATGTGCCAGTTGATCTGGATCTAAACTGTTCGCCCTTACAACTAAGGTGTTTCTATGGAGGAAAGGGTTAACACAGTTCATGAAACATTGTGTTCTTATTTCCCATCTGCTTAAAGACATGCAAATAGCTAGTCTTGCTGAACTAACATTAGCTTTGACTAGAGGTGCATAACATCATAGCAAAGCGGAAAATTGTCTTGTTACATGCAATGTTGACTTAGCATACTGCTGTTTTATAGTGGGACTGGAATTTATGTATATGAAAAGGATCATAATATGGATAATTGAATAATTTGAATTTTATCCAGAAATTTTTATGCACATCAAAACATCTGGTTTGCAGGCTGAGGTGCTACAGGCACTTCTGTGTGTTGTAGTTTTAAGCTGTAAAATAATTAAGAAAATGTATTTTTGATATATTTATCCTTTATTTCAATGCATGTGTTACCAGTGTAGATTCAGATCGGCCAGCACATCTGTACAATCTGATCTGGATCATCACTTTTTTTCATGCAATTTAAAAGTCTCTATGGAACAATAGAGTTATTTGCCCAAACACAGCCAGGCAAGTCCTACATTTTCTGAAGCGCAACAGTACTTTGCCACTAAAAACATTTTCTTTATCCTGTCAGATACTTAACATTTTACAAAAGTCCAGGTTGAAGGTATCAGCAAACTTGATATCCGATTGTCACATTGAAAATAACACTTTTGGTAATGTTTTTTTGGAAGTGACACAGTAACATTGATGTGTTAATTCAGCTGTCATTCAGGAATAATGTAACAAAGATCGATTGAAAACTTTGTTTCTTCCACTTAAGCCAGTTACAAGTAGCAATATGGCACATTTTATCCTATTAATTTGGCATGGCGTTAGATTAAATTTTGCATATGCACAGAAAATGTGATTAAGTAGCTTAAATAAAGTCCCATGTCATATTTTATGG
This sequence comes from Corbicula japonica, assembly GCA_038501625.1. NCBI lineage: Eukaryota > Metazoa > Mollusca > Bivalvia > Venerida > Cyrenidae > Corbicula > Corbicula japonica. The sequence continues at coordinate 8,234,231 of JAZAYU010000006.1, read as the reverse complement.
CAACGTAATTCTGGCAAATTGATGCACAGTGCACTTTAAGAGCTGAATTGCATGAATTTACTCATTATTTTGGGGTGTAACAAATACAATACAAGACAACTAGGGACAATATGCAGATAGACTTGTTCGATACTTATTTGATATTCAGACTAATTTGGGAATTATTTGGAATTTAGAAAATCCTCTGGGATCAACTTTGTGACAGAAATATTATTTTTGTAGTGCAATATTAAAGCTGAGATGAAATTTTCAACAGCAGCCATCAAAAGTATGCAAATTTGGAATAAGAGGCTTATGTTGTGGACGGAAGTGAACAAAGTGTATTGATGGGTCATTTTATTAAATAGTTCTGCTTCTATAATGTTGTGTTTAATACTTTTCTTTAGAAGGATTCTAGGTTAACCCTTTGCTGAATAGGATATGACTGTTATCCATGTGTGAACAGTGTAGATCTAGATCAGGATCTAAACTTTTCATGTTTTGATTTATTAGGTTATTTCTGACCAATAAGAGCTAACAGTGTTACTAAGACAATGATCAGTGCCCAAGGTTATAAAACTGAGCATGGAAACCAGTCTCAAATCTCAAGCATCTGATTGGCTGAAATGGCGACCAGTCGCCATTTCAGCCAATCAGATGCTTGAGATTTGAGACTGGTTTCCAATCTCAGCTTTATAACCTTCAGCCCAGAGGGCACTGGATATAAACTGTTCCCCGTGGATAACAGTCCTATCCAATGGAGTAAAAAGTTAATTAACTCACCATTAGAAATTTAATGAATGGTATATTTTAGTGGGAAAGCAATAATCACAAATGACAAGATAGGAGTATCTAATAAAAATAAATGGGGAAAAACACATTTTTTACGGATACCTGACTTATGGAACATACCTGTACAAGTAGTTTTTTGTGTAAATAATATTTATGTATGTATTGGCGGTAAAAGTAAAATAAATCACAGTAAATATACAATTACAGGTGACTTCAGGAAAAATATCTGTCTTTTGAAAAGTTTCTGCTGGTGGCATGTAATTGATATATTAATCCAGTTTAGTTGATTTACTTGAGTCAGTGGTTTTATAGAAGTCGCTGTAATTTTCATTGTAACTTTCATTTCGTATTAGTTAAGGTGACATAAGGAATTGAAATAGTGTCTGGAGTATTTATAAGCTTATAAAAGCAATTGTTTAATTAAATAATGGGAAAACTTACATAAAATTGAGATTTTTATAAGCTGATAAAAGCAATTGTTTAATTAAATAATTGGAACACATATTATACTGAGAGACTTAATTCAAATTCATTGTGGATATAAATTGATAGTGGAAGCGTGGAAAATATTTAGAAAATTTTAATTTTGGTTAGTTTTACTAGAATATGAATAACAATTTTAATTTGAAAATTTTCTAATGGACTTTATTACTGGTGCTTTACTTAATGCACTAAAAATCAAAATCCAGTAAAGGAATTTAAGGTTGTCACTGTAACTGGTGGAATTCAGTGTAACCGCAGATATGTTGAAAGGAAATTAATGAGTACTTAAAACAATAATAGACTAGATCATAATAATATCATACAAACTGGATCTTTATTATTCATAATTTGTAGCCAGCCGGGATGTGACAATATTAAATGTGAATTAAATTTACTTGAAAATATTTTCGGAATAATGATGACTTCTGTTTATTAAAGAGGAATAAAATGAAAGAAACGATAGATTGTGAAAGAAAAAAATAAGAGGAGAAAGTTAAGTGGAGTGTTATTATTGTGTTCATTTTGAATTTGGTTTAAAGATATAATTGCTGCGTCTGTGATAAAAAAATGAAGATTGAAACCATATCGTTAATCAGTATACTGGTGACTTTACCAGTATACAGTACCGGTGGTACAACACCTAGACCAATTAGAAAACAGTACCGCCCCGTGTACGTTCCATATATATTCCAATTATTCGGTGATAAAGGCTGGGAATCTCAAACTAAAAGTTTTACAGCTTCTCGGACGTCCAGTAAAACAACGTCTACAGCGAGTGAAGAAAATCAAAGAATTCCAGACCCTGCTAATTCTAGACGGCACGATACATTTCATGAAATAAAATCCAAAGGCACTGGTAAGTCAGATTCTTGAAGAGTTTATTTTTAAATCGCAAACCCTAAATCAAATTTTACCCCAATAGCAGATATATAGTTCACTGAATAATATTATTAAACTGATGATTTATATAAAGTCGCCTTCAGCTGAATTGTTACTTTTTGATGTATGTAATTTGCATTGATACACTTTATTTGAGATTTATTCATCCAAAAGGCTGTCAATGTCAAGCAATAAGTGGTATGCTGTTAGGTTAAATATTGCACTTGAAAAGTTTATAATCTAGACAATTTAAGAGCTCTTTTTCAAGATAAGATTTAACATGCATAATAACTCTGTGCAAAAATGCTCTTGAATTCACTTTTAATTTATTACCTCACTAGATTTCATATCGAGATATTTCACTCATACTTATGATTTAAAAGAACTAATTCTTTAAAAAAAATGCTTAAAAGTAACAAAGTAACATTTTTAGCATAAAATTGAGTTTCATCTTTCACAAAATGCTAATTGTGCAGTGGCCTTTACAAAACAGGTACTGAAACTTAGTAAATCATTTAAATGTGAAAATTATGTTTTGCCTGTAAGTGAATCCCTAGTATTTTGTTAAAATAATTGTTGTACTTTGCTGTTTGAAAAAATGTCTCTGTATATGAAATGTCAGATATTAAATAAATATCAATCACACTTGTAGATAAAGATGGCTAAAATAGGAAAGAATTACTCAACATAGTTGTTCAATTTAATGCTTCCTGTAATAAGTTAGAATCAGTTTTAATACGGCCTCCTTAACTCTTTACTCCGTTATAGATACATGTTTAAACCTGTGTGCAACCAGTTGACAACCATATCAGCCAGCAAATCAGTGCCATCCCATCTGGATCTGCACTGATCATATTTTGGTCAGAAATAACCTTATAAATCAAAAAGCAAACAGTGTAGATCCTGATCAGATGGTATGGATACTTATGTGCCAGCTGATCTGGAATAACACTGTTCACTCATGCCATTTAGGTGTATATATGGAGGAAAGGGGTAATAAGGTCTCGTTATCAAGTCAGGGCACAGTTTTAACCTATAGCACAGGGAGTATTGGTTAGATTCCCATAAGTGGCTGATTTTGCAAGTTGTATTCAGTGCTAAGTTATAACTCAGAATGATACTTCTTTCTGCCAGCAGTCAGACTTCCTCACTTATAAGATTGCTTCATAAACAGGTGAAATACTGACAGGAAAGGATCATTATTGAAATATTAGTGCAAATCTTGTCAGTTACACCAGAATTATTATTATTATTATATTTTATTATAATTAAAATAATTTTTTAACATTTTTTTTCATCTTTCAAAAGTGAATTCAGTAATAACGATAAAAATGTAACTCTTTAATTTCAAACTTAATTTTGGACTCCGGCTTTTCTGAAGAAAAATTCAGAAATTTTTATAACAAGTTATGTCTATGTTAAATATGTTATGTTAATTTAATGTTTATTCAATATTTTGATTACGTACAAAAGTATAACATACATATATGTATTACTACATTTTCTGTAGAAATTAATTAATTGGAAAAAATGTTTTTAAAACGATAGTTTTATCTTAAATTACAGGCAATTTTACAACAGGTGCAATTTTAATTATTAAGTTTTGTAGTGTAAGCCTACTTTCATATGGTGAACATCTTCATTCAGGGTTCATTTGCAGAGACAGGGGCCGATCCATAGGAGCTTCAGTGGGGTTGCTGAAACCCCCTTTTAGGGCAGCGGTATCAGTTTTCATGGGGAATTTGTTGGTCCAGAAAAATAAAAGTAATCCTGTAAATAACCTAAGATTGCCCTAGATGAACCCCTTCTGGAAATCTTGGCCCTAGCATAAATTCTAGTGCAATACATTTCTGCACAAATTAGTTCAGAAGCTCTGGCACTTTGGTCTGTGGTCAAGTGATGAGGACAGATATGCATTAAATTGCCAGCAGTATGCTGGAAAGGTAACCGGCACCTGTGAAGGGCTGACCTTGAAACAAATTGTTCCATCCATTTCAGCAGTATGCTGGAAAGATAAATAACACATCTGAATGACTCACCCGGAAATAAGTTGTTCCATCCATTCCAGGTGGGGGCGTTTGTTAACCTCCCACATAGATGTGCCAGCTGATCTGGATCTACACTGTTTGCCCAAGCAATAAGATGTGTCTATTAGGAAAGGGTTAAAATATAATTTTGGGGTCCAAAATTATGTACTTCTGATTGTATTACTACTGTTACTGTATACTGTATATTACTGGTTTTTATACAGTTCACCAAATTTCTAACTAAACCAATCATATACATGTATCTTTAATTGTTTCCACATGGCATTGGAGTACACTCGTTAAACTTGTGAATATGATAAGATTCATCCTTTTTACTTCTTGTTATAAAATTGCCATTATAATCTTCTCCACTTCATAAACCAAGGATATTTAATCGAGTTGGTGGCAAAACCAAAATTGACTTTTGTAAGAACGATATACACAAACCAGCATAAACAGCTGAAACATCTTCTGTTTAACAGCTACTTAAGCAATTCTATTTTATCAGAATAACATAAAATTTTTCATAATTTCTTTAGAATTCATATTTAAATGAGGTAACAGCAATCTGTGATAACAGAGAATATATGCACTTCTGACAATTTTGTGACTTTTGTTGATGTCAGTGGTTTTAAAGGCATTTAGGAGTTTAATGGTTATTTCATAAAAGTAGTGAAAATGGTGTACCTTAATTATTATCAAATTTGAAGTATATTCTTTGGTTGAGAAATTGAAATAATTTGATCAGTGTCGTTAGTGCTTATTCAGGAAGACTATTAGAATGTGATATTCCTCATACATGTATTTAATATTTTTGAAATACTTACTTCTACTAGAAGTCTTTTTTAAGTTATCTAATGTTTCTCGAAATATTAATTCTGTAATTATGTAGAAGTTCTTGATATATAGACACAGTAATTATGCAATGTCTCTGATTTATTGATTAAGTAATTATGTAAACATTCCTGATATATGGACTCAGTAATTATGTAAACATTCCTGATATATGTAGTCAGTAATTATGTAAACATTCCTGATATATGGACTCAGTAATTATGTAAACATTTCTGATATATGGAGTCAGTAATTATGGAAACATTCCTGATATATTGACTCAGTAATTATGTAAACATTCCTGATATATTGTCTCAGTAATTATGTAAATACATTCCCAAAATGTTGACTTAGTTGTGTAAAATTTTCTGATATATTGACTCAGTAATTATGTTTTCCTGATATATTGACTTATTTTTATAACCTTATGTTCCTGCTACATTTTTAACATAAAAGTCCCTGATACATGTGCTCTATTATTATACAGATAAATACTAATGTTGTGGTCGATATGCAGTTTTGCGGACCTGGGTAGTGTGATATCGACCTCGGACTTCGTCCTCGGTCGATATCACACTACCCACGTCTGCAAAACTACATATCGACCTCAACATTAGTATTTACTTGTTATATCATATACCCTATGAATTTAAAGCATTCTGATGATGATGATGATGATGATGATGATGATGATGATGATGATGATAGCAAAGGTAGTTATTAATTCCCGGGGTAGTTATCACTTTTTTCGGACTCGCGAGTATGGAGCTCTCGACCAATCAGAATGCTTTTAATTCATAGGGTATATGGTATAATGTATTATAACATGATCTATAAATAGACGCAACGCGATTGGTCACACCCCCAAAATAACCGAGTCAATAAATCTAGATCTAGATTGTCCCGCTTTCGCTGATATTGACCTGTCTATAAATAGAATCCGAAAGTTTCCATCTTTTATATTACTTATAGTTCATGTAATAAAACAGTTATTTACTTATTAGCTGGGAAATAATGCTGTTGATATTGACCGCAAAAATTGTTATTGACCTCGGCTATCGCCTCGGTCAATAACGATTTTTTAGGTCAATATCACAGCATATTTCCCAGCTAATAAGTTAATTATTTTATAATATTAGTGACCTTTATTGTTGGTTTATATTTTTTAAAAGCCTTCAATTCAGGTTGCAAATTTCAGTCTCCAGTTTCAGATAGGTTTTTCTCATGGTCAATTGATTAGAAAGATTTTTCCAGTTAATTGGTAATATAACCATTATTATTCATTGATGGCGATCTGAAGTATGTGAAATGAATTAACTTTAAGTAAAAGGCCAATATTTAGTTTCCGGGCTCAATAAAAGTATCATATACAGGTTAACTGTGGAACTTGAAATGTCACACAATCTCTGCAGTAAATTTGACCCATATAGGATCAGATGCAAGCTTTCCAGAAAGGGGGTTCTTTCAGGACAGTCTTTAAGGGTAGTAGTAGTCCAACTTGCTGTCCAAAATCCTCATGAAAACTAAACATTGCTGCCCAAGAAAGGGCATTCAAGTAACATCACTGACCCCCTCTGAATCTGCCTCGACAATGACATTAAGATTTTTCATCATGTCATTTGCAGTTACAGTAATTATTCAATTGTAAGTATAGTTTGCTTAATCAGACTCTTGATTTTTTTCTGCCTTTCATGGAATAGACTCTTTTTATAAACTGTAACCCAAATGATCTAAAAATAATCTAATCTGGAGCCTTCAACCCACATCACTTTGTGTGCTGAGTTAAACCCAAACTTAAGGATACATGACTAAGTATAGTTTTTTTTAACACAATGAAATCTTCACCTTAGTTCAGTTATGTTAATGTTGCCAGGTTTTGTTTTTCCCCAAATAAACTGAAATAAACCTTGTACCTTGTACACTCTTAACTTGAATAAACAAAATCACACCAATCCAGTGTTCAGACAGTTGTTAGTAAATACCACTGCTTTTTGTAGGTGAAGAGCTTTGACAACCACTTTTATGTATTAAGTGTTTCATGCCAAAAGTGATTCCACTTTAAAGAATTTTAAGGAAGCCCTTGTTGAAACACTAAACTTTGACTTAAATGTTAAGAGTGTGTTGTCTAAAATGTAGACAATGATGCACGCACTTCACAGCTTTGCTGCTTTAACAATTAACTCCATGGATACAACTTTTATTGCATGTGCGAACAGTGTAGATCCAGATCAGCCAGTACATCTGTGCCTCTTGATCAGGATCTACACAGTTTAGTTTTTGATTCATTAGTATTTCTAGCCAAGTAGCGAACAGTGTAGATCCAGTTCAGACAACACAAATGGATCTGCATTGTTCACCCGTGCCAATTGTGAATCCAAAATGCATTTACTTCGTGACATGATGACGTGAACTCTCTAAATCGGAGAAAGGTAGTACAGTTATATGCGGCGCCAGTAGTGATCAAAATAAATTTACATGTATTTGAAATAAAAACTTAAGTAAAACAATTTATTTCTTTCCTAAATTCTACATAATTAACCCTTTCCTCCATATACATTATACACACATTTTATCACATGTGTGAACAGGTAGATCCGGTAGGTCAGCCAGCACATCCATGCCACCTGATTTGGATCTGCACTGGTAGCATCTTGGTCAGAAATAACAGATTTGCCAGCTGATCTGGATCTACACTGTTCACCCATTCAATAAAGGTGTGTCAATGGAGGAAAGGGTTATATAAATAATTTAAATCACAAAAAATAATCAGAGTGTAACTCTCATTTGTTTCCTGTACCTTCAAATTGTCAAATACTTAAAATTGTCATAAATCCTGTCTACAATTCATACACAGCAAAGAAAAAAAAACATACCAAAAAAACTCCAGTTAAATGCCCCTCCTCTAATAAACACCCTTTCCATGTTATTCTTTGGGAGAAAAATCACTTCTATATTTCTTATGATCCAGTATTGTTCAGATTCTAATATTAGAATAAAAATAAGTGCCCCCTTTCAAAACAGTGTAATACTCCCTGGGGCATTTAAATGGAATTTTAAGGTTTGTAAAAGCCTACAGAGTGTTAAATAGCTCAGCATGAATACTGCATTAATCAGAAGAATTTCAGCCATCTATATTACATGGATTAAAATATTTAAAAGCATTAAAGTTTTTTGGGCAATTATTCTTTGGTAAAATGAAAAATGGAAGAAATAACACCACCGACATTGAATTTCTTCTAAATGGTGTGTTTATGGTGTTAAAGAAGTGGAAATATGATTTAAATCACAGTTTATTTTGCACTCCATAAAAATAATGCGGGTTTGAACCCAGGTATGTTTAGGGATTAATCATGTGGTTTCTGTCATGCATTGAGATTTTCCCCATTTAAGGTGAACAATTCATGTGTGTGTTTATTTTTCTTGAATATATTTGGGCATGAAGAGGAATATGTCAAATTCAATTTTGTGCACAGAAAATTATTTTCTTGCGCAATCAATGATTTTATTTTTACTTTGATCACAGATTTGATGATCAATTTCACCTGTATGCAATATAATGTAATTGTTAACTTGTGACATATATCAGATTGATTGTTGAGTGCAAAACAAACCTTTATAATGTTCTTTTTCCTTTATGAGATACATGGTTTTCAGCTGAACCCTGACGATGGATAGACGCTTGATTTACAACTATAGTTACTGCTTCCAGCCATGCAAAAGATAATGACATGAATTGTTATTATTGTCTGAGTAATACTGTCTTTTTCATAACAAAGTGAAAAACTAACTTTTCAAGAAAAGCATCAGACAGACAGACACAGACGGATGGCCCATTAATAAAACTACAGCTCAATAAAAATGCTGGCCATAGTAATCATTGCTTTTATTCTGAATTGTGGTAATAGAGAGCATAGTAGTACAAGATAAAGATTTAATATGTGATAATTGTAAAAGGAACATGCATTTCATCACCTTTGTGCAATAATGGATTATCTTCTTCTTATTATTTCACTTATTATTTCTTCTTATGGTACTTATACATTTTTTGCACTAAAGCAATGATTTATGTCGTATAATGCATATTTGATCTTGAAAGTAAATAATGCTTTTATTATGAGTCATATGACCAAAACAATTTGCAAAGATTGTATGTAGAGGCCAGTTTACTTTAAAAATTATTTTGCAATTGTACAAATTGATGGGCCTGAAATTACACACATTTCCTTTTCCATAAATAGCAACTGTAGCAGGAGCTAGTACTAATTGAGTTTTTAGTCACTTGCCAATATGTAATAATGATCCCTGTCACCAGAATTTGACATTTTTTAACCTGTTGACTTTTAGGTTCATAAAATCAAGTGCCGTTTTTCAGTTGTGTTTTTCTTTAGCCAAAATGATTAGGTTGATAGTTAGTAATGTTTCTTTATTATGATCAATACACTTGAATGTTTTGATGACCAAAGATTGCCATGATCTACCACCCTGTGATTAGTGCTGCTCATCAAAAGCCAATTTCTGGTAGCATGCGGTTCTTTACCTTCAATTACAGACATAATAAAAGAGGTTTTATTTCATTTGATAAGATCCATAGAGTGCCTTCACTGCCAAAAGCCATATCAATAAAACCTACTCTGTTATTCCAGTAATTCGATTATATTGCTTTTAGAATTTAATTAGGATTTATTGTGACTAGCTTTCATGTGGCCAGCCAGTTCTGGTATCCTCAATGCTGGATAAAAAGGTCCTTAATTAATTGTTTTGGTGTTGCTGTTGTCAATTGTTGCTGCTGTTTCTCTAGGTTCACTGAGTGACATTGCTTTATGTTATCTTAACCCTTTCATCCATATATATGCATTTTTACGCATGTGCAACCAGTGTAGATCCAGATCAGCTGGCATATCCATGCCCACTGATCAGGATCTGCACTGGTCACATTTTGGTCAGAGATAACAAAACAATGTGCCGGCTGATCTGGATCTAAACTGTTCGCCCTCACAATTAAGGTGTATCTATAGAGGAAAGTGTTAAGATAAGTCATTTAGCAATCCTTAAATGGTGGATCACAAATATACCTTGTGCTTTATAATTTTTATGCCCCATACCATTGGAATGTCTATAACTGTGTTTTGGGTGGTGGTGGTGTGGAGTGGGGTTGTTGGGTGTGTAAACCTTGTCCAAGTAGGTTCAGATTAACCCTTTCCTGTACAGATACATATTTTTACGCATGTGAGACAAGTGTAGATCCAGATCAGCGGGCACATCCGTGCCGTCTGATCAGGATCTGCACTGGTCGCATTTTGGTCAGAAATAACCTAATGAATCAAAAAGCGAACAGTTTAGATCCTGATCAGACGGCACGGATGTGCCGGCTGATCTGGATCTAAACTGTTCGCCCTAGCAAAAAAGATGTATCTATACAGGAAAGGGTTAATGTCTAGGCAAATTTATTAACTTCATTAGGCAAGGTCCAAAGTCAAGGTCACTGTTACAATAAATAGAATTTGTAAAGTTAAGCTGAGCTTTGTGCAATTTTTTTAATTTAAAACAATTATCCTTACAAAATCTTGGCATCAAACTTGATGTCTGGGTCATGACTATCACATGTATGATAGGATTGTAATGAAACTTGTCACAAATGATGACAACAACATGTCTTGAAGGTCAAGGTCACTGTTAAAACAAAATTTTTGCTTGCTGGCCATAACACTCCATAAGAAAACTTTTCACAAACAATCACCACAGCATGACAGTGTGTTAACTATAGCCAATATGTCTGTGTCATGAAGGTCAAAGTCGCTTTTACTTATAACAGATTTTTTACGTGCCAAAATTGTTATGCATCGTGGGATTGACATGAAACTTACCAAAGTGATTACCATAGCATGAGGATGTGATCTACACATCAGCTATGACTGTACTTGAAGGTTAAATTGTCATTTTTCACTAACAATAAAACAAAATATCCGCCATGCCATATTATGCTAGAGCTTAAAATTGGCAAGAACAAAACACAGATCTTGTTAAATAAAGTAGTGGATCTGATCAGAAAAATAGCTGTAATAGGCTGGTTTCATGGTATTGCACTGAGTTTTCTGCTTAGCTTTAATTATTTAATTGATTTACTACATTAATAGTTCATTTATTACTTTGTTCTAACTGCTTTGTCATTTCAGCTATCAAAATTGCTAGTTTGAATTAAAATTCTTAATAAGACAGGGTTTGATAAGTTTAAATTTAACAGAACAAAAATGAAGTAATAAATATTATATAATTTGAATTTAGATGAATTGTTATTGAACACAGTTGCATTTTACATGAACACTGTACAGTTATAGGGCCATCACAGTCAGTCTGTGTTGGTTCAAACCAATATCCTAGACATTTTCAACAGATTACATAAGCAAATCCAGACTTGCAAATTGATTGAAGTCTATCAGAATGTCTAATTACTTAACCCTTTCCTGTATAGATACACCTTTATTGCTAGGACAAACAGTTAAAATCCAGATCAGCCAGTACATCCGTGCCGTCTGATCAGGATCTAAACTGTTCGCTTTTTGATTCATTAGGTTATTTCTGACCAATATGCTACCAGAGTAGATCATGATCAGACGGATGTGCCGGCTGATTTGGATCTACACTGGTCGCACATGCATAAAAATGCGTATATATTATGGAAAGGGTTAAAAAAGTTCCTAATAATTTTGCAGAATTCATCTATTCTTACACTTTTGTCACATAATATTATCAAACATTGAGTTCCTTTAACCATTTACTCCATAAATATGATTATGCCCTTGTCCTTCCATCCGTCCTTCAGTCCGTCCTTCAGTCTGTCCGAAATTTGGGTCGCACGTAACTCAAAAAGTATAACAGCCACAATCATGAAACTTAACCGGTATGTTGACCATATGTGTAGTTGTGCACCTGGGGTTTTGTTTCTGGCCATACCCATGAAGACCAGGGTTATAGCCCCTTATTTCTGATGAAGAACAAGTATAAATCTAGATCAGACAGATGTGCCAGCAGAACTGGACCTTCACTGGTCACACATGTGTAAAAACCTGTATATACAGAGTAAAGGGCTGTACTTAAAGTTGTGCCATATCTAACATTGTGATCCTTTAATATGCTCTAAGTTACCCCATAAAACAAAAACATCATATTTCCAAAGAAAAAATAAACTTCTGGGGTAAGCACTTCCTGTAACCCTTTTCAGAATTGGTTGAGATTTAAATATAAATAACCCTTTCCTCCATAAATATGTGTTTTTATGAATGTGTGACCAGTGTAGATCCAGATCAGCTGGCAGGTAGTTTAGATCCTGATCAGATGGCTTGGAAGGCCCATGCAATAAAGGTGTATCTATGAAGGAAAGGGTTAAATTCAACTTGAGATACAGTGTATTTTAGTGAGTTATATGATTTCCTGATAATTCCATATAACTGATTTTGGTGCAGCAACCAGGTAGGGTTACCTCTGGTCTTTACACGTTTAACTCTTGTTCTTGGGATCATGCTTATAATCCCATAGGTGACCAATTTAGATCCAGATCAGCTTCTACATTGTTGAAGTCTGATCTTGATCAACAACTGTTGGGTTCTTGTTTGGAAATATTCTAAAGAAAAAATAAGATAAACATTGTTTATAAAGATTTCTAGGTCACTATATGGAGAAGGTAAACTTAGTGCAATGAAACAGTTGCAATAAGTAAAGATCACTGAGCTTTATTTGTGATGGATTTGTTGAAAAAAAAATATGCGTAACAAAGTGATATTTATCTACTTGATTTATTTAAAGCAATTTACTACCAAAAAGAAAATTACTTTTCTTAATGATAATTGAAGCCAAGGACTTTGAGTGTTAAATTAGTGTCTTATCCACTATAACACAGATCAAGATGGTACCAAACCATTTCCTCCAAATATACTCATTTTTACCCATGTGCGACAAGTGTAGATCCAGATCAGCGGGCACATCTGTGCTGTCTGATCAGGATCTGCACTGGTCGCATTTTGGTCTGAAATAACCTAACGAATCAAAAAGCGAATAGTGCAGATCCTGATCAGAAGGCACAGATGATGCTGGCTGATCTGGATCTACACTGTTCGCCCACGCAATAAAGTTGTGTCTTTGGAGGAAAGGGCTAATTCTGTTCTGTCTAAAATTGTCTAAGAACTAAATATAACTTCCTCTTCAGCCATGTCTGTAAAGGGAAGTTACCACTGTAAGATGTTTATGAAAATTTTAAAAACAGAAAACTGTGAACGGAACATGTTCGCTTTGTATAGCCTTTTTGAATACCAAATTCTTTATGTTAAGCATCTCCTAAAATAGCTTGAATCAAAGTCCTTTTAAACTGTGAGTTAAAGAATCAGTGTTTCAGTAAACCTCATCAACAATCCCCTAGATGCCTCTCAGGGGAAAAAAAAGGCACCAATTGGAATAATTTATTTGATTTTCCATTTACAATGGGTAATATTTACAACACTTCATTGGTTGAAAGACTAGGTCAAAATCCAGCTTAAGACAGCTAATGCAGAAAAGTCTTAACCCTTTCCTCCATAAACACACTTTTATTGCATGGGAGTACAGTGTAGATCCAGATCAGCCGGCACATCTGTGCCGTCTAATCAGAAATTGCACTGTTCACTTTATGATTGGTAAGTACTGTCAAAAATGCGACCAATGCAGATCCTGATCAGACGGCATGGATGTGCCAGCTGATCTGGATCTACACTGATGGCACATGCATATAAATGCGTATATATGGAGGAAAGGGACCAAAGTAGATCCCAATGAGACTGCACAGGGATAAAAATTGTATCCATTGTGTTTACTGATCATTTAGTATAATCAGAGAGATTTTTCAATGAAATAAGTAACATTGACATTACCAACAAATGAATGCAGGCTCAGTTTCAGGGATGATGTAAGTGGAGAAGGCTGTCACAAAGCTAGACTTCAGAGCTTGGGCTTTCTTGTTAGTTCATTATAGGTTAAGGTCGTTTATTGTAATATGACTGCAACAGCAGGCAGACATCTAGGGATGATCAATGCTGGCAGCACTAGTGAACTTTGAAAATTTTTATAGTGTAATTTTCATGAAACTTCATACTGTAGAATCTCGAAAATAAGCGCATAATCGCAAGTAAGCGCATACCGAATATAAGCGGATATGTCTCTTACAGAAAACTAATACCTAAATATAAGCGCATACCCGTCCCTTAAGTTAAAATATATCCCAAAAATAAGCGCATACCTGACCCTGACAGTTAAAATATACCGCAAAAATAAACGCATAAATGCATACCTAACATGCTCAGTGGTTAAAGTTTAATTAAGCTGGGAGCTAAATCGGCCTTTCAATTAAAGATAATTACAGTATATCTGTATCGGTTACAATGATCAATGAACGGTATTAGCCATAAAGGTGTGAACAACTCACATTGCTATTGCTAAAGTGAACCATTTATTCTTTTGTACGAGTACAATGAAATAATTATAGTTTTCAATGTTTGTTTGGAAATATTTACATTGTATTAATAATTTTGTGCATACGCAGTTTTGTGTTCAAATACAATCAATGTATGAAACTCCAAATATAACTCCCCCTTAAAAAACTGGAAATTATTATACAATTTTACAAAATGTGTCAAAACCAGTATAAAACTTGTAAAGAATTTGGTCTGAACACTAAAACGATGATGAGGATGATAAAAATAATTTGATCTCCTTCGATGCATGCGTGTCTTTTAGTGTTATTTTGTTTCAAAAATAAGCGTATATTCAGTCAATCTTAGCTATTATATAAATATCACATCCCATTGGGGGAAACAGTACGAAATGTTAACCCGAGAGAAGTTATGTCAACCGAGGCGTTAGCCGAGGTTGACATTACCTTCTCAAGGGTTAACATTTCGTACTGTTTCCCCCAATGGGATGTGATATTTATTTTATTACACCGAACATTTGTTTTTTTAGAGATCTTGACTATGACCAAATTTCGTTTGGGAACAAAATCAAGCGCCGGAAGTCCAAAATCAATAATGCTCAATAAGCCGAGGTTGACATTACCTTCTCAAGGGTTAACATTTCGTACTGTTTCCCCCAATGGGATGTGATATTTATTTTATTACACCGAACATTTGTTTTTTTAGAGATCTTGACTATGACCAAATTTCATTTGGGAACAAAATCAAGCGCCGGAAGTCCAAAATCAATAATGCTCAATAAGCGGCTACAAATAATGATCAAAATGCGTTTATCTCCCTTGGTCAATTACGCATGCGTAGAAGTTAATTTTGTAATCGGATTTCCAAGATATTTATTTTTAGATCCACGCGAGGGTGACATGATGCTGTTGCATATGTGACAGTAGCGATTATCTCCCTGTGACGTCACATTACGCTATATAGTAAACTAATCACGTGAGGTGTAATAAAAGCGCATATCAAATATTAGCGCATATTTAGCAGCTTAAATATAAGCGCATATCAAATATAAGCACATATTCGGCGGCCTAAATATAAGGGCATATTGAAATACACTGCAACCTCTTTATAACGCGGTATAGCGGGTCCATCATCCCGACCGCGTTAATAAGTGAATCCGCGTTAACTTTTTTCCCGCGCAAAATACATGTCCCGATTTTCCTGCGCAAAATACATGTCCCGATTTTCCCGCGCAAACATCTTGTTACGAGCCGATGCCGTCTTTGATGTTTACTTGACGAAATAAACAGGGGAGCGGATCAAAGCGCAATGTGAATAAATGAACTAGATTATACGTCGGTAATGTTTGCGTTAGAAAAATGTGGCTGCTTTGAATTGTGCGAATCATGTTATTATTTAAAAAACCGATAAAAAAAATATTCAGGTAAGTACTTACAAAAAAATAGTCCCTCCTGCTTTTCTTCCCGGGGCTTGGGACCCGGCGACGGCGCAGTTACCTATTTTTTTTTGTCCGTCACTCTCGCCGTGGTTGGTAAATTGTCGTCTGCTGATATCCACTTGGCGATGTCATCCTCATCCAATTCCTGTCCTACTATTTCCCGCGCTCTCTCCATATCCTGTGTGCTGAATCCATCGTAGACGTGCTCCTTTGCCTTACTTTCCGCCTGCTGCAGATCCTCCTGGTCGAATCCATCGAATTCCTCGTCCCTGTCGTTATCCTTATTTCCTGGGAATGCTGGTCCCAATCCTTGCCTCCAGCATCCTGAGATACACTTAGGTGTGACTACATTCCATGCTCCAGCGGTGATGTGAATCGCCTCCTTGATGTTGAGTTTCCTGAGATGCTCTGATACAGCAGTATCTCTCTCCTCCACCATGCTTTTTATCAAGTCCCGTCTATAATTTCGTTTGAATGTCGCAATGATTCCTTGATCCAGTGGCTGGATTTGCGACGTCGTGTTTTTAGGCAGAAAGCATGCCTTTATTTTCTTATCCTGGCTGACCAGTATTTCCTCCTTTGGATGAGCAGGGCATTGGTCCATGAGAAGTATAGCCTTTTCCTCAAGTCTTTTTTTCCGTAAATGCCTCCGTACAGCTGGCACAAAGTCCTTATGAAACCATTCGTCGAATATAGTCGACGTCATCCATGCATTGGCCGAGTGTCTGTATAAGGCCGGTAACGTAGCCACATTGATGTGGTGAAAGCACCTAGGCTTTCTATACTTGCCAATCACAATTGGCTTTAATTTGTGGTTACCGGTCTTATTGCAACACAGCAACACAGTTATCCTATCCTTCTGCTGTTTAAATCCTAGAGTACGGCGATCATCTGACTTTGATGCTAGGGTTTTATCCGGAAGCATCCTAAAGTAGAGACCCGTCTCATCGCAGTTATACACCTGCTCCTCACAGTATCCTCCTTCCTCCAAAATTTTCCTAAGTTCCTCCGGGTATGCTTGTGCCGCCACTTCGTCCGCTGACCGTGTTCACCTCTTATTGTTACTTGTGTAACCCCATAACGGCCTTTCCACTTAGATAGCCATCCATTACTTGCCTTAAAGTTATCATCATCCCCATTCAGTTCCTTACTGAATTTCAGAGCTTGTGCCTGAATTACTGGCCCAGATATTGGCACTCCTTCCGCCCTTTCCTGGGTAAACCACTGGTATATTGCCTCATCCAGTGGTTGGTCTGGGGCAGTCCGTATCCGTTTTCTTTTTTGTCCGTCATCCATATTAATCGCCTTTGTCCGTAGTTTGTTCTCTTCCGCAATCCAGCCTCTAAGTGTTGACTCAGGGATGCTTAAATCCCTAGATACGTTAGCCTGACTACGTCCTTGTTTTACCATGTCAACAATTTTCAGCTTCTCCTCCACTGTATATTTTTTCCGAGTCTTCTTTGGTGTAGACATCTTCCACAATGATAATTCGTCAAAAGGAATTAACAAGGATAGCTAATTCACAAATGACGAATTGATCACACTTCAAAAAATCGTCGGTTGATATTAAATGCAAAGTCTAATACACAAATGACGATTTGACGTAATTCACCGCTAAACAATGAATCACAACACAGGAATCGGCAAATGATAATTCGTAATGAACAACGAAATATGCAGATGGCGATTCACAAATTTTATTTATTTTAAGCAGTAGATCCGCAAGAAGCAGAGATTTTCTGATCGCTAAGATATGTAACGTACTCAGAGAACAGTTGTGGTGATTGCAACCTTCACGACTGTGCTTTTATATTAAATCACCGTTTTGTTTACATCGGGAGTGAATAAAATTCTCGATGTTTGCGTAAATTAAAGACCGCTAATAGTCAAATTCTTTTAATGTATGCATCTCAATGTGATTAAAGATTACTGAAGTTAATAATTAAGTAACATCTGTAACAAACCTACAGTAATGGATCGACTGATTAACGATAAGTGTGCAAACAATCGACAGTTTGCCCCAGGCTGATACCTGTCACTATGAAAGGTGTTAAAACTTGGATGGTTAAGGGACAAGATGTGTGCTTCATAAATATAAAGGTAAGAATTATGACTTCCGGTTTTGATTTTTTGCCGTTTCATGGTAAAAAATGGACTTAGAAAAAAAATAGGGGATCCACGGGACGACCCCGTTATAATGGAGCGCGGATCTAAACGAAGCGCGTTATAAAGAGGTTGCAGTGTATAAGCGCATAAAAGCGTCACAAATTCAAAAGTAAGCGTAAACGCTTATTTTCGAGATTCTACAGTATATTATCAGCATTTATAAAATGGGCATCAAGGGAGATTACTTATTTGGCTTTTTTTATTATTCCCTTTAAAAATTTCATCACAAGAAGTTTATTGTTGCTTATAATTAAATGGCTTTAAAATATTGTTCAGGGTCATGCCTTATATGGCAACTGCACCAATAAAATAAAGCTAGACATTTTGTTTGCAAAAAAGACAGGAGGCCTTCAATGTTACATATAGCTTTAACCCTTTCCTGTATAGATACACCTTTATTGCAAGGGCGAACAGTTTAGATCCAGATCAGCCGGCACATCCTTGCCGTCTGATCAGGATCTAAACTGTTCGCTTTTTGATTTATTAGGTTATTTCTGAACAAAATGCGACCAGTGCAGATCCTGATCAGATGGCACGGATGTGCCAGCTGATCTGGATCTACACTGGTCGCACATGCGTAAAAATGCATAAATATCCAGGAAAGGGTTAAATGTATTTTGATCTATTCTCATGTGCATTCATTTTTTGCTGTGAATTCATAAATTATTCATGGGACACTCATTTTTGTGGATTTCTTGGGCAGGCGGATTGACGAATTAACCCTTTCCTGTATAGATACGCATTTTTACGCATGTGCGACCAGTGTAGATCCAGATCAGCCGGCACATCCATGCAGTCTGATCAGGATCTGCACTGGTCGCATTTTGGTCAGAAATAACCTAATGAATCAAAAAGCGAACAGTTTAGATCCTGATGAGACGGCACGGATGTGCCGGCTGATCTGGATCTAAACTGTTCGCCCTAGCAATCAAGGTGTATCTGTACAGGAAAGGGATAAAACCACCAAAATATAGAATTAAACATATTTTAGAAATTTGAAAACCACAACATTTAGATCCCACAAATATTCTGGTTGCACAATACAATGAAAATTTATGCACACTTACATTACTGCTTGCACATTATTAACATCAGATGTATTTTGTACTGTTGCCAAGAAACTTGATGAAATAAAACTTAAATTGTACCTAAAGAAAGAAAATATATTATCTCTTAATCTAGACCCCTTTAAAATGACTTCATCCTGTTACTTTATATGGCTAATTACTTTAAATATTAAGTTATTGGTTTAAAATAAAGTCTGAAAATAGTCATCATGCTTCGGAGTTCATGGAGGCCCTATTTAACCCTTTCCTCCATACGCATTTTTACGCAAAAGCAAGCAGTGTAGATCCTGATCAGCTGGCACATCTGTAATGTCTGATCAGGATCTGCACTGGTTGCATTTTGGTCAAAAATAATCAATGAATAAAAAAGTAAACAGTTTTGATCCTGATCAGATGGCACAGATGTGCTGGCTGATCTGTATCTAAACTGTTCGCCCATGCAATAAAGGTGTATCTATGGAGGAAAGGGTTAAGACTTTTATAATTCAGTCTTTTTCCTCATGCCTGTCAGGTTTGAAAGATCAGAGTTTGCCTGTACATAATGGCATGAGAGTCATAAATTGCAGTGCTGAGTTTTTATCAGTGCTGAGTTTTTATCAGTTTTTGTTTTGGATGCTGAATAC